>JAPDVR010000021.1:29032583-29765083 GCA_026230005.1 Gila orcuttii
GCCATTTTTATCATAGTGAGTCTAATAGGGTTAAATTGATTACATTTTAAGTGTTATCATAACATTGTGCTATAAATTAGAAGTTAAGGTCTTTTGCCTTAGTAGGACAGTAGTACTGTACTTTAAAGTTTGGAAATGTTGTACAATGTTCACAGAATACAGTGACTTGGTCTCAAGTGAGTTAGATGTTTATTGAGAATACTCAGGGTTGGCTTATTCATAGTGTGAATTCAGGACACACTTGTATCCTTTCTAAAAAATGTATTTTTATATAAATATTTATTTTTTCTTCTGAAAATCGGATGATATATTTTGCACACAGGTAAAGGTGCCCAATATCAGTCATTTCTGAAAATAAATGACAAAAGTTTAAAAAAAAAGTGTTTTGGAAAATAGCGCTTTATTTGATTATCATAAAAATGTGTTTTCTATACAGAGATATCGACATCGGTAAATATCGGTATTGGCCATAAACAGCAATATTAATATCGGTTATCGGTATCGGACACAATTTTCACATCGGTGCATCACTACACGTAGTTATATGCTGAGAATTTTAGTCGGTGATGTATGTATTTTAGTAATTGTTTTCTGTGTGTATTTGTTTCAGGATTCCCTCTCTCACTCGTGAGCGATTTGTTTCTGCTAGTTGCAGTCCCGTTCGCTTCTCTGCTGCCATTCTGCGAGAACGCCGTATCGTCCAACTAATCAGGGGGATTGTCGCTGTTTGGTTTCCTTAAATTACACTCTAGTGTGTTTTGGGGTTTGACGTGCATTCATTTGTGAAATACGGAGAAGACAACCCCGCGGTTGCTCCCTTCCAGCTTGTCTAACCTATTATTTGAATGGAGTTAATTTGTTTCTTTTCTTTTTCTATTGTACTAAAATTTGTATATTGTTTGTGATTTGATAAGACTTTATCACTGGCTGTTCTTGTGATCATACAGTGATGTAATCAAATTGTGATTTATTGTAACTGTTTTTAAGTTTGTTCTCAGTTTGTTTTGTTTTCTTTCAGTCGCCGGGGTCCCACGGGTGAAGGGTCTCTTGTGGTGGTGGTGCTCCTTCTACGGTTGCCGTGCAACACTTCTGAAGTGTTTGGTTGCGTGATCTGAGTGCACGGTGGTGTGTGTGCAAGTGTGCTTTTGACTAAGTAGCTTTGTGATCACTTCTCCGTGGTGAACCTCGGCCCTGTAAGGTTGTATTTCTTTTATCAGTTGTGTAATTATTAGTTATGTAAATCGTTGTATGTCATTTGTTGTTTTTGTTTGTTTTGAAGCCGATGTCAGCCATGCACTAACGAGTCATTAGACACATCCTGGTGCAATAGAGTTTATTTTAATGTGAATAATCTCATTCTCTTTTTAAATATGACTTTGTATTAATAAAACTTTGTATTTCTTCATGGTACCCACGTTTCTGCCTACCTTCTTAAGAGAGTCGAACCTGTGTGACCTAAATTCCTAGGTTTCATTCATATTTCCCGGGGTGAAATTCCCATGGGTGGTGTAGTCGAAATTCTTGGTGTCTGAAATCTGTACTACTCCGTCACACATGTAATGCATCGAGATATCGAATTGAACTGAATCGATGACATGATAATCGTAATCGAACCGAACCATGAGACCAGTGTAGGTGTGTATACCCCTACTCTGTGCTGTGTCAGCGAGTTAATAATAATTAACAAACAAATAAGTTATAAGTTCAATAAGTTAATACAAACAAACAAATTTGTACTTATTCCCTCACCCAATGAGAATTGATAAGAGAATTGATAAGGAATCGAATCGATAAGCAATATCGATAATGGAATCGTTAAATTCTTATCAATTCCCATCCCTAATATCACGATATATAAATTATAATAGAACCATTTCAGAACAGGTTACATAGACCCTAAGGAAAGCCAAACTGCTAAAAAAAAAATAATAATAAAGAAAGAAATGTTGTATGTAGTTTTGAGAACATTTATTGTGCAAAACTGTAATTATACAACATAATGTTGCAGATAAATAAAATTCAAGCACACTTGCTGCAGAGACTTTAACAAAGAAAAACCTTAAAGTATTGGGTTATTGTTGGTTTAAGTCCTTGGTTCTTAAATGCCACCCAAGATTCAGAGAACAGGAAAAACTGGTGTCTTTTTAGTTAAGGAGCAGACACTGTACTGAAAAAACTTTCAGTATTAGGCATGGCTATTTTAAATAAAGAAAATTATCCCAAGTGTAGTGCACAGATACTTCAAATGAAAACATAATAAAGTGCAAAATGAAAGCACAATCTTTTTTTTTTTATATATATATATATAAAAAATACCAGTATAAGGCACATATACGTCAACTAAAGAAAATGTTTCAAGTATAAAAGTTTCTTTAAACGTAGTGCCATGCCATAGAGAGTAAAAAGTGCTAAACAGTGCAGAAGGCACCAAATGTAGTTTTAGTTATTTTCTTAAAGGAAGCAAAAGATGCAAAGACCAGAAAAACTGGTGTCTTAGTTAAAAGCAACCCAACAATGAACCTTAAAATCGGGCACTCACTGAGTGTTTACACCATTTGTCATTTGTTAGGCCCTAACAAATGGCGGGGCGAGGGCTGGCTGTTGGGTTGTGTTGACGTGTGGTCCGGGCGACACCATGTGGTGCCTGTGTGTGTGTGTATACGTGCTTGCGTGCAGGCAGGTGAGCCTGCGAAATGATTCTGGGTCAGAGAGAGAAGCGGTAGGATGTGTGTTTGGACGAACGACTGAAAACTCTGAAATTATTGTACATTATGGGATTTTTTTCATTATTGATCGTACATCGTACAGAGGTCAAAATTATCGTACAAATACGATAATTATCGTACATCTGGCAACTCTGGTGCACAATAACGACACATATTTTTTTTTACTGTCATTGAATGGGACCGAGTGAAAAATCTGTCTTTTTATCTAGTGGCAGTGATCATGACGTTAGTTCAGATAAGTACCGGTAACCTTTGTCATAGTGTCGTAGTAGAGTACTGGTAAACTTTGTCTTTGTCATCTAGAAATAGAAGGTATCATGCTAGCTATATGGGCGTTTCTAAGCGTTTATCTCTTCCTCCGGTGAAAATGTTGTTGCAGACGTAGCTGCCGCATGTCTGTCGCTGTGTTTGGCTGGTGCTTGTGTGGGCGGTATAGAGAGAGATAGGCAGACAGCCAGATAGCATAACGTTAGCATAGATAGCTAGCAGCTAGATAGATAAATAGATAGAAATATATAGTATGTAGATTGACAATGTAGAGTTGGTCGCATGTCAATGGCGCCCGCGCCATTGGATGTGCAGTTGCCGGATATATTAGCCTATCTATCTATATATCTGTCTGTATCTATATATCTAGTCTATCTATCTATTTATCTATCTATCTATATCTATATATTTATCTATTTATCTATAATCTGTGCTATCTGAATACTCTTGTCTACTCGTCTCTCTAGTGACTCTCAATGCTCTCAAGGCGGGCTTTGGTAAATTCTCTCCCCAAGGTGATGTAATGCAATGCATTGTGGGGGAAAGGAGAATCGTTGCAAACCGCTGTAAGATAGTACCTAATATTTCATATTATATTCCGTTTTGTGATACCCAACAACATAAAATACAATGGATAACAGTTTAAATGTTTATTACCAACAAGCAAATTGCACAAATTCGTTGAAAAATTAACCTTGCAACACGGCCTTTAAAGTAACACTATGTAGTTTTTCAACCTTCATTATATACAGGTCCTTCTCAAAAAATCGCACGATATTGTTATGCGCATCTCGTCAGTAAAGCCGGTTCCTTGATTAGTAGTAAATAGCCTTCACCTGTTTTCAGATGGAGCGACATTTACTACAAACAGCCATAGTTCACTGACAAGCTGAGCCAAATCGCGTTAAAATCGAGGACATATCGCCAACGATATTTAATGCGATATGGCTCAGCTTGTCAGTTAACTACGGCTCTTTGTACACAGCAAAAACTCAGTGTTAAATTAACACACCTGGGAGTGTATATGAGTCCACACTCAAGAGTGTTCAAGTTAATGAGATATTTAAGAGATTAATTGAGTGATGATTGAGCATTATTGAAGACACCTAAAGCAGAATCACTGAAGGAGAAAACCGGAATTTCAGGTCACCATTATGGAGAGGAGTGTTTGCTTTAGTTGGTCTCTTGACCCTTACATTATTTACTTTAAATTTTGTTCGGCTGTTGTATCCGAGTGATAGCTGCCAGATGAACAAAGAAAAAATTGATCTAATGGTGTTGATTATATTATGACAGTCATCATTTGAACTAAATTTTTGTGAATTATGCTGTTGGTTACAGTATAACTGAGATTCTGCATAAATATCCAGAATTTGAGATATAATATAAAGCAGTTCTTAAAAGTTGTAAAAAAAAAATCTTTCTTTTAGGCACACACAGATATCAAGATTCAGTCAATGCATCACAACAATGGTGACGAGCAGAATATTCAATTAGGAAAAGTAAATTACATTGACAATTCAGATCATAATTTATTCATACCGCAATGCATGATGGGAGCCATTAATGAGTTGTGATTGGTGGCACCAAGGATTATTATTGTCACCACGGTTGAGATTCACTGGCTGATTATTGATGTCTGTGTTTTTTAATGCATTTGAAAGTGATTTGATCAGAACAATTTTTATTAAATGTTCTGGATTATAAGAAAAATACAATTATCATATGCTGTAGAACCGCTAAACTGTGGCTAACAAGTTAAACCAGATCATCTGAATGAGTTTCATTTTTCAGATCACAGCATGATTATGTCAAAACATAACCAACACTATCAGATCACACTTGTCTTTGCTCATTTGATTGTAATAAATCAAAACAGCAGACAAACAAAATTTAAACTTAAAGTATAAGGATCAAGAGCCCAACTAAAGCAAACACTTATCGCCATAACGGTGGCTTACAATTTTAGATTTTCTCCTTCAGTGATTCTGCTTGTTATCTTCAGGTGTCTTCAATAATCACTGCGTTAAAAGAGCTGTAATCGGGCATGTAAAACTCCTGAGTACTCCTGTGTACTCCACAAATAAACGTGTGTGTACGGGAGTTTGCTGTCCCGTCACACAATCCCGAATACTCCTGGATATGTACCAAGTTTGGGGCACAGCAGGGAGCCACTAAGGGCCATCAGTTACCATGGTGAATAATCCCCCGGTCGGGGTCAATGCAAGGGAATATTAGCATTTCACACCTTTGGGACACAAGGCAGTGGCCTCCTTCAATTGGTCAGAGGTCTTACATAGGATTGGCTGCTCAATGCTTTGTCCCTCCTCTAAACCCCCACACTATTGGTCCAGTTTATGGCCTCATTTGGGTTTATTATTACTCATTATTAATATTTATTATCATTGGTGTTCATGGTTATAATGTCAAGACAATCAGATAGACAAAGTTGAGTTTGTTATTTTTATTATTTGCAAATGACACTGCGCACATGACATATATATATATACACACAGTCAAAATTCTATAAATAAAAATACGTTAGCACAGAATACACTTTACTATTAGTCATACAATATATAGTCTACAGCGTAGACAAAACTGTACAACGGGTTGGAGGCCGAACAACCCACACCGACTTTCCATCCAAGATGCCATCCTCCTCTTCAGACATGTGGTCAACTGTTGCAGTCTTCCAGATAGCTGCCTCTTCCTCTTGTCTGGAGAACGCCAGTCCTGCTGCTCAGCAGCTGCAAAATAGGAGGGAAAAAAGTAATTAAACCACTGAAAATATCAAATGGGTTTGCATGGGAGCCTCTCCCAGGCTGAGTCTTTTACTGCGATTTATATTTATTTATACTTACTCTTCTTTTTCTTTGTCTCATGCGCGCAATGATCCTGCTGTCCTCCATCTTGTCTTTGTTCTCATCTTGGGCCATCCTGTAACCCCTTCTAACAGTTTCAAAATACGTCTTGCAGGATGCTAGAGAGAGGGAGATAGTGAGGGGGGAGAATGTGTTTATTTACTAACTAATCTATACAGTTAAATAGTTGTAGCCTTGGGACATTCTCTTGTGACTTACCTTTAACAACAGCCGGATCTACGTCCGGTACAGCCATGGAGATGCCATTAAAAAGATAGGTTGTGACCTCGAGGTTGTGGGGGGAGGATAGACTGTGGAGCAGTAATTAAAGAAGGTTGATTAAAAATATAATTTAGAAGAAAGGACTGTTATGAAACAATAGTTTTAAAGATATACCTTGTCTGTGGGTCATATTTGTGTATGTTGTTTTCCCCATTGTGCAATCTCCGTACAGCTTCCTGTAAAAATCCAACATAGTATGAGGGCTAAATTCAAATACATTAATAAATAAAGCACACAAAGTTAAGCAGACACCGCCAAATGTTTGTGACGGTCAGAAAATAACTTACCGCAACAGAATTATTCTCAGCTCTCTTTAATTTCTTTGAAGCAGGCTCCTCTTTTGACTCTTTGAGCTCATTGATGTCAGCCAACATCCAACCTCTTGTCCATCGTCTCCAGCTTTTCAAATATCCTCTTCAAACTTGCATTTACCAAATACACTAGTCTGTTTTCGTTCGGACTCGGAGTTTGAATAGCCACATACACGCAGGACACCCAGATACAAACAGCCTAATCACCTTTCCTGAATACTAATGAGGGGGGCAGGGGAATAGGGGCAATCTTGAGTTGCCAGTCCCAAAACAAATTAGCATTTACAAAGCCAAGCCATCAACTAACAGCATGTGGTCAGACAAGTTCCTGTTTTCGGGCCTTTGCGGGCATTTACAGGTATGCATAACAAAGTTCCAAAGATCCCTGCCAAACAGCACATTTAGCGGGCGTATTCATTGTCTGAATTCTCCCGTATTCACCCCTTTTGACGCAGTGAATGCTCAATGATCACTAAATTAATCACTTAATTATCTCATTAACTTTAACACTCTTGAGTGTTAATTTAACACTCATATCTGCATCATATCGTCCATCTGAAAGCAGGTGAAGGTGATTTACTACTAATCAAGGAACCGGCTTTACTGATGAGATGCGCATAACAATATCGTGCGATTAATCGTGCAGCCCTAGTGCATATTGTGATAAAGTTCATTATTTTCCATAATGTAATGATAAAAATTAAACTTTCATATATTTTAGATTCATTGCACACCAACTGAAATATTTCAGGTCTTTTATTGTTTTAATACTGATGATTTTGGCATACAGCTCATGAAAACCCAAAATTCCTATCTCAAAAAATTAGCATATCATGAAAAGGTTCTCTAAACGAGCTATTAACCTAATCATCTGAATCAACTAATTAACTCTAAACACCTGCAAAAGATTCCTGAGGCTTTTAAAAACTCCCAGCCTGTTCATTACTCAAAACCGCAATCATGGGTAAGACTGCCACCTGACTGCTGTCCAGAAGGCCATCATTGACACCCTCAAGCAAGAGGGTAAGACACAGAAAGAAATTTCTGAACAAATAGGCTGTTCCCAGAGTGCTGTATCAAGGCACCTCAGTGGGAAGTCTGTGGGAAGGAAAAAGTGTGGCAAAAAACGCTGCACAACGAGAAGAGGTGACCGGACCCTGAGGAAGATTGTGGAGAAGGACCGATTCCAGACCTTGGGGGACCTGCGGAAGCAGTGGACTGAGTCTGAAGTAGAAACATCCAGAGCCACCGTGCACAGGCGTGTGCAGGAAATGGGCTACAGGTGCCGCATTCCCCAGGTCAAGCCACTTTTGAACCAGAAACAGCGGCAGAAGCGCCTGACCTGGGCTACAGAGAAGCAGCACTGGAGTACCCACAGTCAGTGATGGTCTGGGGTGCCATGTCAGCTGCTGGTGTTGGTCCACTGTGTTTTATCAAGGGCAGGGTCAATGCAGCTAGCTATCAGGAGATTTTGGAGCACTTCATGCTTCCATCTGCTGAAAAGCTTTATGGAGATGAAGATTTCATTTTTCAGCACGACCTGGCACCTGCTCACAGTGCCAAAACCACTGGTAAATGGTTTACTGACCATGGTATTACTGTGCTCAATTGGCCTGCCAACTCTCCTGACCTGTACCCCATAGAGAATCTGTGGGATATTGTGAAGAGAAAGTTGAGAGACGCAAGACCCAACACTCTGGATGAGCTTAAGGCCGCTATCGAAGCATCCTGGGCCTCCATAACACCTCAGCAGTGCCACAGGCTGATTGCCTCCATGCCAAGCTGCAGTTTCTTTCTGTTTCTTACCCTCTTGCTTGAGGGTGTCAATGATGGCCTTCTGGACAAAAGTCAGGTCGGCAGTCTTACCCATGATTGCGTTTTTGAGTAATAAAACAGGCTGGGATTTTTTAAAAGCCTCAGGAATCTTTTGCAGGTGTTTAGAGTTAATTAGTTGATTCAGATGATTAGGTTAATAGCTCGTTTAGAGAACCTTTTCATGATATGCTAATTTTTTTAGATAGGAATTTTGGGTTTTCATGAGCTGTATGCCAAAATCATCAGTATTAAAACAATAAAAGACCTGAAATATTTCAGTTGGTGTGCAATGAATCTAAATATATGAAAGTTTAATTTTTATCATTACATTATGGAAAATAATGAACTTTATCACAAAATGTTAATTTTTTGAGAAGGACCTGTATTTCCAAGACCCTTGTGATGGTACATCGACTTACAATAGGTTGAATGACACATCTGCCATAGCCTGACAGTGTCTGTATCGCTTTTATTGGCACTATGTAACTTCGGGTTTCGGGTAGGAACCCGAGCACAAAAAAAACCTACAAAATTCGACTGCTTTACGGCATACGTCACTTCCCCCACTTCCTCAGATTCTGACGTGAGAGCCCAACTAGCGTTTGATACCCGTCTGTATGTTGTTGTCATGACCGAAGCAACAACTAAAAGGAAGAAGGCAAAGGTTTTGTCAGAGGAGACTAAAAGAAGAAAAAGGGAGAGTGACAAATTAAAAGACCGGACGAGGATCACTATTGGAGGGAGAGCAAGACAGTTTGAAGACGGTGAGAGTGTGCGTGTGTGCGACCGGCTCTCTCTGCTCATTCTTTCAGTAACATGCACCCTGTCACAAGCGCAGCAGTCAGTCATCTGTAAAGTGTTTATACATTTATAAATAAATCAGGGAGTCAGGGAGCTGACTATCGCGCAAAATGTAAAAGGCTGAATAACATGGCCTGGCCATGTTACGGAATCTATCTGGTCCTCCATTTATCTTCATGAATCAAGTAATGCTAGTAGAGTAGCGAATTATCAATCTGGTAGCTACACTAACATGCTAGTTTACTATGGTTATAATAAATAATCTTTCAGGATAACTATCCTAATGTCTGCAGGCTGATATGTTTGTGTATTTATTTTTCTGGTGAAAGTGTCTTGCCTCTGTCTATAATGCAAATCGATTTTCATATTTGCAGATTCATCTATGGTAGCTTGATAATATAATATTGATGATATATGGCTATTACCTACCACACAAACATTGAATTGAATTAGCATATCCGTTATGTAAAACAGTAGACAATAGGCTACTATAATGACGCTGTCTTGTAAACGTGAGCTACGCAATCTTTTGACGTTTGAAAAAAATAAAACCCATGAAATTATATTCGTATGACATGCTGAAATATATGCCAATGTACCTGGGATGAAGACATTTCACACGCAACGCTGGCAGTCTGCCCGCGAGAACTCAAGACAGTATCGGCTTGTCAACAAATGCACACATGTATCGCCTGGTGTAACCATGACAGATTTTACGACAGTAGTAGAAGACAATACTGTTTCCCAACTGTAGGGGGACCCCGAGAGCAAAAACCGCAAAAACGACATAGTGGCGCTTTAAAGAGACTCACAGTGACACTCTCAGGGGCCAGGCATTATGCGCACACCCAAAAGTCACCAGAACTGAAATTCCTGAGTTTGACACTAGTGAACCAAAATAGTGAGAACTCCAAGAAATTGTACAGAGTGCGATAAGCATCTGCACCAAGACCTAGTGGTATACCTTTTAAAGTATACAAGATGCTACTCCGCAGGTTAAGGAAACTATTGCGTAGGGTTTGGGCAAAAGGCATCATCCCCTTGTCCTGGAAAAGAGTGGAGGGCTGCTTCATACCAGGGGTTGTGAAGTAACGAATTACAAATACTCACGTTACTGTAATTAAGTATTTTTTTTTTTCAGAAATTGTACTTTTTTGAGTAGTTTAAAAATTGTAATTTTTCTTTAACTTGGGTACATTTTAAGTGATGTATCGGTACTCTTGTATCGGTACTCCGCTGTTTTCCTATCGTTTGTGGTTGTTACTCATTACATGCTTGTTTTAATTTTATTTGTATCCATCAACGTGATTGGATCGAGTAATCGGTCTTGTGACTGTCATCAAATCAAATTATGCATAGAAGACTTTAACCGCCTATACCTGCCGTTCCTCGTGACTACTGTGGAAGTGCATTCTTTAAGTATCAATTCAATCGAGATATCAGCATCTTCCTCTAATATGCTAAGGTACATTTCACATTTCTGATTACTTATATTTAAATATTTGTATAGGCTGGCCTATCTACAGGGCCTGACATTTGGTGTGAGGTTGGGAGTATTGCATACAGTGTTAACTCCCTCAAGTGACAAGTTCATAATGCGGTGAATCCCTGCTCCCAGCTACTTCACAATCGCATATAGAGGGACGCGCATTGTGATCTGTGCACTGCTGCGTCTCGCGCTCGTCATGTAGCCAGATTCAGTATGCAGTGCACCTAATGAACCATGGCGTTAACTTGAACTGCATTTCTGTCAGTGCGTGACTATAGCTTGTTAATAAACAACGTTTTTTGACTGATCCATTTCATACAATCCATATTCATTTGGCAAGTGCACTTGCGCAGACATTTTTCATGTTCAACTTTTTTTTATGTGTGTGTGTGGATGCTGCTGATAAAACAGCTTCGCCGAGACTACAAAGAGACTGAAAATGCATGTCGCGAAACAACTATAAAGTTGCTAGGAAGCTCCAGGACATTGAGCTTCTTCTCAGGAATGAAGTGGCAATTATGTAAATGAAGTAAATGGAGTATTATAAGTAAATCACTTTACAACACCGCAGCTAAATCAATTGGTAAACTTAAGAAAAAAAATCAGGATTGGTTTGACGAAAATTCCGTACATATTTCCACCCTTCTTGAAGAAATGTATAACGCCCATAAAACCTACCTCAATAATCTATCTTCTGAATCTCTTAAGAAGGTCTGGCACGAACAGTGAAAAGCAACGCAGTGGACTCTGCGGCAACTACAGAATCAGTGGTGGACGTCTAAGGCTCAGCAGATTCAATCTTTTGCAGACAAGCATGATATGCATAATTTTTATAATGCAGTGAAGACCATTTATGGCCCCAGATCTTGCTCTGTCTGCCCCTTGAGATCAGTTGATGAACTTACTCTCATTAAGGACCAAACAGGCATTGTTCAAAGATGGAGGGAACATTTTTAAGTCTTATTAAACCAAAAGGCATCAGTTGATCTTAGAGTGCTACGGGACCTACCAACTTTACCAAGAATACATAGTCTTGATGTTCCACCGTATTTTTCTGAAGTGTATGCTGCAATCAAGGAATTGAAAAACAGCAAGTCCCCTGGACCTAACTGTATTCCTGCTGAGCTCCTGAAGGAAGGAGGGTACATCTGCACAAGGGCAGTCCATCAGTTCATCACCCTAGTGTGGGAGCAAGAAAATATTCCCCAAAAATGGAAGGATGCAAATTTTGTCACAATATATATAAAAACAAGGGTGATAGGTCCATCTGTAAAAATAGTAGGGGGATCTCACTTCTTTCAGCTGCAGGCAAAGTTCTGGCAAAGGTCATGCTCCATCGACTTGTCAATGCCATTCCTGAAAATCTACTGCCAGAATCCCAAAGTGGATTCAGAGCAAGTCTGTCACGGTATACGAATTCATTGGTTCCTTCTCGTCTCGTGTTTATGTTGTTGTATGAGTGCGCGTGTGTAGTGGGTGTGATTGAGTGTCATTATCTAATCCGCTCCAGCTGATCATCATTTCATTCACCAGCTGCAGTCCATCTCATCACTCTATATATACTCACCGTTGTCTCATCCCTTTGTCAGATCGTTGTTTGATGTCTCCTCTGTCGGTGTTCCACTCTGGTCTTCCTGCCTTCCTGTTCGTGTTCCTGTGGTCATCGTCTTCATGCTGGATTATTCGTCACCATTTATTCATCTCACCACCTGACCCGGTTTCTGGTCCTGGCCATCGAAGTCCCTGCGCCATCCATCCACACCCGTTGTCTTGTGCTACTTGTCAGTCTGATCCAATAAAGAGTTTCACTTGCAATTGCTTCCTGTTGTCCATCCAGAGACCATGACAGAACGATCTGAGTAGGGAGAAGCAGTGAGTGTGTCATCCACGTCGTTAGAGGAATTTATCCATCATAGTATTCGAAGGATGGATTCTCAAGAGAGGAATCTTAACGACACGGGTCGTGCTGTACAATCCTTGGTGGCGCAGGTGTCCGAGCAGACCCAGCAAATCCAAATTCTACGAGCTCCCACTGCACCGCCCACACCAGCCGTTTTCCCCACACCACCAGAGAACCCTCTCCAGTCGGAGCCCTGCCTGCCAGTTCCGGAATCGTATTCTGGTGAGTCTACATATTGTAGAGCATTCTTAACTAGATGCTCTATGCACTTTGCACTCCAACCCAGAACTTTTAGCACGGAACAGGCCAAGGTCACCTTTGTCCTGACCCTATTGACTGGGAGAGCGGCGCTATGGGGAACGGCGGTGTGGGGGAACCAAGACCCATGCTGCGCCTCGTTCCAAACACTCTCCACCGAAATGAGGCAGGTTTTTGACCGGGCCGTCACTGGAAGAGAGGCGGTGAGGGTACTGCTGACCTGCGTCAAGGAGACAGGTCAGTCTCGGACTTCTCGATCGAGTTTCGGACCCTGATCCTGTATTCAAACAATCGGCTGTTGGCCGTTAGCAAAAATAATAGATTTAATTATCCAATACTGATTATTGGTACTGCATACAGTACAACACCATTGTACCTGCTCAGACACTATTTAAACTCTGTCTGGATGTCTTATAAGCTGTCTTATAAAATACGCTGTCAACTTGCAATTTCATATTCCAAAAGTGCCAAGTGTCGTGTTTTTCTCACAGTAAAATCTTTGATCAGATCTTTGAAATCAAGCCGTCTCGTGTTGATCTGTGGTATAGTTCTTTACTTGTTTAAGCTTACTGAAGGCTCTCTCTCCACTTACAACGCTCACAGGCAAGTGTAAAATATGTGCAAGACAATGCACACTTCACTGAAAATCTGGATCTGCATCTTGTAGATTTGATTCAAAAGCTAAAAATTATTATTATTATTAATTATTCACTTAGTGAATAATAAGTTTATTGTCATTGAGATCATTGAATCAGTGATTTGAACTCGAGGACCAATTAAGTTCTATTCATGAATGAATAATTTGGACTGGTTTTATCA
This sequence comes from Gila orcuttii, assembly GCA_026230005.1. NCBI lineage: Eukaryota > Metazoa > Chordata > Actinopteri > Cypriniformes > Leuciscidae > Gila > Gila orcuttii. Next base: position 29,046,116 of record JAPDVR010000021.1, read on the forward strand.
AGGGGTTTCTCCTATTCATTGAAATGGTCCAACTCAAATGATTAATTCACGAACTGGACATCATTACAACTTATTTCATAAACTCTACCGGGACAATTAAACCAGATGTATATGACTAGTAGTACATCGTAAATTTTGATCGATTCCTTACAGAAAGTGGTACCAAGGCTTCGGAAAGCCTTATATACATCACTGGGCTAGTTTTATTGTCGCTTAGTGATTTTCCGTCTTTTTTGAAGCTCAGTGGCACGGGCACACCCCTATTTAAAATGATACCAAACATGAAAGGGAAAAAACAATAGATTGACAAGATACATCATATGTGGTATATAGGCATTCTTAGTGAACTTTCAGTGACTTGAATAAGGGGGAAAGGAGAGAGAGTCGGTAGAGAAGGGGATGCATACATAAGCAAGGACTGAAGTTTAGGCAAGGCGGTGTCCTATGCTCTTTCTGTGAGATCTTCTCTCCAGATTACATAGTAAGTTTTATTGTTTTGTTGCAGGGGGTTTGATCTCAACTTTTGCCTTAGCAGGAAAACCAAGTCTTACAGGCCTCACCTGGCCTTTTGGGGCAAATTCTGACGGGCCACTTTTGGACATGAAATGTCCAAAAGTGGCCCGTCAGAATTTGCCCCAAAAGGCCAGGTTGCCCCAAAAATGTCTGTGCATTTCATGAGTCGATGTTTTCAGAAGTCAAGTAGTCACCTGAAACAAGAGCATTTAGACAGGTTGAGCCTTAAGATGAAAGCACTGCAAAATGCACCTCTGTGACCACACCTTTAGGTGTGGTGTACTGCGCTGAGTGGATGCGGTAGCATCTGGACAGGATGTCTGCGATCCTGTTGGTCGGGTTTGCTTGGTGGTGGTGGTATTCAGTCTGTAGAATGACTTGTTGTACCAAGTCCGTTGTGTTGTTCTGTGTCCACCTCAGTAGGCTTAACTGACCCTCTGAGAAGTGCTCGGTCACCTCTAAGCAGAAGGTTTGGTTTGCCGGGCAGGTCAGATCTCCACAGGTTAAGGAATCATTTCACTGCTGATGCTCCATTGCGTGCAAGACACCTGTACAACTTCTGAATGACGATGCAATAATTGCACACCGATAAATTTGGTGTTATTGTAAGATGAGAAGGGAGTTGTTAGATAAACACAAGAACATAAAATAACACATGTTGAACTTATGTCAAAAGTGCGAGCGGTAAATAAGGTCTCCTTTTCAGAGTCATATATTCAGTGAACTCATTTGATCACCATAGTCTTCACTTCCACTGCGATATGGCAGTGGAATTTAGACTTTGTCTGGATGAACTAAAGGAAAGGCAGCAAAATAACAGCAAAAAATTCAATAACTATATTTACCAGCAGTATGCATAATTGAAATATAAAACATAATTAAACATAGAAATACACAATTTCATAATGACAATTATAAAATTGTCTGTATTAGTTGTTTTAATTGCAAATCATTAATTCAAACCTAAAGTTTCAATCAGATCAATTAGAGAATGAGATTTACAGAAACAGAGATTTGAAATCCCTATTTTAGCTTTTGCAATCATCCTCTGTGCATTTGATGTACAGGCAATGTCCCACTCGATAATGCAGGTCTGACTGGGAATTGTGTGGTTGATTGATAGAAATGCCTGCATTCCAGATCTCTAAATTTGTATTGTCATTAGTCATATGTTGTGGGTCCTCCTAGTTTGCAACAATGCAAATGACTGGACATAATACACATTTTATAAAAAGAGACCAGTTGCATTGCATTTGAATGTGGAATTTGAATGATTAGAAATTAAATCAGTTGATGTGTGACTATAGCCATGCACATGTCCAATACACATTACAGTTTACATACAGGAAATTGACAAGACTCTAAAGGCCCGTACACACCGGGACGAATATCGGCACGCGTTATTCGCCAGCGTTTTTCAATGCGTTTTTTGCGTTCACACCCAAGCGATTTTGCTTTACATTGACTATGGCCTGCCCATAGTTTGACTACAAACTTGGTCCTCAAATCATTATGTATTTTGCAATACATGTAACTTTATAACGTTGCATTCTTTCTATAAGTTATAAATAGCTAGTAAGATAACGTTAAAGGATTAGTTCACTTTAAAAAAAACTTTTGCTGATAATTTACTCACCCCCATGTTATCCAAGATGTCCATGTCTTTCTTTCTTCAGTTGAAAAGAAATTAAGGTTTTTGATGAAAACATTCCAGGCTTTTTCTCCATATAATGGACTTCAATAGGACACAAACGTTTCAAGGACCAAATGACAGTTTCAGTGCAGCTTCAAAGGGCTTTAAACGATACCAGACGATGAATAAGGGTCTTATCTAGCGAAACGATCGGTCATTTCAAAAATAAATACAAAACTTTAAGTTTTATAAGCACAAATGCTCGCCTTGCTCTGTTCTGTGATGCACGTTCGTGATCCTGTTCGAACTCGTTCATCAAAATGAACAAATCTTTTTTCGAGTCATTTCATTCGTTGAATGAACGAAATGACTCCAAAAAAGACTCGTTCAAAATGAACAAATCTTTTTTCGAGTCATTTCGTTCGTTGAATGAACGAAATGACTCGAAAAAAGATTCGTTCATTTGGATGAACAAGTTCGAACAGGAGACTCACGAACGACAGTACGCGCTCGCGCTGTGCAAGAGAGGGGTGATCAGTGCGTACACGAGCGTGATTGACACTGCTAAGACATTCCTCCTGGCTCTGATTGGTTGTTTCTGACCGGGAGCGGTGTATTTCTGCAAATGGCAATAGGACCACAGGGAGGAGCCAGAGGAGCTTGATTTTTTCCACAGATTATCTGTCTCATATTCTACTGTCAGGACATAATGACAGTTTTAACAAATATTTGTTTACAAAAGCTACCTACTGGAGCTTTAAGTGAAATGAAACTCACCATCAAGGCCCATTTGGTCTGCAATACCACATATTTTTGTAGACGCTGTCGCGTTTGTCATACAGTTCCTTATGTTCTGACACCAACGAGACCAGCAGCTCTACATTTATCTTGGCTTGCATCTTCCTCATCTTCCCGGCAGTGTGTAGACGCTACTTGGCGTATATCTTCTTCGCCGTTACGTATGTGTGCTCGGCAAGACCGTTTTGTGTTTTAGCGCCCCCAAGTTGTGTTTTACTGTAACTTCAGAAGCTCCAGACACGTGAGCAAAAGCACCAATCTCATTGGTCGGATAGTTTTTGACGTGGCGCGTCCAACCAAAAAAACGAACCCGAGGCGTTTTAAATGACGCTTTTATGCGTGAAGTTTTTCGCGTCGGTGTGCACACTCACAATGGCGCTGTTTGTTTAATCACGAGGCGTTAAACGTCGGCGAATATCGCGCATGAAATTCGTCCTGGTGTGAACAGGCCTTAACGCTGTAAGGTTGTTTGACACAATTGAAAATAAATTATGAATGCTTTTGGCCTGGATAGTCCTATAATCTATGCCAGGTAGAGATGTTGTGAGGTTGTAGTAGTGTGGGTGTGTGCTCTGTATCTTTGTGTATAGGAGATGGTTGGTGTCTATGCTACCATAATCTGTGGTGTATAATTTAGTTCCGGAGCTACACTGAGAGGCCATGAAGCTGCAGTATGAGTGCTATGAGTTGTGAATTGCCCCTTGAATTATCCTTGAGTGGGGGGCCACAATTCTGTCACCTCGGTCTGGATTTTCCCATGGGTTTGTGACAGGACTGTGACACGGCCGGTCTGTCATGTGTTTATGTCTAGTCTGGTCTTGTGTTAGCACATGAGTGTCTTGTTGTTTCTTGTGCCATGTGCTCTCTTGTCTTATTGTCAACCCCGCCCATCTTATCTCGTTATTGGTTCATTTCCCCCACCTGTCTGCCTTGTTACCTCTTTTGTTTGTTAGCCTATTTAATCTCCCTGTGTTTGCTGTCTTGTGCCGATTCGTTGTACATGTTACGTGTTCCAGTTTGTGTCCTCCCGTTTGTTCCTGGGGTTGGAGTTTGTACCTTTCCTATTTGGCATCCGAATAAAATCACTCTGCATTTGAATCCGCGTCTCTTGTCTACTTCACGTGACAGTCTGGTTCGCCCTGGCCCTCTGAACTGTCTGGTTCGCCCTGGCCCTCTGAACTGTCTGGTTCGCCCTGGCCCTCTGAACTGTCTGGTTCGCCCTGGCCCTCTGAACTGTCTGGTTCACCCTGGCCCTCTGAACTGTCTGGTTCGCCCTGGTCGCCTGCACTGCCGACACCGCCCACGCTCCACGACCCAGGTCCACCTTTGCCATGTCCTGGTCCCATTCCCCTCCATGGACCTGACCTGCCATCCCTGCCCCAAGACTACCTCCGCTCCACCACCTTCCTGTACTATTGTTTCCTGTGGAACGTCTGGAAGCCTTGGATGGCTTCAGGGTGAGTAAATCATGGGCTAATTTTCATTTTTGGGTGAACTATCCCTTTAATTCAACACAAGACAGATTTTCTTCACACACAATATGAGTTGCAGTCAGACACGTTTTTTCGCGCCCTTTTGATTGACAGGATATAATCGGCACTGATCATCGTCTGTTTTTAAACAATCGGCTGTTGGCCGATAGCAAAAATAATAGATTTAATTATCCGATACCGATTATTGGTACTGCATTGGTATCTCATACACAGACACTATTTAAACTCTGTCTGGATGTCTGGATGTCTTATAAGCTGTCTTATAAAATACGCTGTCATCTTGCAATTTCATATTCCACAAGTGCCAAGTGTCGTGTTTTTCTCACAGCAAAATCTTTGATCAGATTTTTTAAATCAAGCAGGCTCTTGTTGATCTGAGGTATAGTTCTTTACTTGTTTAAGCTTACTGAAGTTTTTTTCTCTCCACTTGCAACGCTCATAGGCAAGTGCAAAGTATGCGCAAGGCAATGCACACTTCACTAAAAATCTGAATCTGCATCTTGTAGATTTGATTAAAAAAACATCTATAGTTTTCTTGTCGCTTGGTGATTTTCCGTCTTTTTTGAAGCTCAGTGGCATGGGCACACCCCTATTTAAAATGATACCAAACATGAAAGGGAAAAAAATAATAGATTCACAAGATACATCATATGTGGTATATAGGCATTCTTAGTGAACCTTCAGTGACTTGAATAAGGGGGAAAGGAGAGAGAGTCTGTAGAGAAGGGGGATGCATACATAAGCAAGGAGAGAAGTTTAGGCAAGGCGGTGTCCTATGCTCTTTCTGTGAGATCTTCTCTCCAGATTACATAGTAAGTTTTATTGTTTTGTTGCAGGGGGTTTGATCTCAACTTTTGCCTTAGCAGGAAAACCAAGTCTTACAGGCCTCCCCTGGCCCTTTGGGGCAAATTCTGACAGGCCACTTTTGGACATTTCATGTTGTTTTAGAATTTCATTTCGGACATTTCATGAGTCAATGTTTTCAGGAGTCAAGTAGTCACCTGAAACAACACCATTTAGACAGGTTGAGCTAGGGATGGGGAAATGAAGCCTCATGAAGCAATGAGGCTTTCCCCTTACTGTTCTCGGAAAAGATTCAAAGCTTCGAGAGTGTCGAGAACTGCGCAATCTGGTGCTTATTTAAAATAAAGCTGCCAGAAGCCTTTGTAAAAAGCTCTGTCAGATGAAGCAACCACAACACACTCCATAGTTTCAATGTTATGTGTACAAATAAAAGTCTTACACGTTTGTGTTTAATTTGTCCATTAAATAAATTCCTTTACCCATTAAAGTGTTTCAATAAAATATATAATGAGCTTATATGATTCAATAAGATCTAATGCTTTCTCTCTACACACACACACAGACACACATATTGAATAAGGAAATTGTGTGATCATCTGTTATTAAATGTGCTTATGACACTTGGCGGTGATAGTGCTTATGTAACTGTAGGAATGACAGAAAGGTGATCAAGTTATTAATTATTTTTATTAAGAAATAAAAGCTGTTTCACAGTGTTGGGGCTGAGCAGAGGTGGGCACAAATACATCAAAAACTATTTTGTTACAAAATACAAATACTGGCTCATGAAATGTAACAAAATAAAATACAAAATACTGATGTGAAAAATGTATTTAAATAAAATACAAGTAATTAGTATTTTGAAAATACAAAAATACTCCCACAATAATCTTAAGTCTTTTTTTTTATTACTGAAAGGTCAATAACACAAATAGTAGCAATAACACAAATATGAGAAATGTGTAAATTCAAAATGGCGAAGTAGCAAAATAAAAAAGTATGGGCATTTCACTAAATCTCTACAGGGCCTGAAATAGCTCCCTCTGACGTAAATGGCATGTATAGCTAAGTTCACATCAATGGTGTGGTAGGCTGCCCTTAATAGCAAAACGTGTTTGATGTAGGCTACGTAGCCATATTATCACCGTTACTCTACTCGTGCCTTAAAGGACAAGTTCGGTATTTTACACTTAAAGCCCTGTTTTAAGATCGTTTCTGATGAAATAGAATGGTTAAGATTGAAATTTGGACACATGCTGCTGTCCCGAGAATTTTCGGTTTCTGTGTTTGTGTTTGCACCCCCCCCACCTCCATAATGGTTTCATAGGGGCACTGGAAGAATCATTCATAAAACGTATTAAACTTTAGTTTACAAAGACGTGAAACCGATATGCTCACACAAAAATCGCTGCAAAAGATGCTTTCCAACAGGTGTTTTACCATTCGTTGTAAAACTGTGGACCTATTTTTCCAAACGCATCACAACCGGACATTCTTCCGTTGAGAGCTTGAATAATAGACACTCCAGCCCAGTTGGTGGCGATAATGCACCTTTGCCAATGTTTGGATAGATTAGCCTACGATACCGCGACTGGAAGACTACAGGAAGAATACAAACAACTCCATTTCCGTCGGCGGAGTAATAACGTACCTCACAGAACATCCAATACAAGTCAATGGAGTTGGACAAAAACTACGATAAAACCTGTTGGAAAGCATCTTTTGCTGCCATTTTTGTGTAAAAATAACAGACCAAGAATTTTTGTCACAAAATCAAAATTAAATTTTAATCATAATATATATGATTAATCATAATATGTCTGGGTTTGTTTTACACACGTATGAGACTCTAACTGCCCTGACCACGTATGCCTTTTCCATAGTAGAATCGCGCTGCGTGCGCAATTACTGAAAAACAATAGGATTGATGATTATTTTATACAAAATCAATATCAATATTTCTCATATGTAATGCGTTTAAAAACGTGTAAAAACTGCAGATGGATGTTATATTGTGAACGCTTGCTTAGCATGGAGATTTCAGTGGAGTTACGACAGACGCGCTGTTTCATAATAGGTAGGGCCTATGATGTCCTTTTAATTTTATGAATGACAACACAGTGCATTGATCTCATAAGGCACAATTATTTTCTCTATAATGCCGTTCAGTGTGCAATATGTGTGTGTAGACTGTGTATATTTTTCACAAAACACTTTACCTTAATGCCGTTTTTAAGAGTTTAAACTCATTCACTTCTTAGAGGGAGCCCGGTCTACAGGGTGTCACGTGATTTTCGTGCATCTAACCTGGACATTGCCATTGCCAACATCAGACCGAAAATATGGCAAAATCATGTACTATGGTGATTTTTCTTAAGTATTTAAGTAATTGAAATACTCTAAATACACTCCCTCAAAATATTTTGTTACAAACTACATTTTATTTTTTCCACACCTGCAAAATACAAATTACAAAATACACTAAAGTAATTAAATACGTATTTAAAATACATTTAATTGAAATACTGCCCATGTCTGGGGCTGACTCTATTTCTCCTCTTAGACAGTACTTCCCCAGCCTTAGAGAACACTCTTTCACATGGTACAGAGGAGGCCCGGTACAAAGAAACTAAAATGCCAATGTATATAGATGGGGGTATACATGTTTCTGCATTCTCCAGTATTCAAGTGGATCTTCAGCTCTTTGTATGTTTGTCTCTATAAGTTATTTATCCACTTCTACAATCGCATCAGAAGTGGCATTTGAGCTTTCTTTGTGCTGGTCTACAGCACTGTCCAACAGAAGACAAAGGTTTCCACCTCAGAAGTGTGAGGAGAAAAAAAAATTATTGGGAGTGACTGTACATGTACATTGACTGAATATAAGACACATCAATGGTCAACTATTATAAAATACAACAATAAAATAAGTACAATTTTAAATAAATATATATTTTCTTCTTTTTTAGAAATGCATACCTACATTGGAAGCTATAAGCTCAAAATATTTCATATGGACAACATATCACCATGTTGTCATATTGTTTCATATGGAGTTTACAACATTGTAATTTTACAATGATGCTTCAGGTTGAAGAGAGACCGAGTGTAATGGTTGTCTGGAGATGCTTGATGTTTGGTTTAAAGATGGCATGGAATGGAGCGCATGCAAAAAGTTGTGAGTGATAGAAAGACAATGAGAGAATTTAGTTCAGAATCAGATAAAATTATTTTACTGAAGGAAAAGTCAAAGTCCTGATTGATTAGTGTAATGCCAATCCCAGCTAACAAGGAACCCAACAAACAGAACTGTCCCCTAATGTTCCCATATGTTGCCATTTGGTTATTTTTTTTTTTTTGGGAACCAAATAAGAACATTCTAGGAACGTTTTCTGTAGGTTATTTTTTTATAACCTAAAGAAAACCTTCCCAGAATGTTCCCTGCAGGTTATTTTTAGGTTTTATTTTTATAAGCAAAAGAGAGCATTCCCATAACGTAGACTAACATTCTTTAAAAGTTATGTATAAATGTTAGAAACAAAACGTTCTCAACATATTTTTAAAAAACTGGATGTTTGGAACGTTCAGAAAACATGCAGAAATAACGTTTTCATAACTTAATGGGAATGTAGCAAAACATTCTAAGAACATATTTTTGTTATCTGGGAATGTTGTTCTAAGAACGTTTTCTCACAACATTATGAGAACATCAGTCAAGTACAAATAACATCACAAGGACATTCCATGAACGTTGTTTAAAGAACGTTTTCACTCAACATTATAAGAACATCAGTCAAGTACAAATAACATCACAAGGAAGGACGTCCCATGAACATTCCTATTAGAACGTTTTCACTCAACATTATGAGAACATCAGTCAAGTACAAATAACATCACAAGGACGTTCCATGACAGTGTTATCAGAATGGTTTCACCCAACATTATACATTAAGTATTTTAACTATATGAACATTATAAGACTGTTCCAGAAACATTATTTCAGGAACGTTTTTTACTAACATTTACATAACTTTTACATAACGTTAGTGAAAGTTATGGGAAAATTCCCTGTTGCAACACACCTCTTGGATGATTTATCAACACTCTTAATAACTTGCACCACACGCCTCTTAGGTGATTTCTCAACACTCTTGACACACATTATTAGCCTACTCAAGTAGTTCTAACCCGCCACCTTGTGTCAAGATGATTTATGACCCTATGATTGACAGGTGGGCGGTGCTAACCTTTGACCTTCCGGAGGATGTTCCGGAGGCCGCTTTGATGTAGGGATTAACCTTTGACCTATCGATCGATCAAGTTGACAGTTGTCTTTGATCCGTGGTATGGCAGCTGTGGGGTATAATAATTTATTTTGACAGTTGTCTTTGCCCTGTTGACCTGGAAATGATCCGTCATTTTGCCAGTTGTTTTTGATTCGGGTATGATATATCAAGTTGACGGCTAGTTTTGAACTTTTGACCCAGGTATAATAAGTTATTTTGACAGGCGTTTTTGATGTTAACATAATGAAGATAAGCTTTGATGATAATGGTTTGTCAGAAGTGACAGAAGGTTTGAGATTTATTGTCTTTGCTGTTATTGGCTTTGAAAAGTCGTAATTCCCCACCACCCCCGGTATTTCCGAGCACATTGCCAGGGACAGTGAGGAAGTTTATGAGTTGAAACACATTGATCTTTAAAATGGTTATGTACATTTACAAAATATCGTACACATTGATCTTTAAAAGTGTATAAAGTATATTTTCAAAAAATCATCTTACCATTTCAGAGTACTGAAGAATTGGATTAAAGTTGAAAAGAGTTCCTCTTTTGGAAAGAGGAACTTTTGCATTTTGACAGTCTTTGAGCTAAATGTGTGTGTGTGTGTGACATCCGATATCCTGGCATTCCTGAGCACGCTATATAAATGGGGATAGTGAGAAAAAGAGATTTTTCCAATAATGGCACATATCTTACACTAACGTTGAAAAGCACTGATCTTTAAAATTATATAAATGAAATGGTTAATAAAATATCTTTTCAAAACAAAAAATAAATAAATACATTTTCACCTGGGTTGAAGAAGTAAATCTACCGCCATGTGTCTGGCCTCGTGGGTATAAGGGTTTGATTTAATGGAAGTTGTGAAGGTTTTATGTTTGAACTTTGACACGGGGCTTCACAGGATCTCCCTCCATATTCCAGAGGAGAGGGGATTGCTGAGGACGGTGAAAGTGAGAAAATATCTCACACTAACTAAAGTTGAAACACATTCTGTTCTTTAAAAGTATATAAATGAAATATTTGTAAAATTTACATTTAGTCATTTACAAATATAATATTTTCACATTAACTAAAGTTGAAACACATTCTGTTCTTTAAAAGTATATAAATGAAATATTTGTAAAATTTACATTTAGTCATTTACAAATATAATATTTCAGAGTTTTTCCAATAATGACACATTTTCACACTAACAGCAGTTGAAAAAGTTGAAAAACATTCTGTTCTTTAAAAGTATATAAATTATATGATTATATCGTTCATTTTAAAAATAACCATCTTTTCTAAATTACTGAAACACAGTGCACCAATTAGTTTTGTTTTAGATGAACACAAAATAAAGAAAATCATCTTACATTTTCAGAGAATTGAAGAAGTAAATCCCAACACATCATTGTCCATATAAGGTATGAATGTATTTACAAAGATGCAATAAGTTTTGATACAAAATATCCCGGAGTGTTTTTCTCCCACACCGGCGTTTTGACAGTCCGTGATTCAGAGTGGAGGAGGAATGTGTGTGTGTGTGTGTGTGTGTGTGTGTGTGTGTGTGTGTGTGTGTGTGTGTGTGTGTGTGTGAGTGAGCAGTATGAGATGTTGGGAATGTTTTTTAGTGTTAATCTTAAAAGTTAATATTAAAAGTTTAAATTATATCTTTTAAAAATAAAAGAAGATTTCAATTAAGTCTTAATAAAAACGTTGTAATACAGTCGTATCTTCTATTTATCTTTTGAATGATTTTGTTTAACGGTGACCTAAAGTATAATTTTATTAATATAGTCATAGCCATAATGATTTTTGTACAGTATCCCGTACACCTAAACACGACCATCACAGAAAACAGCATTTTTACATTGTTTTTACATACTGTTTTCCATAAATTAACTAATCTCCATATTTAAATTAAATGATTATAAATATAGAATAATAACAAGTATGTTACTAAAATGAATTCAAACGATTTAAACATAGTTTTAGCTAAATGACTTTTATATAAAAAAGTATATAAATATAAAAATACCTTACATTTTCATAGTGCCGAAGATGTAGTTCTTTATGCAATGATAAAAACAGTCCAAAGTCATAAACAAAGCCCTCCTGGTTCCTTCAGTGATAAACTACAGGGTGAAATGAATGCTTGAGCCCCAAGATGCAGGACAGATGAGCCTCTGGGGTACACTGTCACAGTAAAGTTAGTGTGCTTTCCAGAGTTTTATTCATACTAAATTCATTTAAAAGCATAATATTAAAAGTTTAAATTAGATCTTTTAAAATTAAAAGACTGTTTAAATCAAAGCTTTAACGTTTTATTAAAATTGTATCTTCTATTTATCTTCTTAGAAGACTTATGTGTGATATAAATGATTTTACATAAATTTAACCTAAGGTATTATTTTTACTAAACAGTTTAAAGTAATTTTAATATTGTAAAGCAAAAACTGTACTTTGGTACCTTAGATCTTATACAAAAATATTTCAAACAGTATCGCAGCAATTTTACTCGTCTTAATTCAAAGCATGATCTTACTTTTTCTACGGTAGCTATGATCTAGTGAAACCCTTTACTGAGAATATACTATCGGTTATCTTCTCAAAATATATATGTAGAACTTTAAAATGTTAGCATTTGTTGATGCGACAGTTTGTCTGTTGGAACAGCCTTTGGGAGAGCTGATGATACTATAGCAGGAAACATGCCCTTTGACCTCCTCCATTTTGGAGGATTTAGTCCTTAAAGGTACGCTGTGTATGAATTTACCCCATCTAGCGGTGAAATTGTATTTTGCATTCAAACGAATAGTGCTCTCTAGCGCATCGCTTTTTCAAAAGCGTGTTGCAACTACGGTAACCGTTATGTGTCACGAAGCTACAGTACGACATGTCTTCCAATAGCACATCATCGAGTTTAACTATACATGTTCTACTGTTACGCTACCTATATAATAAATTAAACAATCAAGCAATGAAAAAAAAAAAAAAACCTTGTCATTTAGACCATAACATTGACTTACCTGTCGAGAAGAAAGCAGGACTTCAGCGTCCCTTTCAACTTCTTTCTCCTTCATTAGCTCTATCCACCAGGGAAAAGCTAATATTTACCCTCGTTTTGAATTTGCCGGTCACGTTTCCTTTTAAATAAAATGTTTATGCTTTTTGGTTACGAGGATTGCATTATGAAGTACCGCACAGTGCAGCCTTTCAAATTTGCCGGGGGAGTGACAAGCGCCTCTCACTGACCTCCTTGAACGAAAACGCGTTGAGGTAGGCTAGTGCTTTTTGTCCCTCTCTGCTATTATAGTTTTTCAAGATGGCGGAACGACATAGAAGTCTCCATGGACTTACCCGTCCCATGCAAATAAAGATAAGAAATTCTTCGCTTACGAGGACAAGTCAGATCATTGGCAGAGCTAATTTTACACTAATGAGATCATATTTATGAATAAAGACATTGATTTTAGCTAATAGAATACTTTTTAAAAAAAAACTACTGTACCTTTAATTTCAGATGTGTAAATTACAAAACAGCATTTTTCAACCGAGTGAATCTACACGTGAGAGATCTTCAGAAGTCATAACTTCAGGGGTCAAGGGGTCTCCTGAGAATACTTAATTTCCCTTAAAAACCATCGATTAAGTTTAACGACACTAGCTTGCAACGCTACCCCAAAAATCAAATACTGTATTAACCTTTTCAAAGGATAATCTAACTTTAAAGTTAGAATAAAACGTTCAAAACAAAACATATCTTCATACCTGTAGTGTTCGGACGCAAGGCCATTAACTGGTTCTTTTGTTTTATACATTTACTTTGCTTATTTCTACAAATATCAGCCTGATAAATATGGAGTTATTACATGATGAACAAGATAATCATGCTACCAAATTTTTTTATTTCAGTTTTTTAAGAAAAAGCAATGTTTTAAAATACAACTAAACCATGATAACAGATAATTTTTGACAGACCTAGAAATGCATGTTGATTACCAAGTTTCAGGCATAGTGCAATTGTGCAATGTTCGAGAAAGCTAATATTGGTGTAATCTTTTGTGCGGTCTCACCCACAACGCAAAACTTTGTGTTGGCTGATCCAGGCATAGCTTTACTAAAAGAAAATAATATGCAAGTCATTATCAAACTTTTATTAAACCATATTTTATTAATATTATGGTTTCATGTTGATTTAAAGTTTTTGTTTGTTTGTTATTAACCTTTTTATTTTTTACATCCAGCACAAATTAAAGAGATGTATGAGCTAATGGTGTTCCCTGACCCCAAATAATCAGATAATGGAATGTTCACAAGCGACAGTTAGATATTCTCCCGCTTAGTATGGGTGTAAATAGTTGTGCTTAAATGTTTGGGTTATTTTTACACAACAACGTATTTTGTCACACCGTAGCGATATTTATATAACATATTTTGTCACACGCTTGTAAAGACTATGGCCTACCTTTAAAACATAATCTTTATACAGGAATCACTCGTGTCCAAAACATCCATGTAAGATTCAAAAGACCAAATCACTAAGAAAAGAGCATTGAAAAGCATCGTTTATAACAAATACACAAAAGTTTGCAAATGATGGTTTTATTACTATTCAGATAGCAGACGACACTGTTTCACATTTTGAATGTCGGACTGTATGTGTTTTAGGTAAAGACTTTGCTTTGAGAGCCGTCAATAGTGTTTATAGGAATAAATGACCATTAATAATTTAAGCGATAGTATTTCTGTTTGATAACTAAATTGATACTTTGTTTAGTGTAACTTTCCCTCTATCTACGATGTGAAATCACACAAAGTATTAATGCGAAAAGTAAGGGGGTGTTGTGTTACACTTAAACTATTACAGCAGAATCACAACTGACTATTGCGCTGAGATAGGCGTATTCATTAAAGCTCGAGGCTGTTAAACAAAGTCCCGCACTATGGCTGATAAAATTGCACAAAAGTAAATTCTAGAGGCCAACTTGCTAAAAAGTAAATACGGCACGAACCATTTAAAACAAATACAGAAGAGCCACTTGCTACTAGTCGATTACGCCGTTTACATATTGTTTCTTTTTGTTTTGTACAGTTTGCAAAAACTATAGTCTACGAGCGTGGTCAAACATATAGGAGTTTATGAAAAACATATCAAAAATTGAATTAAATTCTTCTATGCGACTGTTTAAGACTAAACCAATCAAATTTCTTTTAGAACATCTTTCTGCTATGTCTACGAAACATCGTCATGAAAGATGAGTATTGCTGTTTTTCTGTTACCTATAAAACTATTACGCTTCAAACTCGTCTAACTATTGCACATTTCACAGCACGGTCATAGATACACAGTTATGTTGTGCATGTAGCCGAACAGCAGTTAAGCTAATGAATTGCCTTTGATAAGCAGTATTTTTACGTGTAAGGTGGGATGATTCATTTTTATTCCGTCCACACCAATACTTTGACACCAGAGTTTTAGGTCTGATCCAGAAAACAGACGGTGAGCAGTAAGTTATGAAAACATGTGGTAAACAGTTTTTGCCCCATCATCAAAATGTTTTAACATATCGTAAATTTCAATTGTTTGATAAATTATCTAACGATTATACCTAACTATCAACAGTTATATGTGAAACGAGCTCAGTCGCATTAGAGTTGGATTCTTGTTTATACTGAACATTTGAACCGCATGTTGAGGAGCTCTAGTGTTCTTAAATTGTTTACCGCGGTTTCATTTTAACAACACTATCGTAACACTTATCGTATTGCCGGGTGTGATTGTAATGTTTTGTATGGTGTTTTTCTTTACGCTCTCCCCCTGGATATCCGTTTCCTACAGTTACCGGTAATGTTAGTGAACTCTAGGTCTTCTCTTTGCTCATATTCGACAGTATTCACATGAATTGACTTGATTTGAACCATCATCTTCACTTGAGACATTATACCATTCTAGTTTTTAAATAGCGCTTAAATGTATATTTTACCCCTTATGCGGCTATAGAATACCGCACAAGGATCTCTGAAATATTTTTTGTGTAAAACATATATTTAGGTCGTGTAAAACATCTATCTATGTTTTAAAAAATACACCAAAACAAAGAATGAAGACATCTTTGAGTGACCCTCAAAATCTCTGCATACAACAAAACACAGTGCATCCGTGTACGATGATTTATCAGAAAATTACTTTTGTCGCTTTTTCTGAATAATCTCACCAAGTGCGGGTGCTTGATAACTATTGAACAACCCTGAATTCGGCTACTCAATAAAAAACTCAATACATTTGAATGCGCTAAAGGTCTATAACTGAACTTTAACATCTTAGTAGTTGGTAAAACTTCACTTAAACTCTGCTCAAAATAAAATACATCCTAGCTACTTTCTAAACGCTTGTTACAGAGCTTATTGCGATCCATTTACCCATCCATATGTTTTGAAATTTTAATGTTTAATCAACATTTTGTTGGAAAACATATGGTGGATTTACTCAACTTTTTATGTCAACAGGTTCTACAGGGTAATGTCGCATTTAATTAACATTGTTTATTTCAGTAAACTTAAGTTTATTACATAAGATTAATTCAATGCCATTTAGTTGAATCAGGTTAGCATTCTTAATTTAGTCCAAAACTATTAAGTTCAAATAATCCAATTGTTTCATTTATTTAGGGATTGTGTTCAACAACCTTTACAAATATATCTAATAAGATAACCTTTTACAAAATCTTTACTCGGTAAAGACTCTTATTGGTTTTGTCGCATCCAATGCCCCCCAAAGTAGTTGTTTTTATAATGATTAAAACCGTTTTAATTATTTTTAGTATGGTCTACACTTTATGGTAAAACACTAACATATCAGAAACTCTTTTAAATATAAACATTAACAAGTCAACGATTTTTTATCTTGCTGTTAAAACACATAAATAACGTTTTATTTCAAATTGTACTGTTCCTAGTTTTCTATATTGCTATTTTAATTAAACTCATTTGTGTAATCTCGACTCAAATGGATAAGTAAAATGTTTGAAAAGTATTGAGTTGATTTAACTTCATTTACTAATTATTTTGGTCTACTTAACTGAAAAATGTTCTTTCAACATGACTATATTGAGTTAAGTCAGTTTAACGCAATGCATTGTGTTTGAATGAGAAAGCTAATACAACGGTGTTAAATGAAAATTATTTTTTAAATAAACTGAACAGTATCGTAAAATAATTTTAGGCTGAATTCTCTCGGACGACATGCAGGACATGGTTATTTATGGCGTCCTGATGACGACCCCCAACCGTACACACCAGGGGTGCGAGGGCGGGCCCACAATCGCAGGAGTGATAAACTCTACACAGAGACCAGCCTCAGTTACCGCACACAAGCCGTATTTCCTAACCGCTGTGTATGCCGGTAATGCTGCTAAACCCCGTTTCGACGCTACGGACGGATGCTTCAACGACGTCGGATTCGAAATCGTAAAAAACTGCGGGGGTACTACAACATCTCATTGATGAAAAGTGGAAGGAATTGATCAGAAGTTCCTGTTTGTCTGAGCTTCTTCGACTCACGCTTCAGACCCAAAAACACAAGCTTCCGAGCGTTAAAGCACAAGGCCTGGACAATTGTGCTGCAAGGACTCGCTCACGAGATTCCGGAAACTATTCGAATCTTTCACCATCAAGATTCTGGAAACTATTCGAATCTTTCACCATCAAACAGTTTCCTATTTGAAAATCTAGAAACCTCTGAAATGGCGACGCAAAAGCTGACGGAGAACGACTGCCCGTCGAGTTCCGGTGATGCGGGACACAAGTATCATCCGGCGTGTGAGTGCGCCACGGGGAATGGCTGTCGTTTAAGAGATACGCTAGACTCTATGTTTAAAGACCATTTTAGAGACCAGATGGTTGACTTGATGCGCAGGATCATCGATGCTGCGTGTGATAAGAAAAGCGATTGTGAGCGGGATACCAAACGTGTCACAAACCTCAAAACAGAAATGGATGTCATAAGAGGGTTGGTGGGGACATGGACCGATGTGACATCCATGTTTTTTAACACCATAGAGCCGACCGGTGTAATCCTCAGAAAAGTTCTGGATGTGATGTGTGCATCTAGTGAAGAATTCGAAGTCGACGAACTGCTCGTTATGTGTACGTTTGTTACAGATCTCTGTGTGTCACTGGCGTCAAAAAATGCCAAAACAGATCTTGGTGAAATAGTTCAAGGTCTGGTCAGCTATACCCTAGATCAAAACATGATTGCCTGCCGCGACTTTTTGTTCTGGTTGGATCACAAATAAATGGAGTTAAATCAACTCAATACTTTTCAAACATTTTACTTATCCATTTGAGTCGAGATTACACAAATGAGTTTAATTAAAATAGCAATATAGAAAACTAGGAACAGTACAATTTGAAATAAAACGTTATTTATGTGTTTTAACAGCAAGATAAAAAATCGTTGACTTGTTAATGTTTATATTTAAAAGAGTTTCTGATATGTTAGTGTTTTACCATAAAGTGTAGACCATACTAAAAATAATTAAAACGGTTTTAATCATTATAAAAACAACTACTTTGGGGGGCATTGGATGCGACAAAACCAATAAGAGTCTTTACCGAGTAAAGATTTTGTAAAAGGTTATCTTATTAGATATATTTGTAAAGGTTGTTGAACACAATCCCTAAATAAATGAAACAATTGGATTATTTGAACTTAATAGTTTTGGACTAAATTAAGAATGCTAACCTGATTCAACTAAATGGCATTGAATTAATCTTATGTAATAAACTTAAGTTTACTGAAATAAACAATGTTAATTAAATGCGACATTACCCTGTAGGACCTGTTGACATAAAAAGTTGAGTAAATCCACCATATGTTTTCCAACAAAATGTTGATTAAACATTAAAATTTCAAAACATATGGATGGGTAAATGGATCGCAATAAGCTCTGTAACAAGCGTTTAGAAAGTAGCTAGGATGTATTTTATTTTGAGCAGAGTTTAAGTGAAGTTTTACCAACTACTAAGATGTTAAAGTTCAGTTATAGACCTTTAGCGCATTCAAATGTATTGAGTTTTTTATTGAGTAGCCGAATTCAGGGTTGTTCAATAGTTATCAAGCACCCGCACTTGGTGAGATTATTCAGAAAAAGCGACAAAAGTAATTTTCTGATAAATCATCGTACACGGATGCACTGTGTTTTGTTGTATGCAGAGATTTTGAGGGTCACTCAAAGATGTCTTCATTCTTTGTTTTGGTGTATTTTTTAAAACATAGATAGATGTTTTACACGACCTAAATATATGTTTTACACAAAAAATATTTCAGAGATCCTTGTGCGGTATTCTATAGCCGCATAAGGGGTAAAATATACATTTAAGCGCTATTTAAAAACTAGAATGGTATAATGTCTCAAGTGAAGATGATGGTTCAAATCAAGTCAATTCATGTGAATACTGTCGAATATGAGCAAAGAGAAGACCTAGAGTTCACTAACATTACCGGTAACTGTAGGAAACGGATATCCAGGGGGAGAGCGTAAAGAAAAACACCATACAAAACATTACAATCACACCCGGCAATACGATAAGTGTTACGATAGTGTTGTTAAAATGAAACCGCGGTAAACAATTTAAGAACACTAGAGCTCCTCAACATGCGGTTCAAATGTTCAGTATAAACAAGAATCCAACTCTAATGCGACTGAGCTCGTTTCACATATAACTGTTGATAGTTAGGTATAATCGTTAGATAATTTATCAAACAATTGAAATTTACGATATGTTAAAACATTTTGATGATGGGGCAAAAACTGCTTACCACATGTTTTCATAAGTTACTGCTCACCGTCTGTTTTCTGGATCAGACCTAAAACTCTGGTGTCAAAGTATTGGTGTGGACGGAATAAAAATGAATCATCCCACCTTACACGTAAAAATACTGCTTATCAAAGGCAATTCATTAGCTTAACTGCTGTTCGGCTACATGCACAACATAACTGTGTATCTATGACCGTGCTGTGAAATGTGCAATAGTTAGACGAGTTTGAAGCGTAATAGTTTTATAGGTAACAGAAAAACAGCAATACTCATCTTTCATGACGATGTTTCGTAGACATAGCAGAAAGATGTTCTAAAAGAAATTTGATTGGTTTAGTCTTAAACAGTCGCATAGAAGAATTTAATTCAATTTTTGATATGTTTTTCATAAACTCCTATATGTTTGACCACGCTCGTAGACTATAGTTTTTGCAAACTGTACAAAACAAAAAGAAACAATATGTAAACGGCGTAATCGACTAGTAGCAAGTGGCTCTTCTGTATTTGTTTTAAATGGTTCGTGCCGTATTTACTTTTTAGCAAGTTGGCCTCTAGAATTTACTTTTGTGCAATTTTATCAGCCATAGTGCGGGACTTTGTTTAACAGCCTCGAGCTTTAATGAATACGCCTATCTCAGCGCAATAGTCAGTTGTGATTCTGCTGTAATAGTTTAAGTGTAACACAACACCCCCTTACTTTTCGCATTAATACTTTGTGTGATTTCACATCGTAGATAGAGGGAAAGTTACACTAAACAAAGTATCAATTTAGTTATCAAACAGAAATACTATCGCTTAAATTATTAATGGTCATTTATTCCTATAAACACTATTGACGGCTCTCAAAGCAAAGTCTTTACCTAAAACACATACAGTCCGACATTCAAAATGTGAAACAGTGTCGTCTGCTATCTGAATAGTAATAAAACCATCATTTGCAAACTTTTGTGTATTTGTTATAAACGATGCTTTTCAATGCTCTTTTCTTAGTGATTTGGTCTTTTGAATCTTACATGGATGTTTTGGACACGAGTGATTCCTGTATAAAGATTATGTTTTAAAGGTAGGCCATAGTCTTTACAAGCGTGTGACAAAATATGTTATATAAAT
This sequence comes from Gila orcuttii, assembly GCA_026230005.1. Lineage (NCBI taxonomy): Eukaryota > Metazoa > Chordata > Actinopteri > Cypriniformes > Leuciscidae > Gila > Gila orcuttii. Next base: position 29,066,558 of record JAPDVR010000021.1, read on the forward strand.
ATCGCTACGGTGTGACAAAATACGTTGTTGTGTAAAAATAACCCAAACATTTAAGCACAACTATTTACACCCATACTAAGCGGGAGAATATCTAACTGTCGCTTGTGAACATTCCATTATCTGATTATTTGGGGTCAGGGAACACCATTAGCTCATACATCTCTTTAATTTGTGCTGGATGTAAAAAATAAAAAGGTTAATAACAAACAAACAAAAACTTTAAATCAACATGAAACCATAATATTAATAAAATATGGTTTAATAAAAGTTTGATAATGACTTGCATATTATTTTCTTTTAGTAAAGCTATGCCTGGATCAGCCAACACAAAGTTTTGCGTTGTGGGTGAGACCGCACAAAAGATTACACCAATATTAGCTTTCTCGAACATTGCACAATTGCACTATGCCTGAAACTTGGTAATCAACATGCATTTCTAGGTCTGTCAAAAATTATCTGTTATCATGGTTTAGTTGTATTTTAAAACATTGCTTTTTCTTAAAAAACTGAAATAAAAAAATTTGGTAGCATGATTATCTTGTTCATCATGTAATAACTCCATATTTATCAGGCTGATATTTGTAGAAATAAGCAAAGTAAATGTATAAAACAAAAGAACCAGTTAATGGCCTTGCGTCCGAACACTACAGGTATGAAGATATGTTTTGTTTTGAACGTTTTATTCTAACTTTAAAGTTAGATTATCCTTTGAAAAGGTTAATACAGTATTTGATTTTTGGGGTAGCGTTGCAAGCTAGTGTCGTTAAACTTAATCGATGGTTTTTAAGGGAAATTAAGTATTCTCGGGAGACCCCTTGACCCCTGAAGTTATGACTTCTGAAGATCTCTCACGTGTAGATTCACTCGGTTGAAAAATGCTGTTTTGTAATTTACACATCTGAAATTAAAGGTACAGTAGTTTTTTTTAAAAAGTATTCTATTAGCTAAAATCAATGTCTTTATTCATAAATATGATCTCATTAGTGTAAAATTAGCTCTGCCAATGATCTGACTTGTCCTCGTAAGCGAAGAATTTCTTATCTTTATTTGCATGGGACGGGTAAGTCCATGGAGACTTCTATGTCGTTCCGCCATCTTGAAAAACTATAATAGCAGAGAGGGACAAAAAGCACTAGCCTACCTCAACGCGTTTTCGTTCAAGGAGGTCAGTGAGAGGCGCTTGTCACTCCCCCGGCAAATTTGAAAGGCTGCACTGTGCGGTACTTCATAATGCAATCCTCGTAACCAAAAAGCATAAACATTTTATTTAAAAGGAAACGTGACCGGCAAATTCAAAACGAGGGTAAATATTAGCTTTTCCCTGGTGGATAGAGCTAATGAAGGAGAAAGAAGTTGAAAGGGACGCTGAAGTCCTGCTTTCTTCTCGACAGGTAAGTCAATGTTATGGTCTAAATGACAAGGTTTTTTTTTTTTTTTCATTGCTTGATTGTTTAATTTATTATATAGGTAGCGTAACAGTAGAACATGTATAGTTAAACTCGATGATGTGCTATTGGAAGACATGTCGTACTGTAGCTTCGTGACACATAACGGTTACCGTAGTTGCAACACGCTTTTGAAAAAGCGATGCGCTAGAGAGCACTATTCGTTTGAATGCAAAATACAATTTCACCGCTAGATGGGGTAAATTCATACACAGCGTACCTTTAAGGACTAAATCCTCCAAAATGGAGGAGGTCAAAGGGCATGTTTCCTGCTATAGTATCATCAGCTCTCCCAAAGGCTGTTCCAACAGACAAACTGTCGCATCAACAAATGCTAACATTTTAAAGTTCTACATATATATTTTGAGAAGATAACCGATAGTATATTCTCAGTAAAGGGTTTCACTAGATCATAGCTACCGTAGAAAAAGTAAGATCATGCTTTGAATTAAGACGAGTAAAATTGCTGCGATACTGTTTGAAATATTTTTGTATAAGATCTAAGGTACCAAAGTACAGTTTTTGCTTTACAATATTAAAATTACTTTAAACTGTTTAGTAAAAATAATACCTTAGGTTAAATTTATGTAAAATCATTTATATCACACATAAGTCTTCTAAGAAGATAAATAGAAGATACAATTTTAATAAAACGTTAAAGCTTTGATTTAAACAGTCTTTTAATTTTAAAAGATCTAATTTAAACTTTTAATATTATGCTTTTAAATGAATTTAGTATGAATAAAACTCTGGAAAGCACACTAACTTTACTGTGACAGTGTACCCCAGAGGCTCATCTGTCCTGCATCTTGGGGCTCAAGCATTCATTTCACCCTGTAGTTTATCACTGAAGGAACCAGGAGGGCTTTGTTTATGACTTTGGACTGTTTTTATCATTGCATAAAGAACTACATCTTCGGCACTATGAAAATGTAAGGTATTTTTATATTTATATACTTTTTTATATAAAAGTCATTTAGCTAAAACTATGTTTAAATCGTTTGAATTCATTTTAGTAACATACTTGTTATTATTCTATATTTATAATCATTTAATTTAAATATGGAGATTAGTTAATTTATGGAAAACAGTATGTAAAAACAATGTAAAAATGCTGTTTTCTGTGATGGTCGTGTTTAGGTGTACGGGATACTGTACAAAAATCATTATGGCTATGACTATATTAATAAAATTATACTTTAGGTCACCGTTAAACAAAATCATTCAAAAGATAAATAGAAGATACGACTGTATTACAACGTTTTTATTAAGACTTAATTGAAATCTTCTTTTATTTTTAAAAGATATAATTTAAACTTTTAATATTAACTTTTAAGATTAACACTAAAAAACATTCCCAACATCTCATACTGCTCACTCACACACACACACACACACACACACACACACACACACACACACACACATTCCTCCTCCACTCTGAATCACGGACTGTCAAAACGCCGGTGTGGGAGAAAAACACTCCGGGATATTTTGTATCAAAACTTATTGCATCTTTGTAAATACATTTATACCTTAGATGGACAATGATGTGTTGGGATTTACTTCTTCAATTCTCTGAAAATGTAAGATGATTTTCTTTATTTTGTGTTCATCTAAAACAAAACTAATTGGTGCACTGTGTTTCAGTAATTTAGAAAAGATGGTTATTTTTAAAATGAACGATATAATCATATAATTTATATACTTTTAAAGAACAGAATGTTTTTCAACTTTTTCAACTGCTGTTAGTGTGAAAATGTGTCATTATTGGAAAAACTCTGAAATATTATATTTGTAAATGACTAAATGTAAATTTTACAAATATTTCATTTATATACTTTTAAAGAACAGAATGTGTTTCAACTTTAGTTAATGTGAAAATATTATATTTGTAAATGACTAAATGTAAATTTTAGAAATATTTCATTTATATACTTTTAAAGAACAGAATGTGTTTCAACTTTAGTTAGTGTGAGATATTTTCTCACTTTCACCGTCCTCAGCAATCCCCTCTCCTCTGGAATATGGAGGGAGATCCTGTGAAGCCCCGTGTCAAAGTTCAAACATAAAACCTTCACAACTTCCATTAAATCAAACCCTTATACCCACGAGGCCAGACACATGGCGGTAGATTTACTTCTTCAACCCAGGTGAAAATGTATTTATTTATTTTTTGTTTTGAAAAGATATTTTATTAACCATTTCATTTATATAATTTTAAAGATCAGTGCTTTTCAACGTTAGTGTAAGATATGTGCCATTATTGGAAAAATCTCTTTTTCTCACTATCCCCATTTATATAGCGTGCTCAGGAATGCCAGGATATCGGATGTCACACACACACACACATTTAGCTCAAAGACTGTCAAAATGCAAAAGTTCCTCTTTCCAAAAGAGGAACTCTTTTCAACTTTAATCCAATTCTTCAGTACTCTGAAATGGTAAGATGATTTTTTGAAAATATACTTTATACACTTTTAAAGATCAATGTGTACGATATTTTGTAAATGTACATAACCATTTTAAAGATCAATGTGTTTCAACTCATAAACTTCCTCACTGTCCCTGGCAATGTGCTCGGAAATACCGGGGGTGGTGGGGAATTACGACTTTTCAAAGCCAATAACATCAAAGACAATAAATCTCAAACCTTCTGTCACTTCTGACAAACCATTATCATCAAAGCTTATCTTCATTATGTTAACATCAAAAACGCCTGTCAAAATAACTTATTATACCTGGGTCAAAAGTTCAAAACTAGCCGTCAACTTGATATATCATACCCGAATCAAAAACAACTGGCAAAATGACGGATCATTTCCAGGTCAACAGGGCAAAGACAACTGTCAAAATAAATTATTATACCCCACAGCTGCCATACCACGGATCAAAGACAACTGTCAACTTGATCGATCGATAGGTCAAAGGTTAATCCCTACATCAAAGCGGCCTCCGGAACATCCTCCGGAAGGTCAAAGGTTAGCACCGCCCACCTGTCAATCATAGGGTCATAAATCATCTTGACACAAGGTGGCGGGTTAGAACTACTTACTCAATACACTCTTTCACCTTAATCATTTGTTTCAACATATTCATTCATACCCATGCACAATTTTGAGATCTGGAACCCCATTTATCAATTTTAAATTTAGGTTCCAATTTGGTGAGGCCTTTTAATAGTTACCACTAGCCAGGCTAAACCGACAAAAGACTCTGCAAACACTATAAGCAAAAAATTGCTTGCTTTATTTTTGACACAAGTTGTTTTGTGTAGCCTGTGCCAATCTGCCTGTTGCTGTTCCGACCTCTTACCGTCTCCTGGCTGTGCTTATCAATTTATGTCGTAAAAGTCTAAGAAATCACTCAAGTCACGGAGTTTCAGATGCCGGTGAAGACAACAAAGCCGAGATGCCTGCAGAACATCTCACAACCTCAGTCAATACTTTTTTATTTTATACAGTTTCTTACAACTTGCCCCCCAACTTTACTGAGACTTAGTGCACTCTGTGACCTGAGGCCTTCTCTGAGTTTTACACTACAGGCTGTAAAACATATCTTAATGAAAACACTTCCCTAGTGAAATAATTTTTATACTTAAGCACAATTTATCCGTATGTACTTTAGTATAACTAAATGTATTTGTGGCACACTATAATTTGGTATACTTAAAGTCTGTTAAAATGGATTTTGGTGCTAAATGCATTTGAGTTGTTCAACTAAAGTTGTATTAAATCTAATTGTTTGTGCTAAAGTGGAACTATTCCAAGTATAGCCTCCTTACGTACACTTTAAAGGAGCATTTCACCCGTGGGAACATTCATCTTTATTGAAAGTGGGTTATATATGTAGTCGAAATATAATAAAGTTTTCGAATTTGGTGCCTTCTCGACCGAGTAAAGACAGAAAGTAACTTAAGGGCGCATTTGTACTGAAAACCACAACTCCCACAATGCACCACATTGCACAGCTCCGCAAGCCACTCCCACTAATCCAGAACAACGCTGAGGAGGTATCCGCCGCGTTGGCAATCTGACGCGAGCGGGTAGAACGATACAACCAGTCCGCCTCAACTCGAGCCAGTGCAGGTGTTGTGCCGAATTTCGACTCCCTGCCAGAATCTGACTCCCCCTCGCTTGCACGCGCAATGACGTCGGTGCGACTGTTTTATTTTTCGTCTGTTTGTGTTACTTAAAGTTTGGTGTCTTTTTTTTTTTACAGGTGTTTATTAATAGCCTAAATATAATTATCAGTGTTTTCCAGAAAGCGTTGCAAAAACCGGTCACTGGCATACATGATATTATGCTTAAGTGCACTATACTTACCAAGTCAAATATGAAATGTTAATATTTAACATTTATTCCCATTCTGCACTGTTTACTACTATAGACAGTCCAATAATACCATGTGCAATAAGTTCTACTTAATTCTGCTCATAGATTATTCAGATATAGCCTACTCTGCCAGTACATTTTATTTAAATCAAACCCCAGAATTATTTTCGTGTCCAAAGCACAGGTGTAAGCAAATTATATAAATCATACTTGCCTAATTTTTCAGGTTTGCAAAGACACATGAAACTCATGCTGGTTACACCTCTTACTACGGATGGTAAAATAATTTCTGTGTTTTACATTTGATATTGTATTGTGATAGGCACTTTCAGTTCATTCTGGCTGATATTTGCCAGATATTTGTATAACTGGGTGGCTAGTCATCTGAAGTGGACATAACACTTGTTGTCCATTTTGACATTTACCTACAACTTTAAATGTATTTTGATGGTGCACACTTTCTGTTTTCAGGATGATTAACTGCATTTCGGTGGTAAAAAAAAACAAACAGAAATACATGTAAAACGCCTATAACTGTGAAGTCATTCTGGAATGTTTTTATTATTATTTGCTCAATGAAAATGTAATTTCATTGCATTCACCGTTGGTTCCCCTTTTATGTACATGTGTCACAGTAAAATAATAATTTTTATTGTATGTGCAAAGTTGCTGTCTTTTGAATTGTGGTCTCCAATGAGCTGGTCAAAAACGCATAAGTTCGAGAATAATAACTTAAATAGGATTACAAACTAAACAATAAAAAAAAAAAAAAAGAGAAACTACTACAACACTTGAAAATAAATACATTTATTTCATACAAGCTGGACACAAGTAGTTGGTAACTTCCATCAAGGTTTTTGCACAGTCACAGTGGTACCACCGAGGGCACACATCACAGCCAATCTTAACATAAGGACAAAGTGAATATTGGTATGCACCACGGTTATCTTTTAACATCCATTATGATGAAAAAATAAATATGGTGTACTTAAAGACTACACTTTTCAACAACAAAAAAAAGGATAAAATAAAAAGTACAGTACCCACCCAGTCAGTGCCATTGTCAGGACTTTCTTCCTCCCCACAGAGAAAGCACAAATATTTTAGATCATCTATGACAATGCCAGGGGAGAAGAGCCAATATAAGACACAAGGCCAAACCTCACAATTACTTTAAACAGGCTCCTGAATAGACTACTTTAAATAGACAGTCTGAATATTTGGATTTTTTGGCAAGGGGATAGTATTCCACACATACAATGAATGTGTCTTGGTGTACTAATGTTTCCAATAGTAGCAGAGAATCAAGGGATGATATCAATAAAAATAAGATTAATTCAGATGAATCAGACATCTGTGAGGTAAGATAATAGAGCGAAAGATAAAGTTATGAAAAAAATATATATATAAGTACAAATAATCATATAAACAATTTAGAAAGAAAAAATATAGACACATTAATTTAGGTGCAGAAGTAGTCCAGTAAAAATGCTCAGTTTCAATAAGGTGCAGTATAATTGTATGTGTTAATATAATACATTGGAGTGGGAGTATGGTTTTGGCGGGTGCTGCTTGAATCTACATAAAAGACTTGTGCTTTTCTGCAGAGGATCCTCCATGGACAAAGGTGTCATCAGAATGAGTTTCATGTGTTTTCTCTTGCAAAGCTGAAATTGGAGGGGGAGTTTAAATTCGGCAGGTGCTGTGTTTAAAAATGATAGTGATTTTATGTGTGTCACTGCATAAATACATATAGTTATCATTTATAATTTCACTTCCTATTTATATTAATTTGTTATTTATTAATTTACACACACACACACACACACACACACACACACACACACACACACACACACACACACACGCACATACAGAGAGAGAGAGAGTATACAAACACTAAATGCAGACAGGAATTACAGGTGTGGAAACTATAGATGAACAGTAAAGGATTTTGTTTTTTACTTTTTTTATTAAATGCCAATCAAATTACAAATAATAAACATGAAAATAGTCTAGCACATATACAAATGTAATCAACAACAAATAGTAAAAGAACATATACAATATAAAATAATAATAGCCTACAAGTAAAAGAAAGAAAAAAAAATGATATAAACAGAAAAAGGAAAAGGAACAAGTAAACTTTTATGCCTAAGCATTTACAAAGCAAACATATGAGCAGTAAAGTTCAGTGACATCATGGGCGTGCACGCGAGGGGAGTCAGATTCTTGCAGGGAGTCGAAATTCGGCGATTAGTGTGTTGACGTCATTGCACGTGCACGCGAGGGCGAGGCAGATTCTGGCAGGGAGTCGAAATTCGGCGACTAGTGTGTTGACGTCATTGCGCGTGCACGCGAGGGGGAGTCAGATTCTGGCAGGGAGTCGAAATTCGGCACAACACAGGCTCCTCGTCCGCGACAGGCAGGTCTTCTGATCTGGCTGATGGAGGAACAGAGCACGGCTGCTGCGGCTTCTGCAGCCGATGCAGAAGACCTGCCTGTCTCGGACGAGGAGCCCGCACTGGCTCGAGTTGAGGCGGACTGGTCCTGTCGTTCTACCCGCTCGTGACGGCAATCCGACACTTCGCTGTATTGCGGCTCATAAAGATAGCCACGAACATCGGATTTGTGCAGAAGACTTTCAAAATCATCTTTTCTTGCATATCATGTTTATTTCCTTCCATCATTGTCGTAACTTCCCATCTGGCTCCACAGCGCTTGTTAGTTTAGCTTCCAAACAAGATGGTGGATATTGCTATTAGTTTCGGCAAGTGAAGTCCCAGCCACTGATCTGTTATAGGTCTGTAGCGTGAGTGGGCCCCTCCCCCTGAATAAATGATTAGCTAGTGTTTGTAGTCTCTACCATAGACATCATATAGTCTCTATATGATATCTATGGTCTCTACACTTTTCAATGAAATGTGACTCCCTGCTTATTATGACGCAAAGTTACGATTTTTACGTCATAATAAGCAGGAAGTAAAACACTTAAATCCTTATTTCTCCCATCTCAGGGAAAAATAAAGGAAAAATCCACGATCATTATAATATATGACTGGGTTTCTAACAATACAAAGCTTAATGCAAATGGGTGAAGTGTCCCTTTAAATAACTACTATTGTACAGGTATTTAAGTATTGAAATGCAGAATTCACTCAGAATAAACTTCAAATGTATTTTGGGGACATTACAATTGCAATTCAATTACACTGTAAGAGTGTTGAACATACATTAATACTGATAACAAACTGAGGTCATACTACCCTTTACTTTTAGTGATTTTAAAACACATTGCAATGGCATTCCAAGTAATGAAGTGTGCTAATGGCATCATTATTGTGTGCTTCAAATACAATAAATTAATCTTTATAAATAATGGCACATCTTAAGAATTTGCCTTTTACTGACATTTTACAGACACCCCCCAGTAAACCAGTAACTCACTTATCCCGAGAACATTAGTGAGACAATGGAAACAGATACATTATATGTACATTGACTGCCCTATAATACACCCGGCGCTAGTTTCGCTAGTTTTTTTTCAGCCCGTTATCATTTTCACGTCCTGTGCCACGTTTTTTAAATAGCAAATACAATTGCGCCCGTGGGCATGTTGGTCTGAAAATGAGGTGTGTTCGGGCACATTGTTGGCGTGTTGCTATTTTGAGGCTACTAAAATAGACTGCGCCACTGACCAACTGAAACCTGGCCTAAAGACAATGGCGCAATATTTTTTGGCGCAATGGTGCAGTAAAGGCCACTATAGGTGGGCCCACAACACACGTACACTCTGCTTATTACACACAGAGGGACGCCCAGCAGCACACAAACTAGCCAAATGGTTAAACTAGCACGTTAAACTAGCAAAAGTGAATTCGGACACGCCCTTAGTGCATAAACTTGAAGCTGTTGAAGAACTAAAGCCAGCAGACAGAACATTAAATATCATCTGCAGAATGTTTTGCTTCCCTTTTACCTGACATGATATGTCATTAACGCTGCAGGAAGCAATTGCATAAACCGGCATTACATTAGTTTTATTCGGACTTCCAGTTTTGCCATGTAGCGGAAAGACGTGGTGTCAGTGCAACTGACAAGTTGGTTAGCGAACTAGATAAATTAAGGAAAATCCTTGTCCTTGCTGCCCAACCAGAGCTTTACAGAGCCCATCGAAGCCTGAGACCTAAACCTCAACAAGGCCAAAATCCCTGTCCGGTTTTATTGCGATTTCCCCGTTATATTGAGAAGGAAGCTGTGATCAAGTGGGCGAGGGCCGCGAAAGAGATTCAGTACAAGGGGTGCGTAGAATAAAATTCTATGAAGACTTCTGCGCTTCCGTGGCTAAAAAGAGAGCCTCGTTCAACAATGTGAAGGGCCTGCTGTATAAACATGGTGTTCGTTTTGGCATGATTTATCCGGCCTTCGTGTGTCGTACAACGATTATGAGTACTACTTCTACAGGAAACTTTTGATTCTACAATCAAAACTTTGCTGAGTAACTTACACCTGAAAGTCCGCACCAAGGTCCGAACCAAAGTTCATGTTTTGATACATTTTATACATTTGGTAAGTTTTGGTTTGGTTTCACATTGCAATTATGCGAGCGCACTAAAGAACTTTACATGACATACTTGCGTCCTGTCGTCATTATCAATGTAGGCTGCATCTTGACATTGATTGGTTTGTAAACTGACGTGCATCTGATGTTACCATGTTGTCAATTCGGCGGGTAACGTTGACAAGAAAAAAAAAAGAAGAAAAAAATGTTGACAAGAATGAATGAACAGATGCATATCGTTGCCACTATACTGTTATTACGGCATTACTACCTGCAGCACCAACTATACTCGAGGCTAGTTCAAATTCGCCAAATGAACGTTCTTGTTGTGCAAACATTTTATAGTCGCCGGCAGCAAAGGAGGAGAAGACTGCAAGCAATCCTGCGAGAACCACCGGAACTTCCTGTAAATGGTTTGAAAAGTCCAAACCATACAGAAAAAGCTTTCACACAAACCAAACCTTTGTTCAGTTTGATCCGGACCGAAACTACCTCTTGGTCACTCCATTAGAATTGTTACATGGAATGTACGTAAATTGGGTGGTCAAATTAAAAGTTCCAAAGTTTTTTCCCAACTTAAGAACTTTCCTCTAATATTATATTTATCCAGGAGACACACCTGCGTTAAAGTGACCATACTAGACTGCTTAAACCTTGGGTTGGTCAGGTGTCTCATTCCAGTTTTAATAGTGGGTCAAGAGGTACGGCTATCTTGATACATAAATGAGTATTACTCACGGAGCAAGTAATCTCTGATCCTGAAGGACACTTTGTTACTGTCACTGATGTTCTTTTTCAAAAAAACAGTTATTTTAATAAATTTCTATGCTCTAAACTGGGACAATCCTACTTTTATGCCCTTGCTTTTCTCAAAGATCCTAAATCTTGACACTCATCATCTTATTTTTGGAGGGGACCTTAACTGTGTTGTTAATGATAATAATAAATCTGTGTCTAAATCTATTGTGTTTAATAAATTAAAGTCCTTAAATTCATTGATGAATCAAATAGTAAACACTGGAAATACAGTATTTAAATTCAATAGAAAATTAACTTAACAGTTTGCATCAATCTTTTTAAGTTATGACAACTTCTAATTGTAACAAAGATGCTAAGGCTGAGTGAGAATCCATGTGCGGAAGTTTATTGAAGACAGTTTCTACAAACAAATACGATAAGGCAGGCAGAGGGTCAAAACCAAGGTAGCAGTCAGATCTTTCAACATACAAAGGGGAATTCCAACAGGCAAGAGTGAGTAGGCAGGCAAAAGGTCCAAGCAAAAACATCAGTCCGATCAGGCAAACAAAACAAAGAGGATAATCCAGAAAATGGAAAAACAGGTAACCAGGCAGAATCATACACAATAGACAAGCAGGATCAACAGGAAATAACGCTCGGTAAGGCAGGTAAACTGGCAATACTTCGCAATGAGCATAAGAATGATCTCTGGCTAAATAGCAGTCAAACAGGAAATGAGAGCAGAAGAAGCAGAAGGAGTGGAACACAGTCAGTACTCAGGTGAGGGCTCCCTCTGCTGGTTTGGCATTACAGAACCCCCTCCTCTAGGAGCGACTCCTGGAGCTCGACGTGGGCGTCCCCGTGGTCGTGGCGCTGGTCGGTCAGGTCTGGCTCGATGAAATTCCTCTGAGAGGTGGATCCAAAATGTCCCGGGCGGCTACCCACAATCTCTCCTCAGGTCCATAGCCCTCCCAGTCCACCAGATATTGGAGCCGACCCTCTCTTCGTCTTGAGTCTAGTAACTCATTCACTTGATAAGCAGGAGTTCCATCAATGTCCAATGGAGGTGGTGGTTCTGGGGTCTCATGGCCAGGGTCAGCATTTGGGTGGACCGGTTTGAGGAGGGAGACATGGAATGAGGGAGAGATACGGTAATTATCAGGAAGCTCCAATTGGTAAGTTACCTCATTAATTCTCTTGAGAATCTTAAAAGGGCCAACATACCTTGGACTGAGCTTCCTGCTTGGCAGCCGCAACTTGATGTTCTTTGTCGAGAGCCAGACCTGTTGTCCTTGTTGGTAGGGAGGATGTGGGCGACGACGTCTGTTGGCCTGGAACTCCTGTGTTCTCACGGCCCGCTGGAGATGGACGTGTGCACTGTCCCACACTCTCTCGCTACGTTGGATCCAGTCGTCCACCGCTGGGACTGAGGAAGGTTCGCCAGACCACGGGAACAAGGGAGGTTGACACCCAGGACGCACTGGAAGGGGGTCAGGCCTGTGGATGTGTGTGTGAGAGAGTTCTGAGCATATTCTGCCCAAGGTAGAAACTCAGACCATCGATGTTGTTCTCGACTGCAGTAGGTTCGTAGGTATCTGCCGATTTCTTGGTTGAGGCGTTCAACTTGGCCGTTAGCTTGAGGATGATATCTTGATGTAAGACTAACGTTGATATCCAGTTGTTTGCAGAAAGCTCTCCAGACTTGGGAAGTGAATTGTGTGCCTCGATCGCTGACAATATCTTCTGGGAGACCATATACTCTGAAGACATGGTGGAACAGGGCTTGGGCTGTTTCCATGGCAGTAGGTAGTCCTTTTAATGGGACTAGACGACAGGATTTTGAGAAACGGTCTATAATGACTAGAATAGTGGTACAATAATAATAATAATAATATCCTTTATTTTATAAAGCGCCTTTAAAAGCAGCTTCTCAAAGCGCTGTACACACAATAAACAATTTTTAAAAGCAAAACACATCAACAGGTAAATGCAAGTTTAAAAAAGTATGTCTTAAGTTGACCTTTAAAAGTGGCGTAAGTCTGGGCTTCTCTAAGTTCAAGAGGCAGAGAATTCCAAAGGGCAGGTGCATAGAAGGAAAAAGCCCTGTCACCCATAGATATTAAGCGAGTTTTAGGAACCACCAGCATGCTCGATTGTGAGGAGCGCAATCTGCTATTCGGAGTGTAAGGGAGCAACAGTTCAGATAGATAAATTGGAGCCAGGCCGTGCAAGGACTTATATGTAAGCATCATAATCTTAAAATCGACTCGGAACCTAACTGGGAGCCAGTGCAAGGATTCCAAAACCGGAGTGATATGGTTGCATATTCTGGACCCAGTTAAGATCCTAGCAGCAGAATTTTGTACACGTTGAAGCTTGTGTAGTGTAGATTTAGAAACTCCGGCTAAAAGAGCATTACAATAGTCAATCCGAGAGACGACAAAGGAATTTATCAGCTTTTCAGCTACAGGAAAAGTTAACATAGGCCGCAATCTAGCGATGTTTCTAAGATGGAAAAAAGATGTTTTAACAGTACTCTGAATGAAAGAATCAAATGAAAGATTAGCATCAAAAATAACTCCAAGGTTCCTCATTTTACTCTGGATACCCAAAACAGAGCCATCAAGAGTCAAAGACAGAGAACCAACTTTGGAGGTTTGATGACGAGAACCAATGAGCATAACTTCAGTTTTATCACTGTTCAAACACAGGAAATTATTACTCATCCAGGTTTTTATTTCAGTAATACAACCAGAAAGAAAATCAACGTTGGAGCGCTCATCTGGTTTTGAGTGTATATAAATTTGCGTATCGTCGGCATAGAAATGATAATGGAGGCCGAGTGATCTCAAGAGATAGCCAAGTGGCATTGGTGGTACAATTGTCGGAGGGAGGTAGATCAGTGATACAGTCTATGGATAGGTGGGACCATGGGCGTTGTGGGATGGGTAGTGGTTGTAGGAGACCAGAGGGTAATTCTTTAGGGGTTTTGGACTGGGCACAGACTGGACAAGACTTTACATAAGCGGTGACCTCTTTGGCCATTGCAGGCCACCAAAATGAATTTTGTAGCAGACGAATAGTACGAGAAATACCGGGGTGGCCTGCACTAATGGAAGTGTGGATCCATTGCATGATACGTTGTCGTAGACATAGTGGTACGTACTGTTTGTCCTGAGGACAGGGAGCGGGTTGTGGTTCACGTTGTTGTTCTTGTTGTAATTCCTCCATGATGTCCCAGGAAACTGGAGCGAGGATGACAGAGTGAGGAAGGATGGGTTCTGTGGTGAGATGTTCTGTGGGAAGGTCGTATCGTCTGGAGAGGGCATCTGCTTTACAGTTCTCACTGCTGGGTCGATAGGTGACTGTAAACTGGAAGCGGGTAAAGAATAAAGCCCAACGAGCTTGACGTGGGTTAAGACGTTTTGCACTTTTGATATATTCCAAATTCTTATGATCTGTGATGATTAGAAATGGGTGAACCGCTCCCTCCAACCAATGTCGCCACTCCTCGATGGCTGCCTTCATGGATAGCAATTCCTTGTTCCCCACATCATAATTCCGTTCAGCGGCGGTTAGTTTTCTTGAAAAGAATGCGCATGGATGCACTTTGCCTGGTTGACCGGGTCTCTGTGAGAGTACTGCCCCGATTCCACAGTCGGAGGCATATACTTCTACTATAAAAGGTAAACTGGGGTCTGGGTGTTTCAGAATGGGGGCAGAGGTGAATCTTTCTTTCAGTATGATAAAGGCATTGGTGGCTTCTTTATTTCAGCTTAGCTTTGTGGGTTTACCTTTTAGAAGTGATGTTAAGGGGGACGCTATGGTACTGTAGTTGCGGATGAAACGTCTGTAGAAGTTTGCAAAGCCTAAGAATCTTTGTAATTCCTTGACTGTTGTGGGTTGGGGCCATTCGGTGACTGCTTGAACTTTTAATTCATCCATTTTTACTCCATGGTGACTTATGTGGTAGCCTAGGAACGTGGTTTGATTAACATGGAATTCACATTTTTCTGCTTTGACATAGAGCTGATTTTCGAGTAATCGAGAAAGGACGGTTTTAAAATGGTTGATATGCTCTGCCTCAGACTTGGAGTAGATTAGAATGTCGTCAATATAGGCTACCACAAACTGGTTGAGAAGGTCCTTGAAGATTTCATTGATGAATGACTGGAAGATGGCGGGTGAGTTGGCCATCCCATACGGCATAACTTGGAACTCATAGTGCCCCCTGGTGGTGAGAAAAGCAGTCTTCCATTCATCACCTTCTCTTATCCTTATTAAGTTGTAGGCACTTCTTAGGTCCAGTTTAGTGAAAATGGTGGCTTCCGGCAGTTGTTCTAGGGTAGAGGGTACTAAAGGAAGGGGATAACGAAATTTGAGAGTCACATTATTTAGTCCTCTGTAATCGATGCAGGGTCTTAGTCCTCCATCCTTCTTTTCAACAAAGAAGAACCCTGCAGCTGCTGGAGATGTAGATGGACGAATAAAACCTGAGTTCAGAGCCTCTTCAATATAGTCTTCCATTGCTTGACTTTCGGTACGGGAGAGAGGGTAAACTTTGCTTTTGGGAGGCATGGCATTGGGAAGCAGATCAATAGCACAGTCCCAGGGTCGGTGTGGTGGTAGCTGTGCAGCCTTGGTTTTGCTAAAGACTTCAGAAAGATTGTAGTAATAGGCGGGTATGTTCACAGTCTTGAGGGTATCTGGACTTTCAATGCTGGTTGTGAGACATGGTTGGGGTGCAAGGGGGAAGCAGTGATTTTGAAAAAATGTGGACCAATGAGTCAGCTCACCATGATACCAGGAAATGTCAGGGTCGTGAATAGATAGCCAGGGATGTCCCAGGATGATCTCGAATTTGGGAGAATCAACGATATACAATGTGATAGACTCTTGATGCAGTAAACCAAAATTAAGTGTGAGTTTTTGTTTGATGAGTGATCCCCTCTCCAATGAGTGTGTCATCGATGGCCTTGATTTTGATAGGTGGGGTACATGGTTGCATGGGGATGTTATACTTTGTGACAATGTCCTTATTTATCAAATTCAGAGCAGCTCCAGAGTCAATCATCGCAGTTAATTCAAGAACAAATGTGTCAGTCCTGAGAGTAATGGGTAAAGTAAATGATTTGTTACTGAGTAAGGAGAAATGTTCGATATTTACCCTGGGAACAGCTTGGGATGTGTGTGGACATCCTAGACTGCGATGGCCTGCTTCACCACAGTAAAAGCAAAACTGATGTTACCTACGCTTCTCTCTTTCCCCTTCAGAAAGTCGGGAGACGTTGAGTTGCATCAGGTCACTGTGATTGCGTGCCTCGATAGTGACTGGAATCTGTGAATTGCCCTGATTTCCCCTGCTGCCCTTGTGTTTCGGAGCTTGTCTCATGAGGTTATAAATTTTAATGGCAAGAGTGACAAATTCAGAAAAAGAGGAATTCTCTTTACAAGCTAGTTCGGTTTGCAGTTCCGTGATGAGACTACGGTAAAACATGGCTTTTAAAGCAATATCATTCCAATCACTCTGTGCAGCCAGTGTTTTGAATTCAATAGCATATTCAGCAGCGGTGCGGTTACCTTGTGTGATGTTAATGATTTGTGTTGACACATCTTTGCCTCCGGCAGGGTATTCAAATACTTCACGGAGTTGCACATTTCTTCTCCTCTAATTCAAATTTATCCCCTTGATGATCAAAGTACAGTCTGATTTGACGAATGAAGCCTTTACATTGTTCAGCAGTACCATCAAACTTTTCAGGAAGAGCAAAGCTTACCGTCTTTGGTGTGGGCTGTGGGAGTGATCGGATGTAGTGCGTTAGATGTTCGTTGACTGATTGGAGCTTGGTTAGTTGTTCCTGGTATCCCTTTAACATGTCGCTTTGGTAGGCGAATGTTGCTTGCAGATTTGAAACTTCCGCTGGATTCATGGGAGGCGAAGTATTCTGTAATGTGGACGCTGAGGCTGAGTGAGAATCCATGTGCGTAAGTTTATTGAAGACAGTTTATACAAACAAAAACGATAAGGCAGGCAGAGGGTCAAAACCAAGGTAGCAGTCAGATCTTTCAACATACAAAGGGGAATTCCGACAGGCAAGAGTGAGTAGGCAGGCAAAAGGTCCAAGCAAAAACATCAGTCCGATCAGGCAAACAAAACAAAGAGGATAATCCAGAAAATCGAAAAACAGGTAACCAGGCAGAATCATACACAATAGACAAACAGGATCAACAGGAAATAACGCTCGGTAAGGCAGGTAAACTAGCAATACTTCGCAATGAGCATAAGCATAAGAATGGTCTCTGGCTAAATAGCAGTCAAACAGGAAATGAGAGCAGAAGAAGCAAAGGGAGTGGAACACAGTCAGTACTCAGGTGAGGGCTCCCTCTGCTGGTTTGGCATTACACTAATAGACTGGTTTCAACATGGAATCAATTAATCTACAGTAATCTGAGCACGAACGACTAGCATAGCACATGCCAATTATACCTTTTTTTTAACGAACAAGTAAGATATTACTTGTCACTGGCATTAGCACAGTCATAGAGCAACGTACAGCATAGATCAACATACATAAAATGTTCAAGAGGAAAGAAAATTAACAAATGAGATATCATTAACATCTCAAATGTTTCTGCTTGACATAAATTAGGTTATTTTAACATCAAATGGTCTCAAAGTCTCCTGCTTTTCACACTTGTCTTCTGAGACAAAAACACTAACACACTGGTAACGCTTTAACGTCCCGTCCCAATCCCAGAAGAATGACTCCCATTCCCTCCCACTCCCGGAATCTGTCAGTTACAGTAAAAAAGTCACAGCATGCCCACCTTAGTTGAATCCAAAATGTAGTTTTTTTTTAAGTTATTTTATCAAACTGAAAGCCATCTTAAACAATGCATGCACATTAAATTTAAATCATCCATGCAAACACACACACACAGGCAAGCACACGTTACGCCATCTTTCTCAATTCGTAAAAATGTCGGTGAGCACAACTGAGGTATCATTTTATGACGGTTGTTGCAGCGTGGCTTTCATGCCTGACTCCATTTTGATTATGATTTTCGCGGCTACAAAGTGCACGGGGAAGCTGCCTTCCTATTGGTGGTTGCCATTGGCATATCAACTTGGTTCATTACCGCCACCAACTGTTACGGGTGGAGCACGTCATTCAGCAAACAGGAGAGCATAAAGATGAAGGGCAACTAGAATTGAGTTCAAAATTAAAATAGTTTATTTAAATGAAAGGTATATTTGTGTATAAATTTGGGTGTCATAGTGTTATTATGATTCTCGGTCCCACCCACTCCCACTAACATTTTTTCCTGTCCCGTCTCAATCCCATGATTAATAGTGATTTTGTTTCCCATCCCGTGGGATTCCCTAAAAAATGTGAGCCTCTAGTCCCTACACAGGCATATGCTTAAAGTATAGTAAGTATACTTGAAGTTGGTCCAATTTAGTAGCCTACACAAAAGTATATTTTAGTTGTTATTTAAATTGTAATAAAGCATAACTTTAAGTTTATTTAGTGTACTTTTGTGTACTAAACTGGAACAATTTCAAGTATACTTACTGTAGTATATACTTTAAGTATACAGTATGCCTGTGTAGGGACTAATTACATGCTTGTTTATGGATATTAAACAGTGTAATTTATTTGTGTTACAAGTACAACCCCAAATCAGAAAAAGTTGGGACATTTTGTAAAATGCAATAAAATCAAGAATCTGTGATTTGTTCATTCTATTTAAACTTTTTTTAACTGACAAAAGTACAAAGAAAAGTTTTCCAATGTTTTCACTTACCAACATAATTGTATTTTGTAAATATGAACAAATTTTGATTTTGATGGCTGCAACACACCCCAAAAAAAGTTGTGACAGAGGCATGTTTACCACTGTGTCACATCACCTTTCCTTCTAATTACACTTTTTAATCATTTGGGAGTTGAGAATACCAATTGTTGGAGTTTTGCTATTGGAATATTTGCCCAATCTTGTCTGATACAAGACAGCCACTCAACACTCTGTGGTCATCATTGCCTGATTCTCCTTTTCATGATGGGTCATACATTTTCTATATAAGAGACATATCGGGACTGCAGTAAACAGGCAGGAACATCCCTTCTATGGTGCAGAGTGTCTAGAAACCACTCAGTTTTAGCATGTGCAGAATGAGGCCTGGCATTGTCTTGCTTCCCAGGAAAGATGTCATCTTGATGGCAGTTTTTGTCTCTGTAGAATCCAAATACATGCCTCCTTGTCAATGGTACCTTCACAATAATGCAAGTTACCCATACCGTTTGCAATGATGCACCTCAATACCAGCACAGATGTTTGCTTTTGCACTTGTCGCTGGTGAAAGTCAAGTCAAATATATTTATATAGCGCTTTTCACAATACAGATTGTATCAAAGCTGCTTCACAGTATCAATCAAAACAACTTAACAATGTTTGTTTATTACTGGAAAAAAGACATCCAAGTTTGGTAGAGCTGATCAATGGTATGATTGGTTAATTAATTAATTTGAAAGTCTGGTTGGTCCCTTTCGTCTTTGGGACTGAGAACTCGGTGTCCATTTTTTTTCCAAAAACAAGCTGAAACATGGACTCATCTGACCACAGCAGACATTTCCACTTTCTTCTAGACCAGGGGTCGGCAACCTATTTGTCATAAAGTGCCATTTTTAAGTTTCCGAGTTCATCACTGTGCCATACCCCCCCCCCCCCCCCCCATGTATAAATAAACATAATTTTTTTCATATATATATATTCATAATGGCTAACACAGAAATAGTACAGAAATTAAAATGTTTCTCATGAAATTTGTTTTAGATTGGTCATCTTTGTTTTCAGGCCTAAATTAGACTTTGAAGAACAGAGATTGGACCTGGTCATTCGTGTTTTTACTGACTTCTTTCAGTTTTGTTAAAAGTGTCACACTTCCACTTGGCAACATAACTGCATCTCACTACTTTTAATGAAGACAATTGTGTGTTGAGCTTCAGAATGTAAGCTAAACTTTCAGTTTCATTTGCGCCAGTTTGCACGTCGGCTTGCTGAAGAGATGCGTGTTGCAGCAGCGCTGTCATATCTATAAACCGGGAGCCCTTCTTTTTTTTTTTTTACCAATTTGGGAGGAGTAAAATTTACATTTGTGACTTCAACAAGCATATATAATGCATATATGCATTTTGTTCATTTTCATCTGGAATATGTAAAAGTGTGCTCTCAATCAGAGGGCATTTGTCTCACGATTGGATAGCTTTCCAATCAGAGAAAAAACATGAAGTGATCAGGTACGCATGAACGGAGTTTCCACATGCATCGCAGTCATTTTAATATGTATGAAATGTTTATTAAGGACTCTATACACTTGGTTGAAATTTATAGCATTAACTATTTACAGCGGAACGAGCTTTAAGGTGTCAGTTGGATAACTTGTTTGCGCTGATGCGCAGGAAAAGCACACTTTTCCCGGCTAATGGTTTGTTAGAGCTGCACGCTTTCATTGACTTGTGCAGTTTAATACTCACACTTTAATAATATTAATAACTCCTAACTTAATAAAACAAGCTGTTACTACAAGGAATTATTACATCAATATGTAGATCTGTATATAGGTTGGAGGTAGGCTACTTTATCTGAATGAAATAAATACACCCCTCTCGCGCTTGCTTGCGTGCCAGCGATTAACACTCCACGTTGCCGACCCGTTCTAGACCTTCTGAGATGAGCTCGGGCCCAGAGAACTCGCCGGCATCTCCACATAGAACTGATGTAAAGCTTTCTCCTTGCGTAACAGAGATTCAAGTGGCATTTCTTGATGCAGTGTCAGACTGTTTTCAGTGAAAACGATTTTCCAAATTACTCCTGAGCACATGTGGCTGTATTTAACGGATTAGCATGATGGTATCTTGTGCAATGCCATCTGAGGGCTCAAAGGTCACACACATTCAACAGAGGTCTCCTGCCTTACCCAACACAAACTGAGATTTCTCTGGATTCCCTGAATCTTGTGACAATATTATGTATGGAAGATGATAGAAGACATAAATTATTTGCAATCTTGAATTGAGAAATGTGATTTTTTTAATTTTTTGACAATTCTCTCATGATATTTGGCACAAAGTGATGAGCCATGACCCATCTTTGCTTAAAAAGACTGAGAAGCACTTTTACACCCAAACACGATACCCTCAACTATTACCAAATCACCTGCTCATTGTGGACGGTTTCAAAAGAGTTGGATAATCTAATTTGGATAATCATTTCACTTTTATTTAGTCTCTGTCCCAACTTTTTTAGGGTGTGTTGCAGCCATCAAAATCTAAATTTGTTCATATTTACAAAATACAATAATGGTGATCAGTGAAAACTTCAGTTCCAAATTCTGTGCACATTTTGTTACTTATTTAAAATAACAGTGTTTTCTGAATTTAGATACTAATATATCAGCAGTGTGTTGCTGGGATGTGTAGGTTGTGTGATGACAAGTTATAACCACTGTCCATGTAAACGACCACAGCTATATACATCTGAAATAAAGGAGGGGCCCACCAACAATTAACTTAATGCTGCTAACAACTGTCTAAGTATATTTCCCAGTGTTTTGTCACACAAACAGTAAAGACCAAAATGAAATGTTTATATCTTTATATAACTTGTTTTGTCTTCAGTAGATCAGAAATAATGAACAGAACAAAGCATGAATATGTAAATGAAAATAAGTTGAAATAAACCAATACAGTAATTCAAAGCAATATACCAAATCTGCAAAGTAAATATTTAGACAAAGTATTGAAATAAAAATAAAGAAGCTTATATGGTCAGTTCAGGGTTGTAGATTCCTTTGGTAAGTATGGATTCACTAAAATGAAAGTTAATTGTAAATGATGTTTAGGATGATGTCAAATTTCCTCAATGGTTAGAAAAATAGACCTTCAGATGCCCAAATAGTCCACAAAAATAAGATCCACAGAGTCCAAAAACTTCCCCACCCCCACAAATCCACAGCATCAAATCCTTGTACTCAGGACATTTGTTAATCCACAAGGATAAATGGATGAAAAATTTCTCTTGATTCGCAAACCTCGATATCCAAAAGGTGGAGCTTTAGCAAATCATACAGATTCCTCACACCATAATATAAGGTCACCTTTAAAGAGTCCATCTACAAAAAGGAACAGAAGTCTAGCATTAGCTAGAGCCTACACATAAATAATATAGTAAGTGAAAACAAAATAAAGGAGAAACAAAACTTACAAGATTGACCTGGAAACAAAGATTCTCAATCTGGATTCCAAATACATATTGCTGGACAATACCTTTCTACCCTCTCCCAAACACAACTGACTTCCTCTACCCTACTACCAGTTTAAATCCAAGGGGCTTTAGCGCTCAAGCGTGTACTATGTATGTGCATTACAAGGGTAACAGCTAACACTGCTACAAAGTAACTTAAAAATTATTCAAGGAAATCTGTTTTTTTTATAATGCATCTCCTTAGACTTTCCCTGGAGTTGGTTTACCCTTCGCCTATAATCAGAACATTTATATTTAATACATTATTACACAAAACGGAACTTGAAACATAATTATAAATGACTATAACTTGGAGACACGCCGCCTTCAACTATTTTAATGGTGAGTAGGTTCCACTCACAAATTTTGTTACACATCAGTATGCTACAGATGTATTTTATTGCTATTTGGTATGTATTGTTTTTATCATTGTGTTGTTGGAGGAATTTAAAAGTTTTTGTTAATATAGAACTTGGTCTATTTCAGTAATAATACGGGATGTTATTGTTTTGGTGGTTTGGTGATTGTTTGCTCATGTGACCTGGGGATCTTTAACCAGATCTAGGATTAAAGGTTCTTGACTACGCCACCTGGTACCTTTCACACCAAGATATACTTTGCACCTTAACTGCTAAAAACCTAATCTAAGGCAAGCAGGTTCATAGAACTACACCAAAGATAAAATGGACATGCTTTCAGTAGAAAAAAAAAATAACTTTATTCTACCATGGTATCATTAAAAGAGCCACACCGTCATACTAGAGGCACAGTACTAAAGCGAGAGACCAGACCTGGTATTGGCTGTTACAAGAGGCAATACGATTAACAATTTAACTGGAAAAATACTGATTCACACACACACACACACACACACACACACACACACACACACACACACACACACACACACACACACACAACCACTACAAGCCAATGATTCAATCAATATTGTGAAGTGCAGTTTACCACTACAATACGTGGTGCAATGCGCGAGGACGGAACCAGGACCCTTTCTTGTGAGCAGTAACTCTAGTACTCTGAAAAAAAGCAATAAAAGGACAAGAAAGTTATCACTAACAGAGTAGATAGAGAATGTAAAACTATACACTACTAGAACAGCCAATATCACATCAGTCAGACAAAACATTAGACGGAGGCTACGGACAAATAACCACAATAAAGAAAAGAAATATAAAACTTAATTTAGGCAAGGCAAAGCAGCAGGAGCAATCTGCCTGCAGACACAAAATCATTAAAATTAGTGCTTGATTTACACATGCACAAATAGTCACGTAGCATCGCAAACATTTCATTAAAATATTTTCTTTTACCTCAATGTTGACAAACTGACACAGTGGGAAAACATCCCTTTGCGCCATTCTTCATAATCCTACATAACAGTTGTTACACACAGCATACTCATTAAATACATTTATATGAAGAGTTAACAATAAAACACAGCCATGCATTACGTCGGGGCAACACAATAAGACTAATTTTACATGTGTTCAAAACTTTTAGTCCTAATACACTGGATCTACTCGTAACACAATAAACATTTACCTTCTTGATGTTGCTGCTTAATTGCGGTACAGCTACCCGGCGGGTGCTTTGCCCGAGACCTGTGGTTCGCAAATGTGCTCATTAAAATGCATATGTCCCAACAATGACACCCACATTATGATTAACAGTAAAATGCACAAATACCTTCAGTAATACACAGCACGATTACCCGGAAGCGTCTGGCAATCAGTCAAACACCTATTTTCCAATAGCCCAGTATTAGATACCATATAAATGCTTAGCTTGCTACATCATATAAACATTTAGCATACCTTCGTTGCACAGGAGAACCACATACCCAAGTAATAACAGACTGAAAATGTATCTGAACCACTGATCTATATAGAATGACTGGATAGCTCATGACGTCATAAACAGTGAAGCCACCGCGGCGCCATATTGGTATTCCCTAGTGAGCTCACGCGTTCTATTGAATCAATAGGAAATTTTATGATTTGACTGAAAAAACATTGCCTAACGAGACACAGTTTTTAAATCTTTTATTTGTTTGGTATTGGTATTTGTTTAAAGTAGAAAATTTGTCCAGCTTATTAAAAAACGGCAATTTCTTTGCAAAAGTAATAAAAAGCTGTATGAGAACACTAGTCGGCCTTCACTGAAGAGCTATCTTCACAGGTAAGAAAAACAGTTTGATAATATTAATTATATAGCAAATGCTAAAGACCTATATTTTTGTGAATTGGTGAATATTCAGGTGAATTTTGTTCAGGTGAATAAAGTCGTCTAACTCGTCTTAACAACGAATTATTTAGATCAGTGGACAGGGCGCATAAGAACGAGCAGAGAAAGAGAGCCCCGGCCGCGCGCGCGCACTCTCTCACCGCCTTCAAGACCGATTGTGTTTTATAGATTAGTAGTTTGTTCTTCTAAAGTGTTTGCTTAGCAAGTACATGTTCAGGAAATGCATAATACAAATTGTATGGGTTAATGTAACGGTAAACGGACTCTGCACAAAGCTCTTTTGAAGCTGTTAAATGGTGTCGCTATTGGACACTTAATTAGGTGTTCCAGCACTTAGTGCTGAAAACCTATTGTAATTGCTATTTGAAAAAAAAAAATTCGTGCAGCCCAAACCGTAAGGCCTAAAGACTTGGAACTTGGCCAGATGGAAGGCCACACTTTTGGGGAGAACCTATCAGAGTATGACCCCGATTGGCCCATAGGTGGCGCTACAGCAACCAAAAGTACTAAATTGCTCATAACTCCTAGACCGTTGGTCCTAGCCTCAAGCTTTTTTCAAAATTTTTACGTCCAATTTTGTCCAAAACCTACTTTTGCGAACTAGTCCCTGGTTTTTCAC
This sequence comes from Gila orcuttii, assembly GCA_026230005.1. NCBI lineage: Eukaryota > Metazoa > Chordata > Actinopteri > Cypriniformes > Leuciscidae > Gila > Gila orcuttii. The sequence goes on from JAPDVR010000021.1 coordinate 29,091,827, forward strand.
CCGATCGGAACCAAACCAGTCTAGGCCTATTCTCTGGACTCTCTAGATCAATAATTATCAAAAAAATTGAAATTTTGCATTTGGGTGGCTGTAACAGGGTCGAAAAGTCAAAATTTAACAAAAATTGATGAGCATATGGGTCATAACATGGTGAAGAAGCATGCAAAGTTTCATGGAGATCGGACCATAAGTGGCGCTATAACTGTCAAAAATGTCTCATTCTTATTAGGTGTTCAAGCACTTTAGTGCTGAAAACCTGTTGTAATTGCTATTTGAAAAAAAAAAAATTCCCCTAGAACGCATCGTGCAGCCCAAACCGTAAGGCCTAAAGACTTGAAACTCGGCCAGATGGTAGGCCACACTTTTGGGGAGAACCTATCAGAGTATGACCCCGATTGGCCCATAGGTGGCGCTACAGCAACCAAAAGTACTAAATTGCTCATAACTCCTAGACCGTTGGTCCTAGCCTCAAGCTTTTTACACCACTGTGATCCTTGGCTCAAGTCGAACGAGATGTATATCTCAGATTTCGTGATAGGTGAAATTTATCGTGATAGGTGGCGCTATAACTGTTAAAAAGCTTCAAAACCATATATTTCCTATGGTAAATTGCCTGTATTAGCTGTAAATGGTCTTTTCCATCTATGATCATATAATGTTCATATCATAATGTTCAAAACCAGTGCAGTACAACACTCTGGACTCTCTAGATCAATAATTATCAGAAAAAGTTGAACTTCTGCATTTGGATGACTTTAATAATCAAAATGTGGCCTTGACCAAGTGTCCATGAAAGCCTATATCTCTTCAATGAATGCACACATCTTCTTAAAAACAAGTCAGAACATGTAACTCTAAATAAGCATGACAATTTTCAGACAAATTGGAGCAAATATGCCTTTTAAACAGTTAAAAAGCTGAAAATGATATGAAAATAATGGCATATTAAAGTTGCAGTAGGGAGTTTTGAGAAAATGTTGACTTAGCCTGAAAATTTGAACAAGCACAACTTCCAGGTCCAACCCCCTTGCTCTCTGCTGCACTACAGCCCTCCCTCCACAGCTCCTCCCCCACAGCGGAGCCTGCCGTGAACGCGCAGGCTAGTAAACAGGACCACCGATGACGGCGGATTATAAACAGTTATGGAACATTCACTAATAGGGACGAAACATCAACAATATGCTTTACATTGACTATGGCCTGCCCATAGTTTGACTACAAACTTGGTCCTCAAATCATTATGTATTTTGCAATACATGTAACTTTATAACGTTGCACTCTTTCTATAAGTTATAAATAGCTAGTAAGATAACGTTAAAGGATTAGTTCAGTTTAAAAAAAAACTTTTGCTGATAATTTACTCACCCCCATGTCATCCAAGATGTCCATTTCTTTCTTCAGTCGAAAAGAAATTAAGGTTTTTGATGAAAACATTCCAGGCTTTTTCTCCACATAATGGACTTCAATAGGACACAAACGTTTCAAGGACCAAATGACAGTTTCAGTGCAGCTTCAAAGGGCTTTAAACGATACCAGACGATGAATAAGGGTCTTATCTAGCGAAACGATCGGTCATTTCAAAAATAAATACAAAAATTTAAGTTTTATAAGCACAAATGCTCGCCTTGCTCTGTTCTGTGATGCACGTTCGTGATCCTGTTCGAACTCGTTCATCAAAATGAACAAATCTTTTTTCGAGTCATTTCATTCGTTGAATGAACGAAATGACTCCAAAAAAGACTCGTTCAAAATGAACAAATCTTTTTTCGAGTCATTTCGTTCGTTGAATGAACGAAATGACTCGAAAAAAGATTCGTTCATTTGGATGAACGAGTTCGAACAGGAGACTCACGAACGACAGTACGCGCTCGCGCTGTGCAAGAGAGGGGTGATCAGCGCGTACACGAGCGTGATTGACACTGCTAAGACATTCCTCCTGGCTCTGATTGGTTGTTTCTGACCGGGAGCGGTGTATTTCTGCAAATGGCAATAGGACCACAGGGAGGAGCCAGAGGAGCTTGATTTTTTCCACAGATTATCAGTCTCATATTCTACTGTCAGGACATAATGACAGTTTTAACAAATATTTGTTTACAAAAGCTACCTACTGGAGATTTAACAAATTAATAATAAATGGGCTTAAGGAAAGGCTTGAGGAAATTAAAAATGTTATAAATAGTCTTAAAGATAATAAATCTCCTGGGAATGATGGCTTGACAGGGGAGTTTTATAAACATTTTTGTAATGACCTTGCACCATTTATACTTTTTAAGGAAGCAGTTGATTTGGGAGAAATACCCGCATCACTAAATCAAGGGGTAATTACACTTATACCCAAGCCTAACAAAGATAGATTGTGCTTAGAAAATTGGAGACCAATTAGTTTGTTAAATAATGATACTAAAATATTTTCTTTAATTTTTGCCAAAAGACTTAATAAGAAAAATCTTAATACAATAATTGATGAAGAGCAGTCAGGTTTTTTGAAAGGCCGCTACATTGGAAATAATATTAGACTAGTTTTAGATTTAATCGATTATAGACACCTTATCCCAGATGATTCTTTTATATTATTTATTGATTTCTATAAAGCGTTTGACACGCGTTGAACATTCGTTTATGTTCAAAGTTATTGATTTCTTTGGTTTTGGTCATTTTTTTCAAAAAGCAATTTGTACGCTTTATAATGGTTCGAATAGTTCCGTCCAGTTATCTCACGGTACCTGTCAGAGATTTGATATGGGCCGTGGGATAAGACAAGGATGTCCTATATCACCTTTTCTCTTCACATTGGTTATGTCACATGCCTGTCCTGTCTTGTGTTGCACATGGGTGTTTTGTTATTTTGGGCCATGTGCTCTTGTCGTTGTCTAATCCCTCCCCCTCGTTACCTGATTATTGTTTGAGTTCTTTCACCTGTCCCCTCTTGATTTGTTACCTTCTTAAGTCTCCTCTTGTTTGCAGTCTTTGTCGGATTGTTGTCTAATGTTTCCTGTTCCCTGTGATCCTCAAGTAAGTTTCATGTTCTGTTTTTGTTTATATTTATTAGTTATGTTTTCCCCCTCGTGGGTTTTGTTTTGTGTTTGTTTTCTTTTGTAAATAAATATAATTTCTCCTGCACTTGAGTCCTCACATTTTTTTCCTTACCCGTTCCGTGACAGGTTACTCAGGTCATGGCTGCTCATATCAAAAAAGCAAGTTTTCAAGGAATTTCAGTGTTTGGAAAAGAGATTCAACTTAGCCAATTAGCGGATGATACCACAATTTTTGTCAAAAACAGTGACGAATTGGATGAAGTTGTTAAATGTATTGGAACATTTTCTGGAATCTCTGGATTAAAGATGAATAAGAACAAGTCCACTTTATTCTCTCTTAAAGATTGTGTGTTGAAAGAAATTTGTGGGATACCAATTAAAGATAATACCTTGGGATAATGGTGTGTAAAGATTTGAATCAAAGAAGCCGGTTAAATTTTGAGCCTATTGTTGAGAAAATTAAAAACAGATTCAATATGTGGCTTATGAGAGATTTGTCCCTAAATGGATGTATTCTACTTTCAAAAGCAGAAGGGATCTCTAGGTCTGTTTATATATCCATGTCAGCAGATGTTCCCAATAATGTTCTCAAGGAATTAGATGAGATTCTTTATGATTTTATTTGGAGGAAGAAAATACACTATTTATGGAAAGATATTCTAAATAATAATAGAGAATTTGGTGGCCTTGAAGTTTTAAACTTTACAGATCTCAATAATGTGTTTAAGATAAAATGGATAATCAAATTTATTAAAAATAAAGATAGTGTATGGAATGTTTTCCCGAATTACATATTTAACTCTTTGGGTGGCATTCATTTTCTTTTAAAATGTAATTTCTCAGTTGAAAAAATCCCTGTTAAACTGGCAAACTTTCATAAGCAGGCACTGCTGGCTTGGCAATTAATCTACAAACATAACTTTACACCGCATTGTTACTTAATATGGAACAACAAAGATATCTTGTACAAAAAAAAGTCAATATTCAATAAGACATGGTACGACAATGGAATTCTTACAGTTAATCAGTTGCTTAATGAACAGGGTTTACTTTTAACATATTCTGAATTTCTCAATACATTTTTGATTCCTGTGAGGCCTAAAGAATATGTTATTATTTTTGATGCATTCCCTGGCAGAATTGTATCACTATTACGAAATCCTGGATTCTATCCTATAAATGTTGATCGTCACACCAGTTTTTGTAGTGATACAATATTTATTGGGGATATTAATATAGTAATAGATAAATGCAGTAACAAATATATTAGAAATACTTTAAAAGCAAACTATTTGCCTTGTTCAACAGGATTTTGGTCTACTAAATTTGAAAATATTAACTGGAAAGGAGTATGGTCTATACCAAATAAGTTTTTTATTAATAATAAAATTAGAGAGGTATCCTATAAAATTGTACACAGAATTTACCCTGTCAAAGAGTTACTTCTTGAACGTTTCCATTTGAATATTGAAAACTTATGTGAATTCTGTGGCAATGCCAAAGAATCTGTGACTCATCTTTTTTTTTTACTGTATATATTCAAAAATGTTTTGGTTTGATGTTTCAAATTTCATTTCTAGGCTGTTTGAAACGTGTTTACAAATTGATCTGTACGATGTAGTTTTTTTTTTTTTGTGCAGGACAATGTTGATTCCAAAAGTACGATGTACTTCCTTATACAACTTTTTATTTTACTTGGAAAATATCACATTCATGTGAAAAAATGGACTAAAGCTAAGCCAAGCTTTGAGCACTTTATAAAAGAGATTAAACTATATGGTAATATATTAGATAAAATTAAGAACAAAAAAGCAAGAAAGACCTATGAAGCTTTTTGTCAATTTAAATTATTGTAAATTTACCCCTGGCATGACCTATTTTCTTTCTTTTTTTTGTTTTACTTGCATATTATTGTGTATATTATTTCCTACTTGTTGTGAGGTGTATATTCATGTACAAATCTTTGTATATTTTTTGTTACAAAAAAAAAAAAAAACACAAGTAAGTATAACTTGTTGAATTTGATAACATGCATAAACTATTAATGATTAAATGCAGTTTAGTGCTGACGTTTGTTCAGTAAGTTGGATAAATACTTAATCCATCTTCAGAAATTTTGGCTCACATGTTTAAAGTTTAACTTTATAACATAAGAGTCAAAATGAGTGTTGTGCCGGTGGCTTAAGTACAAGATGCTGCAGCCAGCTAACTTTATACAAAATTAAATATAATAATATATGATATCCCCTTGTCTGTCTTGCAATGACACAGAAACGTTTCTGAACCCTAGCCCCTCCTTCATGCCATGATTGACAGGGAGGGGTCGTTAATCGGCAAGGAATGCTTTTTGCAGTGTGTGATTTTTAGCGACATCTAGCGGTTCGGTTGCGAGTTGCACTAATGGCTCAGCCCACTGCTCAACCCTCCCTTTCGAAGAAGCTACGGTGCCTGAAACTGGACAAACATATCGTCGTCTGAGACAGCAGAGAATAGCCAGAGTAAGCCAAGAAGAGTGTGTAACATTGTCACTGTTTCTGTACCACAGTCCATTATAAACCACATCATGGATAAAGTTTACAAAGCCATAGTCAGGTGAGGATCAAGGGTCTTAATATATAATATAATAATAGTAATCAGCTGATTGTCTCACAAACGTAACTAGCACATTTCCCCCCACATAGCAAACCCATAATACAGCGAGGGAGAAGAAACACATGAAAATATATGCAACTATATATTTTTTCTAACAGGGTAGTAAAAGTTTAGCTGGCTAAATATGAGCTGTTACTGTGGCTGAGCTGGTTAAAGCGTAAAGCCTTGTTTAAACTCGACGCGTCCGCATGAGCCCAAAGGTGCGCGCGGCAAAAATGGCATGATTGTAACAGCGCGTGCGCCTCCGCATCCCCTAGACACCGTTTACTACACACAATAGGCTTTTTTTCTCTTATTTTGAAAACTCTTCGCGATCTACTTAAAATGCTTCCAAGATCGACTTGTCGACCGCGATCGACGGGTTGGTGATTCCTGTAACGTTACTGTTTTACGGTCAATGACAAGAGTACTAATCAGCTGTCTCACGAACGTAACCAGCACATTTATCACCACATAGCAAAGCCATAACACAGCGAGGGAGAAGAACTAAGTTACATGAAACAATCCAACTACATATTTTACACCACTGACAAGGGAAAAGTCACTACTCACAGTGTTTATGGCTAGCTTCTAGCTTTCTGCGGCTTCTCTTTCAAGGTAGTGACAAAACGCGCTCTGTAGCGCTGTGTGTTCGCTGTCGGCTACGGTAGAAACATGACGTCACAATATGTCGACCTTCATAGAAGGGGATTCCCGCGCCTATGTAGATATAAATGTCTCATTCTAAGGTAATAAAAACATTACGGTTTATTAAGTAAGTTCTTTATACACCACTGAAAACATAGTTATGGATGTCATATTGCATTTCTGTTAATAGATACTCAAATTTTTTACACATTGCACCTTTAAATGTGAAATTTAAAACTACAATCGTGGATTTTTTTCTAAAATGGAAACTCAATTGTTTTGTTTGCAAGTGAAAATGTATTTAAGAATACCGTGTAATGTGTTTTTTTGTCTTTGCTCCAGAAAAAAAAAAAACATTTAGAAAGTTCTGACGACGAAACAGACATGGAAATGAAGCGACAATATGACAAAGCAAAAGTAAGTATATACCGTAATATTGCGCAACAATTTTTTTTTTTATATATATAATTGCCCTAATGTTGATGATTTTAAAGTCCTATTATGAAATGTCCTGATTATTACAGAGATATTACAAATTGGAAGATCTATGGTAGCTATTGTTTAAATGTCAGTGGTTTGTAGATTTAACGTACAGATGTCCTGTTGGCCCTTCGCTGTTTTGTACGTTGTATATAACTTCGTTTTTATTTGGTTCAGAGACAAAAAAAAAAGGTTGCAAAGGAGAGGATCCTCACTCAGTTGAAGGATACACTGAGGAAACCACTCCATGCAGAACCAATCCATTACATAGTGAGGAGGAAGTTGAATCCGAAACCGTGGACACAAGTGTGGATTTGTTCGATTACCCAGAGAAGTCTCAACCAACCGTATGTCGTTTCAAACCTTAAGCAAGGAACAAAAACTTTTGGACTGTGTAATAGTCAACCTAATGTATTTTTAAGAGTAATGTTTAAGTTTAAGTTTGAGTACCCGAATGACCCTAGGAGCTATGTTGTCTGGGGCTATATGCCCCTGGTAGGGTCTCCCAAGGCAAACAGCTCCTAGGCGACGGTTCAGACTAAAGTGGTTCAAAATCCCTTATGATGAACAAAAATTCAAGGACCGTGACGTCGCCCGGTATGGCGCAGCCGGGGCCTCACCCTGGAGCCAGGCCCGGGGTTGGGGCTCGTATCCGAGCGCCTGGTGGCCGGGCCTCTCCCCACGGGGTCCGGCCGGTCTCAGCCCGAAGGAGCGACGTGGGACCGCCTTCCCGTGGGCACACCACCTGCAGGAAGAGCCGTAAGGGGCCGGTGCAGAGAGGATCGGGCGGCAGACGAAGGCAGGGACCTCGACGACCCGATCCCTGGACATGGAAACTAGCCTTAGGGACGTGGAAAATCACCTCGCTGGCGGGGAAGGAGCCTGAGATGGTGCGTGAGGTTGAGAGGTTTCGACTAGAGATAGTCGGGGTCACCTCTACGCATGGCTTGGGCTCTGGAACCACACTCCTTGAGAGAGGATGGACTCTTCACCACTCTGGAGTTGCCCATGGTGAGAGGCGACGGGCTGGTGTGGGTTTGCTTATAGCCCCCCAGCTCAGCCGCCATGTGTTGGAGTTCACCCCGGTGAACGAGAGGGTCGCTTCCCTGCGCCTACGGGTCGGGGATAGGTCTCTCACTGTTGTGTGTGCCTACGGGCCAAACGGCAGTGCAGAGTACCCGGCCTTCTTGGGGTCTCTGGGAGGAGTGCTGGAAAGTGCTCCGACTGGGGACTCCGTTGTTCTACTGGGGGACTTCAACGCTCACGTGGGCAACGACAGTGACACCTGGAGGGGCGTGATTGGGAGGAACGCCCCCCCCCCCCCCCCCCCCGACCTGAACCCGAGCGGTGTTCAGTTATTGGACTTCTGTGCTAGTTACATTTTGTCCATAACGAACACCATGTTCAAGCATAAGGGTGTCCACCAGTGCACGTGGCACCAGGACACCCTAGGTCGCAGGTCGATGATCGACTTTGTGGTCGTTTCATCTGACCTGCGGCCGTATGTCTTGGACACTCGGGTGAAGAGAGGGGCGGAGCTGTCAACTGATCACCACCTGGTGGTAAGTTGGATCCGATGGCGGGGGAGGAGGCTGGACAGACTTGGCAGACCCAAGCGTACTGTAAGGGTTTGCTGGGAACGTTTGGCCGAGTCTCCTGTCAGAGACATCTTCAACTCCCACCTCCGGCGGAGCCACGACCGGATTGCTCGAAGCTGTGGCCGTAAGGTCTCCGGTGCCTGTCGAGGCAGCAATCGCCTAACCCGGTGGTGGACACCGGAAGTAAAGGATGCCGTCAAGCTGAAGAAGGAGTCCTATCGGGCCTGGTTGGCTTGTGGGACTCCTGAGGCAGCTGACAGGTACCGGCAGGCCAAGCGGACTGCAGCCCGGGTGGTTGTGGAGGCAAAAACTCGGGCCTGGGAGGAGTTTGGTGAGGCCATGGAGAAGGACTATTGGCTGGCCTCGAAGAGATTCTGGCAAACTGTCCGGCGCCTCAGGAGAGGGAAACAATGCCCTACCAACGCTGTTTACAGTGGAGGTGGGCGGCTGTTGACCTCAACTGGGGATGTCGTCGGACGGTGGAAGGAATACTTCGAGGATCTCCTCAATCCCGCCGTCACGTCTTCTATTGAGGAAGCAGAGGCTGAGGGCCCAGAGGTGGACTCGTCCATCACCCTAGCTGAGGTCACCGAGGTAGTCAAGAAACTCCTCGGTGGCAAGGCACTGGGGGTGGATGAGATCCGCCCTGAGTACCTCAAGTCTCTGGATGTTGTGGGGCTGTCTTGGCTGACACGCCTCTGCAGCATCACGTGGCGGTAGGGGACAGTGCCTCTGAGATGGCAGACCGGGGTGGTGGTCGCTCTTTTTAAGAAGGGGGACCGGAGGGTGTGTTCTAACTACAGGGGGATCACACTTCTCAGCCTCCCTGGGAAAGTCTATGCCAGGGTACTGGAGAGGAGAATACGGCCGATAGTGGAACCTCGGATTCAGGAGGAACCGTGCGGTTTTCGTCCGGGCCGTGGAACACTGGACCACCTCTATACTCTCTACAGGGTGCTGGAGGGTTCATGGGAGTTTGCCCAACCAGTCCACATGTGCTTTGTGGATTTGGAGAAGGCATTCGACTGTGTCCCTCGCGGCGGCCTGTGGAGGGTGCTCCGGGAGTATGGGGTCCGGGGTCCTTTGCTAAGGGCTGTCCGGTCCCTGTATGACCGAAGCAGGTGCTTGGTTCGCATTGCCGGTAGTAAGTCAGACTTCTTCCCGGTGCATGTTGGACTCCGGCAGGGCAGCCATTTGTCGCCGGTTCTGTTCATAGTTTTTATGGACAGAATTTCTAAGCGCAGCCAGGGGCCGGAGGGTGTCAGGTTTGGGGACCACGCGATTTTGTCTCTGCTTTTTGCGGATGATGTTGTCGTGTTGGCCCCTTCACACCAGGTCCTTCAGCATGCACTAGGACGGTTTGTAGCCGAGTGTGAAGCGGCTGGGATGAAAATCAGCACCTCCAAATCCGAGGCCATGGTCCTCAGTCGGAAAAGGGTGGCTTGCTCACTTCAGGTTGGTGGAGAGATCCTTCCTCAAGTGGAGGAGTTTAAGTATCTTGGGGTTTTGTTCACGAGTGAGGGGAGGATGGAACGGGAGATTGACAGACGGATCGCTGCAGCTTCTGCAGTAATGCGGTCGATGTACCGGTCTGTTGTGGTGAAGAAGGAGCTGAGCCGTAAGGCAAAGCTCTCGATTTACCTGTCCATCTACGTTCCTACTCTCACCTATGGTCATGAGCTTTGGGTCATGACCGAAAGGACAAGATTCCGGATACAGGCGGCCAAAATGAGCTTTCTCCGCAGGGTGGCTGGGCGATCCCTTAGAGATAGGGTGAGAAGCTCGGTCACTCGGGAGGAGCTCAGAGTAGAGCCGCAGCTCCTCCACATCGAGAGGGCTCAGCTGAGGTGGCTCGGGCATCTGTTCCGGATGCCTCCTGGACGTCTTCCCGGGGAGGTGTTCCAGGCACGTCCCACTGGGAGGAGACCCCGGGGAAGACCTAGGACACGCTGTTTTTGTTTCCCGTGTGCATTTTTATCCAGCTTTCGCACAGAATGGAGCTGCGTTGGAGTGTTTGATAGTATTTTGGGTGCTGTCATATTGGTACAATTTGCAGAAAGAGAAAACTGAAAAGGTTTAATGTGTCACAAATAAATAAAGCATAAAGCTTGAGATATTATTTTAACCTGGTGACGTAAATGACACAGGGCACAAAACTGTTTTTTTTTTTTTTTTTATCCATCTGATTGGACCATAGAACGGGACTCTCAAAACTTTGACATCCGGGTATCCGGGAGATAAGTCAGTTAATTCAAGTAAAATCACAGGTTTCGCATATCCCGTGAGAATGCACCACACGAAATTCAGATGTGGGGGGGCAATTTCAAAATCAGACATGGTTCCCAGATAATACTAACCCAGTGCGAATAGGGCTTTAGAGAAAGCAATTAACATATACTGTACATATCAAGCTGCAGTTTAGTTTAAGTTGACTGTCAGAATGGGTATGTCCTCATTATCTGTTTTTTTTCCATTTTAATTTTCCCTCCTTTTTTGCAGAAATACCCACCTTAGTGCAGTGTGTCAAGGAACTAATATCCTCAATGAACAGAGGGATCGATACAGCAAGCACAAGCTCAGGGTCCTCCAGCTCAGCCCAAGATATTGTATGTTGTCTGTGTTTTGTGAAATACTAATCATTCAACTTTTTTTTTTAACTTGAATTTTCAGCCTTTTTGATTTGTCAGCAGAACTCTTTTGACTTGCATTTTTTACTGAGCACCCCTTAAAAATGTTACGTCAACATTTCAATAATTTATTGACACATTTATCTGTAGGTATTTCCATATATACACTGTTACACATTTCAACATAATATTGGTAGTCAAAAATTTACTTTTACATTAAGGGGCAAATATATATGAAAATTTAGGGCCAAAAAATATGCAATATTCTAATAGGATATACAGACAAAAAAGCGGAGAACCATTTAATTATTTTATTGCTGTAATGCATTAGTATATCAAAACATGACATTGGTCGACCCTGCAGTAGGGATTCACCAAAATAAAAATTCTTAGCCAAAGCCGAAGCTTGAACAGGTGTTTTTTTTGGGGGCAGTTTTTCCACCTTGTACAATTTTTTTTTTCACCATTGCATAAATTAAAGTTTATTTATTGCCTTATCTATTTTGTCTTGCTTTTTAAAGAACAATATTAACTTAATACTAGTGCTGGGCAACGATTAAAAATTTTAATCGCGATTAATCGCATTGTTATGTGCAAAATTGAATAATGACTTCTACAGTAGTGTATTGCACACTTTTGATTTAAATGTACTGCTATATACACAAAAGTGCAATAACTTTAAACAAATAAGGTGCTTTTATACCAGCAGTATTCCCTTTACACAGTAATCTCAAATCTCAACTTAAACATTAATGTAATCAAATATTTAAACAAAGCTATTTGCCACTGCCAGGGCATTACCTTTTATCTAGTTTGTTAAAACGAGTCCAGTTTTCTTGTTTTTTTTCTGAACAGGTATCAACAGGCAGGGCCGGTTCTAGACATTTGGAGGCCCTAGGCAATATTCATGTTGGAGGACCCCCCACCCCCAACAAAAAACTCTTGAAACAAATATGATTCCTAACCTTTTAATTTATACAACGTTTAATTTTAAATGTTTTTACTTACACAGTACATAAGTTTGGACACATTACTATTTTTAATGTTTTTTAAAAAGAAGTCTCTTATGCTCATCAAGCCTGGATTTATTTGATCAAAAATACAGAAAAATAATATATAGGCCTATTGAAATATTATTAAAATTTAAAATAATGGTTTTCCTATTTTACTATACTTTAAAATATATTTCTGTGATGCAAAGCTGAATTTAGTGTCATGTGATCCTTCAGAAAACTTTATAATATTCTGATTTTTTATCCAATTTTAGAAATGGTGCTTAATATTTATTTTATAACCTGTGATACTTTTTTTCAGGATTTTTTTTTTATTATTATTAAATAGTTGTTTTAAAAAAGTCTTCACTATCACTTTTTATATATTTAACACATCCTTGCTGAATATTCCTGTTTTTTTGTTTGTATTTTTGATCAAATAAATGCAGGCTTGTAGAGCATAATAAAAAACTTATTTCAAAAACATTAAAAATAGTAATTGGTCCAGACTTTTTACCAGTAGGCTACTGTATGTACATATTAATCAAACTTCATCTAAGGTAATCTCTTTTTTGTTTAATGAAGATGTTGTTGTTATTGTTATTTTGCTGTTTTATTCAATTTATTCACAGTTCCAGAATACCACTTCACTTTCAGTGATATATGCTTTTATCATCTTTTTTTCATAGCTGCGGTATGGGCAGGATTTTCCCCTCCCATTTAATCAATATTGACTGCAGATAATGTCATATTATTAATATAAGTAATATGATAATATGCATTGCATTGCTAGCTTAAATATGCTATACACAAATCAAGTGGAAGAGAAAGACACGATCGCTACTGATTAGAAAAAAAAATTCTAAACTGATATTATTGGCGTAAGTAGGCTGATGTCAGACAGGGTATAATCTAATCATCAGCAGAATTTAGAAGATAGACCCATGAGATCCTTTATTTGAAACATTTAAAATGTTGTAGTGTGTTGGCTTTTTAACTTTGAATACAAACGTCCTGTCTTTTACTTTTGTAGCGTTTTTAGTCAGCTCCCGACGCGATGTTATTCATTGTACGCGCAAATTCAAAGCGTCGCGTCTGGGCACGTTAAACACGCTCGCGCTCTTTTAAACTCGTAATAAAGCGGTGAATGATTTTTTCCAGAAATGACACTGATCTACAGTACAAGTTTATATTTAGAATACATTGCAATCACTCCAAAATAGATGACGACAACGCACACACCTGCATTACGAGCTGTGCTTCTTTGCGTGCCTATTTAGACTTTTGCTTCGCAGCACCTGATGGGCTGGCGTTAATGTGACGTAATGCAACAGTCTATGGTTAAGATAAACATTGTCACTATTTTTAGTTAATTAATAAATATTGAAATAAATTGTAGATAGGACATTTGTACATTTTTTTATTTTTTTATTTTTGTCCTTCTGTCTGGGCCCCATCCCACCAATCGGGCCCTAGGCACGTGCCTAGTTTGCCTTTGCGTTAATCCGGCTCTGTCAACAGGTATCTTTTATCAGGGAGCAGCAGAAACAGTCTATGTAGTAGTCAGAGGTCATGATCACTACTACAGATATAAGTCGACCAACGTTACTTATAGTAGCTTAGGTTTGGTCATGCCATGGTTTCCCACGTAAGATTACATTAAACAGAGTAAAAAAAACATTTATACTTTATACTCACGCTGTGTAGCGCGCGTACACTTCGGCGTACCCTGACGTGCACCTCTCCAAAAATGTAACGTCAATTCTACGCGTACCGCAAGCGCTGTGATTGCTAGAACCGCTCCCCGGGTTTCACATGCTCCCTGTGCATGTGTAATTGCGCGTCAACGCGGACAACGACGCAGAGATATAAATGAAAACCAACGCGTAGTCTATAGCGTATAGTCTTCGGCATAAGTCCGACGCAGAAGTATAAATCAGCCAAGAGTGAGGTGAAGTGGTCGAGCACAAAGTGCAGCGACACGCGGGTGCGTTCCTGTGAAACTGTTGCGGTCATGCTCGCCTCACGCAGGCGCCCGCGCCCGCTCGTTGCCGAAGTTGAATTGTCTATAACTTTTTATAAAGGACGCCCAGCACAAATCATTAGAAGAGAGACTGATCCTCGGCTCGCTGTTAGTGAGTTTCCAGAATCTAAATAGTTATTATCTATAGGTTTTATAGGTACTATCCATAGAGCGCCTGCCATTCACTCGCGGAGCGCAACCCTTTAACTGTTCACCAGAGAGAACCTGCCTCTCTCCACTGCTTGTTTGGGTGGGTTATTTGCTGGCTGACCAACATCCCACCCCTCCTGTGATCATGGTTTGACTGTAGGCCTATGTTTATTCAGAGCTAGTGAGCAACGGACTTTCAAAATAATAATAAAAAAACTGCGTTAACGTGCGATAAAAAAATTGTCGGCATTAATTAATGCGTTAACGCGATAATAACGCGTTAACTTGCCCAGCCCTACTTAATACTGATCATTTTTTAAGCACAACTTAACTTAAAATGAGTAAGTTCGTAAAAGAATGAGACCCCCTTCTTGAATCAGGTATGTACTGAATTTTTTTTATACAATTTTTGTAAATTTCACATTCCACAGATAGATACAAATCTATTACAGACTTGAACACTTTGTCCGAATGTATTATTTATTTTTTATAGAGCAACAGTAAAATTACTATACTAACATTTATGAATGTTGATGGAGCTTTTATTTTAGTGGAAAGCCCCAGGAAGAAATGTATAAATGATTCTCATTACAAACATGTGAAGATGTTTGTTGCATGTATGATTGTCACATCTATACGTTGTAAAAATTCTTAAAAGTGTGACAGAGCAACTGAGGAGTAACACTGTATCAGCGCAGGATTTCCTCGCCCTTTGGACTTTAAACCTTGGTGCCGAGAGCTGGTGCAGTGCTAATTTAATACATGCATACTTTTCTCATCTGAGACTTTTCTCTTGTTACTGGTGCTTGTAATTATTTGTGCAAGTTTTTCCAGACAGATTTAAATGCTTCCACCCTTCTTTGATCACATCCCATCAGTGTTTGGGACATTTTAATCAATCTTTTTATATTTTTTTTTTGGGATATTTCCGGCCTAAAAGGTGTCTGAGTGCCTAAGTGAGTGTCACTGAAACTCAGTGACTTTAGCTAAATTCCCGTTATAGTCAGTAAAGCTGACTACATAATGCAATAAATCTCCTGCTTACTTTCACATCTGCAGACTTGCCAACCTGTATGCATTTGGCATGGTGGGTACGCATTTTGACCTCAAAGTAAGCCTATTTGCAAAATGATTGACAGGTATAGTAGCCAGTCTTCAGGCTAGAGATTAAATTTTTTACAGACCGCAGTCTCCCTACTAGAATGTTATTTTTTTTTTTTATGTTAATCCCCCCCCCCCCCTTCTGTACACAGATTTCTCTGGGCAACACAGCTGACCAAGTCAACAAAACCTGCTTTAGGAGACTGAATCGAAGCAGAATGTCCCTGTTCACACACAAACTCGCGGTTGTGTTGTTTGGGAGTGAGGTTCTGGGTTCATCCAGCCTTACTGGGAATAGGTCCCAAAAACTGAAGCTGGACCCATAAAAAATGAATGCCCTCGTCGGTTTGTATCAGATTTATATTTCATTATAGTCCTTTCTCAGCAGAAATTTAAAATAGTAGTGTAAAATATGATTTAAGAAACAATTGACTTATGTGACTTATGTACTATATGTGCATGCACCAACTTCAGAGACTGTGAACCTTATTTGATCACAGCAAGCAAACAATACAAACAGCATATCACATTAAAGAGCATTTAATTTAACCAAATCTTAAAGTTAAGTAACGTTTTAAATAATTAAATTTTAGTGGTTGGGTGGACACGTTGCAGTAAAAAATTGCTTATATATTTCATGCACTTAGGATTCAATCCTCAATAATTCCATCAAATTAAAGTTGTTTATTTATTATTTCCAGGCCATAGAGGATTCTTCAAAAATAACCACTGATTATCTTAAGAATTGAGTTGTATCCAGCATGATTGAGTAATTTAACTGCATACTGTAGACAAAAACATATAATCACAATAAACATATTGAAAGAATAATTAAAATAAATTTAAATCAGCTTGATTATTTCTCTGGGAGTAATTGGAACAGCTTGCTTCTACTCATTCAGGACTGGCAGTGCCAGTGCTGACAATCACATCGATCATTTAATATCAAACATTAAAATGGAGGATGGCATACATGGTAGGGCATCAGTATAAACAAACGATTTCAAATATTGATGTTTATTGTAAGTCCAGCTAAATTAGTTTAGCTTTCTTCACAAAACTGCTGTCTGTCCACTGACAGTAATGCAGCCATCCTTTACATTACAAATCAGATATGATGACACACAGACTGTGAAAAAGGTCTCTTAGCCAATTTTTGCCTTTATTACCTCTTGTTTGCAAATCATTGTGTGTCTATATTATAGCAAGCATTATATAAGCATACTTTTGTAGCTATATGGTTCACCAGCCTGGTACTAATTTATTTTTTTATTTTTTTCGGCAGACATTGTGATATCAGAGTTTCCGGGCATGACGCAGTCAGAGGTGAGAGCTGTAATGCGGCAAAAATGCAAAAAGGAAAGTTTTGTGTCGAAAAAAAAAAACAAACAGTTAAATTAAATTTTTTGTTGTTGTTGTTTTTTTTTCCCTAAGGTTGGGAGAGGACTGTAAAACGAAAGAAAGAAAAGAAAATCGTGTTTTGCTTATATTTAAGATGTACTGTATGCTGTAGTTTAATTATTTTATAGTTTGATGTTATTTTTTTCCAACCTCTAGGTCTGTTTGTACTTTATTGGAATTTCTTTTGAATAATGTTTAAAAAAAATAAAGTGTTTTTCAATAAAGGGATGCTGTTTGTTTGTACATTACATACCTGTGCTGTATTGTAACTGTGGTATCCTTTTAAACTATGGGTTACATTTTCACACAATAAAAAAAAATAAGCAGAAATAGTATGTTAAAAGCATATTTTAGTTCATTTTCAGTGTGTTTAAAAATAGCATAGTTGAGTTGATCTTAAGTTTTTCTTAAGAAGTACTAAAGAAAAACTTTTAATTAGTGTGTGAAAACGGAGCACTTTAAGTACATTGGATGTATACTTTAATAAAATGTATTTTATTGTACTTTTTTGACAAAGGAATACACCTTAAGTATAATATATATATATATATATATATATATATATATATATATATATATATATATAATTATATTTTAAATAATTTATTAGTATAATTAAAATGCATTAAAAATGGGTTTTAGATATACTAAAAGTATGCAATATTGCAAAGTAGGCTACTAAAGTTTAGCTTTTAGTATATTAAGTACAAAATAAGTGCGCGAAAATAGAGCACTTTAAGTACATTATGGAAGTGTACTAAGTGCACTTAAATAAAATGTATTTTAGTGAACTTTTTTTTCACCTGGGAACACCTCAAAACACGTAACAGATAGCCTATGTTTACCTGTTGCCGAGCCCCGCCTTGATCCAATGATTAACAGGGGGGAGGGGACGGGGACGTGATCGGCTCGGAATGCATTTTCAATTTGAATTTTTAAATGATATATATATATATATATATATATATATATATATATATATATATATATATATATATATATTTTTTTTTTTTTTTTTTTTTTTTTTTAAAATTCAAGGGCTTTTTTTTTTCTTAAATTCAAGGGCTAACAATTGCTGCCAAAAATTTCAAGTATGAGTAAACGTCGAAAACTGTTGTTTCTTTCTTTCAAAATTCCTTGGGTGGAATGCCCTCTAAAACTCCATGCACAAATGAGGGGTTATCATTTAGTTTATTTTGGGGGGAATTATCATTGAACAAGAGATTAGTTTCGGATTTAGGATTGAATGCAGTGCCCAAACTGGTCAACCCGCACACGCAGACTGTCATAAAAGATTGTCCTGTGGGATTGTATTGGATATAATCTAAATCAAACTATTGTTTAGAGGAGAAGTATTATACTCCAGTCCTTGGTAATTCAAAACTAGTTTGTGTATTCAGGGGGAAAACCCGTTTGGCATCATATTATTCATATAGCCTGGAGCTTTTTGACCTCATTGGAACTTTTTTTTAAACTTGCGGACGTGTTCTATTGTTCGTCAAAACAGATCATCCCGCCCCAAACTCACGCCATTGGTTGAGCGCTAGCTTAAATACTCTCGGTCCTGATGGAAGTATGATTTTCCAGCAGCTCATTATATGAT
The DNA here is from genome assembly GCA_026230005.1 of Gila orcuttii. Taxonomy (NCBI): domain Eukaryota; kingdom Metazoa; phylum Chordata; class Actinopteri; order Cypriniformes; family Leuciscidae; genus Gila; species Gila orcuttii. The sequence goes on from JAPDVR010000021.1 coordinate 29,110,116, forward strand.
CGCAGGTGGAGAGGATGACAGCTCGAGTGTACTGCGCTGTGTTATTGTGTCTGTCTGGATGCTTGAGCACAACAGAAGCTGCTCTAGGACGACACACAGGTGAGGTCCATTTTCTTTAACTTCATTAAGCAGCCTGAATGAATGCATAAACCAGTGTAACAGAAGGCCTACATGTGTCCAGTGAAATATGAACTTTGTAAATGTATAAATTGGCATTATCTGAGTCAGTCAGTAGAGAAGACTTTTATATTGAAAGGACTGACGCTTGTTTCACACATAATCCGTTTCCGGTGCCTTTTTTTTTCTTACCCATGTTAACCGGTTAGAATTTTTACACTGCACGCGGATGTGGTCCGGCAATGCTTTCCAGCAGATGTGCGTATTACAGTGTAGCGATTGTTTCCGCACAGTCGGTTTGCTGCTGCACGCGCTTAATTTAAGTAACACGGATTGACATAAAAATGCATCTCACCAACTACACTATAGGCTACTCACCAATTATACTGCTATTTTTCACAGTCATCTTTTTTACTTTAACCCCGGGGTAAAGCAAAGAAAAGCAAAACGCTTGAAGCGATCATAGCCGTGATCAATCAGAATCAAGGATTCGAACTAACTGTTTCATAAAAATGGTTACAACTTTACGCACTTTTTTTTTACATGAAACTAGATCCGTTTATGGATAAAGTTGATTTCTAAACTACTTTGATTTAAAGCAAATAAATGTGAAAAAGCTCGAGACACATATTGCAAAACTACTAACTTGCTAAAACAAACTATTAACCATGGTTGACTTACCATTGGCACACATGGAGCCCCGCCCAGTAGGGAGCCGTACTCGGTTACTAACGTAACCTCGGTTCTCTCTAGAGAGGGAACGAGTACTGCGTAATATCTTACGCTACGGGGAAAACCTCTTTTCCACGAGATATTGAAGCCAAAAATTATCCTTAATTTTGAATTAATGCAAAACGCTGTGCAGCAGCATGCAGACATAGGCAAGACGGCTTGCGTGCCTATTGGCTGCCCTGCGGCAACAGCAGCAGCCTATCGAGAGTGGCCCTGCGTGACACATACCCAATGGGGGCACTTCGCGCCCATTTCGTCACGTCCCGCCAGAAAGGGCGTGGTCCCGCCCTTATGAATACGGCTCGATTAGGCTGGTATACTGGTTTTCATCGCCGAAGCGAACCAGAGCTGTGTATGCACGGCAAGATACGCAGTACTCGTTCCCTCTCTAGAGAGAACCGAGGTTACGTTAGTAACCGAGTACGTTCTCTTACGAGAGTATCTCTCGTACTGCGTAATATCTTACGCTATGGGGAACACAATGCAAAACGCCGTGCGTACTGGGATCCGACACCAAAGTCCCAAGGGCAGTAGCCCGGGGCTCATATAGTGCATAATCACCATAGACTCACAGAGAGTCGGAGAAGAGAGGCTGCAAGCATCATTCCCCATAAAATAGCATCCTACAGGAGCTAGTTATGTTAACAGTGTTTCACGCAGACAGGGTGAACGTGTTCAGCCTGAACTGGGTAATAGTACGGGTTATTCAACACCCAAGGGGCAGTTTCTATCGCTCAGTGAGCGATGCACAGGCAAACTCAGCATCTGGGCCGCACTGCGGGGCAGATAGCACTGAATTCTAAACCGACAGAAGCTTGGCTTGTAAGGCGGGAACCTCTAGGTTATAAAACCTTATAAATGTAGACGGCGAGGCCCAGCCCGCGGCCGTACAGATATCTTGCAAGGTAACCCCACTATACCACGCCCACGACGAGGCCACGCCTCTTGTGGAGTGCGCTCTGACACCCAAAGGACACTGCAGGCCCTTAGAAGTGTAAGCCAGTGCTATGGCGTTGACTACCCATCTGGATAGGCTCTGTTTTGATGCGGCCAGGCCCTTGGAGCGTCCGCCAAACAAAACAAAGAGCTGCTCGGTCTGTCTGAAGACAGACGAGCGGGACACATAAGCTCTCAGTGCCCTGACAGGGCAAAGGAGACTAGCATCTTTCTCCTCATCATGAACCGAGAGAGCGCACAGGGAAATGACCTGGGCCCTGAACGGTGTGTTGAGGGATTTGGGCACGTACCCGTGCCTTGGTTTGAGTATGACCTTAGAGTCATTAGGCCCAAACTCCATACATGACGCGCTTACCGAAAGCGCTTGTAAGTCCCCTATGCGCTTCACTGAAGCGAGAGCCAAAAGGAACACCGTTTTGAAAGACAGATGCTTCATGTCTGACAAATGGAGTGGCTCGAACGGGGCACCTTTCATGGCTTCCAAAACCGTAGAAAGGTCCCACACCGGGACTGAAGGAGGTCTGGGAGGGTTCAGCCTCCGAGCTCCCTTGAGGAATCGCACGACTAGGTCGTTCTTCCCCAGTGACTGGCCAGACACAGGTTTTATAAACGCTGCTATGGCCGCCACGTACACTTTGAGCGTGGATGGGGACCTGCCCTTATCCAGCAGCTCTTGAAGGAAGGAGAGTACTTCCGTGACCCCGCAGTCTACAGGTGAAAAGCGCTGAGCTTGACACCAAGCAGAGAACACAGACCATTTCGAGGAATAGAGCCGTCTAGTAGACAGGGCCCTTGCCTGCGTGATCGTGTTTAGCACTCCCTCCGGGAGGCTAGCGGGTACCCGTTGATGGCCCATGCATGTAGGGACCATAGTTCCGGGCGAGGATGCCAAATCGAGCCCTCGGCCTGAGAGAGGAGGTCTTTCCTCAACGGTACTGGCCACGGGGCAGTGCTGGTCAGCCGCATCAGGACTGGGAACCAAGTCTGGTTTGTCCAGAGCGGGGCCACAAGCAGCACTGGGCATCCATTTTCCCTGATTCGTTCCAGCACTTGAGGCAGGAGCGAGACGGGGGGAAAAGCATAGAGGGGACAGCGGGGCCAGACGTGGGCCAGCGCGTCCTTGCTCTTGGAGAAGTATTTCGGACAGTGAGCGTTCTCGTGGGACGCGAACAGGTCCACTTGCGCTCTGCCGAATGTCTCCCACAGCAGTTGGATCGTCTGCGGGTGCAGCGACCATTCCCCTGCTGGGACAGTGTTTCTGGACAGTCTGTCTGGTCCCAGATTCAGGTGACCAGGCACGTGCGCCGCTCTCAGTGAAAGCAGGTTGTGCTGAGCCCAGACCAGGAGGCGTTCCGTTAGCCTGTAAAGGTTTCGGGACTTGGTGCCGCCCTGGCGATTTATGTATGCCACCACTGACATGTTGTCCGACCGGACCAAGACGTGGTGGCCCATTATCTGGGGACAGAAGCGCCGTAGCGCGTTGTCGACTGCCATCCTTTCCAGACAGTTTATGTGTAGGAGCTTTTCCTGTTCTGACCACTGGCCAAAGAACGGTCTGCCCTCGAGCAGCGCTCCCCATCCCGAGGTGGAGGCGTCCGTGGACACCACCTTCACACTCGAGGGAGTCCCCAGACTCACACCTGACTGATACCAGTCGGTTATCTTCCAAGGTTCCAGAGCTGAAACGCATTTCAGATCGACCCGGAGGCGAAACCGACCAGCGGTCCATGCCCTGGGAGGAACTCGCGCTTTCAGCCACAGCTGCAGTGGGCGCATGCGAAGCAGACCCAGCTGGAGCACTGAAGCTGCTGAGGCCATGAGGCCCAGCATTTTCTGAAACCTTTTGAGCTGGACAACCGAGCCGCGGCGGAAGGATTTCGCGGCGCTCTGAATGTCCCGTTCGCGCTCTGGCGTCAGACGCGCTGTCATGGATAGCGAGTCCAGCACTGTTCCCAGAAAAGAAATTTTCTGGCTGGGAAACAGCGAGCTCTTCGCCCAATTGACTGTGAGACCCAGATTCTCGAGATGCTCGAGTAATGTGGCCCTGTGTTCTATGAGCTCTGATCGTGATCGAGCTAGAATCAGCCAATCGTCCAAGTAGTTCAAAATTCGCATGCCCTGGAGTCTCAGGGGTGCGAGAGCCGCGTCCATGCACTTCGTAAATGTACGGGGTGCCAGGGACAGGCCGAACGGCAGGACTTTGTATTGGTATGCCTGGCCCTCGAAGGCGAATCTCAAGAATTGCCTGTGACGTGACGCTATTTGTATTTGAAAATAGGCGTCTTTCAGATCTATTGACATAAACCAGTCTTCCCGGCGAACTTGCGCGAGGATTTTCCTGGTTGTAATCATTCTGAACTGGCGCTTCGCGAGCGCTCTGTTCAGCTGTCGCAGATCTAGAATGGGTCTGAGACCCCCGTCTTTTTTGGGTACCAGAAAATACCTGCTGTATAAACCCCCTTCGCTCTGAGCCTGAGATAAAGGTTCTATCGCCCCTTTGCTCAGTAGTTTCGCTATCTCGGCTCGAAGTAGATGAGATACTTCGTTTTTTACCGTCGTTTCGACTCGCGCCGCACAACGGCGGGGGCGTCGAGCGAACTGCAGCGAATAGCCTCTTTTTATAGTGTTCAGCACCCATTCTGATACCCCGGGAAGCTTTGCCCACGCATGTGCGTGAATAGCTAGAGGTAGAATGAAATCTGGGCTCTGGCCGCGGCATAGCGGCGGCCGGAGAGCTCCGGTGTGCTGAGAAACAAACACTGTGTTTGCAATGCGCGAGGCGGGGGGTGCGCTGATCACAGCGGGCAGCCCGACCGCGCTCGGCTTCTCTCTGACAGATTGTGGAGAGAAGGCGAGCGGGACGAACCCCGTGGGCTTCGGCATGTCTGTGAGGGAATGTGGGCGCGGGATAGCGGGCACACTCACTGCACTGAGAACACTGTCGGCTCGCGCCGACTGAAAATGTGTTGGTTTCGTTTTTACAGAAACCGTGGGACATGCTTCGTGTAGTGTTTGTGGGCACTGTGTCGTGGGCACGTACACTACATTCATTGCACAATCGACATGAGTCGATTTTATTCGTGCTAGCCCTGTATTGTGGTGGGCTGTGTCTGCGTGTGGGAATGGGCACTGAGACGTGGGCATTCTTACAACACTCATAACACCATCGGCCGTGGCCGGAACACCAGAAAATACACTCTTTTGGGATTTATCTGGGTCGCCGTAAAAATGGCATTTGTGTGCAGGCAAGCGGGCTGTGGTGCCGGCTTGTTTACTGCGAAATACACTGGAACAGTCACATCGTTTGGAACTGAACGAGCGAGAAGTTTCGGTGGAGTCTGGCCGCGGCGAGACTTAAACACCGTGGGTTTTAGCTGACTGTATGTGTGTTGGTTTCGTTTTACAGAAAACGTGGCACATGCAGTGTGTAGTGTTTGTGGGCACTGGGTTGTGGGCACATTCACTACATTTAATGCACAATGACATGAGTCAATCTCATTTGTGCGTGCCCTGCACTGTGGCGGGCTGTGTTTGTGTGTAGAAATGAACACTGGGCTGTGGGCATTTTTATTACACTCATAACACCATCGGCTTTGGCCGGAATACCAGAAAATACACTGCTTATATGATTTTTCTGGGTCGCCGTGGAAACGGCATTTTTGTGCAGGCAAGCGGGCCATGGTACCGGCTTGTTTACTGCAAAATACACTGGAACAGTCACATTTTCTTGGAACTGAACGAGCGAAAAGTTTCGGTGCAAGTCTGGCCGCAGCGAGACTAAATTTTTATCTGCTGCGAGACCTGGGATCGAACACGGGTCTCCCGTGCGAAGGGCTTTGGGTTTCGCCACTGAGCCACAGGGGGGAAATGACAAAAGCTTAAAACAGCTCGAGCAGATAAGAGAGCGTCATCACAGTTTGTGTGTGTTGGCGTTTGTTTGCAGGCGTGCGTGTTATACAACAGGCTCATTGCTGCAATATTGACATTTTCAGCCGCTCAAACTAAGAGGAGCTGAGAAATGTTTGAGAAATGGAGATTGGTCCGACCTCGGCGGGACTAAAAACACACTCTTTCCTCATTTCGCCGGTGACGCATGCCCACGGGGGGCGGGGGTGGGGTAGCTTTCTTATAACGTAAAGAAAGCTAGCCGCGGTTTTGAAGCTGGCCTTCTCTACAGATGCAGCTATCTCGTCGTCATAATGGCGGAAGCGGCGGCGCGCGGCGGCCGTTGTCCGTCAGCGAGCGACTCGAGTGAAGCTGGTGAAGCTGGCGGGCGAACCGGCGAGCTATCACGGGCTGGAGAAGGCTCGGGGCTGTTTCGTCGACCTCAATGGCGGAAGCGGCGGCAGACGGCGGCCGCTGTCCGTCGGTGAGGGACTCGAGCGATGCCGGCGAAGCTGGCGGGCGAACCGGCGAGCTTTGGCGGGCAGGAGAAGGCTCGGGGCCGCGCTGGGCACGGCGCTTTTTACGGCGCGGCGCTACAGCGGGTTGAAGTGCAGGCTCTGAGAATGATGCCAGGCGAGTCCTCAGAGTCACCATAGGCAATAGCTCACAGTGAGGGCATCCGCCGTCGACGAGAGCGAGAGCCGCGTGATCCTCACCCAGGCAGGAAACGCAGAATGGCGATCCTCTTCACTGAGTGTGGCTCGGCACGAGCCGCAGGATCTATGCATCTTGAAAAAGACGCAGCTCTTTTAGGAGAGAGAGAGACAGTGAAAAAATGTGTGTCGCAGCGGCGAACACACACACACACTTGCAATAAAAGGATATGACGCCGGAAAGCGTAGCAGGTACGGCGGCTAAAGGCGGCGATGCCAGCGACTTCAGACTCAAAGGCTCGTCCCGCTGTGTGCTTATCTCAGACGGCGCGGCTTCTCACTCCGGATCCAGCGATGCGTGATGCTTCGCTGAAGAGATGAAAATCAGTATACCAGCCTAATCGAGCCGTATTCATAAGGGCGGGACCACGCCCTTTCTGGCGGGACGTGACGAAATGGGCGCGAAGTGCCCCCATTGGGTATGTGTCACGCAGGGCCACTCTCGATAGGCTGCTGCTGTTGCCGCAGGGCAGCCAATAGGCACGCAAGCCGTCTTGCCTATGTCTGCATGCTGCTGCACAGCGTTTTGCATTAATTCAAAATTAAGGATAATTTTTGGCTTCAATATCTCGTGGAAAAGAGGTTTTCCCCGTAGCGTAAGATATTACGCAGTACGAGAGATACTCTCGTAAGAGAACCCCTCCGTTAAACCGTTTATGTTCCTTTGATTTGTTTAGTTATATGCCAGTCAGACATTATTAGCCACATTTTCACTTTGACCAGTGTGAGTAAGGGCTATTTTTAAACAGGCCAGCCTTGCCTAATAACCTCTGACTGCAAGCTTTGATGACATAATCAAATGGCTTAAACTGATATTCAGGGGCGGCGTCAGACGATTTTGCCGGGGCTTCAGCCCCGAATGTTTTCAGTGCAGCCCCGAATGTATTTTGAAAAGTCGACTGACAATATGAAACCGGACAATATGTAAACCCCCGAAACATAAGTTGCCTTATTTCATTGTGCTTTGGCTTTGCTGCTGTCTCTGACTGATGATTGTTGAAATCTCTCTCTCACACAGAGACGCACCACGTGAGTGATTTCAGCCTATCCTAGAATATCTCCAGGATCTGCGCGCAACAGCAAACAAGCAATAAAAATAAAATAAAAAATAACGCTGTCAGCACCGCCGCACAGTCCTCTGTGTTGTCAGGCTATATGTCAGTAAAACTCAGAAAAACGAACTTTCCTCTCGTGTCAGCCGTGTGCTCGCGGCGCGCACTCTTCAATAATACGTGCAAATGCGGCGGGCCCTGTATCACGCAAAAGAAACTACGAGCATGTACCGTCGTGTTCTGTCGTCAGTTAAGTATTCAAAAAATAACCACAAGGGAGATTAAAGCTGCGTCAAAACTCTATGTCGGGGCTTTGGTATTCATTTGTAGGCTACATGCATGTTACACATTTTGGCTCATTTTTCATTATTAATATTCTAACATTTTATCAATATTGCAAACAAAGTCATCACAACTTACTTGTGTCATAATTTTTTTTTATTTTGTGACCAAAAATGTGAAATACACCTAGCCTAAATGACCTTTGTCTAGATCTGTAATATTATTTCCTTTGTATAATGAGCTTGTCTTTGTTTTAAATTATTTTGTATTTTTATTGTTAACTGCTGCGCAGTCATGTGATTTAGTCAGCTTGATTAACATTATACAATGCATTCCTATTTAACACCGATGTTCTTTACTAATTACAGAAACTATAAGCACAATTCATAAGTATAAATATATATATTTATAAAATGTATAAGTAGCCTATATATATTTGTATTGTCCTCGAATTGTATGGTCCTTTTCACCGTTTGTATCGCTCCGCTTGTCTGTGTTTGCCCAACTTGCATCATTAAGCCAGTAGGGGGCGACAAGTGACTGTCTTTATGAGTGAACAATTGAACTTTAATTGAACTAATTAGTGCCAAAAAAATTGATTAACTTAAGAAAGAAACAAGTTGCTGAAACCAATCTTTAATGCTAATATATAAATTGCTCATTTGCCTCTGGACACAAAAAGATTGCACTGGTGTTTGATTGAAATGCAACATCTATGCAAAATAATCCTTGAAAGATTTTATGTGATTGTGTATTGTCAACAATAACCAGAAACATTCTGCATTTCCATTCATTTCAACATTTATCCTCATTCTCATATTTAATAATCTGTTATCTGCTTGACCAATAATTGATGCTACTGCCCACTGACATGCTTTTGCATTTTATTGTTATCCAATTTTTTTGACCATCAAACACCTTAAAATGCACACATGTAGGTCTAAGAAATACAAATTTTCTCGGGGGAGTATGCCCCCGAACCCCCCGAACTACCTCACATTTGAATGTGCGTGAATGTTTGGTAATGTGGGCTGGTGTGGTTACAGTGCCAGGGATGGATTTTTTTAACCAGTCTGCCCCTGCGTATAGGCCAGCAATATACATTATTCTCTCTATCGAATCATGTTATCTTATTACCCACCCCAGCCCCTGATGTTTCGGGTTCAGCCCCTGATGTTTTTAAACGCTAGAAACGCCCCTGCTGATATTTATCATAATGTCACATTAACACAGTTGAATCATATCTGCACCATTGTGATCACTTGGCAATGGCTACTTAAATTAGTTTCATTAAAGGTTTTTTTTTTTTTTTTTTCAAAAGAGCGCACATTTAGAAAGTTCTTGATAATTTATGACATGTTCATGCCTAATTTCTTTACAGAGAATGATAATTTTTGTGATCTGAATAGTTTTAAGTGCTCTCTCCCATCTCACTGCCATCACACTAGTGGGGCAGAATTGTCATCAAGATGATAAAAATACCCATTTAGTTCCTGTTTTTATATTCACATAAGCCTATATGATTTATCACACAAGCAGTGTTGTGCCTGAACGCGTTCATTGAATGAAAGTTCATGAACTCGTTCATATTTTGGGCGAACGTGAACTGAACGTACTGTATTACTGCCTGGTGAACGTTACTGTGTGAACTCGTTCATTCTGGTGCCCGCTCTCAGTTTAACTTCGTTCAATAGGGCGCCAGATTTCTATAAAGCCTTCCAGGCGAAAACCCGGCTAAAACGCACTGTGAACAGGCCTTAACATGTAGCGGGAAAAACACCCAATCTGGCAACACCAGCCACCAGCGTCGCACCGCCGCATGCGTGATCAAAACAAAATGCATCAAGGAATCGTCGTATGATCATTTAAACGAGTTTTATGACAAGGTCGGTGAGGATGGGAAAAATCTTACATTTCTGTTCAAACTGTGCCCGCCGATAAAATAACTGCTGTCTGTAGTGCTATATGGGCTGTGGCAATCATTTTGAAAAATAATAGGTCCCAGCAACATTATGGAAAAAAAGAACTATGAATGAACTAGTTCCAAATTTTAAAGTATGACCTGAACTAGTTCAAATTTGTGAACTGACCTATAAACTAGTTCATGTAGAAAGTGGACTTTCCCAACACTGCAGTGCACACAAGCAAGGGTGCCCTGATTGTAACCTACTCTTCTGTAGTGGTCGATCACTCCATAGACATAATATATACATAGACGCCCTATTGGCTACTGGCGTACGTCAACGGCGCCGCCATATCAAGGAGGGCAACTTTCCTATACCTCTCATTATGGGAATTGAGAAAAATGCCTGTTTCGTGCGCTGCGTGGGGCTGTACAAGTCGCCACACAATTGAAAACAGATCTTGGGGAATTACCTTTCACAAACAAGACTGAAAAAATTTTTTTGGTTGTATTTGGTCATTATATAATAAGTAATAGAAACGTACACCAAGTACAAACCACTATAATCGGCTGATAAATGTAAACGTTATTATTGTTTTTATCCAGGAAAACCGCAGCTCACCCGTTTACTTGAATTTGATTAAAGTGCAGTCTTGCCCTCAGCAAAATGGCGGACACGTTGACGTATCGCAGCAACGCTCCAAAGCGGCCAATAGGGTGTCTATGTATATATTATGTCTATGGATCACTCTCTGGGAAGCTGACGGTCGTGCCGCGGCCGCCCTGTCGATAGAGACTTCTCTGGAATATACAGATACGCGTGTGTGCTTTCAGTGAGTTTCAGTTAGTAATGGATAATATTAGAGGTCTTTCAAAAGGAACAAACACGCACCCACAAAAGAAATTGATGTAGAAACAGTTTTAGACAATGTCAAAGCTCTTGGGGGGGTTTGATTAGGGTTACTCAAATTTTATTGCTGCATTTGATACTATTGACCACAACATTCTTTTAAAGGTACAATATCTAGGATTTTTGCAGTAAAATATTCAAAAACCACTAGGCCAGTGTTATACATTTTGTTTAGTTGATTACTTACAATATCCCAAATGTTTCCAACTATTTGTAAATCGCGAGAAAATTGCGATTTTAACCAAGGAAACGGGGCGTGTTAGTAGGGGTGAGGAGTCGCCAGTCAATGGTGTCATATCCGCGTTACACCCGGTTTCCGCTCGTGCTGGAATAATAACCATGGCGACAGAAGTTGACAACTGGGTTATGCCCGTTATGCCTAGCAGGATGCTCACGCTGTTGTTGTTTTGTTTAAACATTATGGACCATGGCAAGCATACTTTGAGACAAAAAGAGGACTAAAACGAAGATAACATCTTTCGAGATGCCGAGAGCTCCACGTCCGCGACTAACTACGACTTGACAGAGATGCGAGTGTTGCATGTCACTTTATTAGACAGGTGAGCAAATGTACATAAAACTAATCAATGTTATTTAGTTTAACAGAATGAATTGTACCTTTTAAATAGACTCGAAAATTTTGTTGGCATTAGTGGAATTGCATTAGCATGGTTTAAATCATACTTATCTAACCGTTATCAGTTTGTAGCAGTAAATGAAGAGATGTCTTCTCGATCACAAGTTCAATATGGAGTACCACAAGGCTTAGTACTAGGACCATTGCTGTTTACTCTGTACATGCTACCCTTGGGAGATATAATTAGGAAGCATGTCATTAGTTTTTACTGTTATGACTGATTATACTCCGCTCTATATTTCTTCACGCCCTGACGCCACGCCTTTCATTTGAAAGTCACGTTTATAGTATCTATAAAACCTCATTCTTCCATCTTAAAAATGTATCTAAATTATGTCATATGCTCTCAATGACAAATGCGGAACAATTAGTAATGCGTTCATGACATCTGCGGAACAATTGACCGTTTGCAAAAGCCACGCCCCCTAGTTATTGTTACTACGCCCGTCAAACAAATGGTCAAACACGACCAGCGCGTCAGATTGCAATGACGGGAAGAGGTATACACGGTGTCAGTGACCTTTTTTGGAGCAATACTTCTGCGATATCCTCCAGATCGAGGCAAAAGGGGTTACGGTATGCAGTGGAGGGATATATTCAAAATATAAAAATACTAGGGGTCGACCGATATGTGATTTTCAGGGCCGATGCTGATACCGATTATTACAGATCAAGTAGACCGAGAACCAATATATAGCCTATATCTGGTGTAAAAATGTAAATTAATGTCAAAATTAATAATAAAGGGTTTTGACAAATACTTTCTTTAAATGATTTTAAACATATCTTTGAATCTGAGAACTGTTATTAATAATAATAATAACTTAAAAAGTGCAGGAAGCACCCAGCAGTATTCTGTAAATATTTTGTAAAACTCTATTTTAATGTTTAAATTAAATTTTTGTAATCAAAAAGCATTTCTAATTAATTGAAATCATCAAACTTATTCAATTTATTTATGGTTTAACAAAAATAAAATTTTTAGGGCCCTAAGAAAAGACGAACTTTTATTTTGACGGGTTGCCGGAAACGGAAAGAACACAACTTCTCCAGACAATCTCTCAGGGTACCTAGTGTCCGATTTACAAACGCCGTGGGCGCTCCGCTTCACCACCTTGCTTGGAGTCAATGTTTGACGGACCTGCTCACATAGTAAAGGTTGCTATGATGTGTGATTGGACAATGGCCGTTTTGGGGGAGGGGCCGGCGAAAGGTCAATTAGTAATAGAGTGCTGAAGTTATGATGTCACTTTGTAGGACAACTCGGAAATTAGTGGCGCATGGGTTCCCTCGATCGAAAAGCTATGCATTTTTTTCCCATAGACTGTGTTCAACACAGAGTTGTGACCCTTACACGTTTTGTCTATCAAGATAATCTTTACAAGTTAATCCAAAATGTATACATTTTGAAGCCTATGTAAAGTTTAAAAAACCACAAGCAGACACAATAAAGTTTAAAAAACCACAAGCAGGTTATAACTGGTGTGTTTTATGTCATAGATCAAAACGAGAAAATATTTAGAGGCTTTGTTAACCACAGACCTTATTTCATGCGATTTAGCAAAAACCCATTAAAAAAATCCATAGACTTTAGGGCGAGGGAACCGGAAGTGCTAAAATGCTAACTCCCTTCCGCGTTTTGGCCTACAAAGTGACGTCATAACTTCGGCACTCTATGCGTTCATGACATCAAGGCTTATTGTAATGCTCTTATGGGTGGTTGCCCTGCACGCTTAATAAATAAATATACAGGTCCTTCTCAAAAAATAAGCATATTGTGATAAAGTTCATTATTTTCCATAATGTAATGATAAATTAAACTTTCATATATTTTAGATTCATTGCACACCAACTGAAATATTTTAGGGTTTTTATTGTTTTAATACTAATGATTTTGGCATACAGCTCATGAAAACCCAAAATTCCTGTCTCAAAAAATTAGCATATCATGAAAAGGGTCTCTAAACGAGCTATTAACCTAATCATCTGAATCAACTAATTAACTCTAAACACCTGCAAAAGATTCCTGAGGCTTTTAAAAACTCCCAGCCTGTTTCATTACTCAAAACCGCAATCATGGGTAAGACTGCCGACCTGACTGCTTTCCAGAAGGCCATCATTGACATCCTCAAGCAGGAGGGTAAGACAGAAAGACATTTCTGAACAAATAGGCTGTTCCCAGAGTGCTTTATCAAGGCACCTCAGTGGGAAGTCTGTGGGAAGGAAAAAGTGTGGCAAAAAACGCTGCACAACGAGAAGAGGTGACCGGACCCTGAGGAAGATTGTGGAGAAGGACCGATTCCAGACCTTGGGGGACCTGCGGAAGCAGTGGACTGAGTCTGGAGTAGAAACATCCAGAGCCACCGTGCACAGGCGTGTGCAGGAAATGGGCTACAGGGGCCTGTTCTTCGTACGTCGCTAACTCAGTTAGCTGGATTTGATTGTTGGCTATTTGGCGTGATCTTGGATTGTTTGGTTCTTCGACGCTCATCCTGGACTTGCTGTCATAGCAACAGGTGCGCCAGCTTGAACCTGCTCGCGAGCAGGCTTATTTCATGTTAACAGGATTAGATCGCGGCTTTATGAGTGGAGCTGATACGGGAAGTCTTTTAGCGCAGCACGATAGTGTACTTTTTGAGAGATATCATTTTTCTCATGACTCGTGAGGATGTCGTTTACATCATTAATTTGTTGGAAACTCATAAATGTTCGACTCGTCGGAGTCGGGCTTTAATAACAGTGCAGGCAAGTTACCATTGCGATTCTTATCCAGATTAGTATTATATCAAATTTTAAAAAGGCAGTTGACTGACTAAAATCTCTTAGATGGTGTGTGACTAGTTCCATATCACAAATATGGCCAGGATGTGCATGACTCAAGAATTTATGCACATTATTTGAACATGGTAAGGAAAAATATAAATATCAAGCTCACTGTATTACATACATGCTTATCCTACAGAACTGAATTTTTCCATTAAACCGGTGATTACAACAGGATCCTGCTTGGAGACAGGTGTTTTATGACCCCATTCCCTGACCCAAACCCCAGACCAGTTACAATGCAGCTCTAGCCAGGACAAGGGCATACAATGAAGTGAACTTTAGCCAACTAAAGTGTCTGAAAAGTCTGAGGGTTGAACCTGACAGGGCCTGTGACATCGCATGTGCCATATTACACAACATTGCACCATCAGAAAAAATATAAAACATTTCATTAAATGTTTAATAAGAGACAAGACAAATATGCTTAGTTCCTTGATTTTTATTTTAATTGTTCTTTGTAAAGAAAAGCCAGTGATCAAGTCATCTTTTGCCTGTAAAGAAAAGCCAGTGATCAAGTCATCTTTTGCCTGCAAATAATATATATTGTACTCTGTGTGAAATAATATATTAGCACTTACTCTGAAGTTCCTATGAAGCAACTCTATCTCTAGTGCCAGTTTTTTTTTTTTCTTTAAGTTGTCAAGTATTTTCAAAATACTTTCTAGGGGTAGGGGTAAACCTGTCAAACACATGGCTTATGCATCAAAAATTAAAAGGAAATGTACAACACTGCCCACCTCTGCATCACTGCTTTGTGCAGACTCTTCTGTAGATGTGGACTCCTGCAACTCATATTAGAAATAATAGGTACTCAAAGTGTAAATTAAGTAAAGTTATTTATGCACTTAAAGATACCTGAGAGGTTTTCTTCACTGTCCTGTGCATTGGGGGAAAAATGGCCATTACAAAGTGTTGTAGCTACTTTCTTCCCTTTTGATGTAACATTAGAAAAAGTCCACTTACTGCATATGCTTGGGAACACAAAGTGTTGGTGTATTGTTTAATACTGCACAAAAGAGGAAAACACAATTTCATTACAATGAAGTACACTGGGGGGAAATGTGATCAATAACTCATGGCAACATATTTTTTTTTACATTAACTATGTAGTTTCACAGTCACTCATGTAGACTTTCACAAGTCAAAGCAATTCATTGCTACTCAAGGTTTAACCGCTGATATGACTGGACAGCCATTTGGATTATAGGCCTACTTAATTTAATGCAGCAACAAATTATTTTACAGTGTAGGATCATTTAAAGTTAATTTCCCAGCAGTGAAGGTGTTGCTGCTCCTGGCCTCTGGATGTGGGTCTGAGGAAGAGCTGAACCCAGGGATGCCTTCCACAAGGTTCACACTCAACCCAAGGGTCAGCTCTTCTGCCTGGGTATAATGTGGGGGTGCAGGACCACCAACTGTTTGTTTTTCTTTTCTTTTTTTTTTTCTCAGCCTTTTTCTTGGTTGCTTTTATAAACAGGCAAACATTTATTAACAGTGCCTTTTTAAAAGAGATTAGTTAGTACAAATTACTATTATGTAGAATATTCTAGTACTTTACTTTTACTTGTTCCCATGTTCTAGTAGTGGGTGGTGACTATGACATTACAATGAACAAAGTTATTAATTATTTAGAAATTATTAAAATATAAAAATATATACTGTAATAAGTGATAAAAACAGTTAACTACAAATTTAATTTGTCTGCTACGTTTTGCCAGCCCTCTCTCTTGCCTTTTGCACACTTTGAGGTGTTCCCTGGCGTTTTAATTAAGTTTTCAAATTCTGCATATCCTTCAAGCAATAACTCTTGCTCTTCTGTGGAGAAAAAAACTGAGCGCGCTATTTGGCCACGGTGAGCAGCCAATAGCAGCGTTGCTGATCAATGTTTCTACTATCGATACATATCCCCTTTTAACCCAGCGCATGAACACGCAATTATCTCAGATAACTCAATCCAGCTATACTAATCATAACCGGCAGGAGTGTTCGAAGAACCTAATTAGCCGGATCATGATGAGCACGATGATATTATCTTGGATGTCTCGTTTGATCTCGGATGTTTTAAGCAACGTACGAAGAACGGGCCCCAGGTGCCGCATTCCCCAGGTCAAGCCACTTTTGAACCAGAAACAGCGGCAGAAGCGCCTGACCTGGGCTACAGAGAAGCAGCACTGGACTGTTGCTCAGTTTTGCATGTCATTCGGAAATCAAGGTGCCAGAGTCTGGAGGAAGACTGGGGAGAAGGAAATGCCAAAATGCCTGAAGTCCAGTGTCAAGTACCCACAGTCAGTGATGGTCTGGGGTGCCATGTCAGCTGCTGGTGTTGGTCCACTGTGTTTTATCAAGGGCAGGGTCAATGCAACTAGCTATCAGGAGATTTTGGAGCACTTCATGCTTCCATCTGCTGAAAAGCTTTATGGAGATGAAGATTTCATTTTTCAGCACGACCTGGCACCTGCTCACAGTGCAAAAACCACTGGTAAATGGTTTACTGACCACGGTATTACTGTGCTCAATTGGCCTGCCAACTCTCCTGACCTGAACCCCATAGAGAATCTGTGGGATATTGTGAAGAGAAAGTTGAGAGACGCAAGACCCAACACTCTGGATGAGCTTAAGGCCGCTATCGAAGCATCCTTGGCCTCCATAACACCTCAGCAGTGCCACAGGCTGATTGCCTCCATGCCACGCCGTATTGAAGCAGTCATTTCTGCAAAAGGATTCCCGACCAAGTATTGACTATTGAGTGCATAACTGAACATAATTATTTGAAGGTTGACTTTTTTTTTTGTTGTTGTATTAAAAACACTTCTTTTATTGGTCGGATGAAATATGCAAATTTTGAGACAGGAATTTGGGGTTTTCATGAGCTGTATGCCAAAATCATCAGTATTAAAACAATGAAAGACCTGAAATATTTCAGT
Source organism: Gila orcuttii (assembly GCA_026230005.1). Lineage (NCBI taxonomy): Eukaryota > Metazoa > Chordata > Actinopteri > Cypriniformes > Leuciscidae > Gila > Gila orcuttii. The sequence goes on from JAPDVR010000021.1 coordinate 29,127,054, forward strand.
TGGTGTGCAATGAATCTAAAATATATGAAAGTTTAATTTTTATCATCACATTATGGAAAATAATTAACTTTATACAGGTCCTTCTCAAAAAATTAGCATATTGTGATAGTTGTAGAATAATAAAAAGATATTCAGCATTCAATGATATGGCTTTCTCTGTCATGTGTCTGTATAACAGCAAACTCGGGAGTGTGTCCAAGCAGAAAATATGAACCAGGAATGTGTGCCCTGATAAGTTTCGTGTCGTGTGCCAATGACAGTGACTGTGCCAACAATGAGAAATGCTGCAGCAATGGATGTGGACTTCAGTGTATGGCTCCAATTACAGGTATTATATTATATTATATGAATTATGTTATGCTCTATAATGATATATATATATTGTTATATTTATTATGATATTATACGCGGTCAATCGAAATGAATAATTAATGACAAATTTTCTGTAATTAAGCGCAATTTATCGCACCTAACATTCAAGTTCTTTTTATATATTTTTTTTATACTGTAATAATTTCACCTTTAATTATTTAATCTCCAAATGAATGTTGAAACGACAAGGACACTAGCTAATATTTCAAATATTTGTTTAATGTTTTTTTTATGAAAGAGGGCATCACTGATACCAATACTGTCTCAATGAAATTGATTTTTTTTTCTAAAAGTTATGATTATGAATAATTCAAACTGTTCTCACTGAGGCCTCAAATTTCACCATATTTATAATGAACTGAAAATATTTTTAAGCTTCATAACATAAGAGGTCTTTAATGTTGTGTTCTTTTACGAGAGGTTCTCTCGTATTGCGTAAGTTGCTTACGCTACGGGTAAAGTCATCTTTCCTCGAGATATGAAGCCAAAAATTATCCTTAATTTTGTATTTGTCAATGCAGTTCAGCAGCTAGCAGACCTAGAGCAGGCTATCTAGCGCGCTCATTGGCTGCCCTGCGGCTACTGCAGCAGCCTACCACTGAGCTTCGCATGACGTCGTGCCCACTACGTGTCACAGCCCGCCAGAATGGGTGTGGCTTAGCGTATAAAAGAGGCTGCTTCTTTGATTTTCATCTCTTCAGCGACGCTCTATGCATCGCTGGATCCTGAGAGAAGCCGCCGCTGTTGAAACCAGCCGTTCTCCGCCGTCCCTCCCGGATGCGCAGCTGCCGGCTACGGCCCTCACTGCCGCCGATTCAGGGGACGAGGAGGAAGGCGATGCTGCAGGTGACAGCTGCTCTATCCTGGCCTCGGACAGTGAGGCACACAACCGCCGTTTTTACGGCGACCCAGAGAAATCTCGAAAAGAGTATAATGTCTGGTTATCCGGCTCATGCCGTTGGTGTTTTAGCTGTAGAAAATGTGCCCACATCACAGTGTTCACCCCTACTGGCTGACAGCCATCGCTGTCAGCAAGCCGCCGTATCCAAGCACAGAGGGCGCGCGCGCAGCGCCCACACCTCCGGTTCAGTTCTTCGAGCCCACGAAGTGCGGTGATCGGAACCCGGAGGCCATTCTGCCCCTAGCTGTACATGTAAAAGCATGGGAAGCTATTCCAGGGGTATCAGATTGGGTGCTGAGCGCTTTCGAGCCCGGATGGCGACGAAAGTGAATGTGGAAGTAGCACATGTACTCCGCGCAGCGAAACTGCTGTGCAAAGGGGCCATAGAACCAGTACCTCGTCCTCTGAGCGAGTCCGGCTTTTACAGACGTTATTTTCTCGTATCCAAGAAGGACGGAGCTCTAAGACCCATCTTAGATCTGAGATATTTGAACAAAGCTCTCATGAGAAGACCGTTAAAAATGCTCACGACCAGACAAATTCTTGCGCAAATTCGCCCGAGGGACTGGTTTATCTCTATCGATCTGAAAGACGCCTACTTTCAGATTCAGATAATACCCCGTCACAGGTCATTCTTGAGATTCGCCTTCGACGGTCAGGTATATCAATGCACCGTCCTTCCGTTCGGCCTGTCTTTAGCACCCCATACACGTGCATGGACGCGGCTCTCGCCCCTCTGAGAAATCAGGGCATGCGGATTCTGAACTATTTGGATGATTGGCTGATTCTGGCACAGTAAGAGATATAACTCTTATCTCACAGAACAGTGCTTCTCAGTCATCTGGAAAGCCTGGGTCTCACGGTCAACTGGACCAAGAGCTCATTACTGCCCAGTCCGTTTCCTTTGTGGGAATAAAACTGGACTCTGTGGCTATGACGGCTCGTTTATTGACACAGCGCGTGCGCCGTGTTTGACATCTAGCCGCATCTTTCCAGAAGAACAGCATAGCTTCTCTGGTATCCTACGTGAACCGTCAGGGCGGTGTCAGATCCAGGAATCTTTGCGATCTAACAGAACGCCTCCTCGTTTGGTCTCAGCACTTACTGCGCTCGCTGAGAGCTGCGCATGTGCCGGGCCACCTGAACGATGGCCCACGCAGACTGTCCAGGGACAACGTTCCCCCGGGGGAATGGTCCCTGCTCCCCCAGACAGTCCAGTTGCTATGGCGCCTTTTCGGCAAAGCGGAAGTTGACCTTTTTGCATCAAAAGACAACGCTCATTGCCTGATGTTCTTTTCAAAGAACGAGGACCCGCTGACCCAAATCTGGCCCAGCCGCACACTGTATTCTTTCCCTCCGATCTCACTGTTGCCACAGGTAATCAAGAGAATCAGGGAAACACGCCACTCGGTGCTCCTTATAGCCCCGCGATGGGAGAACCAAATCTGGTTTCCGGAGCTGACACGGCTGTCACGCACAGCCCCTTGGTCGATTCCGGTGAGGAGGGATCTCCTTAAGCCCACGGCTCAATCTTGCATCCCCATCCAGAGCGCTGGTCTCGGCACATATGGTTGATCAACGGATACCCGTTGTCCTGTCAGAAAGGGTTATGGACACGATCACGCAGTCTAGAGATCCCTCTACGAGAAGGCTCTACGCGTCTAAATTGTCGGTGTTCTCCAAATGGTGTCCCGACAGAAATCTGGACCCACAAACGTGTGGGGTCTCGTGGTTGCTTGGCTTCCTTCAAGAGCTGTTGGATAAGGGCAGGTCCCCCTCCACGCTTAGTGTATGTGGCGGCTGTTGCAGCATTTGCTGAGTCGACGCGCGGCCAGTCAATAGAAAGGAACGAGCTTGTCATCCGCTTCCTTAGAGGAACCAGGAGGATGAATCCCCCGCGGCCCCTATAGGTTCCTATGTGGGATCTTTCTTTGGTCCTAGAGGCCCTGAAAGGATACCCGTTTGAACCGTTAGATTCCGTGGATCTAAAGTACCTCTCGCTCAAAAACATTTTTCTGACAGCTCTATCATGAGTCAAATGTGTGGGGGATTTACACTGCGTGTCTTGAGTTTGGACCAAATGACACTAAAGTCATCCTCAAGCCAAGACATGGCTATGTCCCTAAGGTGATTGGCACTCCCTTCAGGTCATTTCTCTATCGGCTCTGCCAGCATCCGATAGCGAGAGCGATGTTAATCTCCTCTGCCCGGTCAGGGCGCTGAGGGTTTACATTACGCGCTCCGCCCCTTTCAGGCGCTCGGAGCAGCTCTTTGTTTCATTTGGTGGGCGCACTAAAGGTCTCGCTGCCTGGAAAAAGAACCTGTCCAGATGGATAGTGGATGCTATAGCAGCTGCTTATTTGTCAAAGTCTGCAATGCCCTTTGGGCGTCAGGGCTCATTCCACTAGAGGCATGGCCTCGTCGTGGGCATGGTCCAGCGGGATTTCGATTCATGACATTTGTGTGGCGGCGGGCTGGGTTTCCCCGTCCACATTTGTTAGGTTTTAAAACCTTGAAGTTCCCGCCTTGCAGGCTAGACTTCTGTCAGTATGAGTGGGGTGTATGCTCTGCCCAGATCTGATCGTGCGCAGACTACTCTCACGTGACTTTTGCTCTCCTGGTTGAGCTGCACTATATGGGTTGATGTGCTATATAGTCAAGTCACCTTTATTTGTATAGCGCTTTTACAATACAATTTGTTTCAAAGCAGCTTTACAGAGATAACAGTAAAGTAATGTTGTAATAGTATTGTTAAATTCAAAATTAAATGTTAAATGTCCCCAACTAAGCAAGCCAAAAGCCAATGGCGAATGAAGGCGAAAAAAAAGGCGACAGTGGCAAGGAACCAAAACTCCATCAGGTGACCGAATGGAGAAAAAAACCTTGGGAGAACCCAGGCTCAGTCAGGGGGCCAGTCCTCCTTTGGCCAACAAACGAACAGTGTATGATTATGATTTAGGCGGCATAATAGGTCAAGTCAGATTGGATTAGAACTTTCACAATATTTATCCAGTTCATCTGGTTAGGGGTCGGAGTCATCACGCCGGTATGGAGATGAGTTTGTTGAGGTGTCCATGAGGCCTTCGCAGATTTGAACTGACAGACGGTATCTGCTTCCCGGACAACGTTAGGAAGATTGTTCCAAAGTTTTGGTGCTAAATAGGAAAAGGATCTACCGCCAGCAGTCGATTTTGATATTCTAGGTATTATCAACTGGCCAGAATTTTGAGATCGCAATAGACGTGAAAAACTATAATGGGTTAAGAGCTCGCTCAAGTACTGCGGAGCTAAACCATTTAGTGCTTTGTAAGTAATCAGCAATATTTTAAAATGTATACGATGTTTAATAGGGAGCCAATGCAATGTTGACAGAACCGGGCTAATATGGTCATACTTCCTGGTTCTGGTAAGAACTCTAGCGGCTGCGTTTTGGACCAGCTGTAGTTTGTTTATTAAGCGTGCAGGGCAACCACCCAATAGAGCATTACAATAATCTAGCCTTGAGGTCATGAACGCATGAACTAATTGTTCCGCATTTGTCAGTGAGAGCATATGACGTAATTTAGCGCATTTTTCCATCTTAAAAATATATCTTTTACAGATACTAAACACGTGACTTTCAAATGAGAGATTGGTATCAAAGAGCACACCCAGGTTCCTAACTGACGACAAAGACTTGACAGAGCAGCCATCAAGGGTTAAACAGTATTCTAGGTTATTGCGTGTGGAAGTTTTTTGTCCAATAATTAGAATCTCTGTTTTTTCAGAATTTAGTAGAAGGAAATTACTAGTCATCCAATTTTTTATATCAGCTATGCATTCCGTTAATTTTGTGAATTGGTAAGTTTCGTTAGGTTTTGAGGAAATATAGAGCTGAGTATCATCAGCATAACAGTGAAAACTAATTCCATGTTTCCTAATGATATCTCCTAACGGTAGCATGTACAGAGTGAACAGCAGCGGTCCTAGTACTGAGCCTTGTGGTACGCCATACTGAACTTTTGACCGATAAGACATCTCTTAATTTACTGCTACAAACTGATAACGGTCAGATAAGTATGATTTAAACCATGCTAGTGCAATTCCACTAATGCCAACTTAGTTTTCTAATCTATTTAATAGAATGTTGTGGTCAATGGTGTCAAATGCAGCACTAAGATCAAGTAACACTAATAGAGAGATACAACCACGATCGGATGATAAGAGCAAATCATTTGTGACTTTAATGAGAGCAGTCTCAGCACTATGGTACGGTCTAAATCCGGACTGAAAATCCTCGCAGATAGCATTTCCTTCAAGAAAGGAACACAGTTGTGAGGATACTGCCTTTTCTAATATCTTTGACCGAAAAGGCAAATTCGAGATCGGCCTGTAATTGACTAATTCCGTAGGATCAAGTTGCGTTTTTTTTAACAAGCAGTTTAATCATAGCCAGATTAAAGGGTTTTGGTATGTATCCTAGAGACAAAGACGAATTAATGATATTGAGAAGAGGATCTATGACCTCTGGAAGCATCTCTTTCAATAGTTCAGTCGGTATAGGATCTAACATACAAGTTGTCGATTTAGATGAGTTAACGATTTTTGCAAAATTCTTCTTCTCCTATAGCAACAAATGAATTAAATTTTTCCTCAGGGAGACTACAATGCACTCCCTGATGCGATACTGTAGTAGACGGTTGCATAGTTATAATTTTGTCCCTGATATTATCGATCTTATAAGTGAAGAAGTTCATAAAGTCATCACTGCTGTGTTTCTTGGAAACTTCTGGGCTTGAATCTTTCTTTTTCGTTAGTTTAGCCACTTTTTCAAATAAATACCTAGGATTATGTTTATTTTCTTCTAATAGGGTTGAAAAATAAGCAGATCTAGCAGCTTTTAAAGCCTCTCTGTAAGCAATCGAGCTCTCCTTCCATGCAATCCGACATGCCTCTAGTTTTGTTTTCTTCCAGTTGCGCTCCATTTTTCTGGCTGTTCTCTTAAGGGCCCGGGTGTGCTCGTTGTACCACGGCGTTGGACTATTTTCTTTAATCTTCTTTAAGCCCAGCGGAGCAACTGCGTCTAAAGTGCTGGAAAAGAGAGAGTTAAAAGTTTCTGTTGCAATATCGAGTTCTTCTAAGCTATCTGGGATGCTGAGATGATGAAACTGATCAGGAAGATTATTGATAAAGCAATCTTTCGTGGCAGAAGTGATAGGTCTAACATATTTATAACACGGAGTCGGCTTTGCAGCCTCAGCTAAATGTAATTTACATGAGACTAGATAATGATCTGAGATGTCTTCGCTCTGCTGCAGTATTTCAACAGCATCAACATTGATTCCATGTGATAATATTAGATCTAGAGTATGATTACGACAATGAGTAGGTCCTGACACGTGTTGTCTAACTCCAATTGAGTTTACAATGTCTTTAAATGCCAATCCCAATGCATCTTTTTCATTATCTACATGTATATTAAAATCACCAACAATTAGTACTTTAACAAAGAATTTGCTGACTTTCTATCAGAATTAGTATTGGCTGCAGATAAAGTCTTTATGGTGCCCTGGTGGCCTGTATACAGTAGCCAGCAGAATTCTCAAACGTGGTTTATCGTTTACACTATATATTTTTACATTAAGCACCAACACTTCAAAAGAAGTATATTTAAAACTAGATTTCTTAGCGGTTTTGAAAATATTACTATAAATTACAGCAACACCTCCCCCTTTGCCTTTCGGACGAGGTTCATGTTTATAACAGTAATCTTGCGGGGTGGACTCATTTAAAGCGGCAACGCTGCTCTGTATTCCCTATGGGTGCTTATGTACATGTGCCGGCACGCGTTGCTGGCCGCCTGATTCCCACTGTGTTCCCCGGGATTCCCTGGGACTCATGAAGTGGATGCTTGGCGCGCACGGCGTTGACAAGGGGTTCCCGTAGCCTAAGCAACTTACGCAATACGAGAGAACCTCTTGTAAGAAAACGTTCTCGGGTTACTTAATGTAACCTCGGTTCTCTCTAGAAGAGGGATCGAGTATTGCGCAACCTGCCGTGCTCGCGCCACGAGCGACTTTCGCTTCAGTCGATAAAAACCAGGGAAGCAGCCTCCAAGCCGATCTTTTATACGCTAAGCCACACCCATTCTGGCGGGCTGTGATGTGTAGTGGGCGCGACGTCATGCGTGCTCAGTGCTCAGTGGTAGGCTGCTGTGGTAGCCGCAGGGTAGCCAATGAGCACGCTAGATAGCCTGCTCTAGGTCTGCTAGCTGCTGCACTGCTTTGACAAATACAAAATTAAGGATAATTTTTGGCTTCATATCTCGAAAACAGATGACTTTACCCGTAGCGTAAGCAACTTACGCAATACTCGTTCCCTTATCTAGAGAGAACCGAGGTTACATTAGGTAACGGAGTACGTTTTACGCCATTGCTTTGGCAAAGTATCTGTCATACAAACTAAACTCACTAGTCTAGTGGTAATCGGTATTACAATCTGACACTCTGCTTATTTGCATCTTTTACAGTCGTTTAAACAACTGTGAAGTGTGTACGTTTTTACAGTTCAAATAAATAAGTATGCTAAAACATACTCTCTCTAGGCTCATTTTTTTTGGATCATTCAGAATTTAGGCAACAACAAAAAAATAAGGCAATGTTTTAAAATGTAGTCTCACTTAAATTTAAGTTATGCTGTACTGTAATAACAAATAGTTCTTTTTCCAATACCTTTCACACAAAGAAAGACGCTCAAAGAGTGGTTCCTGACGACCTTTCCTGAATCCTTGTAATTAAAATGGCTTAAACATACTAAACAATGTTTCATTAAATTTAAAAATGCAGAAAGTTTTCTGTAATGGGTCGGTTTAGTGTTAGGGAACAGAATAAACAGTTTGTACAGTATAAAAACCATTAAGCCTGTGTAAAGTCCTCATAATGATAGGTGCACCAACGTGTTTGTGTGTGTGTGTGTGTGTGTGTGTGTGTGTGTGTGTGTGTGTGTGTGTGTGTGTGTGTGTGTGTGTGGATCACACACACAAAACACCAGTCTCATACAAAGATGGATTACGGCCCAGCTGAGGCCCATAGTGACCAGCACACAATTCATCATGGTGTAGTCCTTATATATACAATGTATTTTCTCCATTTAGCTGCCTGTAGACTGCCTATGGACGCTGGTCCTTGTGAAGCATACATGCCCATGTGGGCCTTCGATTCTGCTGCGGGAAAGTGTGTGTCCTTCATATATGGAGGCTGCATGGGAAATGGCAACAAGTTCAACAGCCAGAAAGAGTGTGAGGAGTCATGCGGAGTGAGAAACGGTAGGACACACACATTACACTTGGGATAATACACAGGAACGGATTATGACTTGCAAAGGCTCTGGGGCCAATTATCTAAAAAAGGCCCCCAATATCTACAATGTTCGTGAAGACAGGGCTGCCAACTCTCACACATCACCATTTTTCATTGTGTGAAAGAAGAGCGAAGCAAAAAGGACACTGACAGTGCAGGCTACTTTTGATATGACACACAGTCTCAGCTTTCAAATTTTATTGCCGAAATTAAAACAATAAATACCGTTTTGGCGCTATTTAATGTGATGTGAAAGATCGCCGTAGCACCTCAGTTCGAGCTGGACATGAACTGATCTAAAGTTCTTTAGTTGATATTAAATAAACATGAATGAACTTTATATTGAAAAAAAAAACGTACAACTTTATAATGTATCATGTCTCATGTAATCGCTCAATCAGTGTTTCAACCATGGAATTAGGTAAATAAAACAGCTAGAAAACAATGTCACGAAACGTAACATTTAGACATACCTCAGGAAAGCCATTTAATCACCACAGCTAGAAAAATTAACCATAGATGGGAGTATTTTGCTAAATATAAGCCCTATATGACATAATATTTTTACTCGTATCATTAAATATTTTTACTCATATCATTAAAAATATTATAACAAATAAATATAATGCAGTTTTTATAATAGTTATTATTAATTTTAACCTTTAATGATAGTAGCAGCCCACTGTATGTTTACAGCATTAGTGAGATTTTTATTTATTTTTTCTTGAGAAGAATTAACATGTAGCTATATTCTATACCTGATATTTATCCACATTAATTGATTTAAACATTTTTCGCATGTTGTTACTAATCTTAATGAGATTTAGTCACCAAATGTTTTGACAATCACAATACACTTATTGTGATGCAAGTTTTTAGTCATAGCTGCATGTTAACAGGTAACCCTGCAGTTATTTGTAAAATAAGTTTTCTGTAAATTAAATTTTTGTTGTTTTCTAATTATTATATTGTTTTATTTATTAAATATATATTTTTTAATATTGAAAGTGTTATTGCAATAGTCATATTTCTTATTTAGTTAATATTTTATTTAGCAATAATAATCATAATTATTACTACTAGTCATATTAATATATCAGCAGAACATTTTTGCGAATTTTAAACAAACAAAAAAATCGCTTTTTTTTTTTTTTGTTTTAAATTGTGCAGCCTGAAGTTATCATCATGAATAATTCATTTTTTCATTCAATTCATTTTTCATTCAATACGATAATTCGTAATTTCAGTTCACTATGAATGAATATATATATATATATATATATATATATATATATATATTTCATAGTGAACTGAAAATGTTTAAACTTTATAACAAAAGAGGTCTTTAACGTTGTGTTTTACGCCATTGCTTTGGCAAAGTATCTGTCAAACAAACTAAACTCACTAGTCTAGTGGTAATCAGTATTACAATCTGAATTACAATCTGACACTCTGCTTATTTGCATATTTTACAGTCGTTTAAACAACTGTAGAGTGAAGGGTGTACGTTTTTACAGTTCAAATAAATAAGTATGCTAAAACATACTCTATTGCTCTCTCTAGGCTCTTTTTTTTGGGGGGGATCCTTCAGAATTTAGGCAACAACAAAAAAATAAGGCTATGTTTTAAAATGTAGTCTCACTTCAATTTAAGTTATGCTGTACTGTAATAACAAATAGTTATTTTTCCAATACCTTTCACACAAAGAAAGACGCTCAAAGAGTGGTTCCTGACGACCTTTCTGTAATGGGTACACTGTAAAAAAAAACTGTAGAAATTACAGTATTACTGGCAGCTGTTTGCCAGTAACTTACTGTAGATTTAAATTGATGTTATTTACTGGGAACAGTTTGTTTAAAGTTAAATTAACTTTAAACATTAGCAAATCTTTATCTTTACAGAATAAAACTAAAATAACAGCCTCATGCAAAGCATTCTGGGAATCAATATCTGAAGGAAAAAAAACAGAAAAAGGTTGATGAAAATTTCTGGTTCCCAGAATGCTTTGCATTTTGTTGTTGTTTTTTTTTATTCTGTAAAGACAAAGACTTGTTAATGTTTAATGTTCATTTAACTTTGAACAAACTGTTGCCAGTAAATATACATCAATTTAAATCTACAGTAAGTTACTGGCAGACAGCTGCAAAACTACAGCAATTTTTTTACAGTGTAGGTTTAGCGTTAGGGAACTGAATATACAGTTTGTACAGTATAAAAACTGGCCAAATTTGCCCATTGGCCTCTGTCCATCATGGCCTCCTAATAATCCCTATATACTGATTGGCTTCATCACTGTCTCCTCTCCACCAGTAAGCTGGTGTGTGGTGGGCGTTCTTCTGGCGCAATATGGCTGCCGTCGCATCATCCAGGTGGATGCTGCACATTGGTGGTGGTTGAGGAGGCCAACCCTAGAAAAGCACTAAATAAATGTAAAAATTATTATTATTCAAAAACCATTAAGCCTGTGGAAAGTCCTCAAAATGATAGGTGTTTGTGTCTGTGTGTGTGATCCAAAGATGGATTACGACCCAGCTGAGAGGCCCATAGTGACCAGCACGCAATTCATCATGGTGTAGTCCTTGTATATACAGTGTATTTTCTCCATCTAGCTGCCTGTAGACTGCCTATGGACGCTGGTCCTTGTGAAGCATACATGCCCATGTGGGCCTTCGATTCTGCTGTGGGAAAGTGTGTGTCCTTCATATATGGAGGCTGCATGGGAAATGGCAACAAGTTCAACAGCCAGAAAGAGTGTGAGGAGTCATGCGGAGTGAGAAACGGTAGGACACACACATTACACTTGGGATAATACACAGGGACGGATTATGACTTGCAAAGGCTCTTGGGGCCAATTATCTTCAAAGACCCCTGGGGCCAATTATCTTCAAAGACCCCCAATATCTACAATGTTAGTGAAGACCGGGCTGCCAACTCTCACATCACAATTTTTTATTGTGTGAAAGAAGAGCGAAGCAAAAAGGACCCTGACAGTGCAGGTTACTTTTGATATGCAACAAAGTCTCAGCTTTCAAATTCTGTCAATTTTATTGCCGAAATTAAGACAATAAATATTGTTTTGGCGCTATTTAATGTGACGTGAAAGATCGCCGTAGGACCTCAGTTCGAGCTGCACATGAACTGATCTAAAGTTCTTTAGTTGACATTAAATAAACATGAATGAACTATATATTGAAAGAAACGGTACAACTTGATGAAATGTATCATGTCTCATGTAATCGCTCAGTGTTTCAACCATGGAATTAGGTCAATAAAACAGCTAGAAAACAATGTCACGAAACGTAACATTTAGACATACCTCAGGAAAGCCATTTAATGACCACAGCTAGAAAAATTAACCATAGAGAGGAGCATTTAGCTAAATATAAGCCCTATATTTATAATATATTTGTATCATTACATTATGGAAAATAATGAACTTTATCACAATATGCTAATTTTTTGAGAAGGACCTGTATATATATATTCATAATGAACTGAAAATATTTTTAAACTTCATGACAAAAGAGGTCTTTAACGTTGTGTTTTACGCCATTGCTTTGGCAAAGTATCTGTCAAACTAAACTCACTAGTCTAGTGGTAATGGGTATTACAACCTGATTGTACTAGTCTTTTCGAGTGCTGTAGCTAGCTACTAAAATTTGGTTTGACCAGTAAAAAAAGAAAATAAAAAAAAATTGTCAAAATAACGCACATTTAGAAAGATCTTGGTAAATTCTCAAATGTTCATACCTAATTCCTTTACAGAGAATGCCCATTTAGTTCCTGTCTTTATATTCACATAAGCCTATGATATATGATTTATTCCACAAGCAAGAGTGCCCTGATTATAACCTACTCTTCTGTAGTGGTCCATCATTCTCTAGGAAGCTGACGGTCGTGCCGTCCTGTCAATCGAGACTTCTCTGGAATATACAGATACGTGTGTGTGCTTTCAGTGAGTTTCAGTTAGTAATTGATAATATTACCAGAGGTCTTTCAAAAGGAACACGCACGCACACACGCAAAAAAAAATTTGTGTAGAAACCATTTTAGATCAGAAATTGTCAAATGATTTCAGTCAAGACCTGTCTAGCAAAGTGATATGACATGTACGTAATGCAGTTATTTCAAAGGTCCTTACAACCTACAACATCAAAAGAACCAAAAACTTTAGTGAAAAAAAAACATTCAGCATTCAGTGATACGGCTTCTCTGTCATGTGTCTGTACAATAGTAAAGCCAGGAGTGTGTCCAAGCAGAAAATATGAACCAGGAAAGTGTGCCCGGATACGTTTTGTATCGTGTGCCGATGACAGTGACTGTGCCAACAATGAGAAATGCTGCAGCAATGGATGTGGATTTCAGTGTATGGCTCCAGTTACAGGTATTACATTACATTACATTATATTAGCTATATTATACTATGGGGGCTGTTGAATGCTTGAATCTGATTGGTTGATGAAGATTCTATGGTGTGCAATTCTTTGCATGGAAACGCACAGCTAAAGTAGTTACAGGCAGGTCTTGACCGCATTGCGAACATTTCAATATCACTTCGCCAAATAATTTCAGTTATTTCAAAGGTCCTCACAGCCAACAACAGCAAAGGAACCAAAACCGAAAAATAAAACATTACATTTTAAAGTAGAAAGACCGAAATAGTTATTTCTAGTAAAACGTATTCCAATAATATTTAGCCTAGGTACAACTTCCAAAAAATATATTTTTTTACAGTAAAAAATCATTCAGCATTCAGTGATATGGCTTCTCTGATATGTGTCTGTATAACAGTAAAGCCAGGAGTGTGTCCAAGCAGAAAATATAAACCAGGAAAGTGTGACCTGATACGTTTTGTGTCGTGTACCGATGACAGTGACTGTGCCAACAATGAGAAATGCTGCAGCAATGGATGTGGACTTCAGTGTATGGCTCCAGTTACAGGTATTATATTATATTATAATATTCAACGTCAGGTGTCAGTTCTCGTACAATTAGGCATCGGGCAAAATGGCCTCAGATGGAAGCAAGTTTCAAACTGAATAAGTTTCCACGCTTGTGGAATCAAAATATACAGGTCCTTCTCAAACAATTAGCATATTGTGCTAAAGTTCATTATTTTCCATAATGTAATGATAAAAATTAAACTTTCATATATTTTAGATTCATTGCACACCAACTGAAATATTTTAGGTCTTTTGTTTTAATACTGATGATTTTGGCATACAGCTCATGAAAACCCAAAATTCCTATCTAAAAAAATTAGCATATCATGAAAAGGTTCTCTAAACGAGCTATTAACCTAATCATCTGAATCAACTAATTAACTCTAAACACCTGCAAAAGATTCCTGAGGCTTTTAAAAACTCCCAGCCTGTTTCATTACTCAAAACCGCAATCATGGGTAAGACTGCCGACCTGACTGCTGTCCAGAAGGCCATCATTGACACCCTCAAGCAAGAGGGTAAGACACAGAAAGAAATTTCTGAACAAATAGGCTGTTCCCAGAGTGCTGTATCAAGGCACGTCAGTGGGAAGTCTGTGGGAAGGAAAAAGTGTGGCAAAAAACGCTGCACAACGAGAAGAGGTGACCGGACCCTGAGGAAGATTGTGGAGAAGGACCGATTCCAGACCTTGGGGGACCTGCGGAAGCAGTGGACTGAGTCTGGAGTAGAAACATCCAGAGCCACCGTGCACAGGCGTGTGCAGGAAATGGGCTACAGGTGCCGCATTCCCCAGGTCAAGCCACTTTTGAACCAGAAACAGCGGCAGAAGCGCCTGACCTGGCCTACAGAGAAGCAGCACTGGAGTACCCACAGTCAGTGATGGTCTGGGGTGCCATGTCAGCTGCTGGTGTTGGTCCACTGTGTTTTATCAAGGGCAGGGTCAATGCAGCTAGCTATCAGTAGATTTTGGAGCACTTCATGCTTCCATCTGCTGAAAAGCTTTATGGAGATGAAGATTTCATTTTTCAGCACGACCTGGCACCTGCTCACAGTGCCAAAACAACTGGTAAATGGTTTACTGACCATGGTATTACTGTGCTCAATTGGCCTGCCAACTCTCCTGACCTGAACCCCATAGAGAATCTGTGGGATATTGTGAAGAGAAAGTTGAGAGACGCAAGATCCAACACTCTGGATGAGCTTAAGGCCGCTATCGAAGCATCCTTGGCCTCCATAACACCTCAGCAGTGCCATAGGCTGATTGCCTCCATGCCACGCCGCAATTTCTTTCTGTGTCTTACCCTCTTGCTTGAGGGTGTCAATGATGGCCTTCTGGACAGCAGTCAGGTCGGCAGTCTTACCCATGATTGCGGTTTTGAGTAATGAAACAGGCTGGGAGTTTTTAAAAGCCTCAGGAATCTTTTGCAGGTGTTTAGAGTTAATTAGTTGATTCAGATGATTAGGTTAATAGCTCGTTTAGAGAACCTTCTCATGATATGCTAATTTTTTGATAGGAATTTTGGGTTTTCATGAGCTGTATGCCAAAATCATCAGTATTAAAACAATAAAAGACCTGAAATATTTCAGTTGGTGTGCAATGAATCTAAAATATATGAAAGTTTAATTTTTATCATTACATCATGGAAAATAATGAACTTTATCACAATATGCAAAATTTTGGAGAAGGACCTGTACATGCTAAATAATTTAACTTTAATGCCGTGTAATTGACCTTTCGCCGGCCCCTCCCCCAAAATGGCCATTGTCCAATCACACATCATATCAACCATTACTATGTGAGCAGGTCCGTCAAACATTGACTCCAAGCAAGGTGGTGAAGCGGTGCGCCCACGGCGTTTGTAAATCGGACACTAGGTACCCTGAGAGATTGTCTGGAGGAGTTGTTCTTTCCGTTTCCAAAGCCGAAAACACAATGTGAGCGGTGCCTACAATGGATAAAAACAGTGTGGACGGCCCCACACCCAGTTAAATGTGTCGAACATGGTTAACTCGAGTGCAGCGTGCGTGAGACTGACACTGAGATTAGTCAAAGAAACATGGAGAAAGCAGATCAAGAGGATCCACAAAAGAGTTACTTTTTCTAAAGGGTTGTTATTAACATGATATTCTCGGGGGAAAATGAGCAGCAGTCAACTATCAGTGCAGCATCCGTAGACTACAGTTTAGAGGAGTGCACGTTCGCAACAGGGAAAGCATGAAGTTTACTCGACAACATCAGTTCATATATCAATATCGTAACGAATAGAAATAACCTTAAATAATTTATGGTACATTATTTACATAAGATCTGCATCTTTCAGTCTCTTATGTATAGTTACTTTTTAAACATGAAAATCCCATCAGCATGACACACAAGTTGCCGTGGTAATGAACAACCTGCTTGTTAAAGCGAATGTATAATCCTGTATCTGAGGCAAAATTACTATATATGCAGCGCGAGTTATATATTTCTAACTCCAAACAATTAGCCACTGAACCAGCTTATAAAATCTTCTTAAAGGCTGTGCTAGTTGCATTTTAGGTAACTGTTACAGGTCATTCTCAGATTTAGCTTGAGACCGTTGAGCATTAGCCTCGATAGTAGTCGTGTCTCCTTCATTGCGTATTTTTATATTTTGAATATATCCCTCCACTGCATACCGTAACCCCTTTTGCCTCGATCTGGAGGATATCGCTGAGGTATTGCTCCAAAAAAGGTCACTGACACGCACTGAAAAGCGGCATGGGGCGTAGGAATACTGTGGATTCTCTTTGCGAATACCTCTTCCCGTCATGGCAATCTGTCGCGCTTGTGGTGTTTGACCATTTTGTTTGACGGGCGTAGTAACAATAACTAGGGGGCGTGGCTTTTGCGAACGGTCAATTATGCTAACAGGGTTTTGGAAGTCTTCCAGTTGATTAGCCTGTTAATAATACTATAGCCTACTAATATTATTATTATTATTAAGGGATCAGCATAATTATGGAAAAAGGTATTAAGTAAAGTTAGGTTTTCACGCTATTTTTTAAATGTTTGCTGCATGGTTAAAGTATGCTATCATATCAGTCAAAATTGAGGAAAAAAAAATCAAAAGGGTTTACTTTTATTTGTGTATACTCACAATACAAACTAAATATTGTGATTTACAGTTTTATTTTACTTTATCAAAACTCTTCACACATCTCCTAGCAGTTAATTTCACATTCAAAATGCACTAAAACTCTAAAACCAAAACACTTAATACATGTCTCAAATCAACTCCTTCCTGAACCCTTGCAGTTTCGCACAACAAACACACTCCTAAAACAAACATCAGGTGGCATTATACAATGTTTTCTTTTTCTTTAAAAACAAGATTGACACTCTACTGCAGTAAGCATGCTTGTGTTACATGGTCAATGTTTGCATTCCAGTACACATTTTTTTTTTTTATGAAATTAAAGTAACCACTTGTGTAGGTAGATTTCAGAAAATAGAGAAAAAAAAAAGAATATGACTGAAATTTGCACCAACTTAAATGTAACAGTTTTGAAAAAAAATCATGCAAATTGAAGTGTCGTCATTTAAACAAAAAAAATTAAAAGGCAAAGATAACTGATCACAGGCCACTTTTTCAAAACTCTTCACACAGTAATCATAACATCAGTCTATGTGAACTAGACTAAGTATTTAGAAATGTGTCCTAGTGATTTGTAAGGAACAAACTGTAATTTGTCAAATAAACAAACAGGATGTGCTTTCAGCCGTCTCAGTTTCCTTTAGGTTCGTTTTTGTGACAACTCAAGTTAAACTCAGCGTAGACTACACAGCCGCAATGTTTTTTTTTTTTTTTTTTTTTTTTTTTTTTTTTTTTTTTTGTTTTAGATTTGTTTGTTAATTAACATACTCCATGTAAACCGTTGTAACGATATAAGAATAGATTTCTGTCAGGAAAAATTACCAAAAATGCACATCCATAATATTATTATTATTATTATTATTATTATTATTATTATGTAATATATAATTATACTTAAATTATAAATTGCTGCTTAGAATTCCGAATACCTGCAGTACTCCGACTCTGCCACAAGGAAAAGTGTGTACATCTTTTTAAAATAAATTTTATAAATATGAATGTTGGCATGGATTTTAGCGTACACAAACTCTGAGATCAAATCTGTTAAAGCGCAAAAGATAACTCTATTCTAGCACGCGTATTTTTGTGTGCACGAGTTGAGTAATTGCGTTAAATTGTATTGCATTAAATTAAAAACATTTATTGTACTAATTTTGACCACACGCACACACATATATATATATATATATATATATATATATATATATATATATATATATATATATATATAGCATACTTTAACCAATATGTTTGCACCAGCTCTGTAATCCAGCATTCCAGTCAAGTCACGTCACTTATTTTATATATATATATAGTTGATAGTTGACCAATAGGCATCAAGGACTGGAACTAACGGTTTGTATTATATTATACTACGGGGCTGTTAAATGCTTGAATCTGATTGGTTAACGAAGATTCTAAGGTGTGCAATTATTTTCAGGGAAACGCACGGCTAAAGTAGTACCAGGCAGGTCTTGACCGCATTGCGAACATGTCCATATGACTTCGTCAAATGATTTCAGTTATTTCAAAGGTCCTCACAGCAACAACAGCAAAAGAACCAAAAAAAAAAAAAAACCAGTGAAAAATGAATTCAGCATTCAGTGATATGGCTTCTCTGTCATGTGTCTATATAGCAACAAAGCCAGGAGTGTGTCCAATCAGGTATTACAAAAAACCAAAGTGTGACGAGTTGTGTGCCAATGACAATGACTGTCCCAACAATGAGAAATGCTGCAGAACTGTATGTGGACATGAATGTATGCCTCCAATTACAGGTATTCTATTACATTTTATTATATATATATATATATATATATATATATATATATATATATATATATATATATATATATATATATATATATATATATATATTAAAGGGATGTTGAATCTGAATGGTTGATGAACGTTGTAAGGTGTGTAATTATTTTCAGGGAAATTTACGTGTAAAGTAGTTGACCGCATTGTCCATATCAATTCTCAAAACGATTTCAGTTGTTTGAAAGGTCCTTACAGCAAAAGCACCAAAACACACAATGACACTGACCAAATAAATATGTTAAACAATAGGATTAAAAACACAAATTTTTCCATGTTTAAAAGAAAAAAAAAAGATTGTAACTGGAATAATTCACTCCGGTCTGTTGAATATAATGCACATGACCACATTATCACCTCAGGTGTGCATTATTTTCTAATAATTCAACGGCACGTCATCAATTATTCCTTACTTAAATGCTTTTGAAGTATTTTTTTTCATTGTCAGTTCATGTTAAAAATTGGATTGTTAACAAATGGATTGTAAAATGTTACTATATATTTATTATATTAATGTTTGGTTCAGCTTTCTCATTGCCTTTCAGATTGCGTTTTATTTTATAATAATAATTATTATTTTGTGTTATATTCTGTCAAAGGTACCTGAATTGTGCCTAATATAGCACTGTTTTAGGCACATCTTACAAAATGAATAAAGATTATGAATAATACTTAGTTTTACTTACAGAGTAAATCGCATACTATTCATGCCTTGTGTTTTTTGCTGTACATCTGAGGCTTAATGGCCCTCATTTATCAAAAGTGCGTACACCAAATTTACAGCGTACACCCAAAACCACAGTGACTTTGAGATTTTTCAATATAGTCGTTGGCGTACGGCACGCTCAAATCCTACGCCAGCTCATGAGTTGGTTTACATGTACACACGTTTTGAGTAAGTGCGGAAATGCGCAGAAAAACAATTCCTAACACCACAAAACACACTGACAAACTAAAAGATATGATAAATTATGACCCACTGTAAAAAAAACAACAACATAGTAATTATAAACTTCAGTGTTTATTTTTGTGCAACATGGACTTCAATGTTTAATTTGTGTGACTTTACCAAAGCATTTGATTTGTAGGCATATGTATTCCTTCAGTTTGCGAGTCTGTGCGCTTTAAGTGACGTTTCAGGGTTAGGCCCGTAGGTGCGCACGGACTGGGTTCAGTAATGAAAGGCTTTCAATGACCAAAAAATTATTCAGACTGACAAAATAATAAAAATGACCTTTTAAATAATAATAACGACATTCTTCTTCTAAATAACAATGAGCGTCATTAATAATAAAAATCATAATAATAAGAAGAATATTACAAATTGTCATGTAATTATTAATGTGAATGAATGGTACTCCACATCACATCATCATCACTTGTACACCCCAATACATGTGACGTGATCTGAAATTAAATGCTAATTGTTTCAAAACACGTGCTGTAAAAAAATGCATTGTGATAGGTAATTTCGGCTCCACGTCGGAGAAGTTTCTCTTCTTTGCCGTCTTCCGTGTGTCCATGGCGTAAAATGAGGGTGTGGGGGAAGTGGAGACTTGAATATATATATATAGGGGCGTGTTATTCTAATGACGATCGTTTTCAGCCACGGCATTTATCAAGGGCTTCATAAATCAGGCGGTGAGAGGAGTGCAAGCATAATCTTACGCCAACATATACGCCCGTTTCTACGCAAGAATGATAAATGAGGGCCAATTTCACTAAATGGCCAGACTAAATCTGAATCTCTATCCATACAGGCTAGGTGCCTAACTGAAGGGGAATCCAGTGTGTGCCGAATAATGTTACCCTTGATGGTCGGTGCCCTGCCGGACAGAAATGCTGCTCAACCACCTGTGATCATGCATGGAGTGTTGCTAAATTGCTGAATTGCACATACGTAGAATCAATCATATTAGAGAAAAATGTCATGTTGAAATTCATGTTACCTTTTGCCATGTATCTATCCTATATAAATTGTTGTATTCTTTTTGCTGGCGGGATTCTCTGTGATTGATCTGAGGTCCTCACGGCCTTTGATTAAAGCATATTCAAAGGAGTCATATTGTTTGGAGTCTGTCTGATTAATCCTGCGTCGCAGGATAGACACAAGATCTTATTTTCATTCCCAAGTGATAGTGCTGAAGTGGAATACTAGAGACCTGTGGAGCAAGTAGAGAGACGTCTAGTAGACTACAAATTTGTAGGTGTCTCGAAACAGACGCCAGGTTGACTTAAGTCAGATGCGCATGGGCATTTCTCTCTCACTCTCTCACTCTCTCAATTTCAAATTTGCTTTATTAGCATGACTGTGTAACACAATGTTGCCAAAGCATCAACATTATATATAAATAATAGAACAAACAAGTAAAACATATAAGTATAAATCATGTCATATGTAGCTTTGTAAATAAATTTTAATAAATAAACTAGCTAGCACATATTTAGCCGCTAGTGCAGCTGTACTATCATTTTCTCAGACTAAGAAGGACATTTTTTTTCAGTGTCACTAAGTTCAAAGAATGATGGAATCAAGGTTTTAAATCTGGGCAGAAAAGTTTCTCTTATATTGTTATATTTGGGACAGAAGAGCAGAAAGTGTTCCTCATCCTCTATGTGTTGCTATGTTTGTAGATCACAGTGTCTACAGTTCCTCTGCTCTCTGTCCATGTTTGTCTGTCTGCCTCTCTCTATCTCTAGATCATGGTCACTTAATCTGTATTTGGAGAGGATTTGTCTTTCTTTAAAATGTTTAATATATAGATAACTGGCCAATTTAGTAGTTCCAGACCTGCCAACATGTACGCATTTTGCGTAGAGGATACGCATTTTGACCTCAAAGTACGGTGGTACGTTTTGTCACTCTAAACTACGCAAAAACCTGGTGACGCTTCTGTGCACGCGTAGTCCTCAAATCAAGCAACAGCAAAAGAAGCGGAGTTCGACCAATCATAGCGCTGGGTTCATTCCCCAAATAGCAAGCGGGGATGATTGACAGATGCGTAAGGCCTATCAAATTAAAAAGAGACTGAAAAAAAAAAATCGACAGCAATAAAGACTCCCGCTCGATCCTCTTCCACTCCCGCGGCCTAACGTCTGATTGAGTTCATAAGTGAGGACAGTAGTCACAGCACTTCTGACTCCTGAAGGTAAACGGGCTGGGGTGGATGTGGAAAGTTGAAATATTGTTTTTAGTTAACTTAATCTGGATTCAATGATCACGCGGGAGTGATCGCATGAATTATTATAAAATACTCCGTCATTCATGGTCACTCAGATTAGAGGAAAACATCATTCAGCCATGCAAATTATAAAATGCTTAAGTATTGATGAACAATAAATCTAAATAAAATTAAAGTCGCTGTGGTTTAGTGATTATGAAAGTTCTGTGATAAATTGTGGATTACTGATAAACCTGGAGAAACAGGCGTTTATTTATTCATTCTCAGTGTTGAGAAACGTAGTCTGCATGTTATGTTAATGTGTTAATAATAACTAAAGTAGCCTAACTAATTATGTTACATAATTATTTTGTATGAAAACTAGCGTATTAGTTACTTATGGATTAAAAAGTACCGTTGTATCAGTGCTGCGCAAGCTCTCTCTCACAAACACAGACCGCGCTCACACAGAGAGAGAAGATAATTGTAAATTGACGGGCTAAGTTTAAATTTTGTTTTGGTTGTGTGTTTTTTCTGTCAAAATGACTGAAAGCATTTTGTATTATCCATCCGTGTTTTTAAAATTCGTTAAAAGACAGACGTTTTACTGTTAACACAGCCCCATATTTCGGATTCATCTAAACTTATACTTGATATTCTTTTTAGAATAAGTGATTCGTTTTGCTATTATTGGTCATGTGACAGGACTCCTGTCTATTGTCAACTATTTTCTATAAATATGTTTGTATTGGCTAATGTTTATTCAGCTAATGCGTGGCCTGTTTAAAATGTGCAATGTTCAAATGCAAAGACACCACGTCATAAATAAAAGTCCTTTTTTCTGTGTGATTTAGTATCATATTTGGATATTGGAATAATAAATTAAGTAGCCTATCTTAAATGTACACATTCTTTCTAGTTTTTTTTTTTTTTTTAATTTTAGACTAGTTGTTGACCAGCACACATTACATGCTTTTTTATGCAATGCAATATTGCAATGCAATATTAATCATGAATAAAAAATGGTTTTGAGCAGTATATTGAATTTTTGGACTTTCACTGCAATAGCTAAATTGCTAGCTAAAACTTTAGAAGTCAAAACTAGAATTATGAAGATAGGCATGTGTTTTGTGATGCTACTCAAAAAAAAATTACAAGGTTGGCAGGTCTGTAGTTCTATTGAGGGTCGAGTTACATTGGAGTTTATTTTGGAGGTCAAAACTTGCTTTTAGTGATTCGTCATGAGTGTCTTTTAGATGTGTGTGGATTTCTTTAACAATAGTTTTGGGGCTGTAGCTGTGGTCAATAGGGAGTTGACCACAAAAAAGCCCCCCGAGCCTTTTCACTCAGAGTTTTGACAGCCAGACCGAAGCGCTGATGTCGATGCCCAGATAGCTATAGCTCGTGCTGTGCTGCAGGACCTGGCCTTTATACAGGAACTTGTGTTTGTGTTCCTGAGATCTGGCCGCCTTCTGGAACACCATGACTCTGGTTTTGTCCAGATTGACTGTCAGGGCCCAGTCGAGACAGTATTGTTCCAGCAGGGACAGGCTGGTGTGCAGGACAGCAGGACCAGATCATCCGTGTACAGCAGACATCTGACCTCTGACCCCTGACCCCTGGCCTGTGTGTGGTGTAGAGTGAGGCCGGGCACAGTAGAGCTCTCCAGCGCTGATGCCAGATCATTGATGTAGATGTTGAATAGAGTCGGGTTCAGACTGCAGCCCTGCCTCACTCCACAGCCCTGCTGGAATGAACGCGCTTCTGTGGTTCCTGATTTTCACCGCACTTTTGCTGTTGGTGTATAGAGATTTTATTAAATCAAACGTTTTCCCGCCAATGCCAATTTTTAGGATTTTGTACAGTACAAAGTCTACAAAACATGCAAATATTTTTCTTTGTTTGTCCTTGATGTTTTTGTTGATGAGAGTGTGGAGAGAATAGTTGTGGTCGGATGTGCGCTGTTTTGGTAGAAAGCCAATCTGTGCTTTATTTATAATGTTGTGTGATGAGATGTGTGAGACAATGCGTCTGTTTATGATCCTGCAGAACAGTTTTCCTAAAGCACTGCTCACACTGATGCCGTCTCCTTAGCTCTTTCCTGAGACCAGCACATTCATCATTGAACCAGACATCCTTTCTCATTCTCTGTTGATTTGTTTTATGTTTGCTTTGCTGTTTAATGTTAGATAGAGTTGTCAATGTTCTGAATATGTAATTTAAGTTCCCTTTCGTTGTCACTCCGAGTTACGTAGGATGACGACGAATGGGGTTTCGCTTAGAAAGCCTATTGACTTCGAGTATTACAAAACGAGCCAATGGCAAAGAAATGCCATGGGTCTGCGGAATTTGCATAACGTATCTCCGCCTTACCTCGTGGGTATAAAAGGAGGACGCCGGCAACATGCAGATATGTTTTCGCTTCGGAGCCAAGAGTATCTCTTCACTCCACAGCCATTCCTGACTTCACTCTACGAGACGAGCCATTCTCCGGTGTTGGTGTGTCGGCGATCTGCAGCGAGTTCACATTGCCTGCTGATCTGTGCAGTGATCTGCCAGTGAGTATCAGTGCATCAGGAGATCTCGAAATCCTCGAAGACCCCCATGTCTTCCAGTGATCCCTCGTTGATCTTCCTCCGCCCTTCCTCCCCTCCTCAGGGCCGCTGCCCATGGGTACACTAGGGTCCCCCGGTTGAACGCTCTGTTGTGATACTAAAAGAACTGTGTCCTCAGAGTGCTGCTTCTTGGCGCAATCCTAAGCACCCGTCCGAAGCCTGTAGTTTTTCGTCTACACTTGGCGAAATCCTATAGCGCCCAGGACAGGCAGCCGCCTCACTGCATGCCATGGCCTTTCTGCTGGTCTACCTGGACCAGATGCTCATGGACATGCAGGAGGGCAGGACTGACCCAGGACTCTTCAATGAGCTGCGCGCCGCCACTGACCTTGTTCCCCGAGCAACGAAAGTGGCCGCACGCTCCCTGGGTCAGGTGATGTCCACCATTTAAAGCCTGTGGCTTAACCTGTCTGGTGTGCAGGATGTCCGGCGGACCCGTCTGCTCGACACCCTCATATCCCAGGTTGGCCCTTCGGTGGTGCGGTTGGGGGCTGTACAACAGTTCTCAACTGCCTATGAGCAGACTGAGGCATATTCTGCCCCGACAGCCCCGCCGTCTGCTCATATCCCTCAGTCTGCCCACCGCCGAAGGCGCCCTCCCGCGGCTCCCACCCGTTCACCCGGGCCGGCTCTGGAAGCCGCAGGGGGACCCCACAGCCCTCTCCAGCCCTGCCCCCCGCTATACGCCGGGTTAAGCGGCATTGGTTTTGGGATTTCCCCGATTTTTTTTTTTCTCAACACATGCCTCCACCACGGGCTGCGACTCCCCGCGACAGCACCTCCTTGGCCAATTCCTCTGAGGAAGGACCTCCTTTCTCAGGGACGGGGCACCCTATGGCACCCTCGTCCCGATCTTTGGAACCTACGTGTGGCTCCTGGACGGGACGAGGTAGGTTTGAGTACCCACCACCACCGGTGGTGGCTACCATCACTTCCGCTAGAGCGTCGTCCACGAGACACGTCTATGCGTTGAAGTGGAACCTCTTCGTGAACTGGTGCTCTTCTCACCGAGGAGACCCCCGGAGATGTTCAATCAGTGTCGTGCTTTCCTTCCTTCAAGAAGGGTTGGAGCGAAGGCTGTCTCCCTCCACCCTGAAAGTCTATGTTGCCGCTATTGCCGCACACTATGATCCAATCGAAGGTAAGTCTGTGGGGAAGCACAACCTGATCGTCAGGTTCCTGAGAGGACCGAGGAGACTGAATCCTCCTCGCCGCCCTCTCGTTCCCTCTTGGGACCTCTCAGTGGTGTTAAATGCCCTGCAGAGTGCTCCCTTTGAGCCTCTGCAATCAGTGGAGCTTAAGTTCCTGTCAATGAAGACAGGGCTCCTGGTTGCACTGGCCTCCATCAAGAGGCCAGTGTTGCACTGGCCTCCATCAAGAGGCCTTTGGGTTCTTTGAATGCTTCTCATGCTTGTGATGCAAATCATTTAAATATGATTTTTCTTAAAACTCACGCTAGTACACTTATTCCGCTCTTCCATCATTTAGTTAATCTGTGTATTAGACAATCAGTATTTCCTGCCATGTGGAAATCAGCCCAGATCACCCCGATTCTTAAGTCTGAGGATCCAACTAATATCTCGAATTACCGCCCAATTGCAATTCTCCCAACTGTTTCTAAGTTACATGAAAAAACATTATATAATCAATTAATTAATCACCTTGAATACAATAACCTGCTCAGTGATTGTCAGCATGGTTTTCGACCATTGCGGTCAACTATGTCAGCTTTGCTGCTTTTTACTGAGCAGATACGGGCGTCTTTAAATAAAGGTCAGGTTACTGGAGTCATATACATAGACTTTCAAAAAGCCTTCGATACTGTCAATCATCAAATTTTGTTAAATAAACTTTTTTCTTTTCATTTGTCCTCCTCTGCAATAGATATGTTTAAATCATATTTAAGTGACAGATCTCAGACTGTGAGAATCGGCTCAGTAACATCACAGTCTCGAGTGTGTTCTATGGGAGTTCCACAGGGCAGCATCTTAGGTCCTTTACTTTTCCTTATGTACATTAATGATCTTCCTAATGTCTTTGATGTTTCTAGTACTTTGTTATATGCTGATGACACTGTCATTTTTTAGTCTGGGTCAGATATTGATACAATTAATTACAACCTTAACTCAGACCTACAGCATTTACATGATTGGCTCCAGGATAACCATTTAACACTGAATACTAAGAAAACAGAATGTATGTATTTCTATTCATCTAGGAAACAACTGTCTATATCAAATTTCATCACCTTTTCTAATCAGAAACTTTCAATTGTATCCACGTATAAGTATCTGGGAGTCTCTCTTGACTCACATCTTACTTATCGTGACCATGTCCAAATTTTAATCAGAAGGTTAAACCAAAAGTTATTTGTTTATAGTAAAATTAGATCATATCTACTGCATTCTGTTTCTAAAACATATCTTCATGCCATTATATTGTCCACTCTGTCGTATTGTTTACCTGTTTGGTCACTCACAACAAATGAGATCCTTGAACCTGTAGCGAGACTCTACAATAGAGCCTATAAGATCCACAACAGGCTTCCAGGCTGGACTCACCACTGTGTTGCACTATCTTTGAGTAATGCCCTGACATTTTAGAACTATAGAATAAGCCATGGTTTGAACCTTTTTTATCAGATTTTAAATGGTCATACTGCTGCGGGATTGACTGCGCTGGCTCCAAAACTCAGTTCAAGGCTCGAACGCACTACGAGATCTGTTGCAAATGGACTTCTCCCTGTACCGGCTTTTAGGAACTGCTATGGACAGAGATCTTTCTTTAATTTGCTCACTAGAGCCTGGAATGAGACTCCACAGCACATCAGATCTATAACATCAATAAGACTATTTAAACAAACTTTTGCTCGCCATCTGATGGACAGGTATATCTGTGACCACTGAGATGGCTTTATGGCATCCTGCTGATGCTTGTTTACTATCGTGGTTTGTGTGCTTGTTGTGTGTTTGTTATTGTATGGTCTTGGAGTTCTGTCGTGTTTGAGGTATTCATGTTCTGCAGAACAGGAACCTGCTGAAAATCAGTTTGATACTGAGTCAGGCCCGATTGCTCTTAATCTTTTCCTGTTTAAATAAATAAATAAATAAAAATAAAATAAGAGGGTAGGGGACCTGCAAGCATTCTCCGTTGATGAAGCGTGCCTAGAAATTCGGGCCGGCTTACTCTCACGTGATCCTGAGACCCCAGCCTGGATATATGCCCACGGTTCCTACCACTCCCTTCCGGGACCAGGTGGTGAACCTGCAAGCGCTGCCCCTGGAGGGGGCAGACCCAGCCTTGGCACTGCTCTGTCCAGTACGCGCTCTCCGCGCCTATGTAGACAGGACGCAGTGTCTCAGGACCTCAGACCAGCTCTTTGTCTATTATGGTGGGAAGCTGAAGGGAAAGGCTCTCTCCAAGCAAAGGTTGTCTCACTGGATAGTGGACGCCATTGCTTTGGCATACCAGCAGCAAGGTTGACCGTGCCCCTTGGTGTGACTGCCCACTCCACCCGGGGTGTGACTGCCCACTCCACCCGGAGTGTGGCGTCCTCTTGGGCTCTAGCGCATGGCCCCTCGCTAACAGACATCTGCAGAGCTGCAGGCTGGGCGACACCGAACACATTCGCCAGATTCTATAATCTCCGAGTGGAGCCAGTGTCCTCTCATGTACTCGCTTCAACCAGCTAGTACTGGACCCGCTCAGGTGTCTTCGCTAGCTCGCCATTCCACTCCACGGACTGGATACGTGCGATATATTCCTCAGGTGAGCTTCCCTGAAAGCCCTGAGTTCCTCCAGCACTCCTGACGTCGGCGCCAGTGTCTATTGCCAGCGCGTCGGCTAGGTGCCTCCCTCCTCTGTGTGCATAGTCCCTCCTCTGAGCGACCCCCACATGTGTATTTCCACTGTAAGCCTCTCTGAGCATGTGTCTTTCCCTTGGCAAGCCACCTTGACACCCCTGGGGTTGAAATATTCCACCTGCGGCTGGACACCCCAGTGTTCTCCATATGCATCCCTCCGGGTCATATGTGTATTCTCTAAGTCAGCATCTTCAAATGCTAAGATCTATCTGCCTTTACAGATGCCTCTTTTCTAGATAAAGGTGAGATGTTGACAGAAGGCAGTGTGCCATAAAGGGCTGTGTTCGGTGTAAAAGAGCAGGTTGTTCATGGCACTGTGATCTTGTAGTTCAGCGAACAGTGTGTCAGGGCTCTCCTTCATCTGCTTGTGTCTGAGCATCAGCCTGGAGTGCTCAGAGCTCTTCTGAGGGTAGATGAAGGGGCGGGGCCGAGATGATGCGCTGGCCATCGTTGGTTTAGAATGTAAACAATCAACTGAAATAACTGCCACTTTTTTAAATTGTTTTGTTTATCATCTCTCAGTGAAGATATAAAATAGGCAAAAAATTAGTAAATAAGCCAAAAATGGGAAAAATATGGCTTTCACTGGTCTCTTTAAAATTCCAATTGTGTCCAAAATGTCCAAAAATGTTATTCTGCGTTGTTCTTTCAGACAAAAATCAAGCAAAAGTCCAAAGAGAGATAAATGGCACTGTCTATTTAAAATGTTTTTAAGTTACCTCTCTTTTTTCTACCGCAAGTTTTCTTATTGATTGCCTTTATTTGTCATTGCATATAACAACGAAATTTCAATTGCACTTCCCCTGGGGTTGACGCATATTATGACAAGACAGCACTAATACATAAATAAATACATTATAAAAATAGTAAAAAAAAAGAAAAGAAAACAACATAATCATTAAAATGCAGTACAGGCCAAAGGGCATGAGTTCAGGTGTTTTATAACATTTGGATAAAAACTATTCAAAAATCTAGAAGTGCGACCCTGGAAAGATCTATAACGCCTTCCAGATGGCAACAATGTGAAGAAGTTGTGACCTGTGTGGGAACAGTCCTGAATTGTGTTTTGTGCCCGCTGCTGGCATCTGGTGTGATATATGTCAGTGAGTGAGGGGAGCTGTATGTAAATTATGTTTTGTGCTGATTTCCTAACTCTGTCCAGCGCCTTTTTGTCAGCAGTGGTGCAGCTACTAAACCACACCAGAATGTCGTGTGAGATGATACTTTGGACAGAACAGTTGTAAAAGGATAAAAGCAACTCCTGGGAGAGGTTAATTGTGTTAAGTGACCTGAGAAAGTACAGCCGCTGCTGAGCCTCCTTCACAAGGGCTGTAGTGTTGGTTGCCCAGGTGATATCCTGTGAGATATATGTCCTCAGGAATTTGAAGTCCTTAACCATCTCCACAGTGTCTCCATAGATGTAGACCGGGGCAAGGTCGGTCCTCCTCCTGCGGAAGTCTACCACCACCTCTTTGGTCTTAGAGGTGTTGAGAGACAGGTTGTTAGTGGAGCACCAGATGGAGAGTTTTTGAATTTCATCCCTGTATGCGGACTCATCATTATTGTGAATAAGTCCAACTACAGTGGTGTCATCTGCAAATTTGATAAAAGTATTGCTTTCATGAGCTGGGGTGCAGTCATGAGTGTATAAAATGTAGAGTAAGGGACTCAACACACAACCCTGAGGGGCCCCAGTGCTGAGTGTGAGAATAGAGGAAAATTGGGAGCCCAGACGAATCGACTGGGGACGGTCTGTGAGAAAGTCATGGATCCATCTGCAGATGTTTGTGCTGATACCCAGTCCATTTAGCTTGGACACCAGTCTTTCAGGGATGATGCAGTTGAATGCAGAACTAAAGTCCACAAACAACAGTCTTGCCTAGGTGCCAGAATGTTCAAGGTGGGTCAGCACACTGTGCAGGGCTGTGTGTTATAGTTGTTGTTGTTGTTGTTGTTTGTTGCTTGATGTTATCCTTTCCAACATCAATATCCTCTTCTCCAGAGGGTTATCTGTGATCAGCTTCTCTTGAACTTTTCCTCAGATTCAGTGTGACAGTGTTAAAAATAAATAAATAAATGTCCAGATTCAACAAAATATATGTCTATATGTTGTCTAGATGATGTTGTATGATGAATCCTCTATTTTCTTTAGCTTGTTTGCAAAAAAATCTAATTTTTCTTGCAATTTATCTGGAGCTCAATTCAAGTGTGACCATCTCTCATGGAATTCTCTCTCCCTGCGCATGCGTGGGCGTTTGTGGAGCGTGTGTGAGCGCGTGTATTTGTTTTCTCTTTTGTGTTTTTCCTTATATATATTTTTTTTTTTCTTTTCTCTTTTTTTACGTCTAAGTTTATTTAATTTAGTATTTATCTTGTGTGTTTTGTTTGTGCTGCCTGCTTTCTTAGAAAGCATGGCAGCTCAGGCTGGGACTGGGCTTGATGTCCTCACACGCCATCACGGAGTTAAGATAGTATCCGTGACGAGTGTGGAGGCTTGCTGTCTGGGTGTAGGAGAGATTGTTGGCCATCAAAACATTCTTTCCGCATCCAGGATGAATGGCGCGACCGTGATTTTTTTTTTTCAGTAGAAAAAGCAAACGAGGTGGTTGCGCGAGGTATAATTATTGATGAAATACTTACACCTGTTTTACCGCTGTTGTTACCGTCAAAAAAAGTCACAATATCGAACATCCCTCCGTTTCTCAGTGATGATATTTTGAAACAACCACTGTCACGTTATGGAAAGTTGGTTTCGCCGATCAAGATTACGATTAAGAAGATTATCGTTTCATTTAGGAGATTTGCATTTATGATCATCAAAGATGACGCAGAATTGGAACTGGCACTAAATTTCCGTGTGGACGATTTTGAATATGTCGTGTTCGTTACTACTGACAAAATTAAGTGTTTTGGATGTGGTAAATCGGGCCACTTAATCCGTTCATGTCCCGATAAGAATGCAGCCGGAGGTAGTAAGGATAGTGGTTCAACTGGAGATAGGCCTACTGCTGTTAAACCGTCTGAGGTCGGTCTGGCTGAAGCAGTGCCGACCATGGATAAACCTGCTGGGGAAGGAACATCTGCTGAGGGGCCTGTGGAAGTAATCAACCTCGACAGAGTCAATGAATGAAGGTGGGGACACTTCAGAGACTTCTGTAGCTGCAGAAATTGGGTTGTTGAACAGTGATGTAGAGAACATGAGAGAAGATGTTATGTCTGACATGGAAGTAGAGCTTAGATCGGGCCCAAAAAATCAAGCCCGACCCGACCCGAGCCCGTGCATGTTGTGTCCGAGCCCGGCCCGGCCCGACACATTAACTGTAATTTTGAGCCCGAGCCCGATTTAAACCCGACCATTTTTAATACGTGGGCCGTTATAACCAGGGGCGACGCCAGATCGTTTTTTTTAACGCAGGTGCTGAATGGGTGCTAGACCATTGACAGGGGGAAGCTGCGCAATTGTACAGTATATATATTATATTTACTATTAAGAAATGTACAAAAATTGGCTACTTAATATTTAATATTCAATTATTTTAATTATCACAATGAAAGTTTTAATTTTATTAAATTGAACAAGCACAACATTCAGCATTCAATCAAATAGGCCTATTCTTAAAGATTAATTAATAATGTTATTTCGACATATGTGTGCAACGCGTGCAACAAGCAAGATGTGCATTTGTAAATTCGGTGACCAGCGTGCCGAGAATTGATTTAATTTATGATGAGATGGCTCTAGCCTCCAGTTCACAGGCTATGGTGACCGCGGCTCGCCGGCGCCTTCATGTCATTATTAGCCTATATTGTCTGCTATATTTGCTTCTTATTAAATACAGGCAATTGGTTTATGAAACATGTATTAAAATTAAGATACAATTTATACAAAACGAAATTCACTTTAAAGAAAGGCTTTCTACAAAATAAAAAATAATTAAGTGGTCAAAATCATGCCTGAACCACTCCATGTCTCCCGATATTGCGCATCCTCCTATCTACTCTGTTCACTTTCATTATCAACATAGATGGAAAAAAATAACATTATAATGTTTTAATATGCAACTAAATGCGCTTATTTAAAGGCTACAACACGTACTATAGGCCTACACAGACTCTCTATTTGTACAAATTGCTACACATTCATTTAATTCTGAATTTTGCACACTTAAGTTGAAAGGCATGTTGCCTTTATTGCGTGCATTTATTAATTATTATCTTTATGAATAATGTAACAAGGACGAAGCATGTAAACTGCGTTGTTTATTTATTCAGAATCGAATGGATCGCAAATGGATCCGAATGAAGAAACGTAAAAAAAAGAAAAAGAAAGAAAACCTCGCCCTCAGCGGTATGCTTGGAGAAGTAACAAAAGAGGACATTGAAGGCTGACTATCATCCTTTCTGTCATGGCAAGCCTGCTTCATGTGTCTGCTCATCGTCGAAGTCCCCGTTTTTTTTGCTGTCATAGGTGAGCAGCGCGCCGCACTTGCACTCAACAAAGCCAACACATGTTGTCACTGCCCACGACTAATTTAAAATATTTCCATACCTCTGACTTTCCTTCATACTTGCTCAAAGTTAATTCTCCTGTTTTCTTTTTTTTCTTTACTTCTTCAAGTTCCATGTTGCACTTAAGCTACACAATACAGTGTGCGTGCGTGCGAGTGGAGGAGACCATTGACACTTGACGTGCTTGATCAAGGGCCCGACCCGACCCGAGCATAGTGGCGGGAAATATAGGCCCGGCCCGCGGGTCGGGTCGGGCCGGGCTCGGGCTCGGGTAGAGAATCTAAGCTCTACATGGAAGCAGAGAATAGGATGTGTAGAACATTCTCATTTGTTAGTATGAGTCAATGATCACACCGAATGTAAATGACTGCATTTAATCCAAACATCAGAGGTAACTGCCACAACGATACAGAACAGATATATAAGTTAAACCCGGCCACCGGGCCTTCTGATTGGATGAGACAACACCCTACGGTGGCTCGTAATAAACAAACTGCATAATCATTTAACCAAACGCCTACATCCCTTCCTTTTAGTCTTTAGCCCTATCAAACAAGGGAGTATGTGGCAGCGATTTCTCCTATAAGTCTTCCCATCTGCTTGAACTATGTAGGACCGAGGTTCCCTACTCATCTCTTTTACTGTTCCAAGTTTGTCGTAGCCTTTCGCTGTCTGCATGCGGACCACTTGTCCCTCTGCCAGCGGCTGTAGTGGGTGGCTCGACTTGTCATGGTAGCGCTTCAGCATGAGCCTTTTGTTGAGGAGTTGGGCGGTGACCTGCTTGACATTCCTTGTGGTAGGCTCCAGCAGTTTAGTGCTCACCGGAATGGCTGCACCAGTTTGGCGAGACATAAGGCGCTCAGCTGGAGAGCCTAATGTTGGGTCACGGGGAATGTTTCTGAGGTTCAGGATATTGAGAAACACATCAGACCCATCCCTGTGCGATTTCTCCATGAGTTGCTTGGCACTGCGGACTGCTCTTTCCGCGAGTCCGTTTGACTGGGGAAACTCTGGGCTGCTTGTGGTATGAGTAAAATCCCATTGCTCAGCAAAATCCATGAAGTGCCGGCTGGTGTATTGTCTAGCATTGTCAGTGATGAGTATGTGAGGTGTACCATTTACCGAAAAGTGTCTTTTTAATTTGGATATGACGGCTGATGAGGTTAAGTCTCGAAGGAGGTCGACTTCAAACCAGCCGGAATATGAATCCACGAGAACTTGATAATGTTTGTCATGCCACTCAAGAATGTCTGCGGCCACTGTGGACCATGGCGGATCTGGAACAGGGTGGAGCTGGAGGGGCTCTTTCCGCTGATGCAACTTTGTGCTATTGCATACTACACATGAGAGCAACTCTTCTGTGATGTTCTTTGCCATTGTAAGCCAAAAAATTACACCTCTAGCTCTACGCTCGGTTGCCTCAATACCTGGGTGGCCTTTGTGTACAATTTTGATGTACTCCTTGTGCAGGGATCGGGGAATGACAGCTTTATGGCCTTTCATGATGATACCATCCTCCACTGTCGGCTCATCTCTGTATGGAAAAAAAATGGCTAATGACAGACTGCAGCTGGCTTTTTCTGGTGGGCCATCCACGTCAAATGATAGTGATAAGAGTTTGTAGCACCTTATCCTCTGCTGCGTGTCTATGGAGTTCCTCCAGGCGTGCTTAGGAAATGTAGCTCATGCTCATGACTTCGTAGTCACCGTTTTCCACAGGGCTCTGTGGTGCTTGTGAGCTGGGAGCTCTTGAGAGGGTGTCTGCCAGGTACATGTACTTGCCCTTTTTGTAGACCAGGCTGATGTCGTAGCTTTGCAGGCGAAGGAACATTCTCTGGAGACGGGGCAGGAGTGGCATGGATGGGCTTTTTCAAGATGGTCACCAAAGGCTGGTGGTCGGTTTCTACGACTGTGGGCTTTCCGTAGACATAGTCTTTGAATTTTGTGCAGGCAAACACAACAGCCAGAAGCTCCTTTTCTATTTGAGCGTATCGCGTCTCCGTCTCTGTGAGAGCACGTGACACGAAGGCTACTGGTCTACCGTTCTGTAAGCATGCTGCTCCTAGTCCATAACATGACGCATCACAAGTCATTGTAACTGGGTCTTTGATATTGTAGTATGCCAGCACTGGTGGGCTGGACAGGCATGATTTGAGGCGCTCGAAAGCCTCTTGATGCTGTTGAAACCAGCACCATGCTGTCTCTTTGCAGGTGAGTTTCCTAAGGGGCGCTGCTATGTCGCTGAGATTTGGGATGTACTTGATGAAGTAATTGACCATGCCCAGGAAGTGTTGTAGTGCGGTCACATCCATGGGGACTGGCATGTCATTGATCGTGTTGTGAAAATTTTATATTTGACTTTTTTTCTTTTTCATTTTCTTAGACCGTAAAGCCCAGGGGGGTGGGAGGCTCACCTTCTTCAGAAAGACTAAGGGGTATTCAGCCTTTTGACTTCACAGATGTGAAGACAGTAAAGTCCAGGGGGGTCAGAGGGACCACTGTATTATAAAGCCTCTTGACCTCACAGGTGTGGGGACAGTAAAAGCCCAGGAAGGGGGGTTAGGAAGGACCATTGTATTTCTAAAACCTGCTAGATCTGGTTTTACTGGGGTAAGCGGAAAATTACAGAAGAAGAGACTTTGTCAAAAGGGGGTATAAAAGCTGCTGTTTTCTGTGTGATGCAGGTCTTGTTCCATCGTAGGGTAGCTGCTACGGTGTGTTTTTTTTTTAACAACCCTCCTTTAAAAGAATAAACATCTTTTAAAGTACAATTTGAATCCTGATGACTCTTACGCTGTGATGCTGTTTGTTTAATAATTGTTTTTGCCACAACAATTTGGTGTCAGAAGTCGGATTCCTTGATGTTTTCTTCTGGTCCTGACAGCGGATTTGGCGAATTGATCATCTCAAAGCACAGGCTTTGATCTTTGAAGAGGCAGTAAAATTATTTTTTTTTGTGCGATGTAATTTGATATAACTGTGAGTGAACCATAGTGGCTGGAATTATCTCTTTGGTCGGGCAGAGGAGGTTTTCTAGGGGTAAATTGAGGTAGCGACGGGCATTGCGGCTCTTTTCCTTGAGTCGGCTCGTTTGAATCGGCTCACTGAAAAAAGACGTCTCTTTTGACTTAAAAAAAAAAGAGCCGGCTCTTAGAACCAGTAATTGTAACCTGAGAAAGTCCTGTTAAGTAGACGGAAGAGCCTTAACCTGATTAATCACTTGAACCAGCACGAATGACCCATCACTACAAGTCAATTTTATGCCAAAAACTAGCTCGTAAAGCGTACGGAAGAGCCGCAGTGGACGGAAGAACCACAAAGTGAACAGAAGAGTCACGACTGATTTATTTGTTTACTCAAAATTTTTAATTGGAACCTGAGGAAGTCGGATCAATTTCATGCAATCGAGCGTTGAAAAGCGCTCACGGAAAGATTTGTTACTAACTGTATTTTTCTATGTACATTTCTGAAATGCACTTTCTGTAAAGCTGCTTTGAAACTATGTATTGTGAAAAGTGCTTTACAAAATTTTTTAATTGAATTGAATTTTGAGTAAATCATAATTACAGAGCATATTTGCTAACCTTGCCAGATCAAGGTGACAGAACCGGGTCTGTTGAAGACGTTCGACAGATTATTAGGCGCGCGTGTCGAGGGAAAATCCAGGAGAGATACAGTTCAGCCAGTATGGGATCATTTTACAGTAGGCCTAAGCTAGATAAAAAGTTTTTACACACCAGTTTTCGGTCAAATGAAAAAGAATTACGGTCATAAATGCATGCTGGACATAGAAAAGTTGATCAAATATCATGATTTTCCTGAAGAAGGGACACTGAGCAAAATAAGACTGAATGTTGTGAAAAAAGTCAGTTAAAGAAAAGCAGTGAAAAGCAACAGAGTTGTCGCGGTTGTTTTCGTCATGTGTGTAAAGAAAATGGTGGTGGTATGTGTGTGCTACAAACAACCATGCGGTCAGAGACTGTACCAGATGCAGAATGTGTAGGAAAGACGGGCATTGGAGCAGCGCAAAACAGGAAAGAGACCTCATTACTAACACGCAAACACACAAACACATACACTGATTTACTTTCTGCTATCTGCAATGAAGAATCTGCTTGCAAATCTTTGTGTTTTGTTGTGCCGATGAATGTTTGAAAATGTACAAAAGCACAGGGTTTTACTAAAACTATGAAGAAACTTGGTTTAGTGGAGTGGAGAATGAAAGTGTGAAATTTGACAGCTTTCTGGACAGAGAATGCGTGCGTTGTATGCGTGTTTGAATGGGAAAACAATTGCAATGTTATTTAAATGGCTGCATTCAACGTGTGAATAGGAAGAAAAAATGTCGAACTGCCAGGAGAAATAAAGTTTTTACTTCATCCAGTAAATGGATGCATGACATTAGATGTCTAGAGAACTTAAATTTACATGATAAGGATTGAAGTAGCAAGTAGCAATAAAGTTGTCTGTGTGAAATAGAGGGAACTGTAAGTGAGAGACTTGATGGAAGAGGAAAAAAAAAAGGTTGGTGTGTGATATATGTGTGTGGGGATTGTAAGCAAACAATCATGTACTGGTTAGATAATGAAGGAACTGGCATGTAGGGAAAGTAGGGAGAGGATACAGAAGGAACTGGCATGTAGGGAAAGATTGAGAAGAAATATAGTAGAAAACTATATGTGATAAATAAAATGTCTGACAGAATTTATGGAAGTCAAATTAACTGTCTAAATGGTATGAAAAGTGAGTTTAATAATAAAATAAGGCATTGAGTATGATTAACAGGGATTAATGTTATATAAAGATAAGGAATGTTTCATTAAGCAGAATGGGGAACAATTCTATATTTTAATGGTAAAATAATGATTGAAATAATGTTTAGTTTTAGTTTGACAACCATTGTGTTTTGAACCTAAAGGGTCTATAGTGGGGGTAGTGAAAAGATGGATTAAATATCAACCTTCGTTTATTATAAAAGGAATTGGAAATTAGTTTTTTAAAAATAAAAAATAAAACGAATGCATATATCCTGGTATTTATGATTGTAGACGATGTCTGTATCTAATAACTGAGGAGGGACTGAGAGTCCAGCTATACTGGGAGTATGGAACAGTGATTGTTTATTTAGCCCGGCTACCGGATGTTAGATATGATGTTCTGTAATTAGTGTTGATGCCAATACCAAATTAGTAAGATGTAAAGACAGTCTGTTTTATAAATGAAATTCTGGGCCGGGGATCATTTCCCTGGACAAGTATGACTAAAGTTAAACGAAAACTTTGTGAAAACAATGGTAACACTTTATATTACGACCCGCAAACAACTGCGTAAGTAAACTAAAATTACGGTGCAAGTTTCTGTAATTATAGTGTACTTCCATGTAGGTATAAGGAAACAATATGTTAAGTTTTGGGTAATAAAGGGGTAACAAACAGATATACAAGCAAATTATTTATAATCTGATAGTGTGATCAATTAAGCTTGTTAGTGTTGAACATGAAAGAACTAGAAGCTGATGTGTTGATTTTAGAAAATAAGCTTGTGATTTGGTTGAAACAATTGGCTTATCTGAATGCGTATGTGTGCTGTGGCTGAAGCTGCCATGTGACACAGGGACTCAATCTGAGTGGAAATTTGTAATGTCTAAATTCCCTGTATGGGCAAGAGAAAACTATAAAAATTATGCTTGTATTGAAAATACATGTAATTTATGGAAAATATGCCTTAAGCTGGGCTAGAGTTAAAAAGATGACAGATAAAGTCTGAAGTAAGAAGTTTATGAAGGTGCAGAGGTAGCAGTCCTGAATGCCTCAGAGTTTCTCTCTCTCAGTTAAGAGCTGTTATCTGAGCCTATGTCATAAGTTACAATAAGCTATTTAGTAAAACAGTGTTTCAGTTGAAAAAAACATAGACATGGAATTGCAAAAAGAAATCATGTTAGAGGCAGTTCAGATTTGATCAATTCAGAGGACAATTTGTAAATGCTTTAGGAGCAAAAAAAAATTAAAGAAGTCTTTAACCTCCTGAGACCCGAGAGTTTGCCTGGTGTGCATTTTATAATTTGTCTTGCTATTTGGTATAAGTAGGACCTAATAAGTATAATAACTAAAATTTGTTTTTGTACAGGAAGTAGTTTTTGCATAAAATGATGTCCTCATGCAAGGACAGTGGGTCTATCTTAACTTTATCCTCCTGAGACCTGAGTTTTGGTTTGGCGTGCATTTTAGATTTATTCTAGCTTTTTGGGGTTTATGGCAAGCCGTTTTAACTTTTATTCATTTTCAGGATATGAATTCTTGATATCAACAAATTCAATTTTCACTAGTTAAAATAATAGTTATTGATATCAGGAATTAGATTTCTACTAGTAACAATGGCAATTTTTGATATCAGAAATTACATTTCCACTATTAACAATGCTAATTCTTGATATCCACAATTAAATTTTCACTAGTTAAAATTATAATTCTTGATATCAGCAACTGAATTTCAACTAGTAAAAACTATAATTCTTGATATCTGTAATTGTATTTTCACTAGTGAAAAGTCTCCATAGGCTGCCATTCAAAATCAATTGTTGATATCAAGAATTGATTTTTTACTAGTTGAAATTCCAATTTCACATATCAGAAATACAATTCTTATAGTAAAAACCTTTATTTCAGACCTGCCAACATGTACGCATTTTGCGTAGAGGATACGCATTTTGACCTCAAAGTACGGTGGTACGTTTTGTCACTCTAAACTACGCAAAAACCTGGTGACGCTTCTGTGCACGCGTAGTCCTCAAATCAAGCAACAGCAAAAGAAGCGGAGTTCGACCAATCATAGCGCTGGGTTCATTCCCCAAATAGCAAGCGGGGATGATTGACAGATGCGTAAGGCCTATCAAATTAAAAAGAGACTGAAAAAAAAAAATCGACAGCAATAAAGACTCCCGCTCGATCCTCTTCCACTCCCGCGGCCTAACGTCTGATTGAGTTCATAAGTGAGGACAGTAGTCACAGCACTTCTGACTCCTGAAGGTAAACGGGCTGGGGTGGATGTGGAAAGTTGAAATATTGTTTTTAGTTAACTTAATCTGGATTCAATGATCACGCGGGAGTGATCGCATGGATTATTATAAAATACTCCGTCATTCATGGTCACTCAGATTAGAGGAAAACATCATTCAGCTATGCAAATTATAAAATGCTTAAGTATTGATGAACAATAAATCTAAATAAAATTAAAGTCGCTGTGGTTTAGTGATTATGAAAGTTCTGTGATAAATTGTGGATTACTGATAAACCTGGAGAAACAGGCGTTTATTTATTCATTCTCAGTGTTGAGAAACGTAGTCTGCATGTTATGTTAATGTGTTAATAATAACTAAAGTAGCCTAACTAATTATGTTACATAATTATTTTGTATGAAAACTAGCGTATTAGTTACTTATGGATTAAAAAGTACCGTTGTATCAGTGCTGCGCAAGCTCTCTCTCACAAACACAGACCGCGCTCACACAGAGAGAGAAG
Source organism: Gila orcuttii (assembly GCA_026230005.1). Taxonomy (NCBI): domain Eukaryota; kingdom Metazoa; phylum Chordata; class Actinopteri; order Cypriniformes; family Leuciscidae; genus Gila; species Gila orcuttii. The sequence continues at coordinate 29,167,212 of JAPDVR010000021.1, forward strand.
ATAATTGTAAATTGACGGGCTAAGTTTAAATTTTGTTTTGGTTGTGTGTTTTTTCTGTCAAAATGACTGAAAGCATTTTGTATTATCCATCCGTGTTTTTAAAATTCGTTAAAAGACAGACGTTTTACTGTTAACACAGCCCCATATTTCGGATTCATCTAAACTTATACTTGATATTCTTTTTAGAATAAGTGATTCGTTTTGCTATTATTGGTCATGTGACAGGACTCCTGTCTATTGTCAACTATTTTCTATAAATATGTTTATATTGGCTAATGTTTATTCAGCTAATGCGTGGCCTGTTTAAAATGTGCAATGTTCAAATGCAAAGACACCACGTCATAAATAAAAGTCCTTTTTTCTGTGTGATTTAGTATCATATTTGGATATTGGAATAATAAATTAAGTAGCCTATCTTAAATGTACACATTCTTTCTAGTTTTTTTTTTTTTTTAATTTTAGACTAGTTGTTGACCAGCACACATTACATGCTTTTTTATGCAATGCAATATTGCAATGCAATATTAATCATGAATAAAAAATGGTTTTGAGCAGTATATTGAATTTTTGGACTTTCACTGCAATAGCTAAATTGCTAGCTAAAACTTTAGAAGTCAAAACTAGAATTATGAAGATAGGCATGTGTTTTGTGATGCTACTCAAAAAAAAATTACAAGGTTGGCAGGTCTGTTATTTTTGATGTCAAGAATTCAATTGTCACTAGTTGAAATGTCTATTCTTGATATCAACAATTGAATTGCTACTAGTAACAATGTTCATTTATGATATCAATAATTCCATTTTCACTAGTGACAATGTTAATTTCTGATATCATGAATGTAATTGTTACTAGTAAGAAAGCCATTTTAGATATCTGAAATTATATTGATATCAGAAATACATTTTCAGATATCAAAAATTAAAATTTTTACTAGTTGCATTTAATTGTTGATATCAAGAATAGACATTTCAACTAGTGACAATTGAATTATTGAAATCAGGAATTCGCATTTTTACTAGTAACAATGTAATTATTGATATCAAAAATTATATTTCTACTAGTAAGAAATCAATTATTGATATCAACAATTCAATTGTTGATATCAATAATTCTATTGTTGATATCAAGAATTCAATTGTTGATATCAAGAATTCTATTGTTGATTTCAATAATTAAATTGCTGATATCAAAAAAGTAATTGTTGATATCAACAATTGAATTCTTGATATCAACAATTCATATCCTGTGTGTGTGTGTGATCGCGATCGAGCAAGAGAGAGTGTGTGTGTGCGCGCGCGATCGCGAGTGAGTGAGCAAGAGAGAGAGAGAGAGAGAGAGTGTGTGTGTGTGTGTGTGTGTGTGTGTGTGTGTGTGTGTGTGCGCGAGTGAGTGAGCAAAGTGAGTGTGTGTGTGTGTGTGTGTGTGTGTGTGTGTCGCGAGCGAGCGACGAGCAAGAGAGAGAGAGACAGAGAGAGAGTGTGTGTGTGTGTGTGTGTGTGTGTGTGTGTGTGTGTGTGTGTGTGTGTGTGTGTGTGTGTGTGTGTGTGTGTGCGATCGTGAGTGAACTGAAGCCCCGTTTAGTGTGTGTGTGTGTGTGTGTGCGCGCGCTCGAGTGAGTGAGTCAGTGTGCGTCACGAAGCTCAATGCAACTACAAATTTTTTTTTTTGCTAACATCTTATACAATTTCAGCAAAGCTAAGTCCCATTGTCCTCATATGTGGACATCAACTTTAGCAGCATAGTAAATCTTTATTGTTACAAAAGTTTGTCAAATGTGCATGCCATTTTAATCATACAACTCTTCTATGCATAACTTAACAAGAATCAACAATGAAATGTTTTTAGATTTGTTATCTTGTGGACGTTTTGGTCTGGAGTGGGTGCGTGACATGTGACCTGTGTTCTCCGCCATCTTTAAATTATTTATGTTAAATTTTTTTCTCTTCTGACCCCACCAGATGGCAGTGTAAGTGTCCTCGTTTGTAAAAAACATGTTTCAGTTACACAGAATTAAGTATTATGCTGCACACAACCAAAAATGTGATGTCCTCATATGAGGTCGCAGGGTCTCAGGAGGTTAAAATAATAATACGGAACTTGAATGATAGAATGCTATTTTGACTAGTTTATTTTAGGTTTAATGTATATAAGTGATTAAATACTGTTGTTGTTGTTTTAGGACACTCCTACTGATTGTGATGGTTCTTGAATGTCTTCTCACCCACACCCAAGGAAGTAGTTTGTATATCATATTGCCAAATTTTAGAAGAGTCTTTTTGATAATTCTGCCCAAATTGGATGGAGCTGTAACCAGTGTGCATGAGGTGTCGTCCCAGAGACGGGTACGATTCTCCGATGGCCATAGGAGGACAACCTAAGCCAGGGTGGCATCGCCACTGGGGCACCTGCCCACCAGGTAAGGGAGGTGTAATCTGTGCGAAGGGAGTGGATGTGATGCTACTTTGGGCCAAGAGCATCAGAGAGGGTGTAATAAATTTTAGTCTGCCTCAACCCAGAGTCCACTCCCAAAAAAACTTTAGAATGAGGAGCTCATCCCCTAAATGGCTTAATTATCATAGAGATGAAGGAAGTAAAGTTATATTGTTTCTTCACCATTTGGGTTGATCACATCCTGAGCAAATGGTAGTCAATTGTAGAATGGGACTGGGTGTGGGACACAGAGAACCTTATCAGGCAATGGGGTGCTAAACTTCATTAACATACAGACCACAGATGCAGTAACAAAACTTTTTATGAAGTTGCCTTAAGGGCAAAGAAAATGCAGAGATGTCAGGGTATCGGCCATGACAAAGGACCATTATAGGACATGGTGGTGGCTAAAAATCTGAATAACAATGGTCAAAGTTTAGTGTACGGAATTTACACTATCTAAATTACAGTCTTAGGAGGCTGATTGAAAAGATTATTTGTTTATAGGAAGAGAGAGAGACTGTTTGAGTGAAGAAAGGGGGATGGTACTCTCCCTTTCTGTTATCAGTCAGCCAAGGCAAACTGAAGCAAAGTGATGATAATGAACCAAAGCAACACAGCTGACTTTTCTAAAATCAAATGAATAATAAACAGACATGCTTTTGAAACTGGTTAAGAGGCCAGAAGAATAAAAAAAAACATTAGATAAAAGATACAGAAATAATGTAAGGTTAAAATGTCATGTAAAATTTAAATCTTTTTAGAGAAAAGATATGAATAAGAAATATGAGTGGTTCATAGTCAGGGATGAGTGTGAGTGTTAATTCATGTTTTGTACAGTATGTGTTAGTTTAGGACAACTATTCTGTCTGAATAGTGTGTATAAATGTGTCAATTACCTCTGAAAAGAGTGTTTTAGCATTATTGATGGGTTAAGGCAAATGACAAATTCGAAAGTAAGCTGAGAAATTTGAGTCAATCTGATGAGAAGGCAACACAGAACATAGGACGAGCTTTAAGTTGATTGATCATCGAGCTCTGTCTGTTAATTATTGTTTTGGTCATTTATGATGTGCAGTAGATTTGAATTACTTTCTGGACAGGTTTAAGTATTGATGTGTAAATTAGAATTGTGAATTTGTAGATAGCCGTCAGTCATGTGTTGAGAAAATGTTATAGATTTGACAGCAACAAACACGTAGGCTAAGTAAATATCAGATTATCCAGAGAGCCCTTAACAGTTATGTATAGTAAAAAGGGGGAGATTGTTGTTCGACTGACGTTGACGAAGTGTGCACACCACAACCTGACCTGACCAATTGATGACCTGGAGAATGTTTGTAGATGACTGAAATGCGAGACCAACAACAGGCCTGAAAAGCAGGATACGCTGTGAGACTCGGGGCCGTTGCCTTAAAACAGTTTGATAAGAAGATAAAGTAATATTTTTGTTTCAGAGGCAGAGAAAGATGTCTAAAGGAAATTTGGCTGAAGGACAACGTTTGGGTTAGCAAACTTTATCCAAACAAATGTTACCAAATAAATATTAACAAATATTGCAGTTTTTCCTGTTGCTCAAACAGTATTGGCGCTTGTATCGCCAAGGTCATGGGTTTTGATTTCCGAGGGAAAGCAAGAACTGATAAGAAAGTAAATGTGTACCTTGAAATGTAAGTCGCTTTGGATAAAAGCGTCTGATAAATGTAACAGAATCTTATTATGTTTGATTGATGCACGAGATGTGTCGTGCATCAAGAGGAGGATGATAATAGTTGCCAAATATGGTTTACTAAGGGGTTCACATTTGATGAAAGCCATCACACAGGTGGGAAGATAAATGTTGGAAGGACACTGGGTTTAATTGGGTAAAAGCACGGCAAGAAGTCATTCTTCTTCCTAACAAAATTGCTGTATTCTTCTCCATAACAAAATTGCAGGACTGTTTCGACGGGAAGTGCCAGGGCAGACGCAGCGGCGAGGGCCGCGAAAGAAACTATGTGTACTTAACCTCGAAATTTGTTTTTCTTTACAGAGCATGCAGATTTTGATACAGGGAATGTGCCCAATAAAATAATGGCTATGGATGAATTTGGCTAACTTTCCTGGCCTGGGTTATTATTGTGGCACCTGCGCAGCCCATAATGGGGGAAGGCAGAGAGCAAGCAAGCTTACCCTGTCCACCGCACACTTAAAATTTTCCTTTTGCAGGATGTCAGGATGGATTTAATCAAAGAGAACTGATTCTGTTCCAAATGTATAAATGTCTCGTTTACATAAAATGGGTTGAGTGTTTTTCAGGGGAAAACAACCCTGAGTGCTATTCATTGAGCAATAAATTATCCGGTGATATGTTTCAGGTTGAAAATTCCACAGGTCACACCAAAAAGGACGACAAGACAAGTGGTCACTAACAAAATCACTTAAGGTCTCCATTCACAGGTGACACAGTAAATGACTCATTCCAGTGGGGGTGCGATCGTGATCTAAGGGAAAATCTTATAAGGATTTGAAAATGATTGGAGAGTGTTAGACCTGGGTCCAAGCATCTCACCTTAGACTACACCGACAAGCTTCAAACCATCCAATAGAGCATAAAGTGAGGAATAAAAGGCTAGTGTTAGTAACAGCCTTCCTCGCCAACGATGGAAGGACCATTGCTACGGCACGCAAAGTGTCAAAATGGCGAAGATGGAATGTCTGTGGGACGAACGAGATAATCATCACACCTGGAGGAAGATGAGGACCAACTAATGTTTAAGTTTAGCAGAAGAATCTGTTTCTGTGATGATTTATATTTGATAGAGTCAAACTATGGCTTAGTATTGATATAGATCTAATGATTTGATTGGTTCAAATGTTTTCAGGGAAAGTAGAAAAATCTATTTAATTGTGCGGTAATAAAAAAAATTAAAGACGGTCCGTAATGGAAATATTAGAGATAATTTTGAACAACTACATTGGTTAGAAGATTGAATAAGATCATAAAACTTTTCTGGAAAGATTTTATTAAATAGGGCATTAAATAGAGCTTACTAAATAAAACCATTGCCTGATTGGATTAAAAATTAACAAAATATGGTTAGGAAAAAATCAAGGTGTTTTATCACACAAATGTGATGATTATGAGAGCAACGAGAGTGTTGACATTTACACAGAAATGTGATAGGTTTGAAATGAGGGATTTTTATTTTATGTTTATATTTTTATTTTTTTTATTGTTATTTTCTTTATTCCTACTATGCTTTAAACTATGTCTGAGATGACTGAGGGTCTGATTTTTTGTCGGAAATGCGGTAACAGTGTTTTTCCTAAATAATCTATCTAAACATGCACAAAAAAACTGGGCTTGATTTGGTTGTTATAAAGGTGTGTAAAAAATAAAATAAAAAAATTACCGTTTAAGGTGTGTTTGGGGTCCTAATGACCCCACATTGAAAATGAATGGGAAAATGAAAAAAATTACTTTTCATTTTGTTTTGCCAAAAAAATAAAAGTAAATCCATTATAAATCTGAAAATTTCTACATATAAACCAAGGACTGGTCCTAGAGCATAAATAAAAAGTGGAAAGAACTTTCTATCTCATACGCACACATGTATGTGACTGCAACAGAGAGCATTTTTATAGATTGCCCTCAAAAATCAACTAAACTGACACACACGCACACCATAATTTTACAAAAACTACGGTTGTTGTGTCACGGAATGTAGCTTCACATTTTAGAGTGGCCTTTTATTGTGGCCAGCCTAAGGCAGACCTGTTCAATAACCATGCTGTCTAATCAGCATCTTGATATGCCACACCTGTGAGGTGGATGGATTATCCCAGCAGCGTGATTTTTTTCCCCAAACCACTTCAGCGGAAATCCCGCCCTGCAGCCGATTTCATTGGTTTAAGTTACAGTGACGGTTAGGTTTAGGGATCAGTGTTTGGTGTAGGCAATCAGTACAGTGATTGACATGACCAATGAAAACTTTAGAATCGGCTGCAGGGCGGGATTTCCAGTGAAGTGGTTTGGGGAAAAAAATCACGCATCTCAGCAAAGGAGAAGTGCTCACCAACACAGATTTAGACAGATTTGTGAACAATATTTGAGAGAAATAGGCCTTGTGTGTACATAGAAAAAGTCTTAGATCTTTGAGTTCAGCTCATGAAAAAATGGGGGCAAGAACAAAAGTGTAGCATTTATAATTTTGTTCAGTGTGTAAAAATATATATAAAAAACTGAAACTAAAATTAAAACCTTAAAAATAATTTTCTTTACTTGAAATAATATAAACTAATAATTGTAAATTTTGTTTTAAACGTCAGAGAGAAAAAAAAAACATTCAACTGGAAGAAAGGGTCCAAAATTCTCTCTTGCATACCCCCCTTGCATACCCTAAACTCTTAATGGCACCCCTGCCCATAGTATAATATCAATATAAAATATCATACCTGTAACTGGAGCCATACAGTCATGTCCTTTACACACAGTGCTGCATTACTCATTGTTGGGACACTCACTGTCACTGGCACATAACTCTTCACCCTTCATTAAACACAACACTTCTACATGTTCTGTGCTTGGACACACTCCTGGCTTTGCTGTTATACAGACACATGACAGAGAAAATAAATTAGCCTTGATATATTTAAGAGCACAGGTAAAGTGACATTTATGAGTTGTGAAGATTGTTTTAAGTTACTTAAATTATTATATTTTTTAAAGCCTAATAAATGTTAAAATGTATAGCTTTCCATTATACTGTAATGCTGAATGTCTATAATTAATGGCTAAAATGAGAGGAGGGTGGGGGGTCAGTTTCTTAGAGACATAAGGAGCAGTATTGGAGTATTTGTATCAGTGATGCCTTCTTTCATAACAAGATGCCATTGAACAAATATTTGAAATATCAGCTGTTGTCTTTGTTGTTTCTATTCTATTAATTTGGAGATTAAATGTGAATATATAAAATATATAAAAGTACTTGAATTTCAGGGGCGATTAATTAGTTAAAAAAAATTTAATCGATTGACCGCACATAATATAATATAAAAATACCTGTAACTGGAGCCATACACTGAAGTCCACATCCATTGCTGCAGCATTTCTCATTGTTGGCACAGTCACTGTCATCGGCACACGACACGAAACGTATCCAGGCACATTCTTCTGCTTCATATTTTGTGCTTGGACACACTCCTGGCTTTACTGTTATACAGACACATGACAGAGAAGCCATATCACTGAATGCTAAATGTCTTTTTCACTGGATTTTTGGTTTTTTTGATGTTGTTGCTGTGAGGACCTTTGAAATAACTGAAATCATTTGGTGAAGTGATATGAACATGTAAAATGCGGTCAAGACCTGCCTGGAAATACTTTAGACGTGCGTTTCCCTGAAACGCATTAAACTGGAAGAAGGGGGCCCAAAATTCTTTCTTGCATACCACCCCCTCCCCTAAAACTCTTAATGTCACACCTGCCCGTAGTATATATAATATAGTATAATATAATACCTGTAACTGGAGCCGTACACTGACGTCCACCACATGCAGTGCTGCAGCATTTCTCCTTTTTGGGACACTCACTGTCATCGGCACACAACTCTAACCCCTTCCTTTTACACCTTACTTCTTCATAGTTTGTCCTTGGACACACTCCTGACTTTGCTGGTATACAGACACATGAGAGAGAGAGGAAAAATTAGCCCTCATATATTGAAGAGAACAGGTAAATGTGACATTTATTATAATGAGTCTTTGTGAAGATTGTTTTAAGTTTAGTTAAAGTATAGTTGTTATATTTTTAAAGCCTAATAAATGTTAAAATTGATAGATGTCAGTTATACTGTAATGCTGAATGACTAAAATTAGGGGAAAAATTCTATTTCATAGAGACATCAGGAGCAGTATTGGTATCAGTGATGCCCTCTTTCATTAAAAAGATGGCATTAAATAAACATTTGAAATATCTGCTACTGTCTTTATGTTGTTCCTACTTTAATTTTGAGATTAACCCTTAATCAGTGTTTGGGGTACCATTAGACCCCACTGGACGACTTCTTAATTTTAGCATAAATAAATAAAAAGTGGAACGAACTTTCCATCTCATATACACACACAAATGTATGTAACTGCAACAGAGCATTTTTACAGAAATTGGCAAATAAAATAAAACTGGCATAAATTTAAATAAAATTGTGATTTAAATCAAGGTCTGGTCCTAGAGCATGAAGACAAAGTGGAACGAACTTTCTATCTCATACACACACACATGTATGTGACTGCAACAGAGAGCATTTTTATAGAAATTGGCCAAAAAAAATCAAAAATCACCTTGACTGACAAGTGTCTGCAAATGTGTGTATAATAATTTGCAAAAGCAGATAATTCAAAATATATCAGACAAGGACAACAAATTCTAACTGACAAAATGAGATTTTTATGTATTTCCGAATGTTTATATATATATATATATATATATATATATATATATATATATATATATATATATATATATATATATATATATATTTATATATTCATAAAATATATATAAAGTTGTGAGGAGAAGTTGAAGCATCAAGAAAAATGAAGTGAAAAGTCCTATATGGTCCTATATGGACCTCTATTGGAGATATGTGGTCATTGCACTTTCCCTCTTTAATTATAATTTCTAACGTTTTTCCACAAACCTGGCAGTATTCTATCCCTAACACATAGAGAAATGTCCTAAAACAATTTAGATTTAATTAAGATCGTCATTCAAGTGATTTTTTTCTTTAAAAAATAATTTTTCATGAGCCAATTTATGGCCTAGTTAAGTAATTGTGCAGTAAATGGGTAAAAAAACCTTCAAAATTTCCACAAAAACACAGCATAAATGTATACTTGAGAAGTAAATAAAAAAAATTATATATAGTTTTCCATATAAAAAAAAAATATATTTCCTTATGCAATCGCTCTTTAAAAGTTTGGGGTCTATTAGACCCCAAACACCATGAACGTTATCCTTTTTGAACACTGATTAATGTGAAATGACTACAATTTTAAAAATATAAAAGAACTTGAATTCTAGGTGCGATTAATTGCGCTTAATTACAGAAAATGTGCAATTAATTAGTTTATCGATTGACCACATATAACCTAATAAAATACCTGTAACTGGAGCCATACACTGAAGTCCACATCCATTGCTGCAGCATTTCTCATTCTTGGCACAGTCACTGTCATCGACACACGACACGAAACGTATCCAGGCACACACTTCTGCTTCATATTTTGTGCTTGGACACACTCCTGGCTTTACTGTTATACAGACACATGACAAAGAACCCATATCACTGAATGCGGAATGAATTTTCACTGTAAAAAAAAATTTTTTGGAAGTTGTACCTAGGCTAAATATTATTGGAATACGTTTTAGTAGAAAGAACTATTTAGGTCTTTCTACTATAAAAATGTTGTGTTTTATTTGTCGTAGGTTTTAGTTATTTTGCTGTTGTTGGCTGTGAGGACCTTTGAAATAACTGAAATCATTTGGCAAAGTGATATTGAAATGTTCGTAATGCGGTCAAGACCTGCCTGGAACTACTTTAGCCGTGCGTTTCCCTGAAAATAACTGCACACCTTAGAATCTTTGTCAACCAATCAGATTCAAGCATTCAACAGCCCCATAGTATAATGTAAAAATACCTGTAACTGGAGCAATACATTGAAGTCCACATCCATTACTGCAGCATTTCTGATTGTTGGCACTGTCACTGTCATTGGTACACGACACGAAACGTATCAGGACACACTTTACTGGTTCATATTTTCTGCTTGGACACACTCCTGGCTTTACTGTTGAACAGACACATGACAGAAAAGCCATATCACTGAATGCTGAATGTCTTTTTTACTGGGGCTTTTGATTCTTTTGCTGTTGTAGTCTGTAAGGACCTTTTGAAATAACTGAAATACTTTGACAAAGTGATATGACATGTACGTAATGCAGTCAAGACCTGCCTAGCAATTTCAAATTGAGGGGGGGCTGGGGGGGTACCAGACCTCCCATAAGCATTAAGGGACCCCCATAAGGCCCAAAAAAAATTACCTTGGGGTCCCCCAGTTTTTCATTAAAATTTAAATACTAGAAACATAATATATGACGTAATTTTTTTTCCAAAGTAGGCTATTGCGCTGCCGCTCCCATAAGCTACTCCAAATTAGATTTGCGTCTGAAAATACACTCAAGTGCGCCACACACTGTTTTCTGAAGGAATTCACAGACAGCGACGTCGCTGTCAAGTCACCTTCATTTATATAGCGCTTTTAACAATATGGACAGTTTCAAAGCAGCTTTACAGTGATAATAGGAAATTAAAGTAACAGATTGTTTTGGCTTTACAGCAGCTCTAGAATAAAGTTATTGTTCAGCTAAAGTTAGTTTTGATCGATTCACTTCCGTTGCAATGATCATTAGTTATTAACTTGGGGGCCACTTACACGACACCGCTCCAACAGAAAACCCACACGCTCTGGCCCACTCATTCGCAGAATTATTTATGGCTTCCGAGTAGCCATATAAACCGGAACTATTTTGACACACACACATATAGAGCACCATAGCATCTGTATCTTCCAGAGAAGTCTCTATAGAGGGTTTTCACTAGACGTCATCAATCCGGAAGTCGGCCATTTTGGAGGCACTGAACATAAACAATGCCACTGAACGGACTTGCATATTTGCCTGATTATTGCTGCTGAAAAATGGTTGTGTTTTGGTCTGTACGAATTGGTCGCACCGGGAAAAAACATTTAGAGTTCTATAGACTGCCAAAAGTTAAAGAGAAGATTGCAAAAAATGGATGAAAGGCGTTTGTGGTTGAGAGAGGCACAGCATCAGCCACATGTGTAAATGAAGCGTTGACTATGGCTAAAATGTTGACGTAAAGTAGTTAACTATGGCTACATTCACACAATCAGTCCCAATCCGGTTATCTTTGTAGCCGAATGGAATCTGATCTAAAACGATGTCCACACTGTGTATTGCAACTGTTCAGATCCGATTTGTGCATTCACGCAGCACTTTGGCAATGACGTTGTGGTGATGGAGGGTTTTGCATTTGCAATAGAGATGTTGTCTTATTTAAATTTTACAACATGGAAATGTGTAGCCGCCGCGCTGGACTCCTGCATCTCGAGCAAGGGGGTAATCCATCAGCCGGAAACTGAAGCCTCGCAGGAGCCGCCATTGCAGAACTTAACCTGCTATTAGCATTCCACTGACTACCATTCATTTTGGCATCACTTTAACAGCGAATAACTTTACATCTGAGACGTCCAAAGACTTAATTTGTCCATTATTTATTTTTAAAGAAACATGACAATGTATAAAAGGCTCCATTATTTTGTATCTTACGTTATGGCCCCGTAGAAGCCGTTTTTGTAAAAATAGGCTAACAATTGCGTCATAACCACGCTACTTTCTGTCGCACAATAGATAAAATTACCATATAGACAGGAGGAGAAGCTCGCAGGCAATCTTTTACTGTCTATGAGTCAATCGGGGGGACATAGAGGCATAAAGTCAAGGGAGAAGACCATAGAGTCCATAAAAGCAACAGGACAAAATATTTCAACAACGTTTTTAAAGAATTAGGTGATTCAGATTTGTCTTGGCACAGCTACTAGAAGATGTACAACTGTCAGACTGTCGTCAAGCTCAGTTTGAGCCTGCGCAGTCGCTCAGCCATCAGGAAGTGAGTGCTTTAATTGGGCTTCAGTTTTCTCTGTTGAAATCAAGGGGGTCGCTGTGTCCATTTCTTTTACTGTCTATGGTCTCGAGCTGCAGAACTGTAGGAGGCTGGTATGCACAGCTTTTTTTCCACGCTCTTATCTGCGCCGGTTTCAGAAATAATAATTTTCTGCTTGTCCGGCAGTTTGCGACAACACAGCCTTGTTTCGGCAGCGACTTTCAGCATGTTCTATGTTTTACGTGGCGTGAGAAAGTCACATACCACGCGAAATCCGATCAGAGCGTTAAGACTGAAGCGGATTTCCTGATATGTGATTTGAATAGGATTTCAAACCACATATGGATGTAGCTTAAAAAGGATTTCATGTGCTTTTTTTGGACTGACAATCTGAACGTAGCCTATGTCGGGATAAGACATAGAAGGAAGAATAGCGGTACGGGCTAGAGAAGCTAGCTCGTTCAGATCTTTACCACATTTTAACTTTAGTTCGTCAAAATTCCGGGCTCTTTCCTTCTCTATATGATTTTGCAGCTTCCATGTGTTTTTTCCCGTAGTTTAAACATCATGCATTAATGTAACAATGTGTTCAGTAGTACATAAACAGTGCAATCGGTGCAATCCAGGCTGTTGTTTACATCCGAGTATTTCTGCCCCACTTTGTGATGGCAGTGAGACGGGAGAGAGAGCACTTAAAACTCTTCCGATCGCAGAAATCATTCTCTGTAAAGAAATTAGGAATGAACATGTGAGAATTTATCAAGATCTTTTTAATTGTGTGCTCTTTTGGACAAAAAAAAAAAACTTTAATGAAGCTATTTTAAGTAGCTAGCCATAGCCATGTGATCACAATGCTGCAGATCCAATTCAACTGTGTTTTTCATTGTCAAATAATGATATCAGTTTATACCAATGCCATTTGATTATAGAACCGAGCTTGCAGTCAGAGGCTATTAGCCAGTGCTGGCCCGTTTAAAACGCTGGGATCCGACACCAAAGTCCCAAGGGCAGTAGCCCGGGGCTCATGTAGTGCATAATCACCATAGACTCACAGAGAGTCGGAGAAGAGAGGCTGCAAGCATCATTCCCCATGAAATAGCATCCTATAGGAGCTAGTTATGTTAATAGTGTTTCACACAGACAGGGTGAGCGTGACAACACTGCAGACAACAGACAACACTGCAGGCCCTTAGAAGTGTAAGCCAGTGCTATGGCGTCGACTATCCATCTGGATAAGCTCTGTTTTGATGCGGTCAGTCCCTTGGAACGTCCGCCAAACAAAACTAAGAGCTGCTCGGTCTGCCTGAAGGCAGACGAGCGGGACTCATAAGCTCTCAGTGCCCTGACAGGGCAAAGGAGACTCGCATCCTCCTCCTCATCATGAATCGAGAGAGCGCACAGGGAAATCACCTGGGCCCTGAACGGTGTGTTGAGGGATTTGGGCACGTACCCGTGCCTCGGTTTGAGTATGACTTTTGAGTCATTAGGCCCAAACTCCATACATGACGCGCTTACTGAAAGCGCTTGTAAGTCCCCTATGCGCTTCACTGAAGCGAGAGCCAAAAGAAACACCATTTTGAAAGACAGATGCTTCATGTCTGACAAATGGATTGGCTCGAACGGGGCACCTTTCATGCCTTCCAAAACCGTAGAAAGGTCCCACACCGGCACTGAAGGAGTTCTAGGAGGGTTCAACCTCCGAGCTCCCTTGAGGAATCGCACGACTAGGTCATTTTTCCCCAGTGACTGGCCAGACACAGGTTTTGTAAACGTTGCTATGGCCGCCACGTACACTTTGAGCGTGGATGGGGTCCTGCCCTTATCCAGCAGCTCTTGAAGGAAGGAAAGTACTTCCGTGACCCCGCAGTCTACGGGTGAAAAGCCCTGAGCTTGACACCAGGCAGAGAACACAGACCATTTCGAGGAGTACAGCTGTCTTGTAGACAGGGCCCTTGCCTGCGTGATCGTGTTTAACACTCCCTCCGGGAGGTTAGCGGGTATCCGTTGATGGCCCATGCGTGTAGGGACCATAGTTGCGGGCGAAGATGACAAATCGAGCCCTTGGCCTGAGAGAGGAGGTCTCTCCTCAATGGTATTGGCCACGGGGCAGTGCTGGTCAGCCGCATCAGGACTGGAAACCACGTCTGGTTTGTCCAGAGCGGAGCCACAAGCAGCACTGGGCATCCATTTTCCCTGATTCGTTCCAGCACTTGAGGCAGGAGCGAGACGGGGGGTAAAGCATAGAGGGGACAACGGGGCCAAACGTGGGCCAGCGCGTCCTTGCTCTTGGAGAAATATTTCGGACAGTGAGCGTTCTCGTAAGACACGAACAGGTCCACCTGCGCTCTGCCGAATGTCTCCCACAGCAGTTGGATCGTCTGCGGGTGCAGCGACCATTCCTCTGCTGGGACATTGTCTCTGGACAGCCTGTCTGGTCCCAGATTCAGGTGACCAGGCACATGCGCCACTCTCAGAGAAAGCAGGTTGTGCTGAGCCCAGACCAGGAGGCATTCCGTTAGCCTGTAAAGGTTTCGGGACTTGATGCCGCCCTGGCGATTTATGTACGCCACCACTGACATGTTGTCCGACCGGACCAAGACGTGGTGACCCTTTATCTGGGGACAGAAGCGCCGTAGCGCGTTGTCGACTGCCATCATTTCCAGACAGTTTATGTGTAGGAGCTTTTCCCATTCTGACCACTGGCCAAAAAACGGTCTGCCCTCGAGCAGCGTCCGTGGACACCACCTTCACACTCGAGGGAGTCCCCAGACTCACACCTGACTGATACCAGTCGGTAACATACCACGCGACCAGCGGTCCATGCCCTGGGCGGAACTCGCGCTTTCAGCCACAGCTGCAGTGGGCGCATGCGAAGCAGACCCAGCTGGAGCACTGAAGCTGCTGAGGCCATGAGGCCCAGCATTTTCTGAAACCTCTTGAGCTGGACAATCGAGCCGCGGCGAAAGGATTTCACGGCGTGCTGAATGTCCCGTCCGCGCTCTGGCGACAGATGCGCTGTCATAGATAGCGAGTCCAGCACTGTTCCCAGAAAAGATATTTTCTGGCTGGGAGACAGCGAGCTCTTCGCCCAAGTGACTGTGAGACCCAGATTCTCGAGATGTTCGAGTAATGTGGCCCTGTGTTCTATGAGCTCTGATTGTGATCGAGCTAGAATCAGCCAATCGTCCAAGTAGTTCAAAATTCGCATGCCCTGAAGTCTCAGGGGTGCGAGGATCCATGCACTTCGTAAAAGGACGGGGTGCCAGGGACAGGCCGAACGGCAGAACTTTCTATTGGTATGCCTGGCCCTCGAAGGCGAATCTCAAAAATTGCCTGTGACGTGACGCTATTTGTATTTGAAAATAGGCGTCTTTCAGATCTATTTACATGAACCAGTCTCCCTGGCGCACTTGCGCGAGGATTTTCCTGGTTGTAATCATTCTGAACTGGCGCTTCGTGAGCGTTTTCTTCAGCCGTCGCAGATCTAGAATGGGTCTGAGACCCCCGTCTTTTTTCGGTACCAGAAAATACCTGCTGTATAGACCCCCTTCGCTCTGAGCCTGAGATAAAGGTTCTATAGCCCCTTTGCTCAGTAGTTTCGTTATCTCGGCTCGAAGTAGATGAGATACTTCGTTTTTTACCGTCGTTTCGACTCGCGCCGCGCAAAGGCAGGGCCGTCGAGTGAACTGCAGCGAATAACCTCTTTTTATAGTGTTCAGCACCCATTCTGATACCCCGGGAAGCTTTGCCCACGCATCTGCATGAATAGCTAGAGGTAGAATGAAATCTGGGCTCTGGCCGCGGCATAGCGGCGGCCGGAGAGCTCCGGTGTGCTGAGAAATAAACACTGTGTAGTGTGCGAGGGGGGGGGTGCGCTGATCACAGCGGACAGCCCGACCGCGCTCAGCTTCTCTCTGACGGGTTGTGGAGAGAAGGCGAGCGGGACGAGCCCCGTGGGGTTCGGCATGTCTGTGAGGGAATGTGGGACCGGGATAGCGGGCACACTCGCTGCACTGAGAACACTGTCGGCTGCCGACTGAAAATGTGTTGGTTTCGTTTTTACAGAAACCGTGGGACATGCTTCGTGTAGTGTTTGTGGGCACTGTGTTGTGGGCACGTACACTACATTTATTGCACAATCGACATGGGTCGATTTTATTTGTGCTAGCCCTGTATTGTGGCGGGCTGTGTCTGCGTGTGGGAATGGGCACTGAGATGTGGGTATTCTTACAACACTCATAACACCATCGGCCGTGGCCGGAACACCAGAAAATACACTTTTTATTGGATTTATCTGGATAGCCGTAAAACTGGATTTTGGACTTCCGGTTTAACGTCTGACATGTGAGGTCGTAGGATCGGAAGCTCTGCAAACTAATTGTTATATTTACTTTCTATATAAGTTATAACCCATTTAACTTACTCATCACAGCTGTTAAATTGTTTTGTGCGATATTTCTGAGCTTTGCGCCTCAATGTCAAAAGCTCCGCGACAGAAAAAGACTGATTCGGCGAGCTCTAACGGATCTGCAGAGTTAGCAAAAGATGAAACTAGCATAACGGAGGGTGCTACAATAATGTCAGCGATTAAGTCTTTGGAAGCTGGAATTTACCAAAAGTTTGATGCGCATGCAGCGGAATTTCGGAAAGATATATCATCCCTGAGAGAAGTACATAATTCACTAACGGCGGTAACTTCAGAAGTGAAAGCGCACGAGGATAGACTAACTAGTCTGGAAAATGCTACGTCAGAGTGGACGACTAGTCTGCAGGCACTTGAGCCCACCGTGACCTCCTTACGGAATGAGATTACCGCTCTTCAGGCTAAGTGCACAGATTTGGAATGCCGCTCCCGTCGAAGCAATTTGCGTCTTGTGGGTATTCCCGAGGGTATGGAAGGTACACAGCCGACAAAATTTATCTCAGAAGCACTGCAAGAAATATTCAGCCTCCATGAACCCCCGCTTCTTGCTCGAGCCCATCGTACGTTGGCAGCGCGACCCGCGGAGGGTCAGAGACCGCGGGCTTTTGTCATATGCTTTCACCGATTTGACGTCAAGGAAGACATTCTGCGGATTGCCATTCAATCCAAACAGCTCAGATTCAAAGACAGACCTGTCCATATTTTCCCTGATTTCCCCCCTGAGATCGCCAAAAAGAGGGCAGCGTATTACGACGTGAAACGAGTGCTGAAGTCCAGATCGAATGTGAAATATGGACTGAGAGGTCTAACTGGCTTTCGAATCACGTATGAAGGTACTGAGCACAAGTTTGATACCCCAGCCGAAGCGATGAACTATGTGAAAAGGCACATTGTGACCCCATAAGACAAGAGGACACGATCTGTTTGGCTGAGGTAATAGAAGGGTCAGCTGGTTGAAGTAGCTGCCTGACTTTCAAAACTTATGGACTAATGTTTGCTGGAAAAATATCATGTTATTCTTTCTACCTGCTCTATATCTGTTAATGTTATATTACCAGCTGTGTCATTTAATTTTTCTTCTCAAGAGTTATCGCATAGTTTAAAATAAAATAGGTGCTGAGGCTATTTTTCGCTCATTAGCCTATTATAACAATATTTAAAATTTCAGTTTTTTGTTTCTGTCATAACCATAAATGTGGTTGTAACATGATTTAGTGGTTTGCAGAGTCATGTTCGAGTTTCGTGTTAAAGTGACTCGGGCGTATTGTTGGGTGTTAACCCAGGGAGGCGTACACTCCATCAAGGGTAGTGTTAGCTTTGTTCATAGGGTGGGAGGGGGGAAGGGGAGTAGGGGTGGGGATGGAGGGAGGGGGGGTGTTGCGGTTTCAAAGCTGAGCTCATCTTTAAGTTCATTTATTCTTCATGGTGTTCATTTTTGGGTGGGTGTACTGTCTATTTGAGGTCTCTGTCTTTTTTTTTTTTTTTTTTTTTTCGTATTTTGTTAGTTGGATTTCGTTTGTTTTCATTTTCTCCCGGAATATTTTAATTTCATTAAACACTTTAGCATGGCAAATTCTTTGAGATATGTTAGCTGGAATTGTAAGGCTGTCAACAATCCTGTTAAACGCAACCGAGTCTTAAACCATCTGAAGAGCTTAAAGGCAGACTTTGTTTTTTTGCAAGAAACGCATCTCCGTTCTGCTGACCACTTTAGCTTAAAAAGGGATTGGGTAGGGCAGGTTTTCCATTCAATATTCCATTCTAAATCTAGAGGCTGTGCAATATTAGTGCATAAATCTGTCCCATTTATAGTCTCTGACACTATTGTAGATCAGAAAGGGAGATATATTATTGTATCAGGAACACTTTTCTCGACCCCCCTGACTCTTGCAAATGTTTATGCACCCAATTATGATGATCCTACGTTTATTTCTTCTTTTCTATCTTGTATTCCTAATATTCACTCACACCCACTAATTTTGGCTGGGGACTTTAATTGCGTTATGTCTCCAGGTCTTGACAGATCTTCCAAAAAAATCATAGCTCTATCAAAATGTGCATCAGTTATCCTCACTTTTATGCAAAAGTACGGTATATGTGATGTATTCCGTCACTTGCATCCCTCTGATAGGAAGTATTAATTTTTTTCTCATGTTCACCAGACGTATTCTCGTATTGATTATTTCTTTCTGGACCATAAACTTCTTCCATATTTACAGGACTGTTCTTACCAAAGTATCGTAATTTCTGATCATGCACCTATTATATTAGAGCTTAAGATTCCACACCAGCCCCCTAAATACTGTCAATGGCGTCTTAATCCGGGTCTCCTATCTGACAAGGATTTTATTGAACTTGTTTCTTCCAATATATCGAGTTTTATGGATGTCAATACCACACCAGGCATGCCATACTCAACCATTTGGGAAAGCCTGAAATGTTATTTGCGTGGTCTAATAATTTCTTATTCATCCCATAAAAATAAAGAAAGGAAAAAAAAAACTAATAGAAATATCCCACTCTATAGCGCGTATTGATAGCCAGTATTCTTCTGATCCCTCCCCTGGGCTTTGATTCCCCAACTTAAATTACAATCAGGAGCCATCACAGCAAACTATAAAGAAATAAATTCTGAATTCAAAAAGTTTTATGTTGACTTATACTCCTCAGAATCCCCACCAGATGCTTTCACAATGAACACTTTCCTTAATGGAATTGAATTCACTGCTATTAATAAATTGTCCCATGACTCCTTAGAGAAGGATATTCAGGTGGAGGAAATTGAAGAATCTATAGCATCCATGAAATCTGGTAAGGCCCCAGGGCCTGACGGATTTCCGTCCGAATTTTATAAAGTATTCTCTAAATTGTTAAGCCCAATTTTACTTTCGTTTTTTTCAGAAAGTCTTCAGAATGGTTATTTGCCTGCGGGTCTCTACCAAGCGACTATTTCTCTGCTTCTAAAGAAAGACAAGAATCCACTTGAATGTGGTTCATATCGTCCCATTTCTTTGTTAAACTGTGACTATAAGATCTTAGCAAAACTCTTATCTATCCGTCTGGAAAACTCTATGGGTCAAATAATTTCACATGACCAAACTGGATTTATTCGGGATAGACATTCTTTTTCTAATATTAGGCGCCTTTTTAATATATTGTATTCTTCCCAATCAAACAATCCAGAGGTGGTTCTGTCACTCGACGCTGAAAAGGCGTTTGACCGTGTTGAATGGAATTATCTTTTTCAGATTTTAGGAAAATTCGGATTTGGCCCTACATTTGTCTCTTGGATCAAAATTTTATATGCGGCCCCTAAAGCTTCTGTACGTACTAATAATGTTCTTTCGGAATATTTCGAATTACAACGGGGCACAAGACAGGGTTGTCCTCTTTCCCCATTGCTATTTGCCATAGCCATTGAACCCCTTGCAATTGCCCTGCGGTCCAGTGCGCAGGTCTGTGGTATTACCCGTGCAGGTATAGTACACAAGGTCTCTTTATATGCAGACGACCTTCTTTTTTTGTCTAACCCTCTTATTTCAATTCCTCAAGTTTTTTCCATTTTGAATGTCTTTAGTAGTTTCTCTGGATACAAACTAAATTTCTGTAAAAGTGAACTGTTCCCATTGAACTCATCTACCCTTCAGATTTCATATTCAGATTTTCAATTTAAGGTTGTCAGAAATCGTTTTAAATACCTGGGGATTCAGGTGACTCGTAAATACTCTGACCTATTCAAAGCCAATATTAGTCCTCTTTATAATCATGTGAAGTCTCTCTTCATGTCCTGGAAATGTCTCCCTCTTTCTTTGATAGGAAGGGTGAATATCATCAAAATGAATGTACTTCCTAAATTTTTATATCTTTTTCAATGCCTCCCTATTTTTATTCCAAAATTGTTTTTCACAGTTCTGCAACGGAATATTTCTTCTTTCATATGGGATAAGTCAAAACGAATTAATCAAAGTCATCTTATGAAACCAAAGTGTTTGGGTGGCCTGGCTCTGCCAAATTTTCAAACATATTATTGGGCAGCAAACATTAGGAATCTGTTATGTTGGGTGCAGCAGGATTTGCAATTAAAGAAGTCTCAGTGGGTACTAATGGAATCTGCCTCTTGTACTCCAGCAACTTTGACATCTTTATTATGTGTACCAATTCCCTATAAGCATACTACTTTAGTAAAAAAAAACCCTGTTGTTAAACATTCATTAAGATTTGGTCTCAATTACGTTTGGCGTTGGACCTTAAGGACCCTTGTACTACAGCGCCTGTTTTTTGTAATATATTATTTCCACCCTCTCTGATGGATGGGGCTTTTAATATCTGGAGGGAAAATGGCCTATCTACAATTGATCAACTATACATAGATAACAATTTTGCATCCTTTACGCAACTCCAAGAAAGATTTGACCTACCCAATTCACATCTATTTAGATACTTTCAGATACGGAACTTTATTCGTAAGCAGTTTTCAAACTTTCCCTCTCTGCCATCTAAAAATATACTTGATAACATATTAGATCTCCATACTTCTTTAAAGGGGGTTATATCTAAAATATTTACTATAATCAATACAAAACAGTCCCCCTCAGTGCATCCGCTGAAGGCGCTCTGGGAGGAGGAACTGAATTTGACGCTGGAGGAAAATGTTTGGGATCTGATTGTTGCCCGAATACATTCATCATCTATAAATGCTAGGCACACCCTCATTCAATTTAAGGTAGTGCACAGGGTCCATTGGTCTAGAGTTAAACTAAGCAGAATATTCCCAGATCTTGACCCAACCTGCCTCCGCTGTTTAACTGAACCAGCTACGTTATCACATTCTTTCTGGTCTTGTCCAAAATTGTCTAATTTTTTGGGGAGAATCTTTGGATGCTTTTCTGTTATTTTTTCTTTAACAATAGACCCCAACCCGTTAACAGTACTATTTGGTATCTTGCCGGAACCTGTTCATCTAAACACATTGCAGGCTGACAGTGTAGCCTTTGGAACTCTACTGGCCAGGCGACTTATTCTTATGAATTGGAAGGCAACAGCTCCCCCTTCTTATCGCCAATGGGTTTTTGACCTTTTGTATGCTCTTAGGATGGAAAAGATTCGGTTCGCAATGAAACAAAAGCCAAAATTATTTCTGAAAGTCTGGGGCCCCTTTCTGGAGTACTTTAAGGAGTCAACAACTACATAATTTGTGGTGATTTGTTTTACCCCCCTTTTTTATTATTATTATTATATTTATTTTATTATTATTATTATTATTATTATTATTATTATTTTTATTTTTTTTACAAAACATAAAATTTAAATTCCTATTTGATTTTATTATTTTTTTTGTGTGTGTGTGTGTATGTGTGCATATAATTATGTTTTTCTTTTTATTCTTTTATGTGTATATATCATGAGTGTATATGTATCTATATTACGTACACTATATTACATGTTATTGTTACTCTCTGTCAGACCCAAGATGAAGCTAATAAAAAAAAAAAAAATAAAAAAAAAAACGGCTTTTGTGTGCAGGCAAGTGGGTAAATGGACCGGCTTGTTGACTGCTAAATATACTGGAACAGTCACATTGCATGGAACTGGACGAGCGGAATGTTTCGGTGAAAATCCGGCCGCAGCGGGATCTGAACACTGTCGCTTTCCTAGAGAGGCTAGGAAGGCTTTGAGACCTCGGGCTTGATTTCAATCCTCGGCCGGGGCCCGCGCTGAGGGGGGCGGCGTCCAGCAGAGCGAGACCGCGGTCTCTGTTCTCGGGCCTGGCGGCGTTGAGAAGCAGCGGTGGCGGGTGGTGCAGGTTGCGGCTGGGAGCTCCGGACAGGCGGCGGTTTAGAGCGACCTGCTGCGGAACTAGAGCGCTTCAGGAGGAAGTGCTTCATCACCTGCGATGTCTTTTGAACCTCTTGGAATCTGTCCGCGAAATCTTTGACGGCAGATCCGAAGAGGCCAGCTGATGAAATGGGCGCGTCGAGGAATACCGAGCGCTCCGCTTCAGTCATTTCAGACAGCGTCAACCACAGATGTCTCTCAGCCACGGTGAGAGAAGCCATGTTCCGCCCAATGGCCTGTGCAGCTGATTTTGTGGCGCGTAGAGCCAGGTCTGTAGCGCTCCGTAAATCTCCAACGCTGATAGACTCAGCGCCTTCCTCGTCCATTTTTCGGAGAAGGTCGGCCTGGAAGATCTGCAAGATGGCCATCGTGTGTAAAGCTGACGCGGCTTGCCCGGCGGCGGTGTAAGCGCGACCGTGCATGGTTGACGTCACTCGGCAGGCTTTAGATGGTAGCGTCGTCTGCGTTCGCCGTCCAGCAGAGGGCGGGCAGAGATGGGAAGCTACCGCTGCTTCCACTGGGGGAAGAGAAAGGTATCCTCTGTCTTTCGCACCGTCCACAGTGGAGAATGCAGCCGAGACAGAAGTACGCACCCTGGCTGAGAGGGGGGTGCCCCAGGACCTCGCGACTTCTTCGTGAAGCTCAGGAAGAAAAGGCGCGGGCCTGGATTGTGACGGCGCGTGGTCCTTTGTGAGGAAGCATCCGTCCAGTCGGTTGCGCGCAGGCTGCGCGGGCGCCTTCCATTCGAGGCCGAGGTTGTCGACGGCTTGAGAGAACAGACGCATCAGCTCTGATTCAATGCCCGCTCGTTTTCCAGAAGGCTCGCGGATAGCAGAGGGGAGGTCCACAGACCTCGCCCATTCCTCACTATCTGAAGCCAGGAGAGAACAGACCTCGGATGTTTCGTCGACCTCAATGGCGGAAGCGGCGGCGGACGGCGGCCGCTGTCCGTCGGGGAGGGACTCGAGCAATGCCGGCGAAGCTGGCAGGCGAGCCGGCAAGCTTTGGCGGGCAGGAGAAGGCTCGGGGCCGCGCTGGGCACGGCGCTTTTTACGGCACGGCGATACAGCGGGCTGAAGTGCAGGCTCTGAGAAGGATGCCAGGCGAGTCCTCAGAGTCACCTTAGGCAGTAGCTCACAGTGAGGGCATCCGCCGTCGACGAGAGCGAGAGCCGCATGATCCTCACCCAGGCAGGAAACACAGATGACATGACGGTCCCTGTCGCTGAGTGTGGCTCGGCACGAGCCGCAGGATCCTTGCATCTTGAAAAAGACGCAGCTCTTTTAGCAGAGAGAGAGACAGTGAAAAAATGTGTGTCGCAGCGGCGAACACACACACACAATTTGAAAGGATATAACGCCGGAAAGCGTAGCAGGTACGGCGGCTAAAGGCGGCGATGCCAGCGACTTCAGACTCAATGGCTCGTCCCGCTGTGTGCTTTTCCTCAGACGGAGTCGCTTCTCACTCCGGATCCAGCGATGCGTGATGCTTCGCTGAAGAGATGAAAATCAGTGTACCAGCCTTATCGAGCTATATTTATAGGGCGAGATTACGCCCTTTCTGGCGGGACGTGATGAAATGGGCGCGAAATGCCCCCATTGGATGATGTCACGCAGCGCCTCTCTCGATAGGCTGCTGCTGTTGCCGCAGGGCAGCCAATAGGCGCGCAAGCCGTCCTGCCTATGTTTGCATGCTGCTGCACAGCGTTTTACATTAATTCAAAATTAAGGATAATTTTTTGCTTCAATATCTCGTGGAAAAGAGGTTTCCCCATAGCGTAAGATATTACGCAGTACGAGAGATACTCTCGTAAGAGAACAACAAGCATGTATAAAAACTTTAAACATTAAAAAATATTTTTCACAAAACTTGTTCATGTTTTCTTTAAAATTGTGTTTTCCTTGGTTTTATTACTCTGTACTTTGCGCGCTTTCATTTTCTGCTCATAATTTATTTTTTTGTATTGTGCTGTATTTTCGCTCTTCTTTCCATGTTCTGCGCTTGCTCTTTCAAATGTTGCAGTTCGAGTTTCATGTAAATTAGGCCGGGCTTAAGCGTCACCATTGGTCCACTAGTTCTAGATTGACAGCTCTATCTCTAGCCAATCAAACTTTGCAAAAATTAAGTTAAAAACAGCCATTTTACCCATCTGAAGAATTTAGGACTATGACCTGTCAACGCTACGCACAGCCTACCTTTATATATATATATATGTATGTATATTTTTTTTTCGATTACAGACAAAGGCCTACAGTGCAAAAAATACAAGACAAATAAGGCATTTGTGGTACAGTTCAGTAAAACAAAGAACAACAACAACTAAAATTTAAAATGAACATGTAGCCTTTGTAAAAGAAAAAAAAAACCGCACAGCCTATGGCGATACGTTAAATACGCCATCCTCAAATATTTTCTTAATTGTTGTTGTTAAGCGATCATATAGCCTAGGTAGCCTGGTAGATTAATTCTAAGACTAGATGTACCATTTGACAAAAGATTAGTGAAAATGATAGTGTACAGAGGAGATTACAGAAACCAGTTGGATTTGATGCAGTGATTTATTACATATTGTGTTCATTTACATAGCTACATAATTTCATATTACTTTAGGATTAATGTTTTCAAATATAGCTTCAATTTTTAATACAGCAACATGAAAATTATTGAAAAGATCAGGGATAAGCAACGTCGTTTCTGGAGTGTGACTACAGTGGCTCAATCTTAAGTTTATCAAGCGACGAGAATACTTTTTGTGCGCAAAAAAACAACAAAAATAACTACTTTATTTCAACTATTATTTCCTTCTCTGTGGGCCTCGAGTCAGTTCACTAGTGTAATAGCGTAAGTGCTTCTGTGTTGTACGTCACACGCATCACACACATGACCAGCGTCGGCCAATAGTGAGCCTACGTGTGACGTAGCTCTACGCTATTACACTACGTTAACTGACTAGAGGCCCACAGAGAAGGAAATGAATAGTTGAAATAAAATCGTTATTTTTGTTTGGTTTTGCGCACAAAAAGTATTCTAGTCGCTTGATAAACTTAAGATTGAGCCACTGTAGTCACTTGGACTATTTTAACGATGTCATAACAGCACAGTGACAGTGCTCAAAAAGATAATAAATGATATTCGCCTCAGGTATACAGGCAATTATGCTACTACTTATGCTGGTACTAGTTAACCTCAGTGCTGCATTTGACACTATCGATAACAACTTACTTCTTGGCAGGCTGGAAAACTGTGTCAGGCTTTCTGGGATGGTCCTAAAATGGTTCAGGTCATACTTAGAAGGGAGAGGTTATTATGTGAATATAGGAGACCATAAGTCTGAATTGACATCCATGACATGCAGAGCCCTCAAGGCTCACTTCTTGCACCGCTCCTGTTCAACCTGTATATGCTCCCACTAAGCCAAATAATGAGAAAAAAAAACAACAAATTGCTTACCACAGCTATTCAGACAACATCGAGATTTACTTAGCCCGATCGCCTAAAGACTACAGCACCATTGACTCCCTGTGCAAATGCATTGATGAAATTAACCGTTGGATGTGCCAAAACTTTCTACAGTTAAACAAAGACAAAACTGAAGTCATTGTGTTTGGAAACAAAGATGAAGTTGTCAAGTTGAACACATACCTTCACTCTAGAGGTCAAACAACTAAGTGCCCTATCTTACACCCGGTGCGCGCAGCGCCAAGCAGGTGTGTTTTGCTAGTTTCAGCCTGACGCAGTTATCACTTCCAAGTCGTGTGCCACATTGTTTAAATAGCAAAATGCATTTGCACCCATCTGTGCGCCCATGGGCGTGCTGGTCTGAAAACGAGGTGTGTTCAGGTGCATTGTTGGAGTGTTGCTATTTTGAGGCAACTGAAATAGACTACACCATTGAGCAAATGAAACCTGGTCTAAAGTCAATGGCGCAGTATTTTTTTATTTATTTAAAGAGCGCGTTAGAAAATGTGCGCCTATAGGCGGGTCCACAATGTGGGACAATTATTTCATGTTAAGCCCAAAACACACCCATTACTCATTAAGAGTATAGGGACAACGACCATGCGCCGCGTGCACCAACCATTTTTTCCTTTGTTAAACTAACAAAAGCACACTTGCGCCGTGTGCTTGAGACCATGCACTTAGATCGTTAAAATAGCCGAGATAGGCAGAGACAGACGAGATAAGATGTGCTCCAACAGTAGTCACATTCAGATCCAGACTCAAAACACATCTATTTAGCTGTGCATTTGCTTAATGAGCACTGTGCTACTGTACGTCTCAACAACATCACACACTGTTCTCATATTTTCCAACTAAAGACCCCAGTGGTCTTATGTTTGTCTCCTCCAAAGTTTCAGACAAGATCACACACTAGGCTCAAATTTTCTCCTTAGCTAAATTGATCTCTTTAAAGGTTTAGAAGAGACCTCAACAACTTTACAGATTGTGCACCAAGTTACTAAAGTAAAAAACAATCCATGTATTCAGTGTTTAAGCCTATATTAAGAATGAAGTTATGCAGAAATAATGTTAATGTTAGTCTGTTTTTGACACACAATAAGACATACAGCTGTACAGTTTATGTGCATAGGGCACATAATTTGTTCTTGGAAATAGTTATGTGGGTACATTTATCAAAACTGACTTACAGAAAGTCTTAACCCTGGAGCTTTCTTTGCTTAAAGGCACATTAAATTGCTTATGACTATTTATACTAATTTGATTATTAATACGTATTATATGGTATCACTGTTTTAGTTCATACTGAGACATTTGATTTGTAAAGTTGTTAAGATCTCTTTTAAACATTAGATGAGACAAATATAAGACCACCAGAGTCTCTAGGCATGGAGAAAAATCTGAGCACAATGTGTGTTGTTGTTGAGATATTATCTAATCTTTAGAGACAAATGTGAGCAATCCAGCTTCTCTAGCTAAAGAGAAAAATCTGAGCACAATGTGTGTTGAGATCTTATCTAATCTTTAGAGACAAATGTGAGCGATCCAGTTTCTCTAGCTAAAGAGAAAAATCTGAGCACAGTGTGTGATGTTGAGATATTATCTAATCTTTAGAGACAAATGTGAGCAAATCCACTTTCTCTAGCTAAAGAGAAAAATCTGAGCAAAGTGTTTGATGTTGAGATCTCTTCTCAGGGCCACATAGTTCTACCTACCTCTGTGGCCCTGAGAAGAGAGCTCAACAACATTAAACACTTTCAACACTGATGTTTGAGTATCCAAAAACTATACTCAAGTGCAAGTACTTATATAAATATTTACTCAAAGTAAACATAATCTTAATAGTTACTTGAGTAAGAATTTAAAATAAGTAGCCAGTGAATAAACTACTCAAGTAACTAGTTACTTTGGACAATATATATATATATATATGTGTACGCTATTATACTAGTGAACTGACTCAAGGCCCACAGAGAAGGAAATGAATAGTTGAAATAAAGTCGTTATTTTGCACACAAAAGTATTCTCGTCATTTGATAAACTTAAGATTGAGCCACTGTAGTCACTTGGACTATTTTAACGATGTCTTTAACAACTTTTCAAGGCCGGCAAGTTTAATCCCTGAAGTGAAGGAGCCTATGGAGGAGTATGGAGGAGTGATCCAGCTCTCAGATTTCATTAAAAATATCTGAATTCTTAAGTCTTATGGGGTTGGAACAACATGAGGGTGAGTAAATACTGACAGAATTTTCATTTTTGGGTGAACTATCCCTTTAACATATAGTTGCAAGGTTGTGAATGCATTTGTCAAGTATTTGTTGATGCATTTGTCACAGGTCGGGGGGGGGGGGGGGGGGATTTGGATGACCAGCCACCCCTACCTTAGTCAACACCGTGAGGAGCCAACACCACGGGCACGCAACAGAGGGACACAGAAACAGAGGTAGTTTCAAAGGAGTAAAAATCTTTATTGAACAATATAGCAATGAGCGCCAATTGAATAGACTTCAACGTCCTCTAGATATCCTTCAGCTATGGGCAGACGTGGATCGAGTGTCACAGTGCCTCTCGGACGGCGATTTCGGGACGCAGTTCACCAGCGATGCTGCATACTTCTAGGCTCAGACAGTAAGTAAGGAGATAAGGATTCTTCTCAGTACGGAGTACGTTCGTCAGTGCACAATAGTGAAACAGTGGTTTATCAGCTTACTCCATCAGAGATGCGGCACACTTCCAGACCCAGACAATAAGTAGGACAGGTAAGGATTCTTCACAATACAAAGTATTTTCGTCGGTGCACAGTGGTTTAAAAACTTCCTTCACCAGCGATGCTGCATACTTCCAGACTCAGACGGGAAGTAGAACAGGTAAGGATTCTTCACAATACAAAGTATTTGTCGGTGCACAGTAATGAGACAGTGGTTTAAAAACTTCCTTCACCAGCAATGCTGCATACTTCCAGACTCAGACGGTAAGTAGAACAGGTAAGGATTCTTCACAGTACAGGCTGCTTTTCAGCTCAGCTATATCACTCTAGGCTTCTGATGGAGAGCAGATATAGTAATAACTTTCCACAAACGTGTGCGCATGGGTTGGGGCCATTTCTCAGCAAAAGCACACCACACTCGTGTTCACTTCAATTCCACAGCCATGAATCAATGTGTATCAATAAGGCAAAAGCACTGCAATTCACTCACACGATAGGGCTGTTCAGAGGCCTCAATCCGTTTGTTACACTCACGTGGGGGGGTATTAAATTTTCAGTTCCTCCTCAACACACTCTGAAACACATAGCTTCTCCAACAGTCAGATCCACACTCACTGCATCCACTTCAAACTGTTTGAATGTTCGCAAGATGAAATCAATTCACTTATCTTTCTCTCTCTCCTCTCAGTGTAGATTCGATCGATAACTCAGTCCAGCAGATTTCCCACAGACAATCACTCTGATCCAGCAAACTTCAATGGGCGGCTTCCACACCCAGACAGTTTTCCCGAGGCAGCTTGTGCCAAACACTACTCCGAGAAACCCAGAACATCACAAGACCAGCACGGGACCAACAACAGACCAACCACACCAGACGCACACTGAATAGCCCTTTTATCTATGGCTTATGAAGCAAACAGCCCGTGTAAACGCTGCTCCTCTCTCTCTCTCGCACCTGTAGTGCATTAGCACTAATCAGGCCGGGCAATGATTCTGCCACACCCCGAAACGGAGTGGGATGTGTCGCACACAAATCGTTCCCTCGGGAAACTCGTGACTCATCAAGGGGGTTCCGCTCGCTAAGCGTTTTTGTCACCCGTGACACATTAACCCCTCCCACGCCCCCAAACCCTTAACCACGCCCCCCGTCCTCTTTTCTGAAAACTAAAATATTAAAACTCTTCACATGTGCTCACGCTCATGACTGCTACTGCACAACTGAACACAAACAATGATCAAACGCACATTGATAGATCTTCTTCTGTCTGTTCTCCAAAATGTAATCAGATGTATATTTCTGCAAGCGCATTTAAACTGGTTAACTGTGTCTAAGGCAGGCAAAGGCAAAGAAAATAATCAGAGGTGCCAAGTCCAGGTTCAGAAAGTAAAATTCCTCCTTAGTATTTTGTTCCAATCACCGGGATTTGCTAATTAGCACAGTTTTTCAGGCGTGATTTTTTCCCCCAAACCACTTCAGTGGAAATCCCGCCCTGCAGCCGATTCTAAAGTTTTCATTGGTCATGTCAATCACTGTACTGATTGCCTACACCAAACACTGATCCCTAAACCTACCCGTCACTGTAACCTAAACCAATTAAATCGGCTGCAGGGCGGGATTTCCGCTGAAGTGGTTTGGGAAAAAAAAAAAAAAAATCACACGTTTTTCAGCCAGGAGATAGAACTAATTAGTGAAATCAGCTGGCTGAGTTAATGGGTGGAATAAACATATGGCAGGACTTTTACTTTCTGACCCCTGGAATTGACACCTCTGAAAATAATGCATTTGCAGATTTGCTTTAACTTGCCTGTAGGCTACTGTAGGTCCAAGGTCCAACACCCTTGATGTTCTTAAATCTTTCTGATACGATTCCGAGTGTTAAACCGCTTCGTCGATTCGGTACGTGCAGGAATCCGAACAAATCATTCAAACTGATTTGCGAACTGATTTAGACAGTTCTGCCAACTTGTTTGATGAAAGCCCGGGACACATCAAGCCGATTATTGGCCCGTTGGGCAACATCAGACCATTTTGAGCGTCGGCGACATAGTTTTCCCGGTGTGTTCTAATGTTACGTCATCTTAACTGAGTGTACCTTGGCGAATATTTCAATATTAACATAAGCGGAGTGGAATAAAGAAAGTGTTTAGCAGTGGTGGAAAGAGTACTGAAAAAACATATTCAAGTAAAAGTACCATTACATTCCAAACAATGTAGTGCGAGTAGATTAAAAAGTACTTGTCCAAAAAACTACTTGAGTAAGAGTAAAAAAGTAGCTTATTTAAAAGTACTCATGAGTAGTGAGTAGTGAGTACTGAGCTGCGGATTCTACCCCTCATAATAAACACTGTGCACTACAATTTATGAATTAAAAAAAAAATTGCACATACTGTAATTCACATTATATTTTGTTCTTTGTCAGAAAGATTGAAGAATATCTGTCATCCATCTTTTTAAAATGCATCAAATCAGTACACTCATCACCAATTAAATCATATTATTTGGGGAGAAAAGCATTTAAAATTAGGCGAAAGTCCACTGGGCCTGAGCATGCTATTGTTGAACATAAAATATCAATATTTATAACTGTACAAAGAATTCAAAAACCTTTAGAAACTCATATGATAGTTCAGCATCACACACCATGAGATGGGTTAAATAGAAAGATTAAAAAATACCCAATTTCTCTCCAAAACGGTACCAATGGTAGTGTTTTGATAAATGACAATCACTAATATTATCAGATTACCTCACATAATGCACTTAAAAAATGCTAAGATAGTGAGCTAACACTAATTACACGCTTTAATTCCATAAATATGTTACAATTTAAACGTAAATGCACATTGGTCTAGAAGGGTGGCATCATCCCTTACATTTTAAACGGCTACATTTACTCACATTGTAATGCTGATAATATAATTTGTAAGGAAAATTGTGCATTAAAGCTCCAGTAGGTAGCTTTTGTAAACAAATATTTGTTAAAACTGTCATTATGTCCTGACAGTAGAATATGAGACAGATAATCTGTGGAAAAAATCAAGCTCCTCTGGCTCCTCCCTGTGGTCCTATTGCCATTTGCAGAAATACACCGCTTCCGGTCAGAAACAACCAATCAGAGCCAGGAGGAATATCTTAGAAGTGTCAATCACGCTGGTGTACGCGCTGATCACCCCTCTCTTGCACAGCGCGAGCGCGTACTGTCGTTCGTGAGTCTCCTGTTCGAACTCGTTCATCCAAATGAACGAATCTTTTTTCGAGTCATTTCGTTCATTCAACGTACGAAATGACTCGAAAAAAGATTTGTTCATTTTGATGAACGAGTTCGAACAGGATCACGAACGTGCATCACAGAACAGAGCAAGGCGAGCATTTGTGCTTATAAAACTTAAAGTTTTGTATTTATTTTTGAAATGACTGATCGTTTCGCTAGATAAGACCCTTATTCATCGTCTGGTATCGTTTAAAGCCCTTTGAAGCTGCACTGAAACTGTCATTTGGTCCTTGAAATGTTTGTGTCCTATTGAAGTCCATTATGTGGAGAAAAAGCCTGGAATGTTTTCATCAAAAACCTTAATTTCTTTTCGACTGAAGAAAGAAAGACATGGACATCTTGGATGACATGGGGGTGAGTAAATTATCAGCAAAAGTTTTTTTTAAAGTGAACTAATCCTTTAACGTTATCTTACTAGCTATTTATAACTTATAGAAAGAGTGCAACGTTATAAAGTTACATGTATTGCAAAATACATAATGATTTGAGGACCAAGTTTGTAGTCAAACTATGGGGAGGCCATAGTCAATGTAAAGCATATTGTTGATGTTTCGTCCCTATTAGTGAATGTTCCATAACTGTTTATAATCCGCCGTCATCTGTGGTCCTGTTTACTAGTCTGCGCGTTCACGGCAGGCTCCGCTGTGGGGGAGGAGCTGTGGAGGGAGGGCTGTAGCGCAGCAGAGAGCAAGGGGGTTGGACCTGGAAGTTTTGCTTGTTCAAATTTTCAGGCTAAGTCAACATTTTCTCAAAACTCCCTACTGCAACTTTAAATAGGGAAGTTATATCCAGAAAACTTTTACAAAAGAAACAAACAAACACACACACACACACAAATGCATGTCTCTTTGTAGTCTCGGCGAAGCTGTTTTAGCAGCATCCACACACACAAAAAAAAAAGTTGAACATGAAAAATGTTTTTGCGCAAGTGCACTTGGCAAATGAAGACGGATTGTATAATGGATCAATCAAAAAACGTTGTTTATTAACGAGCTGTAGTCACGCACTGACAGAAATGCAGTTCAAGTTAACGCCATGGTTCATAGAGTGCACTGATTCTGAATCTGGCGGCATGGCGAGCGCGAGACGCGAGTCACGCGACTGCAGTCAAGCCAGCCTCCAGTTCAACATGAACGGTCAAACCATAGACTGTAAAAAAATATGGACGTAGTGTCCATGACGTCACCCGTAGGTTTCTGAAGAGCGTTTTTGAAGCCTAAAGTGGGCGGAGTCGCTCGTCGCCATCTTGAAAGCGCGTCACAGTGCGTCACTCCCGGATAAACGAAAATGGGCAAAAAGGCGGGATGTGGGTGGAGTTGAGGTGCCTGGATGCTTAAACTACGCCCGCCTAGCTCGACGTGATCGAGTTTGCTCAGGCTAAGGAGCTAAAGTGACAGCTGACTTGAAGTAGACCTAAAGCCAATAGTTAAAGTTCATGTTTTTCCCCTTTGAAATACTATTATAGTTAAAAGACATAACTAACCGTGAGACTATGTGTATTGTGATGCATTATTATTCTCATGGAGTAACTTCCAATATTTGCTCTGAGGATGTGTGTGAGTGTGACAGTGATTCATGCGCATAACGTTACATGTCAGTCAGCGCGGCATCGCACGTCAAGTTCGTAGAGAGCATTATTCAGTCCATTTTCAATTCTGATAGATATTACCTAAGAAGTTCAAGTAATGCACTAGAAATCCACGCTCATTTAAGGGACGAAGAGAAAGCACTGACACCTGCAGAATTTAATCTGACGGTACTTTTTATTGAACACTATAAAGTTAAATAAGCATATCATAGTCTATCTGCTCCGTGAGATCAACGGTACAGCAGAACGAGTGTGGCCTCTAACGTTAGATCTTAGACGTTTTTAAATCTGAACTCCAAAAAGCAACGATATTGTCAGACATCCATGAGTGCATGTTCACAGAGGAAAACAACTGAAGAACAGCGCTGGTTGTTCTCTCGACACTCGACAACGACGGAATCCAACGGCGTGGGTGAAGGTATAAGGGCGGCGTGTAATAAACTGTATGAAATAATCCCGAAAAAAGTACAAACACGGAAGAGATGGCAAGTTCAGCAGCTGGAATCAGCTGAGGAGACATGATGGCTAACAGAGAGCAGACAAACGGCTAGTAACAGCAGCGGCAATCCACCTGTCACTCAAGTGGCCACGCCCTTGATTATGCAGCATTTTAAGGCTTAATATAATTTAAATGGATGAGTTCTAAAAAAAAAAATCACCCCCCTCACAGTTGTCATGAAGGGCAAAATTAGCTGTATAGACCAAAACAACTTAAGGCACCAGGCTGTAAACATTTTTTTCGGCTGTAAAGTTGGGCATTTTAACATGGGAGAGATACAGATTTGGCTCACTTTTGGCTCACAATTTTTATAATTATCTATCTCTATCTATCTATCTATCTATCTATCTATCTATCTATCTATCTATCTATCTATCTATCTATCTATCTATCTATCTATCTATCTATCTATCGAGTCCTCATAAAATCATAAATATCCTGTTGTGTCTATAAATTCAATATTTTTATTTTTTCATCCACAGCACAATTCCACCTCAGCTGGAGAGGACACCTTCTCACAGTATCCCCTGCAAAGTTTCGGGATATTCTGATGTTGTTTTACAAAATTAGAGCCCCCCAAAACTCATATATGCTGTTGTGTCCATACATTCAGAAAATCATAAAAATAAAAGTCCTAGCTTCCACAGACCAATTCCACCGCAGCTGGAGAGAACACCTTCTCAAGATGTCAACTACAATGTTTCAGGACATTCTGATGTTGTTTTACAAAATAAGAGCCCCCCAAAACTCATATATACGCTGTTTTGTCCATTCATTCAGAAAATCATAAAAATAAAAGTCCTAGCTTCCACAGACCAATTCCACCTCAGCTGGAGAGTAAACCTTCTGAAGGTGTCAACTACAATGTGTCAAGACATTCTGATGTTGTTTTCAAAAACTAAGAGCACCCCCAAAACTCATAGGCTGTTGTGTCCATACATTCAGAAAATCATAAAAATAAAAGTCCTAGCTTCCACAGACCAATTTCACCTCAGATGGAGAGGACACCTTCTCAAGGTGTCAACTACAATGTTTCAGGACATTCTGATGTTGTTTTACAAAATAAGAGCCCTCCAAAACTCATATATACGCTGTTTTGTACATTCATTCAGAAAATCATAAAAATAAAAGTCCTAGCTTTCACAGACCAATTTCACCTCAGATGGAGAGGACACCTTCTCAAGGTGTCAACTACAATGTTCCAAGACATTCTGATGTTGTTTTCCAAAATAAGATCCCCCAAAACTAATATATTACCTGTTTTGTCCATACATTCAGAAAATCATAAAAATAAAAGTCCTAGCTTCCACAGACCAATTCCACGTCAGATGGAGAGGACACCTTCTTAAGGTGTCAACTACAATGTTTCAAGACATTCTAATGATGTTTTACAAAATAAGAGCCCACCAAAACTCATATAGATGCTGTTGTGTCCATACATTCAGAAAATCATAAAAATAAAAGTCCTAGCGTCCACAGACCAATTCCACCTCAGCTGGAGAGTACGACTTCTCAAGGTGTCAACTACAAAGTTTCAGGACATTCTGATGTTGTTTTACAAAATAAGTGCCCCCCAAAACTCATATATATGCTGTTGTGTCCATACATTCAGAAAATCATAAAAATAAAAGTCCTAGCTTCCACAGACCAATTCCACCTCAGCTGGAGAGAACACCTTCTCATGGTGTCAACTACAATGTTTCAAGACATTCTGGTGCTGTTTTCAAAAATAAGATTCCCCCAAAACTCATACGCTGTTGTGTCCATACATTCAGAAAATCATGAAAATAAAAGTCCTAGCTTCCACAGACCAATTTCACCTCAGATGGAGAGGACACCTAGCCTGGTTAAAACCAGACCCTTCTCAGTTTAAACTGAGTTAAGGTCTGGCAAAGCTCCATTAACAAGTCATTTCCAGAGGGTCGTCACCAACGGACGTAGCTCAAATGTCTCTGTGCGCAATTGGATAGACCTAAAACCAATCAGAGCGATGAAGGAGATGACGTATGCAGAGCGACGGAGAAACATCTGAAGACTCCGACAGCAGCAATTTGTGATGTGATTTCGAGGAAAATGTAGCAATATGGCTTCTGACGACTTTTGTAGTTTTTGTAAAAGAAATATGATAATAGCTGGTGTACACCGCCACTCCAGCAACATTTTTGCTAAATTTGGAACACATAATAGCATCTCAGACCGACTCAAACATCTAGGATTGACGGTTGAACAGAAAACATCAAGCTCTGATCGCATTTGCCCCCGTTGTAAGGCATTCATATTGCGATTAGAACGCGATTTGACAGTGTACAGGTCATGGTTAAAGGACGTGCAAGACGGGGAAGCGACGGAATCGATAGATGCCGTCGAAAAAAAGACAACGTGAGTCCACTCCATCAAAAACACTGAGGGATTTTAAAAAGTTACGGCCCAACACTCCAAGTCCTGGTCGACCGAATATTGCTCGGAGGAGTATTACGGAGGTAAGCTTGTAACGTGGTGTATCACTACTTAAAAATACTTATCAAGTTCTTACATTGTAGATGTATAAGTTGAGCTCCACTACTAAATTAACGTTCTTAGTGTCGTAGCAGACTATCAATATCTATCGATATATTAATGTGAGCAAGAAAAGTTAAGTTGATTTTGTAATATTATTTATCTCTTATATAACGTTACACAAATTTTAAATAAGTTTAGTCCCCTCTACTTGTTTTGTATCTACATGTTAGTTATTTGGATCTAAATGTTAGTTATTTATGTCTCGCCATACTGGTTATCCTCTAACGGTAAAGTCGGATCCTTTCCTAACATTACTTTAATGTCACAACAATGTAAATGTAGCCATAGACCTAGTGCATTTCTATATTTGACAAAAACAATTCACACTGTCAAATGGTCTAAATCCACGGCGGCATCCATCTTTGCAATGAATAAAATCCGGTCCACTGTCGCAGCGCTGTCGTCATCGTGTAAAGCCCGCCCCAACGTTTCTGATTGGTGCCGCGATTTCTGCGGACTGGAAATGGGTTTCAATGGGCTCTTTGCCAGACTAACTTTCAGAGCAATTCTAAATTTGCCGGAAGTTGTCTGGGTTTTCCCAGGCTAGAGGACACCTTCTCAAGGTCTCAACTACAATGTTTCAGGACATTCTGATGTTGTTTTACAAAATAAGAGCCCCCCAAAACTCAAATATACGCTGTTTTGTCCATTCATTCAGAAAATCATACAAATAAAAGTCCTAGCTTCCACAGACCAATTTGACCTCAGATGGAGAGGACACCTTCTCAAGGTGTCAACTACAATGTTTCAGGACATTCTGATGTTTTTTTTAACAAAATAAGAGCCCCCCAAAACTCATATATATGCTGTTGTGTCCATACATTCAGAAAATCATAAAAAATAAAAGCCCTAGCTTCCACAGACCAATTCCAACTCAGATGGAGAGAACACCTTCTCAAGGTGTCAACTACAACGTTTCAAGACATTCTGATGTTGTTTTCAAAAATAAGAGCCCCGCAAAACTCATATATACGCTGTTTTGTTCATTCATTCAGAAAATCTAAAATAAAAGTCCTAGCTTCCACAGACCAATTCCACCTAAGCTGGAGAGTACACCTTCTCAAGGTGTCAACTACAATGTTTCAAGACATTCTGATGTTGTTTTACAAAAAAAGAGCCCCCCAAAACTCATATATTACCTGTTTTGTCCATACATTCAGAAAATCATAAAAATAAAAGTCCTAGCTTCCACAGACCAATTTCACCTCAGATGGAGAGGACGCCTTCTCACGGTGTCAACTACAATGTTTCAGGACATTCTGATGTTGTTTTACAAAATAAGAGCCCCCCAAAACTCATATATTACCTGTTTTGTCCATACATTCAGAAAATCATAAAAATAAAAGTCCTAGCTTCCACAGACCAATTTCACCTCAGATGGAGAGGACGCCTTCTCACGGTGTCAACTACAATGTTTCAGGACATTCTGATGTTGTTTTACAAAATAAGAGCCCCCCAAAACTCATATATTACCTGTTTTGTCCATACATTCAGAAAATCATAAAAATAAAAGTCCTAGCTTCCACAGACCAATTACACCTCAGATGGACAGGACACATTCTCAGGGTGTCATCTATAATGTTTCAGGACATTCTGATGTTGTTTTCAAAAGTAAGAGCCCCCAAAATCTCATATATATGCTGTTTTGTCCATTCATTCAGAAAATCATAAAAATAAAAGTCCTAGCTTCCACAGACCAATTTCACCTCAGATGGAGAGGACACCTTCTCAAGGTGTCAAGTACAATGTTTCAAGACATTCTGATGTTGTTTTACAAAATAAGAGCCCACCAAAACTCATATATATGCTGTTGTGTCCATACATTCAGAAAATCATAAAAATAAAAGTCTTAGCTTTCACAGACCAATTCCACCTCAGCTGGAGAGTACACCTTCTCAAGGTGTCAACTACAACGTTTCAGGACATTCTGATGTAGTTTTACAAAATAAGAGCCCCCCAAAACTCATATATACGCTGTTGTGTCCATACATTCAGAAAATCATAAAAGTCCTAGCTTCCACAGACCAATTCCAACTCAGATGGAGAGGACACCTTCTCAAGGTGTCAACTACAACGTTTCAAGACATTCTGATATTGTTTTCAAAAATAAGAGCCCAGCAAAACTCATATATACGCTGTTGTGTCCATACATTCAGAAAATCATAAAAAGTAAAGTCCTAGCTTCCACAGACCAATTTCACCTCAGATGGAGAGGACACCTTCTCAAGGTGTCAACTAAAATGTCTCAGGACATTCTGATGTTGTTTTCAAAAATAAGAGCCCCCCAAAACTCATATATACGCTGCTTTGTCCATTCATTCAGAAAATCATAAAAATAAAAGTCCTAGCTTTCACAGACCAATTATCACCTCAGCTGGAGAGTAAACCTTCTCAAGGTATCAACTACAATGTTTCAAGACATTCTGATGATGTTTTCAAAAATAAGAGCCCCCAAAACTCATATATATATATATATATATATATATATATATATATATATATATGCTGTTTTGTCCATTCATTCAGAAAATCATAAAAATAAAAGTCCTAGCTTCCACTGACCAATTTCACCTCAGATGGAGAGTACACCTTCTCACGGTGTCAACTACAATGTTTAAGGACATTCTGATGTTGTTTTACAAAATAAGAGCCCCCCAAAACTCATATATTACCTTTTTTGTCCATACATTCAGAAAATCATAAAAGTCCTAGGTTCCACAGACCAATTCCACCTCAGCTGGAGAGTACACCTTCTCAATGTGTCAACTACAAAGTTTCAGGACATTCTGATGTAGCTTTACAAAATAAGAGCCCCCCAAAACTCATATATACGCTGTTTTGTCCATACATTCAGAAAATCATAAAAATAAAAGTCCTAGCTTCCACAGACCAATTTCACCTCAGATGAAGAGGACACCTTCTCACGGTGTCAACTACAATGTTTCAGGACATTCTGATGTTGTTTTACAGAATAAGAGCCCCCCAAAACTCATATATACGTATACGCTGTTGTGTCCATACATTCAGAAAATCATAAAAATAAAAGCCCTAGCTTCCACAGACCAATTCCACCTCAGCTGGAGAGTACATCTTCTCAAGGTGTCAACTACAATGTTTCAAGACATTCTGATGTTGTTTTACAAAAAAAGAGCCCCCCAAAATTCATATATTACCTGTTTTGTCCATACATTCAGAAAATCATAAAAATAAAAGTCCTAGCTTCCACAGACCAATTTCACGTCAGATGTAGAGGATGCCTTCTCACGGTGTCAACTACAATGTTTCAGGACATTCTGATGTTGTTTTACAAAATAAGAGCCCCCCAAAACTCATATATTACCTGTTTTGTCCACACATTCAGAAAATCATAAAAATAAAAGTCCTAGCTTCCACAGACCAATTCCACCTCAGCTGGAGAGTACACCTTCTCAAGGTGTCAACTACAATGTTTCAAGACATTCTGATGTTGTTTTACAAAATAAGAGCCCACCAAAACTCATATATACGCTGTTGTGTCCATACATTCAGAAAATCATAAAAATAAAAGTCCTAGCTTCCACAGACCAATTCGACCTCAGCTGGAGAGTACACCTTCTCACGGTATTAACTACAATGTTTCAGGACATTCTGATGTTGTTTTACAAAATAAGAGCCCCCCAAACCTCATATATTACCTGTTTTGTCCATACATTCAGAAAATCATAAAAATAAAAGTCCTAGCTTCCACAGACCAATTACACCTCAGATGGAGAGGACACATTTTCAAGGTGTCAACTACAATGTTTCAGGACATTCAGATGATGTTTTCAAAAATAAGAGCCCCCCAAAACTCATATATTACCTGTTTTGTCCATACATTCAGAAAATCATAAAAATAAAAGTCCTAGCTTCCACAGACCAATTTCACCTCAGATGGAGAGGACACCTTCTGAAGGTGTCAACTACAATGTTTCAAGACATTCTGATGTTGTTTTACAAAATAAGAGCCCTCCAAAACTCATATATTACCTGTTTTGTCCATACATTCAGAAAATCATAAAAATAAAAGTCCTAGCTTCCACAGACCAATTCCACCTCAGCTGGAGAGTACACCTTCTCAAGGTGTCAACTACAAAGTTTCAGGACATTCTGATGTTGTTTCACAAAATAAGAGCCCCCCAAAACTCATATATACGCTGTTTTGTTCATACATTCAGAAAATCATAAAAATAAAAGTCCTAGCTTCCACAGACCAATTTCAGCTCAGATGGAGATGACACCTTCTCAAGGTGTCAACTACAATGTTTCAGGACATTCTGATGTTTTTTTTTTTACAATATAAGAGCCCCCCAAAACTCATATATTACCTGTTTTGTCCATTCATTCAGAAAATCATAAAAATAAAAGTCCTAGCTTCCACAGACCAATTCCACCTCAGCTGGAGAGTACACCTTCTCAAGGTGTCAACTACAATGTTTCAAGACATTCTGATGTTGTTTTACAAAATAAGAGCCCACCAAAACTCATATATACGCTTATTTGTCCATTTATTCAGAAAATCATAAAAATAAAAGTCCTACCTTCCACAGACCAATTCCACCTCAGTTGGAAAGTACACCTTCTCAAGGTGTCAGCTACAATGTTTCAAGACATTCTGATGTTGTTTTCAAAAATAAGAGCCCCCCAAAACTCATATATACGCTGTTCCCTTTCGTTGTCACTCCGAGTTACGTCGGATGACGACGAAATGGGGTTTCGCTTAGAAAGCCTATCAACTTCGAGTATTACAAAACGAGCCAATGGCAAAGAAATGCCATGGGTCTGCGGAATTTGCATGACGTAACTCCACCCCACCTCGTGGGTATAAAAGGAGGAAGTCCGCAACAGCAGTTTATGTTTTCGCTTCGGAGCCAAGTGTATTCTTCTCTCCACAAGCCAACTCTGAATTATCAGCTTCACGAACGAGTGCCTCGAGTGTTGGTGTGACGGCGATCTCCGGCGAGTGCGTGCTTCCTGCTTATCTCTGCAGTGGTTCATCAGAGAGCGCGTGCTTCCCCGGGCGCTTCAACACGTGAGTTCTCTCTCTAAAAGAGCGCACGCGGCACGTCTTTTTAAAGACGGCTCGCCCGTGCATTTAAAAAAAAAAAAAAAAAAACGAATGGTTGCGGCAGCTTGGTATCGGACTCTGATGGGCACGAGCGTTGTCTGGTATGTTGGGCTTGATCATACTAGAGCAGCGCTCGTGGATGACTCATGTTCTCTCTGTGGGAACATGATCATCGCGTCATATAGGTCGAGACTCTGTGAACTTGCAAGAGTGAGAGTCCCCTCATCCACCCCCCAATCTTCGGCTGGTGGCCAGGGTGACCTGAGGGTGTTGGTCTGGAACAAGGCGCCGACTCCGTGTCCGTGACCCCAGCCTCCCCTCAACGGCGGTGCCCGCTAGTGAATAGGTGATTCCCACGAGTCTACCCTCTGGTGGCCCGTGTGTTTCATTTAAAGCTACAGAGGATGATACTATGTTTGTAGCAGCTTCACAAGGTGGGTTTGATTCTCTACAAAGTGACGACTCGTCACAGCTGCCACCCTCTGGTGTGCATACGGCTGTGCCTGAGTCTGATCCAGAGATGACGGCCATGCTTTCCTGGGACGATTGGTTTTTGGGTAAGGCCGCCGACCCTCGTCCACGGCAAACCCCAATACCTTCCCTCCCGGACGTGCATGATGAGATCTCGAAGTCCCAGAAGACCCCCTGGTTTTCTCGGGACCGCTCGCTGATCTCATCCGCCTTTCCCCCCTCGATGGGGCCGCTGTCACGGGTACACTGGGGTTCCCCCGGCTGAACGCTCTGTTGCGATGCTATGTGTCCTCAGAGTGCTTCTTCTCGGCGCAATCCTAAGCACCCGCCCGTGGTCTATGGTTTTCGTCTACATTTGTGCCGAGATCCTATAGCACCACGGGACTGGCAGCCGCCTCTCTGCAGGCCATGGCCATTCTGCTGGTCCTCGACCCAGATGCTCATGGACTTGCACGAGGGCGGGACTGACCCAGGGCTCTTCACTGAGTCGCGCGCCGCCACTGACCTTGCTCTCCGAGCGACGAAAGTGGCCGTACGCTCCCTGGGTCAGGTGATGCCTACCATTCTGTGGCTGAACCTGTCTGATGTGCTGAATGTCGCGCGGCCCCGTCTGTCCGACGTTCCCATATCCCAGGTCGGCCTCTTCGGCGGTGCGGTTGAGAACTTCGCCCAACAGCTCTCAACCGCCCATGTGCAGACTGACGTGATTCTGTCCCGATGGCCCGCCGTCCGCTCAGATCCCTCGGTCTGCCCACTGCCGAAGGCGCCCCCCCCGCGGCTCCCACCCCGCCCGTTTAAAGAGACGGGCCGGCTCTGGAAGCCGCGGGCGGACGCCACAGCCCTCTCCAGCCCCGCCCCCCGCTACGTGCCGGGTTAAGCGGCGCTCCTGAGACGGGCTCCACAGAGATGGGACTCAGTTCTTCCAGGAGTTGGTAGCAGGACCACTCCTTTCCCCGGTGGAGGGCCGGGGAAAAATCCTTATTCTCCTAAGAACTGACTCTCCCGTCTCTGGGAAGACAGAGTTCTCGGACGACACAGAGCGCCGCCCACAAGCCGTGCTCTCCTCGTCCCCCTCTGTCCCAGAGGTGCTTGACACGGCGTGCCGTCCACGGACCGCTTCGCCCCTGTCCCCCTCTGTCGCCAGACCCCTGCCAGAGCAGGCCCCCGCGGGACGACCAGCATGGTCCTCCCCTGGCCCCCTCTGTCAGGGCGCGGTTGCTAACTGTGCCCCCACACCGGGCCGCTATGCCGTCCACGTCTGGGCCAGTTACTCCGCTTCGCTGCCCCTCCGGGGGGACGCCTGTCGTCCGCTTGATCCCGCTGGTTCAGTTCTTGGGAGCCTGGTTAGAGCTCCCCGTCTGTCCCGCTGGATCGCGCGCACCATCAGGCTCGGCTTGCGATTCAGTTCGCACGGTCTCCTCCCCGCTTCAGGGGAGTCCGCTCCACTTTGGTCGGTGGCAATGCCCCTATCATGAGAGCAGAGATTGCCACCCTGCTGGCGAAGGGTGCAATCGAGACTGTCCCTCCAGCCGAGATGAGGTCCGGGTTCTACAGCCCCTACTTCATTGTCCCCAAGAAGACCGGTGGGTTACGGCCAATCCTGGACTTGCGCGTACTGAACCGCTCCCTTCACAGGCTGCCGTTCAAGATGCTCTCCGCCAAACGCGTTCTCGAATGCGTGCGGCCCCAGGATTGGT
Source organism: Gila orcuttii (assembly GCA_026230005.1). NCBI lineage: Eukaryota > Metazoa > Chordata > Actinopteri > Cypriniformes > Leuciscidae > Gila > Gila orcuttii. The sequence continues at coordinate 29,210,964 of JAPDVR010000021.1, forward strand.
TTGCAGCGATCGACCTGAAGGACGCCTACTTTCATGTCTCCATTCTTCCTCGACACAGACCGTTCCTACGGTTTGCTTTCGAGGGGCAGGCATACCAGTACGCGGTTCTCCCTTTCGGGCTAGCCCTGTCTCCTCGCACCTTCACGAAGGTCGTCGAGGCTGCCCTTGTTCCCCTTCGGGAACACGGGGTTCGCATCCTGAGTTATATCGACGACTGGCTGATCCTAGCTCACTCTCGAGATCAGGTTTGCGAACACAGGGACCTAGTGCTCCGGCACCTAGCTCGTCTGGGCCTTCGGGTCAACTGGGAGAAGAGCAAACTTTGCCCCGTGCAGAGGATCTCTTTTCTCGGTATGGACATCGACTCGGTCGCCATGTCCGCGCAGCTTACGAGCGAGCGCGCGCAGTCACTGCTGACTTGCCTGAGACATCTCAGGAGCAAGAATGCGGTTCCACTGAAACATCTTCAGAGGCTCCTGGGGCATATGGCATCTGCAGCCGCGGTCACGCCGCTCGGATTGCTTCATATGAGACCGCTTCAGCTTTGGCTTCGCGACCGAGTCCCGAGGTGGGCATGGCATCAAGGCACGCTCCGGGTACCAGTGACTCCGACCTGCCGTCAGTTCCTCACCCCGTGGTCGAACCTCAGTTTTCTCAGGGCGGGTGTCCCCCTGGAACGAGCTTCCCGGCATGTTGTGGTCTCCACGGATGCCTCCACCACGGGCTGGGGCGCCATGTGCAATGGACATGCTGCTGCGGGCTCCTGGACAGGACCCCAGCGGCTATGGCATGTCAATTGCCTCGAGTTGTTGGCAGTACGCCTTGCCCTGCACCGCTTCCGGGCGTTGCTCAGGGGTCAACACGTACTAGTCCGCTCAGACAATACCGCTACTGTAGCGTACATCAACCATCAAGGTGGTCTACGCTCCCGCCGTATGTCACAACTCGCCCGCCACCTCCTTCTATGGAGTCAGAAGCATCTGAGGTCGCTTCGAGCCATCTTCATTCCCGGAGCCCTGAACTGTGCAGCCGACGAGCTCTCACGGCTTCAGCCCCTCCCTGGAGAATGGCGACTCCATCCCCAGTCGGTTCAGCTGATTTGGGACCAGTTCGGGGACGCACAGATAGATCTGTTTGCCTCTCACGACTCGACCCATTGCGCCCTGTATTTTTCCCTGACCGAGGGCACGCTCGGCACGGATGCACTGGCGCACAGCTGGCCGCCGGGCCGCAAATATGCGTTTCCCCCAGTGAGCCTTCTTGCGCAGACCTTGCGCAAGGTCAGGGAGGACGAGGAGCAGGTCATTTTGGTCGCGCCGTATTGGCCCGGCCGGACCTGGTTCCCCGAACTTGCACTCCTCGCGACAGCACCTCCCTGGCCCATTCCTCTGAGGAAGGACCTTCTTTCTCAGGGACGGGGCACCCTGTGGCACCCTCGCCCCGATCTCTGGAGCCTCCACGTGTGGCTCCTGGACGGCTCGAGGTAGGTTTGAGTACCCTTCCACCTACGGTGGCGGCTACCATCACTTCCGCTAGAGCGTCGTCCACGAGACACGTCTACGCGTTGAAGTGGAACCTCTTCGTCGACTGGTGCTCTTCTCACCGAGAAGACCCCCGGAGATGCTCGATCAGCGTTGTGCTTTCCTTCCTTCAGCAAGGGTTGGAGCGAAGGCTGTCTCCCTCCACCCTTAAGGTCTATGTTGCCGCCATTGCCGCACACCATGACCTTGTCGAAGGTAAGTCGGTAGGGAAGCACGACCTGGTCATCAGGTTCCTGAGAGGAGCGAGGAGACTAAATCCTCCTCGCCCTCCTCCCGTTCCCTCTTGGGACCTCTCAGTGGTTCTAACTGCCCTGAAGAGTGCTCCCTTTGAGCCCCTGCAATCAGTTGAGCTTAAGTTCCTGTCAATGAAGACAGCGCTCCTGGTTGCACTGGCCTCCATCAAGAGGGTAGGGGACCTGCACGCATTCTCCGTCGACGAAGCGTGCCTGGAATTCGGACCGGCTTTCTCTCACGTGATCCTGAGACCCCGGCCCGGATATGTGCCCAAGGTTCCTACCACTCCCTTTCGGGACCAGGTGGTGAACCTGCAAGCGCTGCCCCCGGAGGAGGCAGACCCAGCCTTGGCACTGCTCTGTCCAGTACGCGCTCTTCGCGCCTATGTAGACAGGACGCGGTGTTTCAGGACCTCAGACCAGCTCTTTGTCTGTTATGGTGGGAAGCTGAAGGGAAAGGCTCTCTCCAAGCAAAGGTTGTCTCACTGGATAGTGGACGCCATTGCCTTGGCTTACCAGCAGCAAGGTCGACCATGCCCCCTTGGTGTGACGGCCCACTCCACCCGGAGTGTGGCATCCTCTTGGGCTCTAGCGCATGGCGCCTCGCTAGCAGACATCTGCAGAGCTGCAGGCTGGGCGACACCTAACACATTCGCCAGATTCTATAATCTCCGAGTGGAGCCAGTGTCCTCTCATGTACTCGCTTCAACTAGCTAGTACCGGACCCGCTCAGGTGTCTTCGCTTGCTCGCCATTCCACTCCACGGACTGGATACGTGTGATATTCTCCTCAGGTGAGCTTCCCGAAAGCCCTGAGTTCCTCCAGCACTCCTGACGTCGGCGCCAGTGTCTATTGCCTGCGCGTCGGCTAGGTGCCTCCCGTGTGCATGGTCCCTCCCCTGAGCGACCCCCACATGTGTATTCCCACTGTAAGCCTCTCTGAGCATGTGTCTTTCCCTTGGCAAGCCACCTTGCCACCCCTGGGGTTGAAATATTCCACCTGCGGCTGGACACCCCAGTGTTCTCCATATGTTTCCTTCGGGTCATATGTGTATTCTCTAAGTCCCCCCCCCCTCTGGGTTGGCATTAATTGCATACTTCCCCTAGCTTGGGATATGCTTCCCAGTGTACCTTGGTATTCCTGTGTTAAATGGAGTCCTTCGTCCAGTCTATGACAGGGATCTCGATTTACGCAGGGCACTGGAAGACAGCTGAGAAGGTGGCGTGATTAGACTGGTAACCCCATTTCGTCGTCATCCGACGTAACTCGGAGTGACAACGAAAGGGAACGTCTCGGTTACGTATGTAACCCTCGTTCCCTGAGTAGGGAACGGAGACGTTACGTCTGCCTGCCACTTTCCGCTGTACCGCGGGGATCGCCTGAGCTCAGTCTTGGCTCCTCAGCGAAGAAACATAAACTGCTGTTGCGGACTTCCTCCTTTTATACCCACGAGGTGGGGTGGAGTTACGTCATGCAAATTCCGCAGACCCATGGCATTTCTTTGCCATTGGCTCGTTTTGTAATACTCGAAGTTGATAGGCTTTCTAAGCGAAACCCCATTTCGTCGTCATCCGACGTAACGTCTCCGTTCCCTACTCAGGGAACGAGGGTTACATACGTAACCGAGACGTTTTGTCCATACATTCAGAAAATCATAAAAATAAAAGTCCTTGCTTCCACAGACCAATTCCACCTCAGATGGACAGGACACCTTCTCACATTGTCAACTACAATGTTTTAGGCCTTTCTGTCACGATACGCACACACAACAGGTAAGATCCAAGTGCATTTATTGGGCAATCCGTAACGTAAATCCAGGCAGGCAAAAGGTCAAAGTCCATAAAAAGCAATCCAAAACAAGAAACAAACATGAAACAGACCTCCGAAGTGCAGTGACAATAAACAAGGAATCTACAATGAACACAGAAACAGACAGGGTATAAATACACACAGAAACTAACAAGGTGACGGGAAACAGCTGTGTGCAATAATCAATGAGTGACAAACAGGATGATGGGAAATGTAGTCTGAGTGAAGGACACCGTGGTGGAAAAGGACCTCTGGTGGAAACCCAGGGAAACACAAACCAGACACTGTGACACTTTCTGATGTTGTTTTCCAAAATAAATGGCCTTTAAATACTTCTGTTTCCTTTCATTGATGATAAATAACATTAAGTTCCCTGTTTTTCTGTTTCTGTCACAACAGTGCCCAAGCCAGTGCAGATGATGTAAATTGCACCGTTGCAGTGTCTTCCATGATCTCAAATTGAACAATTATATCCTCTCAGTTGTGAACAATGCCCAGGAGAGACTTTTATTCATATTCCCTTTGTGCTTGTGTCTATCCATTGAAAATATTAGTTGACACAAATCTCTCTGTGGTGGACATTAATTTGTGCAATATAAATGTTATTGTGATATGTAATTGACATGTGAATACATTTACATATTTTTTGGAATCACATAAAATGATGTACTTTAAACAAGTATTGCCCATGTTGCCTCAAGGACTGTTTGTCTGTCGAAGATTGGTGTAACACTGCTTTTAATGTTTCTTCATTATGCAAATGTATTTCTTTGTGTCCTTATTAGAAGCTTTCTTCTCTCTTTCTGACTTTTGCTCACAAAACATCACATATAATAAACACATATTTGGTATCCATGACCATGCCTCATAACTTTGAATCCTCAAAACTGCTCTACACAAATCAATTATGCTGTCCATGGTGCTGAAGTAGCTACTCAGTTTATTTTTGCATGTGTTCGTTATTCTGATTCTTGTGGTTCTCCCAATCTGTTTTGTTATGGATATTATTTTCTAAACTACATAATTAAAGCATACGCTTAATATGCGTAATTAAGGAAACCACTGTTACATGGTTGTATGCATATGCCAAGTTGGACTGGTGGTAGCTGTTGTCCACCAGAGGGGTGCATAATAAATCGTTTCAGGACTGGAAGCTTAATGTCGGTAAAAGTGGTTCATTATTTTAACTTTTAATAAAATAAAATAAAAAATTAACTGCAACATTTTGTGTAGAAAACTTAACTGCAACAGTAATGCAAAATTAAGTAACTTAGATTACTTTTGCATTACATTTATATCTTGAAAATAAGAGATATTTTATTACAGTACTGTCTACTTGAGATTTGACCTCTATGACCGCTATCATATTCTTAATGAATGGTTATTATGTCTAAAGTAGGATTTGTTTAAAATTACACTGTGCAATGTAGTGCAATGTCAAAAGAGCAAATATGTAATACGTTTTAAACAGGCACCTGCGAGGCCTAAACATGCACCTACGCTGACAACAACCGTGCGATGACAGTATTGCTGTTTCTTGATAAACAACACAAACCGTACCTTGCACCATCTGATGACTGGAAAGATGCCAAAGAGCAAGAAAGGGTGACTGCATCATTTTATTAAATGTACAATCCCCATTTGCTATACACAGCTGGATTTATTTGCACATTGAGTAACCTTACTCATCACGGCAAATTACATTGTTTGCCACACACACCAATAGCCATATGCATGTTAAATCAATTAGGCCTACGAAGCACAATTCAACCATCTATTCTAGGCTAACATGTTATTTCTCTGATGTCTGTCTAATGTCATGCAATGTTTATTATACAGTAAAGTGTCTACTGAATAGTAAAAAAAGAAATGTTTTACTTAGGCCAGTCTTTAGTTCAATCAATTGTCATAATTATTTTAAATAGACACTTATGATTGTTGATGCTATCAACGAAAAGTAATTATAGTGAGAAATTTACAATACGGTTCCATGCCATCATTAATGAAAAACTAGTCAAGTCAAGTCATCTTCATTTATATAGCGCTTTTTAAAATACGGATTTCAACGTGAATACAGTGAAGTTTACAGTGAAAATAGGAAAGTCAAAGGACAGATATTGTTTGGGCTTTACAGCAACTCTAAAAAGTTATTGTCTAGGTAAAGTGAGTTAGATTTTTTCTACACGGGAGCAAATGAGCAGCGCAAATGAGTACTAATTAACACTGTAGTAACTACTGTTTATTAACCAAAAACTCTGATTTCAGAATTAGTAGGCTATGTAATAGTGGTTAGTCGGCTTAGTAGTTCACTGTTATCTAATCCTTTTTTTTCACTCCTCCCTGAGGACTATACTTAACTGTACAGGTTCAAAATTAATGTGTGTAATGTTTAATGTATAATTTATTCTAAAGTGAAGATCATTGTGTTAACCAAATAATAATTATTCAAATATTCCAAAATTACTATTTATTTTGAACATTATTTTAAAGAGAAACGCATGAGAATTCTTAAATACTATCTGAAGTCATTTAAACTTTTGCGTTTTTTGAGATGTTTTCTCTTTAGATTATAAACAGTCATGATAAGTGGGCTTTTTTCTTAAATTTACATTAATTATGCATTATGTGTAAAACACAAGTATTATTATCCTGTTTATTCATTTTTAATAAGTAATTAATAGATAAGTAATAAATAAGTAATAGTACTTTTCTAAACGTGAACTACCACACGGCAACGTAAATGCATTATGTTCACACGTCTATCAAGGTTGTTATATGTCAGGGTATATATATATATATATATATATATATATATATATATATATATATATATATATATATATGCATATTTTTTGTAGCTAAAAAAGTGCTGTAATGCCTAACATTTTTATTTTATTTTATTCAGATAGCAACAAGCGGCGCCATTCTTTGCGTCTCAGAAGGAGTGAGGAGAAGAAGAAGCTCGCGGCTGCCGTGGTAGAATACAACAGCATAGCAGACCCATCCCAGCAGCTTGGCTCAGTCGAAAACTTCTTTACAGCTGAGACTGTTGCTTGGCCGTGGCAAATCCCTTGTAGTACTGGTATGTTCTATATAACAGGGAAATTCAATTATGTTCCCAGAGAGCCACAACCAGCAGAGTTCAGTTCCAACCCCAGGGATTAAAGTTCTCCGTCGCTACGACGGATTTCCGTTAATTGCAGCGAGTCTATGACGGATTTCCGTCAATTGCAGGGTTCCCGTCTGTCCTTAATGTTCCTTAATGTCCTAAATTCACTTTTCATAATTTTAAGGCCGTAAATAGGCTTTCATTTCTCAAATAGTGTGATAAATGTCTTAATTTTAGTTTGAATAGGTCTAAATTAAGGAAAGACGAGGTGTATTCACCCTGCTGAGGGGGATGTGATAAAGCCTGGATTGGAGCGAAAGCACGTTCCTCTCTCCAAGTATTCTGTAATCACTTCGCTTATGGTCCAGTCCGGGTTTTCAATTCCCGCTCACGGAAAAACTGCTCCGTGTTCACTCCATAGACAGTAGGCCTATAAGGTTCACTCAATTAATCTTTTTGGATAAGTGCATGTCAGCCTACAGCTGGTTTGCTGCGGTCCGAATCCGAGCGCGTTTGTTCCCGGCGCCCCCCGCATTCTTGATCGCGTCACTCAGCTCGCTCTGGCTACTCCGGTTATCTCTTTATGTATATTTTAGACAACAATAAAACGAAATATGGTATAAAATGCAACTCTGTCTCTTTTCATCAACAATAAAACGAAATATATATAAAACACCTCTTTTCATTTATAAATTAACATATTATCATAAACAAACATTAATGGCCCCAAAATGTGGTTCAGGCAACGCACATTGATTATCTTCACTGCATTTATAACAACATGAAATATAAAACACAACCCTGCTTATTTTTGTTTTCATTTCAAAAATATGAAATATTATTATATAATATTATTAATCATTAAAACTGACATTTAACAAACATAGACAGGGTTGTATCGTTTTATTTTATTATGCATGTACACATACAGTAAAGAGAATGCATAGTAATTATATATATATATATATATATATATATATATATATATATATATATATATATATATATATATATATATATATATATATATAAAGAATATTTTATATATTTTAGAATATATAACATTACACAACCCTGTCTCTTTTTGTTAAATGTCAGTTTTAATGATCAATAATATCCAGTATAAAAGTATAAGTAGCCTAATAGGTAGGCTATAAGAAGCTATACAATATGAAATAAATCAAACAATTCAGTTAAACATTAGTCAGCTCTCTAATAGGCTACAAAGTTAAAGTTAAATAGCCTAAATATATTAAGTTATGAAACTTCACTTTGCCCTCAGCCAAAACGATTTGCCATGGAGCCAACTATATATTAATATAGTTTAGCATTGTTTTGTCTTATAAGATAAATAAAAACATGTACTGAAAAGTTATGTAGATGGTTGATTATTTGTCAAGCTAATTAAAATTTTTTCATAGATTAAAATAGCTTTTAAAATACGGAAACTGGCAATATTAAAGCGGTTTAAAACATCTCCCCTTAAAACGCTATTGGTCCCGACTATTTAAATAAAGTTAAAGGAATATGACTTGGCCAGAAAAAAATTTCAGTCAGAAGAATTTTTTTCACTTTAATCCCTGCAACCCTAATCAAACACATCTGCCTGTAATAATCAAGCAATCCTGAAGACCTTGACCAGGAAAAAAATTGAATAGCCCTATTCTGTAAAACAAGTCTATGTCACTGTTTTTATGAGCAGGTACTGTATATAGTGACTCTTTTGTTAACCTTATTTCAGAATTGGCTTCATTTCTCACCAAGAGGAAGGTGTTTGACAAGGTGATGGCAGTCAGACGCCTTCAGGAAGAGAGAAGTCTAATTTGTAAGGAGATGAAACAGCACTGGATGGTCCTGACACACAAGATGTACAAATTCGAAGCACTGATTAATGAGATAAGTTCAAAATGTATGTCTTTAAACATTCATTTATTTGCGCTTGTATATATTGCACTGTATTTTTTCTTAATGTATACTTTTGTTTTTCAGCTCTTTTTCCAACACTGTCTGACACTGCATGCAAAGGTCTCCTGTGCATTGTTCGAAAGAAACATTATGAACTTAGGCATTTAATGCAGTTGGTAAAGGCAGGCTATGTGAAAATTTTCAGCCAACAAGATTTGGTGTCTGAAGAAGAGAAGCTTGAACAGGAAGAAGACTTGCAAGAGGAAGGGCTCTCAGAAAGTGACAACAGCTCAGATGATGAACATGATTTTCCTTAATAAGGCACATTTTGGTCACGATTTTTCTGTCTGAGACAGAATTTGCAAATCCTTGAAGATTCCTCTGAATATTTTACTTCTCCTACGACCGACCACGACCACTTCAAGACAAGTCATTACCAAAATTAACATTACAGATTTATTTGTCAAGTCAAGTCATCCTCATTTATATAGCGCTTTTAACAATTTAGATTGTTTCAAAGCAGCTTTACAGAGATAAACTTAATATAATTTAAGGTAAAAGAGATTGGTTTGGTTTTATAGCGGTCCTTGAATAATGTTATTATCCAGCTAAAGTTAGTTTTGATTGATTCACTTTTAAATGATCATTTGTTATTAAATTAGGGGCCGCTAAGGTGACACTGTTCTCTCTAAACAGACTTTAAACGCGAACCTGTGATAAATGCTGATTTGTACCCACCATCTCAATCCTGCGTGTAATGCAGATCGCTGTCACCGAACGTCATTGATTAATGATGTAAAACTCAGGGGACTATTATAAATCGTACAGTGTGCACCCAGCTTTAGAATAAATTACACAATTCTGTTAGCGCAAAACCCTAAATACAAAGATAATTCTACATGATTGGGAATGTGAATCAGACTTTGCCTTTAAATGTCAAATAAAGCTATTAGATCAGAAGGCTTGTTTGTTGTCTGTTGGTGTTCATTGTGTCAACTGTTCTGTAACTGCTTGATGCAAGTGTGTCTTTATGTGAACAATAACCTTATAAATTCCACAAGGCTTATTTCACATCTAACAAAACTATATTGATGATTAAGATAAATGGAGCTGTCTACACATAAAAGATTCAGTTATGCAGTTTACATTCAGTGTGCATATTTTGACACTTTACAGTTACTCAAGGCACATATTGTACTTGTCCAAATGAAATAAAATGTACTCCAAAAATATATACAATACTCAAAACAAACTGGTATATTCACACATAGTCTTATAATCCTAGATCGAATGAATGTGTTCTGGTATGTAAAGCACTTTGGCCAACATGTGTTGTTTTTAAATGTGTTATACAAATAAATGTGGATTGATTGATTGAGCTCTTTTTTTCAATTATTGATTTATTTAAAAAACTACATACAATTTCCATGACTCTTACTGAGACAATCTTTTTTTTAGTCACATCAATGACATTTGGGACAAAACACCAAAATATTATCATTGCACATACTTAGTAACGTGATAAGTAAATATGCCAGAGTTCAGTGACATGGATGGAAGGATGAGCAGTGCATTACAAGAGGCTCAAGTGCTATATTGCTAAAAAGACAATCAAGGCACAACTTCAATTCAACATAGACCCTTTACTCAATTATAAGCAAGATTATGCAAAGTACTGATGCCCAACAATTAAAGAGGACATTGTATTCTTGTTCTTGTTCCACAGGCCAAAGTCATTGCTCGAGAAATAAATGGAGAAGCTCATTCCATAGGCCCTTCTGCAATAACTATGAATTGGATAATAATTTGTTGGCTGTAGCCTAGTAATATATGTATATATATATATATATATATATATATATTACAACATTTCTGTCAAATATTTCTGTATTTTATCAGATAGTCCCATTATACCCATCAACAACTAATATAAGCATGATGTAAGTATAGAAAAGGGTGGAAAGAGAAAATACAGTATTCAAATATAAATGTGATTCAACACAGTTCATTGTCCATGATTAAGACTGCATTTATGCATGTATGTATGTAAGATAATATATTTGTATGTTAATGCGCATGTTTTACTGTCCTTACACCCCAAGGGCCCATAGCACTCTCCGAAAGAGCAAAAAAGGGCATATTTCAAATGACTGTAAGTCTAACTATTTATGCTATGTTTACTTAATAATGTTGGACAAAGTTTTCAGACATGGAAAGGTGGTATATAGGCGTTTAAAAAAGGGCTCACAGTAAAATCACAGAGCTCCTCTGCTGCTTTACGGATATCACTCAGCATGACATCGAAGACCTTCTAAGATGAAGCCCTCCACCTGTGATCTGGACCCTTTTCCCTCAGCCCTGATAAAAAGTCATTCCTCTGCAATAAGTTCCATGATCACCAACATCATTAATCAGTCTCTCCGATCTGGCCAAGTCCCTAAGTCTCTGAAAACTGCGGTCATTAAGCCAATACTCAAAAAGCCCTGCCTTAACCCAGAAGTACCTGCCAACTACCGCCCCATCTCCAACCTCCCTTTCTTGTCAAAGGTGCTGGAAAAGGTAGTTTCTGCTCAGCTCCACAATCATCTCGCAACAAACAGTCTTTATGAGAAGTTCCAGTCTGGATTTCGCTCTGGCCACAGTACGGAAACTGCCTTGGTCAGGGTCACTAATGACCTGCTGATGACGGCTGATGCTGGCTCTCCATCACTCCTCATCCTTCTCGATCTCACCACAGGATTTGACACCGTGGACCACCATATTCTTTTACACCGCCTCCACTCCTCCATTGGACTCTCTGATACTGCGCTGGCCTGGTTTACATCATATCTCACGGACAGAATGGAGTATGTAGCCCCTGCCTGGATTCAACATGCCTGGAGGAGGTAAAGACGTGGATGGCGGCTAACTTTCTGCAACTCAACAGCTTAAAAACGGAAGCCATTCTTGTTGGCACTCCGCACCAGAACCGGTCATCCACCATCACCTGCATCACATTTTCTGGTCATGATATCCAACTCTCACCTTCAGTCACAAACCTTGGTGTTAGAATGGACCCTCACTTGACCTTTGAGGCCCATATTAAAAATCTTTGTAAAACCTCTTTCTTTCATCTCAGGAACATTGCAAAACTCTGTCCAATGCTCACTTTCCCCGATGCCGAAAAACTTGTCCATGCCTTTGTTTCCTCCAGGCTGGACTATTGCAATGCACTCCTCATCGGGATCCCAAGCAAGAACATCAAGCAGCTGCAGTACATCCAGAACTGTGCGGCTAGGATCCTGATGGGCGTGCGGAAGTACCACCATATTACACCCATCCTTAAATTGCTCCATTGGCTTCCTGTCCAGTACATGATTGAATTCAAAGTTTCCCTTCTGTCCCATCAGTGCCTCCATGGCACTGCTCCACCAGGTCATTGAATTGATGTAAAGTGCGTTATAAATAAAATGTATTATTATTATTATTATAAAATAACAAATTTTGGGCTAAAATTGAGGTTTGCACAATGAACATATTTAGGCATGCCTTTGTTCATTAAATATACTATTTATTTCATTTAGTTACTAAACGTTTTAAACTACATTACCCATACACCTCAGTCATTCAATTGATGGAGCAGGAAAACATGGCGCTGCTATTTGTAGTTCATTGAAGTGTATAGTCATGCGTAGGGTTAGGATCTCTGTAAATGAGTAATTTATCTCAACATTGCAACACCCCATTGTTAACTTAATGTAATAATGTAATGTAATAACAGCAAAACTTTGTAACAGGAATCGTTTTGAAAGCCATACTAGCCTATGGCTTTAAGACCTCAACAGGTCCAAATGCAGTGAAAACCCAGATTTAAAAATAAATGATACATTGAGTAAGAGGTGGCAAGGTTGAAATCAGAACAAGATAAAGCTGCTGGAATGTAAATTTGCGATAACACCGCGGAAAATACATTTAGGTAGTATATTTGACACTTGAGACACTTAATTGTCAATGTAGATGAGAATGTTAATGTTTATTTGTCTGTCTGTGTTGCCATGCAATGGATTGGTCATCCGTTTGGGTTGTTTCCTAAGATGCTGGCATTGACTCCCGCACCTTACCTTACTATGTGTGTGTTTTTTTGTTTTTACAGCATTGAGCATTGTAGCCAATCACAGCCATATATGTTGTGCCCATCACCGCAATGGCCAATCTGAGGTTTTTACGTTCGACTCCTCGGAATCACACATTAAAGGATATTATTGTGTATTGTAAAAACAATGTTAACAAAGGTCTCGAATATATCGTTAATTTATTAAATACTGCTGGCAAAATGTTAAATACATAAAACAAGAATATGTAAATTCACTTATTCAAGTTACAATAAATAACACTTATCAATTCAATAACATTTACCAGATGATCGTGTAAAGTTTTAATAATGTTCAGCCTTTGTAACACCCAGGTAAAAATATTACTCCAAAATGGAATTCCAGGGGGAAAAAAGACACTCACAGTACCAATGTTTGATCATTTATTTAACATTAATTACCATAAAAGTGATTTTTAAAGTGAAAAGTAATCAATCGATTGTTAGATTTATTAGAAAACAGTAAAGAAACAGTTACATGCAATAAAAGTAGAAAAGAAAACAAGAACAACAAACAAACACAGTAACTTAACCAAGAACAGGTACAACAACTTTACACTAAACTTTATTCTGGGAAGAAAAGATTGTAGGGCTCCCAGGTGTCCGTCCATTTCATCCCACTGCAAAACAGTAAAAAAACCCTGATCATATACAATTATCGTAGTGCACTCTTATACATGCTTTATGTGATACATACCATCCTGAACAAGGCTTCCATCTCACTTTGACCTCTCCGACACCCTTTAAGAAACATAAGCAACATTAACACACACACACACACACACACACACACACACACACACACACACACACACACACACACACACACACACACACACACACACACACACACACACACACACACACTTCTGACAAACATTTACAAAATATGAGTTCATTCTTACTTCCTTTGACATCCTCCTCCTTATGATCTTGTCATATGGAAATGTTTTTAATCTGGGATGTACTTGGCATTCTACAACAGAAAAATATAAAAGGATATAATATATCATTATGAAATGTTTACACTCATGATATATTAACAGTTCAGTAAGCAATTCTTAATAAATAGAATGCATAAATATATCTGTTTAAAGTTCCAGCTGAACTGGGTGTCCTTGCAATGGGCTGGTCACCTGAAACCCTAAAAATGAACTGAAATTAGACCATCTGAAGCACAGTTTGCGTTGAATTGGTTGTGTGGTTTGGTAATAGTGGTGCATTGAGAGATGCAGTGAGAGATGCAGTGAGAGGTGCAGTGAGAGATGCAGATGCAGTGAGAGGTGCAGTGAGAGATGCAGTGAGAGATGCAGTGAGAGGTGCAGGTGCAGTGAGAGGTGCAGTGAGAGGTGCAGTGAGAGATGCAGATGCAGTGAGAGGTGCAGATGCAGTGAGAGGTGCAGTGAGAGATGCAGTGAGAGATGCAGTGAGAGATGCAGATGCAGTGAGAGGTGCAGTGAGAGATGCAGTGAGAGGTGCAGTGAGAGGTGCAGTGAGAGATGCAGTGAGAGATGCAGTGAGAGATGCAGATGCAGTGAGAGATGCAGATGCAGTGAGAGGTGCAGTGAGAGATGCAGTGAGAGATGCAGTGAGAGATGCAGTGAGAGATGCAGATGCAGTGAGAGATGCAGATGCAGTGAGAGGTGCAGTGAGAGGTGCAGTGAGAGATGCAGTGAGAGATGCTTTTTTGAGAGGTGCAGTGAGAGATGCAGATGCAGTGAGAGATGCAGTGAGAGGTGCAGTAAGAGATGCAGTGAGAGATGCAGTAAGAGATGCAGTGAGAGATGCAGTGAGAGATGCAGTGAGAGGTGCAGTGAGAGATGCAGATGCAGTGAGAGGTGCAGTGAGAGGTGCAGTGAGAGATGCAGTGAGAGATGCAGTGAGAGGTGCAGTGAGAGGTGCAGTGAGAGGTGCAGTGAGAGGTGCAGTGAGAGATGCAGTGAGAGGTGCAGTGAGAGATGCAGTGAGAGATGCAGTGAGAGATGCAGTGAGAGGTGCAGATGCAGTGAGAGGTGCAGTGAGAGATGCAGTGAGAGGTGCAGTGAGAGATGCAGTGAGAGGTGCAGTGAGAGATGCAGTGAGAGGTGCAGTGAGAGGTGCAGTGAGAGATGCAGATGCAGTGAGAGATGCAGTGAGAGGTGCAGTAAGAGATGCAGTGAGAGATGCAGTAAGAGATGCAGTGAGAGATGCAGTGAGAGATGCAGTGAGAGGTGCAGTGAGAGATGCAGATGCAGTGAGAGGTGCAGTGAGAGGTGCAGTGAGAGATGCAGTGAGAGATGCAGTGAGAGGTGCAGTGAGAGGTGCAGTGAGAGATGCAGATGCAGTGAGAGGTGCAGTGAGAGGTGCAGTGAGAGGTGCAGTGAGAGGTGCAGTGAGAGGTGCAGTGAGAGATGCAGATGCAGTGAGAGGTGCAGTGAGAGATGCAGTGAGAGGTGCAGTGAGAGATGCAGTGAGAGATGCAGTGAGAGATGCAGTGAGAGATGCAGATGCAGTGAGAGATGCAGTGAGAAAAAAAACTGATTTGCTTTTTACTGGAATGCTATTGAATGTAAACACTACTGTACATGTGGACATACAGTTCCCAACCAAGAAATGTAGTGTAAAAACATTGGATTGCATGTTTTTCATGCAAATACCTGTAAAACTGAAACATCAAAGTCTATGCAGTTATTGAAATGTCAACAATAGCTAGTATTTTGAAACATGCTGTAATTTGATTGACTGCATGTACCTTGTGAAGTGAAAACAAGTGTTATTTTTTGACAGAATAATTTCATTTTGAGTCAGATTTCCAGTGTTTTGGTAAAGTTAGTGTGTGCAGAGAAAGATGTGTTCTATTTTGAAATGAAGAGTTAGTATATATTTAACAAAATGAGTATTTGAGAAGAAAATTATCCATTTGGCCAATTGTGTTTTGTAGGTGTGAGTCTGTGTTAAGAGTTTAGAAAAAGTATCTGAAGTATGGGTAAGCGCTTGTTAGCGATTGAAAAAAACTGTAATAATAACTTTATTGTTATCATCAAGCCCCCATAGGATGTTTATCTCGATCAAGAATTTAAACAAGGGCTTAAATATAAGTTCAATTAATAGAATACTTGAAATTTGTTTATAACTTATTTGCCATTATTTAAAAGCATTTACTTAAAACAGCAACCATGCACACGGGAATGGTATGACGCCTGTACGCATTTAAACACTATTTTACAATCAAGAAGATATAAGTTTGAACATTGAAAGGGATTATTCCTGTTTATGCACATTCAGTTACATACACATATTCAGCTTCATAGACATTATTGTCTATTATTTGTAATGGAATTTAACAATATTTTGCGACTTAAAAAAAAAAACCTTTTAAAAATGACATTGAAATAAGAAACTTGTGTTTTACTTTTTAGTTAGTCCAACGCTATCTCAGGACCAATTCGTACGAGTGATTAAAAGGTGGCTAATTCGTACGACCTCACTCATGTGATTTGTCTAAACCCATGTAATGGGTAGGTTTAGGGGTGGGGTCAGTGGTAGGTCATTTGTACGAATTCATACGAATTTGGTAAGTCGTAAAATATGTACGAATTAGCAAAAATCGTACGAATTTGTACGAGTGAGGTCGAATGAATTCGTACGAATTAGCCACCTCGTAAAATTCTTACGAATTGCCATGAGATCGGGTTGGTTACTCAGTTTTCATTAAAAATGCAAATACACAAAACCTGCTTGTTTATACATCCATTTTCTTTGTTTGCCTCCTGTCCTTGCATTTATTGTGGAGGAATTGTCTGTAAAACACACACAAACACACACACACACACGATATATATTTACTTAAATTTGAGTCAAAATAAAGTCAGAACTAAATCTGGATTAAAACTAAGAAATAATGCATTGACTTTACTAAAATTGGGAATTTAACTTTGTTCAAGCTTAAATAGAACTTAATGCATGTTGTGCAGTTTTTGCATGAAGTGAAAACAAAATCACCTGCATCTTTGGGCTTAGATGGGGCAGCATGACTGTTCTGGCAGTGGGAAGAAGGGTTTGTAGATGGAAGATTTGAATCATAGAAAGAAGGAGGAGGGGTGATGCAAGAGGAGGTAGGAGTAGGGGTGGGGGAAAATGGTGTAGGAGGAGGAGTGGGGAAAGAAGAGGTAGGAGGAAGAAGGGTGATGTAAGAGGAGGTAGGATGAGGAAGGTTGGAGGAAGAAGATGGAGGAGGAGGAAGGGTGTAGAAAGAGGAGGACGGAGGAGGAAGGTTAGAGGAAGAAGATGGAAGAGGAGGAAGAAGGGTGTAGAAAGAGGAGGAAGGAGGAATGCTGGAGGAGGAAGATGGAGGAGGAGGAAGGGTGTCAAAAGAGGAGGAAGGAGGAGGAAGGCTGGAGGAGGAGGAAGGGTGTCAAAAGAGGAGGAAGGAGGAGGAAGGCTGGAGGAAGAAGATGGAGGAGGAGGAAGGGTGTCAAAAGAGGAGGCAGAAGGAGGAAGGCTGGAGGAAGAAGATGGAAGAGGAGGAAGAAGGGTGTAAAAAGAGGTGGAAGGAGGAAAGCTGGAGGAAGAAGATGGAGGAGGAAAGGTGTAGAAAGAAGATGGAGGAGGAAGGCTGGAGGAAGAAGATGGAGGAGGAGGAGGAAGGCTGGAGGAAGAAGATGGAGGAGAAGGAGGAAGGGTGTAGAAAGAGGAGAAAGAAGGAGGAAGGGTGGTGGAAGAAGATGGAGGAGGATGAGGAAGGCTGGTGGAAGAAGATGGAGGAGGAGGATGAGGAAGGCTGGAGGAAGAAGATGGAGGAGGAGGATGAGGAAGGCTGGAGGAAGAAGATGGAGGAGGAGGATGAGGAAGGCTGGAGGAAGAAGATGGAGGAGGAGGATGAGGAAGGCTGGAGGAAGAAGATGGAGGAGGAGGATGAGGAAGGCTTGAGGAAGAAGATGGAGGAGGAAGGGAGGAAGTCTGGTGCTTGCAGACAGTTTCAGCAGTACTGGTGTGGGTTTGAATCCTCTGGTAATCTATGAGAATTTTTTTGAAAGAAAATTAGAAAACATTTCTTTGAATTTCGCATGTTTAGATCATATGAACGAAATACTTACTTTTAATAAAACATTCATAAAGGCTAGTCATCCTTTCAAAGATGGTTTGATTTGGCTCAACTGCAAATGGACCCATTGAAGTGATGACTTCAGCCACAAACCCATTTTTTTTCTCTTTAGAAATTAAGAGAATTGGTTTATAGCCAAGTATATCCAATTTCTGACCTGTAAAACAAATGCACAGACAGTCAATAAATATCTATGTATTCATAATGGTAAGCAGGGACTTATCAGATAATTCTGTAGCAAATCAACTGGATTATCAAAGTAAAAAAGAAAGGTGTCTAAATGTTTAATTGAGAAATGTAGCAACTCATAATGTAATAACTGCAGATAATGTAAAAACTGCACATAATGAAATAAGTATTACATATTGAAATAAAATGTTCATGATGTAATAATTTTCTCAAAATGTAATAAAATCTTGAGCTCATAATAACAATTTTTACATTTTGAGAAATATATTAAATTATAAACTTACCAAAACAAATAATATTTTCATTACTGTAATAACTTTTAAAACATAAAAATATTAGTATTACCTTACAGTACATTTAAAAAATCTAAATCCTTAAACTGCCTGCAAAATGCAACATTGAAATATTCATGCAATTGTTATTACATATGTTTATTTAACAAAAAACATTTGTATTCCTTGTTTTTTTGTGTGGGAGTGTGTGTGTGTGTGTGTGTGTGTGTGTGTGTGTGTGTGTGTGTGTGTGTGTGTGTGTGTGTGTGTTTGATTGTGTGTGTGTGTGTACATCATGTTACACAGAGCGCAATTTAAGCAAACATTTATTCACTTTAATACAAGTTACAGCAAAACAAAGCCTGAATGTACATCAGAGGGCATGTTGAAAAATACAGTACAATTTAAAATCATGTACAGTGGTTATAAAAAGTGTTGCATTTTGCAGGTAGTTTAAGACTGGATTTAGATTTTTAAAATGTACTGTAAGGGAATACTAATATTATGTTTTAAAAGCTATTACAGTAATGAAAATATGATATGCTTTGGTACATTTCTCAAACTGTAAAAATTGTTATTACATTACGAGCTCAAGATTTCATTACGTTTTGAGAAAATGATTACAGTATGAACATTTTATTACAACCATTATGAGTGACTACAAGTAAGAAAAAAAAAAATATATATATGATTTTGTTTAAAATTAACAGATTTTTACTATTTAATTATTCAGTTTTATATATACAGGTCCTTCTAAAAAAATTAGCACATTGTGATAAAGTTAATTATTTTCCATAATGTAATGATAAAAATTAAACTTTCATATATTTTAGATTCATTGCACACCAACTGAAATATTTCAGGTCTTTTATTGTTTTAATACTGATGATTTTGGCATACAGCTCATGAAAACCCAAAATTCCTATCTCAAAAAATTAGCATATCATGAAAAGGGTCTCTAAACGAGCTATTAACCTAATCATCTGAATCAACTAATTAAGCATGTATGTAAGCAAGCATGTAATTCAGCGTTTTTTGCCACACTTTTTCCTTCCCACAGACTTCCCACTGAGGTGCCTTGATACAGCACTCTGGGAACAGCCTATTTGTTCAGAAATTTCTTTCTGTCTTACCCTCTTGCTTAAGGGTGTCAATGATGGCCTTCTGGACAGCAGTCAGGTCGGCAGTCTTACCCATGATTGCGGTTTTGAGTAATGAAACAGGCTGGGAGTTTTTAAAAGCCTCAGGAATCTTTTGCAGGTGTTTAGAGTTAATTAGTTGATTCAGATGATTATGGCATTGCTTCGTTTTATTTATTTATATTTTTTTAAATACAATATTATAAATGTCTTAATTATAAACCAACAATTATAATTTTACTCCTTAAAAATACCCTGTTAATTTTGTGTAAGAGTTATGTTTTGATTGGCCAACATAAGAACACCAGTAAAAGGACGTAATAGAGGGAATGCGCATGACGTCACAGTAAGCGGAAGTCGCTGCTGTTCCGCTCACTGAGTGGCAGAAAGACTGAGCGGCAGCATTGGTTTTCAGTGTGAATGCTGCGGAAAAACACACAGAACGCGTCTAAAACGGGAAAGAGCTTTGAGACTGACTGTACTACTAGATTTGACAAGAAATATGAGGTATATTTTTACAGTAAAAACCCACACCTGTCACAATGCAAAGGGTATACTGCAATAGAAAAGACGGAAAACATTTTATTCACAATGTTGACAGAAACTTGTTGGCAAAAAAAAAAAAAAAACTGAGAACTTTCCATAAGCATGAAAACCCCGCAGTCATTTCCACAGTTCTGGTGTGGCAATCCCTAAAAGCAACAAAAAAGGTAACAATTTTTTGTGCAAGATTTCTACAGACAAATTATAAAAAAAAATGAAAAGGATGAGAACGTAGCAGAAATATATCAGTACAGGCTATAAGAACGTAGCCAAAATATGCCAGTACAGGCTATAAGAAAGTAGCCAAAATATACCAGTACAGGCTATAAGAACATAGCCAAAATATACCAGTACAGGCTATAAGAACGTAGCCAAAATATAAATTGCTATATGAACATGTCAAACAGTATGCCTCATTTGTGAACCTAAAAATGGCTCTGTACTCAGCATCACCAAATGTGCATTGTGTACCGACTCGTGCATTGCATAATTGCATAGAGTCTAAAATGACCATCTCTCTCATGAGTGGCTTTATGATCTATAATGTGGTATTTGGTAAAAAATACACAACATTTTACAAGTCATTAGAAAAAAAGTAGAGCTGGAATTCACAGTTTGAGTTTAAATTATTTAACAATTACCACTACATGTACTGTCTAGTATTTTGGAACAGTACCAATCCCTTACACAGAGAACAAAGTTTTCTGGCCCAATTGAGTCGGTCCATGCCGGAAACACCAACAAGTCTTTCATGTCAACATCCTCCTAACATTAATCAAATGTGTTGTCATTGTCATTGTCATGTGTTGTCACTGTCATTTTTGTAACCACTTACATATTTTATTTTATGCATGATATGTCTTTTCCCTACAGTAAAAAATAATAATAAAAAAAAAAAAAAAAAAAAAAAATATATATATATATATATATATGCCTATATATATATATATTTTTTTTTTTTTTAAGTTTATAACTGCTTTGAAAGTATACAATAATATGAAAGAATAGAGTAACAGATATATTATGTTTAATTTAGGCTTTGGTCTTGTGTATATATAATATATGTAGATGTTACATACGTGTTGCTGAGCTGCTTCATGAATCAATTTAAAGCAGGCATTCCCAATCTACAAATAAACAGCCAAAGTAAATATAAAAATCATTAAAAAACTAAAACAAACATGGCTTTGCCCATCCTATTTTTAACAAACTTCCACTACTCACCTGGGAATCCATGTATCTTTGTAACCCTAGGCTCCAAAACTCTTCACGGGTGAGACATGTGGGCCCTTCTTTTATAATAATTTCTGCTCCAGGCCGTCTCGTGTCCAGAACATAGCTAAGCTGAAAATAACTATTATTAGTACAAGAGCAAAATACATGGCAATCTTTGTTAAACGCTTCCAAGTTTATTCAGTCAAGAGCATTTTTTTCTTTGTGTTCTAACATCAAGGACACAAACAGCAGCATGTTTTTTAGGCTACTGTCGGATCTATGTACCTCTCATTTCTTGTTTATGTTTAAATAAGACTCACTTAGACTCACTCAAAATCACAGACTGTCTTTGCTAGAATACTTGAGTCTGAGTGCTCTCTGAGCACTCAAAAAAATTATATGTTGGCTTTATTTTTTTTTTTTCAGCATAATTGGGTTACGTTAGACAAACATATTTTTTTCTTAAACATCATGGAATTAAGTCATTTTAAGCGACCAAATTTAAGTAGTCTCAAAGTGAATTTTTAAAGGCTTCCTGACATGATTCAGGTATTTTATATATTCATTCATCCATTAATATTTCATTTATTTTAGTGACACATAAGTAAATTGATAGACTATAGCTAGCTATTTGCTAGCAGTAGCACATAGTAGCACCTTAAATGCTAAGTTCTCTTACGAGAGGTTCTCTCGTACTGCGTAATATCTTACGCTAGGGGAAAACCTCTTTTCCACGAGATATTGAAGCCAAAAATTATCCTTAATTTTGAATTAATGTAAAACGCGTTGCAGCAGCAATGCAGACATAGGCGAGGCGGCTTGCGTGCCTATTGGCTGCCCTGCGGCAACTGCAGAAGCCTATCGAGAGAGGCCCCATGTGACGTCAGATCCAATGGGGGCGCTTTGTGCCCACTGCGTCACGTCCCACCGAAACAGGCGTGGTCTGGGCCTATAAATATATCTCGATGGCTGATACAATCTGATTTTCATCTCTTCAACGAAGCTCACGCATCGTTGGATCCAGAGTGAGAAGCCGCACCATCGAGAAAAGCCTTCAGCGGGACGAGCCTCTGCATCTGAAGCCGCTGGCCTTCATCTCGCCGCCTTCAGTCGCCGTACCTGCTCTGCTTTCCGGCGCCTATATCCTTTAAAAACTCTGCTGAGTGTGTGTTCGCCGCTGTGACTCACACTCTCTCTAAAAGAGCTAGCGTCTTTTTACAGATGCCTTCCTGTGGCTCGTGCTGAGCCCCACTCAGCGACGGGGAGCGCCATGTAATCTGCGTTTCCTGCCTGGGTGAAGACCATGCAGCTCTCGTGCTCGCCGATGGCGGCTGCCATCACTGCGAGCTTCTGCCCATGGCGTGGCAAAGTCCTGGAGCGCACCACTCTCTGCCAGAGTGCGCACCTCTGTCTCCCAAGCGTTCTCCGAAGTGGACGGTGCTATAGACAGAGGATATCTCTCTCTTCCCTCCGCGCCGCAAAATCCTCAGCACAGGCCATGGTGCGGACGATGGCCTCTCTCACCCTGAGAGACACCTTTATCAGGCTATATACCTTTATCTTTATCAGGCTGACGTTATCAGAGATGCCGGACTCGGAGCGCTCTGTGTTCCTCGACGCGCCCGTTTCCCCAACGGGCCTATTCGGATCTGCCGTCAAAGATCTCGCGGACAGATTTGCAGAGGCCCAGAAAACATCATAGGCTATGAAGCACTTCCTCCCGAAGCGCTCTAGCTCCGCAGCAGGTCGCTCGAAACAGCCGTCTGCTCGAAGCTCACAGCCTCTGCCACGCCGCCGCTTCACAGCGGCCCGGGACCAGAGACTGCGCTCTTGCTCTTCTGGCCGCCGTCCCCCTCCGCGTGAGCCCCGGCCAAGGATTGAAGTCAAGCCCGAGGCCTCAAAGCATTCCTAGCACTGCTAGGAAAACGACGGTGTTTAAGTCCCGCTGCGGCCGGACTCCCACTTCCCGCTTGTCCAGTTCCAGAAAATGTGACTGTTCCAGCATATTTTGCAGGCAACAAGCCAGTAACGCGACCCGCTTGCCTGCACACAAACGCCGTTTTTACAGCGACCCAGATAAATCTCAGAAAGAGTGTAATTTCTGGTCTTCCGGCCACGGCCGATGGTGTTATAAGTGTAATAAAAAAGCCCACGAATCAGTGTTCATTACTACACACAAGCACAGCCCGCAACAGTACAGGGCTCGTACAAATAAAATCGACTCACGTCGATTGTGCATTAAACGCAGTGAATGTGCCCACAACCCAGTGCCCACAAACACTACACTATGCATGTCACGCGGTTTCTGTAAAAACGAAACCAACACACATTCAGTCAGCTCAGGCAGACAGTGTTTTGAGTGTAGTAAATGTGCTGTCACGCGCCCACATTCACTCACAGACATGTTAAAACCCACGGGTTTCACCCTGCTCAATTCCTCATCGCAAATTGCCATAGAGAAATCGAGACAGCTGAACAAAGTGCTCGTGAAACGCCAGTTCAGAATGCTCACGACCAGGAAAATCCTCGCTCAGATTTGCCAAGGGGACCGGTTTCTGTCAATAGATCTGAAAGACGTGTATTTTCAAATACAAATAGCGTCACGTCACAGGCGATGCGCTGGCCCACGTCTGGCCCAGCTGCCCACTCTATGCTTTTCCCCCCGTCTCGCTCCTGCCTCAGGTGTTGGACCGAATCAGGGAAAACGGATGCTCAGTGCTGCTTGTGGCTCCACTCTGGAAAAACCAGGCCTGGTTTCCAGTTCTGATGCAGCAGACCAGCACTGCCCCATGGCCGATACCGTTGAGGAAAGACCTCCTCTCCCAGGCCAAGGGCTCGATTTGGCATCCTCGCCCGGAGCTGTGGTCCCTACATGCATAGGCCATCAACGGGTACCCGTTAACCTCCCGGAAGGAGTGTTAAACATGATCACGCAGGCTAGAGTGCCGTCTACTAGGCGACTCTACTCCTCAAAATTGTCTGTGTTCTCTGGCTGATGCAAACCTCAAGGCCTTTCACCCCCAGACTGTGGAGTTACGGAAGTACTCTCCTTCCTTCAAGAGTTATTGGATAAGGGCAGGACCCCATCCACGCTCAAGGTTTATGTGGCGGCCATAGCAGCGTTTACTAAACCAGCCACTGGCCTGTCACTGGGGAAGGACGATCTGGTCATCCGCTTCCTTAAAGGAGCTAAGAGGCTAAACCCTCCCAGACCCCCTTCAGTCCCCACGTGGGACCTTTCTGCAGTGTTGGAAGCCATGAAAGGTGCCCCGTTCGAGCCAATCCATCTGTTAAACATGAAACATTTGTCGTTCAAGACAGCGTTTCTGGTGGCTCTTGCTTCAGTGAAGCGGATTGGGGATTTACAAGCGCTCTCAGTAAGCGCGACGTGTATGGAGTTTGGGCCAAATGACTCGAAAGTCATACTCAAACCCAGGCACGGATACGTGCCTAAGTCCCTCAACACACCATTCAGGGCTCAGGTTATCTCCCTGTCTGCCCTGCCGATGTACAACGAGGAAGAGGATGTGGGCTTCCTTTGCCCTGTCAGGGCATTAAGAGCTTACGTGTCCCACTCGTCTGTTTTCAGACAGACTGAGCAGCTCTTCGTTTCATTCAGTGGACGTGCCAAAGGGCTGGCCGCTTCGAAACAGAGCCTATCCAGGTGGATAGTTGATGCCATAGCGTTGGCTTACACTTCCAAGGGCCTGCAGTATCCTTTGGGTGTCAGAGCGCACTACACAAGAGGCATGGCCTCGTCGTGGGTGTGGTCTAGCAGGATTACCTTGCAGGATATATGTATGGCGGCTGGCTGGGCCTCGCCGTCTACATTTATAAGGTTTTATAACCCAGAGGTTCCCGCCTTACAGGCTAAACTTTTGTCGGTCTAAAAATCAGTACTGTCTGCCCCGTTGCTTCGGCTCAGAATAATGAAACCGCTTGAGCATCGCTCGCTGATCGATAAAATTACCCCAGGGGCATTTAATAAGACCCATACTGTTACTCAGTTCAGGCCGAATAAATTTTCACCCTGACTGTGTGAAACACTGTTGATATAGTTAGCTCCTTGAGGATGCTACTTGTGGAGAATGATGCTTTTAGCCTCTCTTCTCAGACTCTCTGTGAGTCCCTGGTGATTATGCACTATATGTGCCCCGGGCACCTGCCCTTGGGACTTTGATGTGGATCCCAGCACGCACGCCGTTTTACATAGTGTTCCCCTAACGTAAGATATTACGCAGTACGAGAGAACCTCTCGTAAGAGAACGTACTCGGTTACTAACGTAACCTCGGTTCTCTCTAGAAGAGGGAACGAGTACTGCGTATCTTTGCCGTGCCTGCAACACGCTGGTTCGCTTCAGCGATGAAAACCAGACTGTATCAGCCATCGAGATATATTTATAGGCCCAGACCACGCCCGTTTTGGCGGGACGTGACGCAGTCGGCGCGAAGCGCCCCCATTGGATCTGACGTCACATGGGGACTCTCTCGATAGGCTGCTGCAGTTGCCGCAGCGCAGCCAATAGGCACGCAAGCCTTCTCACCTACATCTGCATTGCTGCTGCAACGCGTTTTACATTAATTCAAAATTAAGGATAATTTTTGGCTTCAATATCTCCTGAAAAAGAGGTTTTCCCCTAGCGTAAGATATTACGCAGTACTTGTTTCCTCTTCTAGAGAGAACCACCTGGTTCATAGAACCTCGGTCCTGAAACTGCAACCGCCGCTATAACATCCAGTTCAGTAGGTGGTGCTGCCACAAAAAACTAGGGTCCTGGAACTGCGGTCCTAGAACTGGGGTCCTGAAACTGCAGCCTCCGGTTGTGCAGGAACATACTACTGGATAAATTTGTACTGCACATAGGTAATGGAAAAATATTATTTGTGTTTCTTTCAAGCTCCTCGATAGAAGGTTCCTCACAATAAAAGGCCCATTCGATGTGATTTTCTTACACAGCATTGCATTGGTAACAAACACCTACGGCTCATTTTTATACACCTGCCATCTAGTGGTAATATAAAACTTTGCAGCATTCCACTGGATGCATTACATTTAATGCATAATCTGTTTTAAAGCAATGTATAGAGTGTATTTATACAAACAATATATATATATATACATATTATTTTACAAAGGGTTAAATTCAAGGGCTGACAAGCATGACTGCTACCAAAAAATTAAAGTAGCCCACACTGAGTAAACGTCAAAACACATTCTTTCTTTCTTTCAAAATTCCTTAGGGCGAAAACTGCCCGCTAAAATTATACATGCAAAAATGAGGGGTTTCCATTTAGTTCACTTTTATTATTAATTAATTAATTAATTATTATTGCACAAGAGATTAGTTTCAGATTTTGGATTGAAGTGCCCTGGTCAACCCTCACACTGTCATAAAAGACTGTCCGGTGGGATTGTATTGGATATAATCTAAATCAAACTATTGTGTAGATGAAAAGTATAGTCCTTTGAGGTCATTCAAAACTAGTTTGTGTATTCTGGAAAAACACGTTTGGCATCATATTATTCATATAGCCTAGAGCTCTCCCGTTAGGCATCATATAGCCAGGACCTCTCTGACCTCATTGGAACTTTTTAAAAGTGTGCGGACGTGCTCTATTGTTCGCCAAAACAGATCATCCCGCCCCAAACTCACGCCATTGGTTGAGCGCTAACTTAAATACTCCTTAGTCCTGAGTGAGACAAGTAGGCCTGATTTTCCAGCAGTTCATTGATTGGAAATCGCAGGTGGAGAGGATGACTGCTCGAGTGTACTGCGCTGTGTTATTGTGTCTGTCTGGATGCTTGAGCACAACGGAAGCTGCTCTAGGACGAAACACAGGTGAGATCCAGGTTCTTTAACTTAATTACGCAGCCTAAAGAAATGCATAAACCTGTAACAGTACAGGGCCCTTTTCCTAAAGAATCTAAGAATCCTTTTAGAAAACTCTTAATTTAGCTTAAAATCTTTTACGTAGGAGTCTTAGCTTAAGAGCAATTCGGGACCGATCTGAGAGCAACTCTGAGTAAGGAAAAGACAAAAACTTTTATCTCAGTGAGATAATTATTTACGGTGTATTTATAATTTACGGTGTATTAAATAAATTATTTACGGTTCATTCCCCCTGCTTGTGCGGAAGCCTGCTATATTCATAAATGCATTTTTTTAGCCTGCAAGGTGGGAATGTCCAGTGTAAACAAAATGAACTGCGACACAATAAGAGGTTCTGAAAGTGCTGTAATTGTTTGTGATCACTCTGCTTACAGAAGGTTGTGACAGACACAAATCATCACTGCTGCATTGATGCATTTTCCCAGCTGCCAAATATCTTAATGTACAGTAGTGATTTCATTTCTGGCACTATGCCATTCCTGCGCCGTGTCGGAGATGTTATTGTGTCTCTAATAAAATCGGTCACAAACATGATCCCTGCACGATCTAATCTATAGGGTCTTATTAACTCACTGTCATCTATTGTCTGCAATGCATTTCTTCTCCCTCTTCATCTTTCTACCATTTTCTCCTCTGCTAAAGAAACTCTTAAGCCTCTTTAAAGTCCTCGTCCGTGCTCCTAACAATTTTGACCTTAAGACCTCTTTTAAGGGTTAAGATGCTTTCTGAATTACTTTTTTCTTTACTAGGATTTTTTCTTTAATTTTAGGAGTAAACGCCCACATTTCTAATAATTTTCTTAGAACTTTGTAACTAGGAGCTACTTTTTGCATTAAGATTCTTTAGGAATACGGGCCCAGGTGTCCAGTGAAAGATGAACTTTGTAAATATATAAATTGTCATATTATCTGAGTTAGTCAGTAGAGAAGACTTTTATATTGAAAGGACTGACGCCAGTTTCACACATATAATCCATTTGCAGTGCATAGCGGTGCCTATTTTTCCTCCGTACCCATGTTAACAGGTTAGAACTTTTACACTGAACGCGGATGCAGTCCGCTAATGCTTTCCAGCAGCGGTGCGTATACAACAGTGCAGCGATCGTTTAGAGTCTATTTGCTGTGCTGCACGCGCTGAATTAAAGTAACAGCGCATGGCTCGTGGTCAAAAAACACGGATTGACATGAAAATATAGTAATCTCACCAACTATACACTACTCACCAAATATACTGCTCTTTTTTTCACAGTCATCTTTTTACTTTAAGCCCGGGGTAAAGCAAAGAAAAGCAAAACGCTTACCACTAGTTGCACCGTTGGTTGAAGCGATCATAGCCTTCAGAATCAATTAGAATCGACTAACCATTTCATAAAATTGGTCACTTACAAGTCGTTACGCACTTTTTTTTTTAACATGACACTAGATCAGTTTAGGGATAAAGTAGATTTCTAAACTACTTTGATTTGAAGCAGATAGCCTAAATGTGAAAAAGCTTGAAACACATTGCAAAACTACTGACTTACAAATGCTGAAACAAACTTACCATTGGTACCCCATGGAGCCCTGCTTAGTAGGGAGCTGACCAGTGCTAGCCAGGGGCCTCATTTATAAAACTCTGCGTAGGATCCTTACTAAAAGTGTACGTGCGCCCGAAAGCCAAAAATGTCGTACGCAAAAAAATATTCAGACTTATAAAACCGTGCGTACGCCGGAATCTGCACAGAATTCACTTCATAAATTCCAGTCAGCGGAAGATTGTGCGCACATGCGTCTCCTCCCCGAAACAACCATACATGGAGCTTACAACGCCTAGTTTTACTATGCATATCCTCATCTGCATATCATTTGCATATGATTATTCATCCACGTGTAATATCCATAATATGTTTAACGGTACCAGACATTACGAAAATATGAAATACGGATGTCATTAATAAAAAAATATTTAATAGCCTATCCTTGCCTTGTTTTTGAATAAATAAATCAAATAGTGTAAAATACGTTTCAGATCAATTTTTTCACAATCTTTTCCACTGGTCAAATAGTATTTTTAATTGATTTATATTTTTAATGGAAAAAGATAGACCTTGTTGTGCATTATTTGCACAAAATTATTTTCTCAGACAATCTGCTATTATCATGATAAGCAATTAATCTCTGTAGTTAAAACATTAAAACATAGCATGCTAGAGGAAAAGTCTTCAAAAGCATTGCATTCACAACAAATATTTATATTTATTGAATATACAAATGTTGTAACTTGTCAGTAATGATTTCATGTAGTTTAAGTGTTTAACACCATTAATGAGAATGGCATATTTAATCTGTTTATATCAGGAGTAAAACATAGTTTGAATCATTCTTTTATTTATTTAAACTTACGTTATTGTGAACATGCACTGTATTTATGATTAGGACTTATAATGAAGATTTACGGTTTTAGATAGGCTGCGTCAGTTTCACTAAACGGTACAACGCGCTCGCTGACGCGGACATTTAAGAAGGGATGGATGTTTGCTTCAGGCTTGGTGAGTGAAATTATGTTTGTATTATCTTTCTGTATATGTATAATTGTCTTTAGATTTTCTGTCTAAAAGTGACCAAAAAGGCATTTAACTCCAGCTCACCATCGGTGTCGCCAAACTGCTCCATTTCCAAAACGTTCGTACGCATGGGTCAGAGTTTGCGTGCAGGTGCGCAAATTTTCCCGTCAAGTTTTTTTTTATAAATCACAACTTATGAGTCGAAAGTAGCGTAGGCCTACGCCTCTTTCAGGGCCTGTTTTGTGCGTACGCAACGGTTATAAATGAGGCCCCAGGGCTATTTTTTTTTTAACAGGCCAGCCTTGGCTAATAGTCTGACTGCAAGCTTTGGTGCCATAATCAAATTAAACCGATTGAATTGCATCTGCAACATTGTGATCACATTGCTATGGCTACTTAAAATAGCTTCATTAAAGTTTTAAAAAAAAATGTCCAAAAGAGTGCACATTTATAAAGATCTTGATAAATTCTCACATGTTCATCATGCCTAATTTTTTTATTTATTTATTATTTTTTTTTTACAGAGAATGACCCCTTCTGCTATCTGAAGAGTTGTATGTGCTCTCTCTCCTGTCTCACTGCCAACACACTAGTGGGGCAGAAATGTCACCAAGATGATAAAAATACCCATTTAGTTCCTGTTTTTATATTCACAACATAAGCCTATGATATATGAGTTCCCTTTCGAGAGGTCTCTCCTATTGCGTAAGTAGCTTACGCTATGGGAAAACTCCTTTTCTCGAGAATATTGAAGTCTTTATGTAAAACGCATTGCAGCTGCACAGCTGACAGCAATGAACGAAGGAGCTCGGTCATTGGCTGTGCTGCGGCAACTTGCTCGAACCAATGACGGGGCGACTCTGAATGCGCGACCAATGAGCGCGCTTCGTGCCCGCGCGCGTCAGAGCCCGCCAAGATGGGCGTGGCCAAGCTATATATTGGGCGCCCCGTCATGAGAGTTCTTTAGATTTAATCTCCTTCAGCGAACACCTTCTTCGCACCTTCAGCCGCCTTCGAACACCATCCTACTGAGCCATCCGGCGCGCCACACACGCAAGTATTTTACATCTGTTCGCCCCGCGACATTTGTAAAAGAGCAATTTTTCTGAGGCGTTGTTTCAAATGCCTTCCTGCGCGTCGTGCAGAGACCTTCTCCCGGACGGGGATCGTCACATCATCTGCGCTCGCTGCCTGGGCCGGAACCACGCAGAAGCTGCTTTGAGCAAGGGCGGATGCCCGGAATGTGACGACCTGGGTCTCTCCACACTGCGGGCTCGCTTCGCCGCTTTCGCCGCGAGCGAGCCCATCGCCGCCACCCCTCTGTTTGAGCCGCGCTTTAAAAAAAAAAAAAACGCCGCTCACAGAGGCTTCCTGAACCTGAGCTCAGTGACGTCACGCCGAGCCAGTCTCCGCGTGCTTCACCGCCGCTCTTGCCTTCCCCACCGCCGGTTCAGTTCACTCAGCCGGACCCACACCCCTCTAGCAGAGCGGTGGGCCTTGTGACTTTCGGCGCGTCCGAGGACGACGGGGGAGTGGATGACAGCCTGTCCATCGACGCTGCATCTGACGACTGGCCGGGCTCCACTTTCGACCCCGCCCCGTCGACGCTAGCTAGCACGAGTGCGGGCTCCACCATGGATACGGAGATTATCCGCATCCTCTCGAAGGCCGTGGAGGACCTCGGGCTCGATTGGTGTTCTCCGCCAAGTCATGGAAAGCCCCCCACTCTGCGCGTCTAAAGCCTTCTTTTTCTTCTTCGCTCTCCTCAGTGGACGGCGCGAAGGAAAGAGGCTACGAGGGAACGCCGCCCCTCGAGGAGGCCGTGGCCAATCATCTCTGCCCGCCCTCCACCACCGGATGAAAAGCCAAAGCTTCCCATCCCTCGAAGCCCTGCCGCACTACCTCTGCTCTTGCCGGTCGCGCCTACGCCGCCGCCGGCCAAGCTGCATCAGCGCTTCACTCAATGGCGGTACTTCAAGTGTTCCAAGCCAAGCTTCTCCGCTCTATGGACGAGTCTGGCCCTGAACCCGAAGCCTTCAGGGACCTACGCAGCGCAACTGATAGCTCTGCGAGCCACGAAGGCCACCGCCCAGTCTATTGGCCGTGCTATGGCTAATTTGACTGTTCTCGAGCGCCATCTGTGGCTGACTGTGACTGAGATGAAGGACGCGGATAAGGCGCCATTTCTCGACACGCCTATCTCCACCAGCGGGCTGTTTGGACCGGCGGTTAAAGGTTTCGCCGAACGCTTCACTGAGGCCCAGAACGCTTCACAAGCTATGCGTCATTTCCTGCCAAAGCGCTCCAGCTCATCGCAGAGCAGACAGAGACCGCCACAGCCGCAGCGGGCTAGAACAGCTCCCACCGCCTCTCAGCCCGCGCCTCAGGCTGACGTTCGACGCCGCTCGCGCTCTCAAAAGCCGTCCTAGCCACAGAAATGAGAAGAGAGAGTGCGTGTCTCGCAAAAGCCGGACCACTCTCTCTGCAAAAGCTCAAACATTACCCAGTCCCCTTACAGGCGGCTGGATATGTCCATACAGCAGTCAATGGGCCAGTCACAGAGCTCGCTCATCTGCAAACAAACGCCGTTCTTACGGCGACGCACAGAAAACAAAAAATAGTCTTTTTCTGCCTGCGTCACTAAGGGTTAACATGTCCACAAAGTGTGCATTCCCAGATACTGTCAAAACAGTGCCAAATTCATTCCCAGCTCAGGCTGCGCTTCCCATGAATGTAGATCACGTGCCTACGGTCATGTACGCACCACTACACACAAGCACTGTTCACACAGTTATAAATTCATCCCCAGTAAAAGCGGGAAACATTATAAAGGTGACGCGTGTGCCTAACACTGTTTATGCACCCCCACTTATAAACACTGTCCTTACAGTGTCAAACACAACCTCAGCTCAGGCTGTGAGTTTTATAAACACAGCGCGCGCTGTTGTAATCACACACGCGCCCATTCACTCAGCTGCTCAGCGCGTGCCCGCGCCTCTGAGAGCTACGAGCTCAGGCGATTCGCTGGCCAGGTCCCTACGTCACAGCGGCCCGCCCCTAGCCTGTATTCAGCCCATATCTGTACACGCAGCGGCATGGGAAAACATTCCAGATATGCCGAAATGGGTATTGAATATAGTAAAGCACGGATACTCGCTCCAGTTCGCTCGCAGACCACCACGTTTTACGACTGTGGTCGAGACAAAAGTGAGAAAGGAGTGTTCACATGTTCTACGCACCGAGGTGCGCAAACTAATAGAAAAGGGCGCTGTGGAAACTGTTTTCCCCCTCTCTGAGCGGGACAGGTTTTTACAGCCGCTATTTTCTCGTCCCGAAAAAGGATGGCGGTCTCCGCCCCATCCTAGATCTCAGACACCTGAACAGAGCACTAATGATTCGCTCGTTCAGAATGTTAACAACCAAGCATATCCTCGCGCAAGTACGCCCAGGAGATTGGTTTCTCTCAGTGGATCTGAAAGATGCTTACTTTCACATTCCAATAACGCCTCATCACAGGCCGTTTCTGAGATTCGCTTTCGAGGGACAGTCATACCAGTACACAGTACTTCCGTTCGGCCTGTCCCTGGCTCTCCGTACATTCACGAAATGTATGGATGCAGCACTTTCCCCCCTAAGACGAAGGGGAGTGCGAATACTGAATTATCTCGACGATTGGCTGGTTCTAGCACAATCAGAGAGTCAGTTAATAACACACAGATCTTGGATTATCAGCCATTTAGAATGCCTGGGTCTAAGAATCAATTTTGCAAAAAGCATACTATCTCCCAGCCAGAGGATTTCTTTCCTGGGAATAGTTCTAGACTCGATGCAAATGACAGCGCGTCTCTCATCAGAGCGCGCGCCATCCGGCGCCTTGCAACATCATTCAGGGCGGGCGTGCGTGCCCCCGTCAAACGGTTTCAGAGGATGCTCGGTCTCATGACCTCAGCATCGGCCGTACTCCAGCTAGGATTGTTGCATATGCGCCCTCTCCAACGCTGGCTCAAAGAGCCGCGTCCCTACTCACGCGTGGTGTTCGGGCCACTTTTTAATCAGAGCGAACCACGGCTGTATAAAAGCCCTGACGCACTGGAAAGCCGCCGACTGGTACCAGTCAGGCGTGAGTCTGGGTGTGAACACAAGGAGAAAGATGATAATGACAGATGCCTCCAAAATAGGTTGGCGGGCCCTTTACGAGGGCAGGCCTGTCTCCGGCTTTTGGTCAAACCCGGAGAAGCGCCTACACATAAACTGTCTGGAAATGAAAGCGGTCGCTTTGGCTCTCAGAGCCCTGCTCCCACATCTAAAAACGAACACGTCCTGGTCCGAACGGACAACATGACGGTAGTGTCGTACATAAATCGCCAGGGTGGACTCAGGTCGAGCTCCATGCATTCAATGGCCAGGAGACTCATTTTATGGTCCCAGCACAACTTGCGCTCGCTGAGAGCAGCGCATGTGCCAGGCGCCCTGAACCAGGGGGCAGACATGCTATCCAGAGACAAGATTCTCCCAGGAGAATGGGCTTTCAACCCGCTGACGATTCAGTGGTTATGGAAAACCTTTGGCAAAGCGGAGATCGACCTCTTCGCCTCCAAGGAGAACGCGCACTGCTCTTTTTTCTTCACGAAAAGCACGGACGCGCTCGCCCAGAGCTGGCCGAGCCGCCCCTTATATGCCTTTCCCCTGATCGCGATGCTGCCACAGGTCATCAGTCGGGTCAGAGAGGAGAAAAACGCAGTGCTGCTGATAGCCCCACTCTGGAAGAACCAAACATGGTTTCCAGATCTGATGCAAATGCAATCTGCACCACGGCCGATTCCACTGAGGCCAGACCTCCTCAGTCAGGCCAGCGGGATGATATTTCATCCCCGCCCCGATCTGTGGGCCCTTCATGCATGGCCCCTCAACGGGTTCCCAGGAACCTCGCGAGCGGAGCACTAAAAACCATCGCTGAGGCGCGGGCGCCCTCCACGAGACGCTTATATGCCCAGAAATGAAAGTGTTCAGTGACTGGTGTAATGCCAAGGGCCTGAACCCTGAGACATGCGAGATTACGAATGTACTCGTTTTTCTACAAGGGCTTCTGGAGGCGGGCCGCTCCAGGCTCAAAGTATATGTGGCGACCATCACAGCGTCACACGACCCTGTAATGGAACGTCCATTGGGAAGAAACGACCTAATTATTCGTTTCCTAAAGGGCGCTAGGAGGATGAACCCTTCACGGCCCCCCTCAGTGCCGATCTGGGACCTAGCTACTGTCCTAGATGCTCTTAAAGGGCCCCCGTTCGAACCACTCCGAACCGTGCACCTTAAACAGCTCTCGCTCAAGACTGCGCTCTTGCTGGCACTCGCCTCGGACAAGAGAGTGGGCGACCTGCACGCGCTTTCGACAAGCGCTGCCTGCCTAGAATTCAGTCCTAACGACTGCAGGGTCGTCCTTAGGCCGAAACAGGGGTATATTCCTAAAGTGCTCACCACTCCCTTCAGAGCACAGGTTATCTCCCTAACTGCGCTTTCGTCTCCAGCAGACGAACACGACGCTAATCTACTCTGCCCCGTTAGGGCTCTCAGAGTGTATTTGGAGCGTTCTGCCCTATTCAGACGGACAGAACAACTGTTTGTATGCTTTGGCGACCGTACGAAAGGTTCCGCCGTTTCAAAGCAGAGAATCTCTCACTGGATAGTTGAAGCTATAGCGCTGGCTTACGAAGCTAAGGGACTTCAATGCCCCTGGGGAGTCAAAGCACACTCCACCAGGAGTGTGGCTTCTTCCTGGGCACGGTCGAGCGGGATACCGATCGAGGATATTTGTGCGGCGGCATGCTGGGCCTCACCGTC
This sequence comes from Gila orcuttii, assembly GCA_026230005.1. Lineage (NCBI taxonomy): Eukaryota > Metazoa > Chordata > Actinopteri > Cypriniformes > Leuciscidae > Gila > Gila orcuttii. The sequence continues at coordinate 29,246,405 of JAPDVR010000021.1, forward strand.
CACATTTATCAGGTTCTACAACCTACAGGTCCCGACATTGCATTCCAATGTGCTATCAGCATGATGCTAGTTGAACTGCGAGTTCGCATCTAGATTATGTATGTGCTTGTGTCACACTGAGCGCCTTCTAGCCGCTCTGTATTTATTCCAACATATAAAGCTCGCCTCTGCCGGCTAGTTGGATGATAACTTTGCTTTTTAGCTCAGGCACCTGCCTCTGGCTATCATAAGGCGAAGTTCAGCACGCACGGCGTTTTGCATGGTGTTCCCATAGCGTAAGCTACTTACGCAATAGGAGAGACCTCTCGAAAGGGAACGACTCGTTTACTAACGTAACCTCGGTTCCCTGAGAGGAGGGAACGAGTATTGCGTAAGCTGCGTGCTTGTGCTTGGTTAGTTCGCTTCAGTCGTTTTAACCTAAAGAACTCTCATGACGGGGCGCCCAATATATAGCTTGGCCACGCCCATCTTGGCGGGCTCTGACGCGCGCGGGCGCGAAGCGCGCTCATTGGTCGCGCATTCAGAGTCGCCCCGTCATTGGTTCGAGCAAGTTGCCGCAGCACAGCCAATGACCGAGCTCCTTCGTTCATTGCTGTCAGCTGTGCAGCTGCAATGCGTTTTACATAAAGACTTCAATATTCTCGAGAAAAGGAGTTTTCCCATAGCGTAAGCTACTTACGCAATACTCGTTCCCTCCTCTCAGGGAACCGAGGTTACGTTAGTAACCGAGTCGTTATCTTATCACAAAAACAAGGGTGCCCTGATTATAACCTGCTCTTCTGTAATTAGGTCGATCACTCTCCGGGAAGCTGAAGGTTGGGCTGTTCAGCTGATTGAGACTTCTCTGGAAGATACAGATGATATGGCCCTGATTGTCCCGAAAATTATACTAAAGCAAAATCTTGTAGTTATTGTCTGATAAAACATTAAACACTGTCCGTGGAGGTTGAGTCGTGAAGAGAGCGCAAGTTGCAGCAGCCGCGAGCTCAGTGAATAAATGTGCAGGCAGCCAGCTGTAAAGGAGTGATTGATTTGTCGCGGCAAAAAATACTTCGGCAATGAACAATGACTACATATTAGACTACAACCCCCCCACCCCCACTAATTCTATTTTCGAATACTATTTAGGACGGATAGTATGCGAATTGGGACTGGGCCATGGTGCGTGTCAAAATAGTTCCGGTTCACATGGCTACTCGGAAGCGATGTATAATTCTGCGAAAGTCCGAATGAGTGGGCCGGAGCGCGTTAAGGGTTTTCTGTTAGAGCGTGTCGTGTAAGCGGCCCCGTTAATGATCTTTGCAACGGAAGTGAATCGATCAAAACTATCTTTAGCTGGACCACACTCGTGAGCTGCTGTAAAGCCAAAACATCCTGTTACTTTAATTTCCTATTATCACTGTAAAGCTGGTTTGAAACAGTCCATTGTTAAAAGCACTATAAATTAAGGTGACTTGACTTCCTTCAGAAAACAGCGTGTGGCGCACTTGAGTGTATTTTCAGACGTAAATCTAATTTGGAGTAGCTTCTTATGGGAGTGGCAGCGCAATACTTTGAAAAATAGACATATATTATGTTTATAGTATTTTAGTTGTGATGAAAAACTGGGGGACCCCAAGGTAATTTTTTTGGGCCTTATGGGTGTCCCTTGATGCTTATGGGAGGTCCGGGACCCCCCAGCCCCCCCTCAATTCGAACACTGGTTTTAGCAGAAATTGCTAGGCAGGTCTTGACTGCATTACGTAGGCCCTACGTATCATATCACTTTGTCAAATGATTTCAGTTATTTCAAAGGTCCTTACAGCTACAACAGCAAAAGAAACAAAAACTCCAGTGAAAATTAATTCAGCATTCAGTGATATGGCTTCTGTCATGTGTCTGTTCAACAGCAAATCCAGGCGTGTGTCCATGCAGAACATATAAACCAGGAATGTGTGCCCTGATACGTTTCGTGTCGTGTGCCGATGACAGTGAGTGTGCCAACAATTAGAAATGCTGCAGCAATGGATGTGGACTTCAGTGTATGGCTCCAGTTACAGGTATTTTTATATTATATTGTACTACGGGGCTGTTGAATGTTTGAATCTGATTGGTTGACGACGAATCTAAGGTGTGCAGTTATTTTCAGGGAAACGCACAGCTAAAGTAGTTCCAGGCAGGTCTTGACCGCATTACGAACATTTCAGTATCACTTTGCCAAATAATTTCAGTTATTTCAAAGGTCCTCACAGCCAACAACAGCAAAAGAACTAAAACCCACGACAAATAAAACACGACATTTTAAAGTAGAAAGACCGAAATAGTTCTATTATATTTTATTAAACAGTCGTATTTTATTATGTTATATTTTATGTGCAGTTAATTGATAAAATAAATTAATGGCACATTTTCTGTAATTAGGCGCAATTAATCGCACCTAGAATTCAATTTCTTTAATATTTTTAAAATTGTAGTAATTTCACCTTTAATCTCAAATTGAAAGTAGAAACAACATAAAGACAGTAGCAGATATTTCAAATGTTTGTTTAATGGCATCTTTTTATGAAAGAGGCCATCACTGATACCAATACTGCTTCTGATGTCTCTATGAAATAGATTTTTTCCCCCCTAATTGTAGTAATTAATTATAGGCATTCAGCATTACAGTATAATTGAAAGCTATCAATTTTAACATTTATTAGGCTTTAAAAATATAACTTATTTATTAAGAGTTTCTGTGAAGATCATTTTAAATTGTCACATTTACCTGTTCTCTTCAATATATCAGGGCTCTTTTTTTTCTCTCTCTCTCATGTGTCTGTATAACAGTAAAGCCAGGTGAGTGTCCAAGCTATGAAGAAATGATGATCTGTATGAATGATGAAGAGTTGTGTGCTGATGACGGTGAGTATCCCGGACAAGAGAAATGCTGCAGCAAATGTGCGGCTCCATTTACAGGTATTATATAATATATTTTTTCAAGGTTAATACAAAATGTACAATTATTAGTTTATTTCAAGTAACGAAAATTAAGGTTTTGTTTGTGTTCAAAATCTATTTTTTTAATTATATTTGACAAAACCTATAGACTTTGAAACATAATGTCATTTATTAATATGTATTCCTGTCAAAATGACATACACGATGTCGGTTCTATTTCTAGCATGCACGCGTTTTCAGATCTCTGAAAACATCTAACCAAATAGTCAAATATGCGCTGTTATATATATATATATATATATATATATATATATATATATATATATATATATATATATATATATATATCGCATGTTGCATGTTTCAGTTATTTGAAAGGTCCTTAAAGCCTACAACAGCAAAAGCACCAAAACCCACAAGGACACTGACCAAGCAAATAAATGTTAAACAATAGGATTAAAAACAACAAATTATTTCCATGATTAAACTAAATAAATAAGTGGAATAATTGACTCCAGTCTGTTGAATATAATGCACACCCAAGGTATTCGTGTCATGACCGCATTTACCACCTCGGTGCGTTATTTTTCTAATAATTCAACGGCACCTCATCAATTATTCCTTACTTAATAAATGCTTTCGAAGTATTTTTCTTGTAAACAAATGGATTGTAAAGTGTTACCATATATTTATTATATTAATGTTTTGTTTAGCTTTCTCATTGCCTTTCAGTTTGCTCATTTTATAATAACAATAATAATTTTCAGGCACATCTTACAAAATTAATAAAGTTAATGAATAATGCTTAGAATGCAATTCACTCTGTAAGTAAAACTAGTTATTCATGCGTTATGTTTTTTGCTCTAATTCATGCCTTATGTTTTTTGTCGCCTTTTTCGCCTTTCTTCTCCTTTGTCGCCATTGGCTTTTGGCTTGCTTAGTTGGGGACATTTAATTTTATATTTAACAATATTAGTACAACATTATTTTCCTGTTATCTCTGTAAAGCTGTTTTGAAACTATCTGTATTGTAAAAAGCTCTACATAAATAAAGCTGACTTGACTCTACATCTGAGGCTGAATGCCACTAAATGGCCAGACTAAATCTGAATCTCTATCCATACAGGCTAAGTGTCCAACTGAAAGAGAATCCAGTGTGTTCCGAATACTGTTCCCATGATGGTCAGTGCCCTGCTGGACAGAAATGCTGCTCAAGCCCCTGTGATCATGCATGGGGGAAGGGGGGGTTGTCTTGGGGCGAGGGGTGGTGTTGCTGAATTGCACATATGTAGAATCAATCATATTAGAGAAAAATGTCATGTTGAAAAAGTCATGTTACTTTTGCCATGTACCTATCCTATATATATTGTTGTATTCTTTTTACCTGTGGGATTCTCTGTGATTGATATGAGGTTGTGAATAAAGTATATTCAAAGGCATTGTTTGGAGTCTGTCTGATTAATACTGCGTTGCAGGCTAGACGAGAGATTTTCATTCCCAAGTGATAGTGCTGAAGTGGAATACTAGAGACCTGTGGAGCAAGTGGAGAGATGTCTAGTAGAGTACAAATTTGTTGGTGTCTAGAAGCAGACACCAGGTTGACTTAAGTCAGGTGCGTAGAGGCATTTCTACCACTATCTATATATGGGTTTCCAGTTAGTTTATTATGTGAAAGTTAACCAGCGTTATAGAGCTGCTTTATAATTTGAATTCAATAACACCCTGTCTGGAGGTCATTACAGGGTTAGCCCTTGGGCAAATGTATGAAAATCAATGAAAAAACAGTCCAGTCCTTCAAAACAACACATATTTAAAGGGATTCTATGCAGTTTTTTTTTAGCTTAACTGAACAGCTTCAGAGTTATTGAAATGGTTATATGACTTCTTTCGGGTTGAATGGTGGCCTTCTCGCACCCCCCTGGTGCCTGTGAGCGGAAAAATCTCACTTGCAACTTTGGTGCGGCGGGCCGCCGGCCTCAGCCTCAGGAAGTATCGCGTGATATCAGCTCTCGCGATGTAACATATTCCTTTACGGCACTGCACACATACACGCCCCCATCCAGGAAGGTAGAGAGGGATCGAGTTTGTCACACTATCGTCATGGCTGAGCCGGCATATAAGATGCAGAAAGCATTGTCGGAGGAACAGAGAAAGAGGAAACGGCAGACTGACCGAGCGAGGAGTCAGACACGAGCGTAATTTGCGGGTGTTATATGTCCCCATTGAAACATCTCGCGGCACGGATGTACCCATACAAACAAATAAAACATCTCCAGGTAATTCTAGTAGACCATTCATTTCGTTCGTTTGTTAAATAAGAGGCGATCTGAAATGTGTTGTTTTTGAAATCAAGTGACCAAAGTGCTTTTTGCCGCTGCGATCAGTGGCGCGGATAGAGTGTTCTGTTGTGACGCGCACAGTCTTCACACAAACGCGCGCCTCAATCCGTTGAGGAGAGACTCTATATTTGTTACGGTGAAATCACAAAACCTAATGCACAAAAAACGTGTCCCTGCTTGAAATACAACCACTTATAAACAATCGGTTTTGATGAGGAAAATAAACTATACTACTAGTACGGATTAGAACCCAGAACCTCTGACACACTTGGCAAAAGAAATTTACGACAGTAACGTTAAATACAAGTACTCCACAGCGACTCTAGGGGTCGCTGTTTGACAAAAACAGGATTCCTGCCTGGTGTCCCTTTAAATATCATTGCATTACAGAAAGTAGAAAATACTTGCCACATTCTTAGACATCCATTTTCAGTAGTTGGATTGTAGTTTCTGTGACACTTGGTTACACTCTCTAGTGGCGTAAACTGAGATGACTTAACATCACGCTCTTCCATGTATATTTATCCCAGATGCCCGAATCATGCAATTCCTTTGAGGAACAGGTATGTGACAGCAAACTATGGTTTTCTAAAAACACTGAAAAAAATGTATTTTTTGTTGCTTGTGACTTGGAAAAAAAAAATGGGTAATTTTGATTGTGACCCACAAAACAACAAAATAAAAGCAAAAAGATGATAAACTAACAAAAAAAGTATGTAGTCTTTGCTTATGACTCGCAAAACAAAACAAAAAAAAAACATTAAAAGGTGACTAATCCATCTGTCTTGGAAGCTCATTTGTTCAACAAAAATTCAAAACAGTCACTTGGCATCGAGTCCTTCCAGGCCTGAAAAGTATCTTTAAAATCCATCAGATGCCGTTTTAGAGTCATGATTCTCTCAGCTGCTTAATATGGACATTTCAGGCATCAGACCTGCTCTTGGCAGTTAGGTCAGCAGTGGCACTCCTCTTATGCGACGAACGAGGTTGGCCAACCGTTTGGCCAGCGGTGGACTCGGTTCATCCACCTGGAAAGGCACACTTATTTATTATTAACACCTAGGCCAGTTTATGCTTACAAACTGCTAAACAACGATTGGTCTTGTGTGAAGTTGGTGTCCATTGCAACCATACTTGGCACAAGGGTGCTGACCACAGAGGACCTGCAATAACATTTATGGCACATCAATCAGATATAGGGAATACACAGGATGTGTAAGAAATTCATACAACAATAACATTTTATGATTAATATGAAGTCAAGAATTAAAAAGGAGGGTCACGTCACATGACCTGAGAGTATGACGGCAGCTTAGTTTTGTGGCTCCGCCAACCCCACTCATATTCATCTTTATTTACATGTTATTTAACTAACTGTTTGGCCATTCTTTTGTACCTGGCAACGATATGTCCTCACATTAAGCTAAATCAGTCGGCAGGCAAGTGAATCGTGAACAAACACATGAAGCGGATAAGATGGAGGAGTGCCTTGCCGCCATGATTGCATCAGCCATAGAGAAGCAATAGTTGTTTATTGAAGCATAATTTAAAACCCTTCAAGACCAACTGGACAATATTCAGACGGAGCTCTTGAACTGTTCTAGCGGGGTAAGAGAATTACGTGATAGATATTCCAGCCTGAGCAGCCGGGTTAGTAAGATGAAGAAAAACTATCACAAATGTGCCGCCAAAGTGGTGACCTACGAAGAGAAGCTACAGTAGCTGACTTGGAAGACCGGAGCCGCAGGGATAATGTTCACATTATGAACCTACAGGAAGGCGTGAAGTTTTCGAATCTCATGTCCTACATCTCGGATTCTCAACCAGTATGGTTTCCATCGTTGATTAGTGTAAAACCGGAGATAATGAGAGCTCATTGCATTGGCGCTCCTAACAACACAGGCAGGCCTCGTACGGTAATTATGAAGCTGCTGCGCTATACCGACAGAGAATGAATCCTCAGGGCGTCCAGGGAATCTCCAATCAAAGTTGAGGGAAAAGACATCAGATTTTCTGCGGATTACAGTGCAGTCACCATAAACCGTTGTCGGGCTTTCTTGGAGGTTACAAGCAAGTCACAGAAAATGGGCTGCCAGACCTACTTGCTGTATCCGGCACAACTGAAACTGACTCGAGGATCGACCCAGTACATGTTTAAGTTCCCTCTGGAGGTTGAGGACTTTCTGAGTGGTTTAGCCAGGAGAATGAAGGGTAATGTGACAATACATATAATACTCTGGATGTTTGTACTGGTATTCTCGAGGTGGTTATTAGCTTGAAGCTTAATGTAAATATTTGTGCATGCATGTGTGTCAGCAGCTCCTATTACCTCACAGACACAAACTGAACATTTCAAAAACTTTTAGCCTTTGATGTTCAAACTGGAGACAGACAAAGATGGAGAGACTCAAGAAGAAGTGACAACATATAGAATGGAACAGGACATTTCTGAATGGTTAGTTGAAACTGAATGGTTAGTTGATGAATTTATGTAGCTGATGTGATGTGAACTATCTTCAAGGCATTGATAAGCTATTCTGTTGTGATAATCTATAAATCGCTTGTGTGGGAACTGTTGTAAGATGCCTACAGAGTGACATGCTATTGCATTTGTATTTGCATTCGCTCTTCTCATGGCCTCAACCCTGTGTTCCCGTGGGCAGGGTTTATGTACATTTTAGGATTAGTGATGTCACTAACCCGGAAGGAAGCTCGTGTAGTTCCTATCAGTCGTTTGTTGTAGTCCTTAAAAAGCCATTTTTAAAAAAGAAAATATCTCCCTTTGCTTTGAACTTTGAGCGTTGTAACTTTGCAGATGTTGTTTATGCACAAACAGCAACAATACATATAAAGTTAGAAAAGTGAAATCATAATCAACCACCACTTTAACAATCTGTTAAAAGGAGTGGTGGTGGGCATTGCTATTGTTTCTGCCGCCCTCCTTGAGGTCATGTTGTACATTAGTTGGGCATTGGTTCACCCATATGAATGTGTTTTTCTCTTTCTTTCTTTTATTCACATTATTTTTGTGTGTTCATTGGAAGTAATTCCTCCTTCTCCTGTTTCTGTGGGAAGTTGGGTGTCCGTTGGGGTAGTGGCGACCAGGTTGGGTGGGTAGTTTTCCCTCTGTAGTATTAGATATGCTTTGAAGACTCAGTTTACTGCCTTATGCTTGTCTAATTGTTTGTTTATGTTATTTTACAGTGATAATACATGGCAACAGAAATCATTCACATAATTTCCTTGAATGTGAATGGATTGAATGGTCCCATTAAGCGTACTGCCTGCCTTGATTACTTGCATAGCCATCATCTTGACCTAGCTTTCATTCAAGAGTCACATTTTGAGGAAACAAGATGTCCAAATGTTCTCTAATAAGTTTTATTATGTAGCTGCGTCATCCTCATTGGATAGTAAATCACATGGTACACTTGTAGCATTAAAACGAAAGCTTTCTTTTAACATCTTAGAAAGATATAGCTGCGGATAGTAGAGTAGCATATATTAAAGCATGAATAACAGATCATAATTTTGATTAATTTCGATTTATGCCCCATCTCAGTTTTTTTCCTGCTCTCACTAAAGTTCAATTCAATTCAATTCAAATTTATTTGTATAGCGTTTTTCACAATACATATTGTTTCAAAGCAGCTTTACAGAAAGTGCATTTCAGAAATGTACGTAAAAATACAGTTAGTTAATCATCATGTATTAATTTAGGGCATAACATATCGCCGGCGTTGAGTCGTCTCTTCACAGGCGTCGAGTCGTCTCATCGCAGGTGTTGGGGACTCTGAAGTCTCCGTGAGAGGCTGGATACAGACTGTAGCTGAAGAACGCTATTTACCTCGGGACTAGCGTCCCAAGATAACAGCAGAAAAGCAGATGGGAAATAATTAGCGTAGCTGCTGTTCATAATATTAATGCATTCGATCTGATTCAACAGTAGTATAAGAGGCAAGCATTATGTGAATGCTTGGCTGAAGAGATGCGTCTTTAATCTAGTTTTGAACTGGGAGAGTGAGTCTGAGCAACGAACAGTATCAGGAAGGCTATTCCAGAGTTTAGGAGCTAAATGCGAGAACGCCCTCCCTCCTTTAGTGGATCTGGATATCCTAGGAATGACCAGAAGCCTCGAATTTAGGGATCTTAAAGAACGCGATGGATTGTAGGGCGATAGAAGGTCCATTAAATATACAGGAGCTAGACCATTTAGGGCTTTATACGTCAGTAATAGTACTTTGTAATTGATACGGAACTTAATAGGTAACCAGTGCAGAGATGATAAAATTGGTGTTATATGATCATATTTTCTTGACCTAGTAAGAACTCTAGCAGCTGCATTTTGCACTAACTGTAGCTTGTTTATTGAGGATGTAGGACAACCAGCTAATAAAGCGTTACAGTAATCTAGTCTTGAGGTCATGAATGCATGAACTAACTTTTCTGCATCAGTAACAGAAAGTATGTTACGTAGCTTAGCAATATTTCTAAGGTGGAAAAAGGCTGTTCTTGTAACATATGAAATATGATTTTCGAAAGACAAGTTGTGGTCTAGTATAACACCCAGGTCTTTTACTGTAGTGGATAAAGTAACTGGACATCCTTCTAAATTAAAGTTGTATTGTACGAGGTTTTGTGGGTAGTTTTTTGGACCAATAAGTAATACCTCCGTTTTATCTGAATTTAATAGCAGGAAATTACACGTCATCCAGCATTTTATATCTTTAAGACACTCTGTCAATTTAGATAAGTTAGTGTTTTCATCTGGTCTTGATGAAATATATAATTGAGTGTCATCAGCATAACAGTGGAAATTAATTCCATGTTTTCTTATAATATTACCCAGTGGCAGCATATATATTGAGAATAGCAGAGGGCCTAACACCGATCCTTGCGGCACTCCATAGTCTACTAACGTTATCTTCGATTTTTCCCCATTTAAACAGACAAAATGGTAACGGTCTGATAAGTACGATCTAAACCAGCTTAATGCCTGTCCCTGAACACCAGTGTAGTTTTGTAGTCGATCCAAGAGTATTTTATGATCTAAAGTGTCGAACGCAGCGCTAAGATCGAGTAGAACTAGTATTGGGATACAGCCTTGGTCAGAAGCTAAAATTAAATCATTTGTAATTTTAACTAGCGCAGTTTCTGTGCTATGATGCGGTCTGAATCCTGACTGAAATTTTTCATAGATATCATTTCCTTGCAAGAAAGAGCACAATTGAGCGGACACAATTTTTTCTAGTATTTTAGATATAAATGGAAGATTTGAAACGGGTCTGTAATTTGCTAAGTTATTTTGATCTAATTGCGGTTTCTTAATAATAGGTTTTATTACTGCCAGCTTAAATATTTTTGGAACATGACCTAAAGATAAAGACGAGTTAATAATATTGAGAAGAGGCTCTTCCACTACAGGTAACACTTCTTTCAGTAGTTTAGTGGGTATTGGGTCTACACTCAAAAAAATGAATCATGGCATAGGTTATAATTATGTATTTGCATCCTTTTGATTTTATTTAAATAATAGTATTTTCAAAATGTATGTAGTCAGATTGCTTAGAATCAATGTAAATCTGTTCATTGTGAAAACTATTAGATTTAATCAGTTAAAAAGTATGAATATGGTTTAAATATAGCTAGCTGTGGAACGAGCCAGATCCTATTATTTACATTTTATGAGATTGGTTTGCATACAATTTATGGGAAATGGAATCGTTTAGAAGCGGAAATGATGCCGATCCATACTCCAGTCGGTAGGGGGGGGATACTGCACATAGACATGTCTATGGCAATACACCTAAAAAAAACAACAACGCAACCAGCGGCAGTTGAAAAAACAACTCTCCTCGCCATCTTACATGATCGGAGCACCTTCTTTGGATCAACCTGATTGCAAGGCAAGTTACATCTGTACGATTGTTTTCTATGTATGTATGTATGTATATATGTGTTATTACTGCTGTTGATATCGTATTGCACTTTATCAATGCATTGACTATCAAATTTGCATTTAGTCTACTAAAGTTAGCTAACTTGCACATGGTTCTTAACTTTATCTACTTTCCCCTTAAGCTACTTTTTTTCCAGCTACACAGTGTAACTAATTAAAAGTAACAGGGATGTGTTTTTTTATTTTTAGTTTATATTAATTTCCGTATTTTCTGACCTGAGTATAACTTTGGGCCACGTGCATCGCTTAAATCCGAGAGGAAAAAAATGGTGTTAGGCCGCCTAACGTTAGGTGTTGGGTAAGTTAACGTTTAACGTTAAAGTTTAAAATAGTGAAGTGTCATTAAACGATTAACTGCGATTTCAAATATATTTATATCGTACATCGATAACTTCCAACAGAACTGAATGAGCTAACGTTAGGGATCGACAAGCGTCAAATTTGAGTAAAGTTCGAGTATATGAAACGATGTTACTCGTTAGTTGGTGACGGTGTGATTAACGTATATGGCAACGTAAGTTACCGGTATGTGCCAAAGTTGGTTGGGTGTTCTCGAGCACGCGAACCATGGTTTTTAACCCGTCGGTGTCTGTTGCTGTTTATCAGCTTTTGTTCTGTGGTTTAACTGTCACGGTAGATGTATTCGCTGGTTCCTTCTAGTCTTGTGTTTATGTTGTTGTATGAGTGCACGTGTGCAAGGGGCGTGTCTGTATGTCATTACCTGATCCACTCCAGCTGTTCATCATTACAATCACCAGCTGCAGTTCATCTCACCACGCTTCATAAACTCACCACTGTTCTCTCACCTTTGTCAGATCGTTGTTTGATGTTTCCCTGTCTTCTGGTTCGTGTTCCTGCCTGGTGTTTCCTGTTCGTCGTCTTCCGTGTGGATTTGGATCGTCTCACCGTTTGTCTGCACTTCACCGACACTGACCATCAAAGTCCCTGCGTCACCAATCTCCACCTGGCTCACTGCACCCTGGACTTATATACTTTGTGCTTCAAATAAATATTGGATTAGACTCGCTATTGCTTCCTGTGTTTCTGCCTAATATGACATTAACGTTTCAAGGCAAATAAAGACAGTTATAAACTACTGCAATCAGTATATGAGAGTAGTATTCTAATAATTCTCTAAAAAATAAATGCTGGCTTTGTAATTTGCAAATGTATGCATTTTGTTTCTAACTAAAACCATTTTTTTCTTTTCAGATATATTAAGCATCCTCTCTTACATCTGGTGGGACAAACCTCCTAGACCTTGTATGTATGCTACAAATTAATACATCAAATTATGAACAATTAATCTCAGTTTGAATGTTATACGAGTCAACATAAAAAGTATAACATTCCTAATACATAGTTAAAAACATATTTTACAGACATGAACAGCCTGATATCATCTTGCAATCAACCATATTATAATCTGGACCTATGTAGTTATTTAATTGTTATAAAAAAGTTAGCTAATACATGTGTAGTAGTAGTAGTAGCTGTATTTTGACTTGTCTTGTTACAGTAAAATCAAGTATAAATTAAGTTATTTATTTTGATCCTTTAATATTTGGCAGTAACTGATTTTTTTTTTTTGTCTTTGTTCACAGATATGTGAATGTGGCCATGCAAAGTGTGTGACATTTCATTATCTACCCGGTATGAATTGCTAAAACATTTTAGGCTGAAACATTTCCACTACGGTCGCAATTGCCGTTATCCCTGTTTATATGCAGATTGCCCATGTACATTCACAAGTTGGAAGAACCTTTTGAGTCACACATATCAAACACAGAGGAAGTTAACAGCAGCAAATGTTCAGTTAACTACGTTCTTTTGTCAGACGTGTGCCTGTAAGGACATTTTAACTGAGAAGGAATACTTTGCTCATGTAAATCAACATCTTAAGCAGTATGAAACCATAACTTGTATGTTTGAAGGATGTATGTTTGAGACAAACATTTATGGAACATTTCACTCGCATAAAAATCGTAAGCATAATCCCTACACTCTAAAAGATTTTAAGGCAGGCGTTGTTAAACTCGCTACTCAGTCAGACGAATCTGGTACTGTAGATGATAGCCCCTCATCTTCTGCTGACATAGATTTTGTACCTTCGTCAGATGCAGATAGTGATATAGATACTTCAGAGGACCTTCCAAAATTAGTAGAACGAAAAATAGCTGCAGTTTTACTGAAGTTGGAAAACATTTTTTATGTGCCATCTACAGCAATTGATGAACTACTTGATGAACTACACTTCCTCTTAAGTACTGTATCTGTGCCTGTAACTTGTAGCAGTCTTTCAGAATTTTTCAAAAACAAAAACCTAGAAGTTAATAGCTTAATTATTAAGGAACTAGCTGATATACTGTGTAAATCTAACCCTTTGGTAACATCAATAGGGAAAGATGGTCCCCTTTCTACAGCTTATAAGAGAAAAGAGTACTTTAAGGATTTGTTAAATATTGTTGAGCCAGTAGAGTTTATTCTGGATCAAAAAAAGAGCAGGACCTTTCAGTATATCCCATTATTGCAGTCTTTACAGCAGCTACTTGATTGTACTGCTGTGTTAAACGGCATTATCAGTAGCCACAGAGCACAGGAAAGTAATACAGACCAGTTAGAGAATCAGCAGTATCGCTCTATAAGAGACGGTTTGTACTTTAAGGACAACACTTTCCTGTCAATTGATGAGTTGCGAATTTGTTTGACTTTGTACATCGATGACTTTGAGCTATGTAATCCCCTGGGTACATCGCGAAAAAAACACAAATTGTGTAGTGTGTACTGGATTCTGAATAACTTGCCACCAGGCTCTCATTCAGCACTATCTTCCATTTATTTATCGGTTTTGTGCAAGAGTGATGATGTAAAAGTATATGGCTATGGAAAAATTTTAGAGCCACTATTACAAGACCTTTGTACTTTAGAAGAGCATGGTGTTTTCAGCTCAAAACTTGGGAAGTTTGTCAAAGGAACAGTCCATAGTGTTGTAGCGGACAATTTGGGAGCCCACGGATTGGCTGGTTTTGTAGAGAGCTTCTCTGGGCATTATATTTGTCGATTTTGTACTGCTCAGAAAGTAGATATTCAAACAAAGGATGTTCAGTCAGGTGCTTTTTTTCTTCGAACAAAAGAAATACATGAAGCACATGTGAAGTCTGCACAGGAAACTGACACAAATTGCTTTGGTGTGAAGAGAGCGTGTGTTTTAACAGAAAATCTTCAACATTTTCACGTTAACACAGGCTATCCCCCAGATATAGTGCACTTATTTGAGGGTATTGTCCCTTCTGAACTGGCACTATGTTTCAGTGTTCTCATCTCTAAGAAGTATTTCAGTCTTGAATGTCTTAACACACGAATCCTCAAATTTCCCTATAAGTGGAGTGACAAAAAAAATCGATCTCAAGTCATACCAAACAGCTATTCATGTAAGAAGACAATAGGTGGCAATGCCCATGAGAATTGGAATCTAATACGATTGCTTCCATTTCTAATAGGAGACTTGATTCCAGAGGATGAGCTTGCTTGGCAAGTGATATTAGACCTGAAGGAAATTGTAGAATTAGCTGTGGCACCAGTACACACTGATGAGACGATTGCCTATCTTGATGTCAAAGTATCTGAACACAGACAGAGACTACTCGAGCTTAACCCGGACGTAAAGATTTTACCTAAACACCACTATCTTGAGCATTACCCGCACCTGATTAGGTGTTTTGGGCCTCTTCTAGGTTTATGGACGATGCGATTTGAAGCTAAACATAGCTTTTTTAAACAAGTAGCTCGACACACAAATAATTTCAGGAATATTGCACTCACACTGGCAGCCAAACACCAGCAGTTGATCAGTTACCACATATATTCATCCAGACTCAATACATCAAATTTGGAAGTTTCAAATGTCTCTACAGTCCAGGTTGATGTTCTGAATAAGGAAGTTGTGTTGGCTCTCAGGCAGAAGTATCCAAATATCAGTCAAGTTCATCTTGCTAAAAGTGTCACCACTAGAGGAATTAACTACAAAAATGGAATGTTAGTTGCTTGTGGTTCAACTGCTGGAATTCCAGAATTCGCAGAAATTCTACAAATGTGTATAAGGGGAGATGAGCTGAGTTTCATTGTGCGTTTATTGTGTGCTTGGTATAGAGACCACTTCAGATCATTTGAGTTGACTTCTTCACCAGGTAAAGAGGTTGCCCTGGTTCAGCTTGAAGAACTGACAGACTGCTATCCACTTGTGGCCTATTCAGTTTGTTCCAAACGTATGGTAACCCTGAAGAGACACATCGTCATCAAAGGTTTGATTTATACGTCTTCCAGTACCTTTTAAAAGAATGTAGTAACTTTAACATATCAATGTTTTATTTATTAATAAGACAATTCCTATGCTTTTTGGGTCTAAATTCTAGATTAAAAAAGCAGAATGGCAGGACCAGTTAGCTTCAGAGTCCTTTTTGGAAGTGAAGATGATGCAAGAAAACTAACCATTAAATCCGGAATACCGACTTCTGTGGATGAATTGGCTTTTGAAATTAAGACCTTCTTTGGAGTAACTGAGCAGTTTAGGCTTCAATACAAAGACGTAGAATTTGGAAACGAATTCATGAACCTCTTATCAATTTCTGATATTCAAGATCGCAGTACTTTGAAAGTGGTATACTTACCTTGTGAGGCTACCACCTCCGCAATATCCTCAGCTCCACCCACTAACGATAACTGCTCCACAATCCCAGTTACTCCCTCCAATGTATCTACCAGCTCCTCATCACAAGAACCAAATGATTCAGCATCTGTTGACTCCTGTAACAGCAATGATACTGTCATATTGTCATCTCCTGACTCCCGGTCTTGCACTTGGCCTAAAGCTTTTGTAGTGCCACGCTTTTCATATTGTGCCGAGATGCAGCTCCAGAAGGGAAATGATGAATTCAATGCAAATGGAACTCTCCTATGTCTTACGCCCAAACTCAGATCTGATATTCTTGAAGGCGTTGCAGAAGAAATAATTAAGTACACAGCATATCCAAAGGACAATCAGTTTGAAAAAGTTGCTGAGGCCTTGATACAAACCCATCCATGTTTGCGTGAGAAAGGAACTCAGACTGGGTGTTGTGGATGGAAGCACTATATTAAGATAAAGATGATGAACTTCCGCACCAAGCTTGGCCGAGCTGGACACCCAGAAGTCACAGTCAACTCACTTAAAAACAAACAGAAAGGCCACGGAAAACCAGCTGCAAACATAAAAAAGGATGTGTGATGCTTTTTGGACTAATTTATGCCCTTAACTTGAACTATCCAAAGGACCTCAAGTGCACATTTGAAGCATTTCAGAAAATCCTGATGGAACTGGATACAACCAAGCTGTCGCCAAAAGTTCAGGGACTTAAAATTAAGATGCTTCAGTGATAAATTGACAGAAATGCTGATATTTACATCTTTCCTGTTGACTTGTTGCACTTTTTCTACTCGTTTGAGTTTTTTCTTTTTTGTTGCTGTAGTTGCTGTTGTTTTAAACACCTGTACTCCTAACATGTAAACATGGGTAAAAAGTGTGGTGGTGCAAAACCACTGAGTGTTATGGCATTTTCTGGTGACCACCACCCTATCGTTCCAAATTATTGCATGTCACACATATTTGAAAATGTAATATAAGCAAGTGTTGTCCTTAAATCAGATTTGACCTAAATTTTGTCTACCTCAAGTTTTACCGATTTTAAGCAGTTCTTGAGGAAATTTATTTTCTTGTTTTGCTGTAGAACCTTTTATACTCCTGTACTCCAAACATGTAGACATGCGTAAAAAACGTGTGGTGATGCAAATCCACTCAACCACTGAGTCTTATTGCATTTTCCGGTGACCACCACCCTATTTTTCAAAATTATTGCATGTCACAGATTAATGAAAATGTTTGTGTACTGTTAACAAGTGTTGTCATTGAATCAGATTTTACCTGATTTTTATGTCTACCTCAAGTTTTGCAGTTTTTTAAGCACAGTTCTTGAGAAAAAGTACTATGTCTGCAGTCTGTTAAAATCCTTTGCATTTATTTGTGCAATGAGGTTGATTGTGGCAACAACAAAAAAACCTTTGAAAGTAGTGCATTTAACCTTAATGTGCATGTAAAAGGTACTTTATGTTTTGTCGAGGTTGCACACAACACTGTATGTGAGCACGGGTTGTCTTGCTAGCTCCTCTTTTTGCTGCCTTTTGAGCTTGTTATTTCTAAAATAAAAATGAGGAACAAAATGTGAAATGAGGTGGTCTGGCCATTCTTTTTTGTGTTGTATATTTGATTGGGGAGGGGAAATGGTGATGAATAAGTAAATACAAATTTATAAATATGATTTTAAAATACTTTGGGTTTATTAATACAAATTACTTAAATGTGATGCATTTTAAATAAATTAGGTTTATTAAATAATAATACATAAACCCGTTTCTTATTTATTGAAAATAAATTGGATTTATTGAAAATTTTACATAAATCTAATTCTTACTTGTTTCATTCATATAGGACTTACACATATGTATCACATTAAGTTTATTATTATGTTAACGTTAACAATACGTAATCCAAATGGATGGAAAATTTATATGCAATCAAATTACATAAATCTTATTTATTAGGCCTAAATATTTTTTTGAGTGTAATAAACATGTTGTTGGTTTCGCTGCAAAGATAAGTTTATTTAGCTCTTCCTGTCCTATAGTTGTAAAGCGGTGTAGTTGTTCTTGAGGGGCAATAATTGTGGCTGAATCATAAGACACCATAGAGGATTGTACATTTACAATTGTATTTCGGATGCTTTCTATTTTCTCATTGAAGTAATTCATAAAATCATTACAACTATACTGTAACGGAATATTTTGCTCTGGTGATGTCTGTTTATTTGTTAGTCTAGCCACGGTGTTAAATAAAAATTATTTTGGTTATTTTCTATTAGTTTGCGGAGATGCTCAGCCCTGGCTGCTTTTAGAGCCTTTTTATAACGTGACATACTGTCTTTCCACGCGATTCTAAAGACCTCTAAATTAGTTTGTTTCCATTTACGCTCTAAGTTACGAGTTTCTCTCTTGATAACATGTGTAGTACTATTGTACCATGGTGCTTTAGTTTTCTCTCTAACCTTTTTTAATCTAATTGGTGCAACAATATCTAATGTACTAGAGAAAATGGTGCTCAAACTGCTAGTCATTTCCTCTAGTTCATCTGTTTGTTGGGGTTCACTGAGCAGCTGAGATAGATCAGGTAAGCTATTTGTGAATCTATCTATAGTGGTTGGAACGATTGTTCTGCCTGGTCGATAACGTGGCGCAACATGGCAACGTTACCATACAATGATCAGTGAGATCGTCACTTTGCGCTATAATATCTATATCGGTTGGATTGGTTCCATATGATATAATTAAATCTAGTGTATGATTTAGATCAGGGGTGTCAAACTCAGTTCCTGGAGGGCCACAGCCCTGCAGAGTTTAGCTTCAACCCTAATTAAACACACCTGATCAGTTAATCAAGTCCTTCAGGCTTATTTGAAAACGGCAGGTGTGAGTGTGTTGAAGCAGGGTTGGAACAAAACTGTGTAGGGCTGTGGCCCTCCAGGAACTGAGTTTGACACCTGTGATTTAGATGATGAGTGGGACCACTGACGTTTTGCTTGACCCCAAATGAGTTTAATAAATCTGTAAACGCAACCCCTAACGCATCATTTGTGTTATCTACGTGTATGTTAAAATCTCCAACAATTATTGCTTTATCGGCATTGACCAATAGATCTGAGAGAAAGTCTGCAAACTCTTTTAGGAAATCAGCATAGGGCCCTGGAGGTCTATATACGTTGGCCAAGGCTAGAGATAATAGGGATTTCTTTCTTACATCTAAGAGCGTAACATTTAGCACAAGTACTTCGAACAAATGAAACCTGTGACCTGTTTTCTGAGTAACATTAAGGATATCTCTATAGATTGTTGCAACACCGCCGCCACGACCGATCGGATGGGGCTCATGCTTATAACAGTATCCTGGTGGAGTAGACTCATTTAAACCGAAATAATCATTTGGTTTAAGCCAGGTTTCAGTAAGGCACAGAACATCGAAATTATTATCTGTGACCATTTCATTTACAATAACCACCTTAGGTGTGAGCGATCTAATGTTTAGAAGACCTAGTTTTAGAAATTCTTTTTGTTCACTGAGATTTAGATTTTCTGGTTTAATTACAATAAGATTTTTCCTAGATCCTAAACTAGATTTATTGTTTGGCCTCACTAGACGAGGAATAGACACAGTTTCTATATAATGTTCTACACTGCTTGTATCAATTAAGTTGGGACAGCAGAGATTGTGATTTGGACTTTGACTTACTAGTCAGATGGTGTGTAACGTCTTGGAGATGTTGTCCGACAGCACAGCCGCTCCGATTCTGCTGGGGTGCAGGCCATCAGCACGGTAGAGCCTAGGTCGCTCCCAGAACAGATTCCAATTATTTACAAAGAGCAGTTTCTGTTCATTACACCATGATATTAACCATTCATTTAGAGCAAATAGTCTACTGAACCTTTCTTGTCCTAGTCGGTACGTGGGAAGCGGTCCAGACACGATGATTGTTGCCTCAGGCGCTGTGCTGCGTACCGTCTCGATCAGGCTCCTGTAGTCCTTCTTCAGAACCTCCGTCTGCCGCAGCCGGATGTCGTTCGTTCCCGCGTGCAGCACCACAGCTCCGACGCGCTCGTCACCGTTCAAGATCTCGGGAACATGTGCAGCGACATCTAGAACACGAGCACCAGGAAAGCAGTGAGTGCGCACATTACCCTTACCTGAGGTAGCGCGGACATGACGGACGATGGAACTGCCGATGATCACGGCGTCGTCACGTTCCGACTCGCGAAGAGGGGAGAAGCGGTTCCGGGTGGAGATCTCGAAGACCGGGAGGGGTGGAGAGGTTCTTGGTCTGGTCCTGGCTCGTGTCTTCCGCTGAGGGATCACCAGGGTTCATGGCTTTGTGTCGGTGCCGGAGTGAATGAAGCCAGAGATGATCGCGTCCTCCTGGGCAGAGAAACGCACGGAGTAGACGAAGTCGGAGTCAAAAAGTTACTTACCACTGACTTGTGAGCATCGGCGCGTGATGTTTCAAGCGCTGATCGCCGATCTCGCAGCTCGGCTTGCCTCTCTAGCAGACCACGGATCTGCTTCTCCACGGACTCCAGCTCCAACAGCACCGAATGCAGCTCGAATGTGTCCTCACCTGCACTCAGAGGTAGCGTTAGACACACATCCGATATATTCGCCATTATAACAGATGAACAGTAAATTAGTAGTGATACTACCAATATCACTACTAATTTAGGACTGAAATCCTGGATATAACCCGTATCCTTTCAGTGAAACGGGTGTAAAATCCGACGGTCGATTGGCGCGAGGCCACGCGTGAAATGCTAGCGGGCTAAAAGACTAGTAGCTGGGATTCGCAAAGTTGGATCTAAGTAGCGATATCAAAGCAATCCGATTGTTTTTTATAGGGAATAGTATCGAGGATAAGTTCACACGATATAAAAATAGAAAGTACTTGTTTATAAATGAGTGGTAAAGAAGAAAATCAAGGATTAATGAATCAATTCGACGGAGCTCCAAACAGCTCCGTCAGCTCCGGAGCTCCAAAAAGTTCTATTGCAGATTCAGGATTGTGTTTTCTTATTATCGGTGCTGATATGAATGCGGTAGTGGACGTATCTCTTGATCGTTATTGTACACAGAACCTCCCAATGCAGTCTTTATTGTCTGCTGACCAACATAAATTCATGTCCGATTTTAGCTTAATTGATGTATATCGTTTTCTTCATCCCACGACGAGGCAGTATACTTTTTACTTTTCTAGACATAAAAGTTACTCTAGACTTGATTATATTATTTTATCTAATCCCTCATATTCAGAAATTCACAGTGTTGTAATAAAACCATGTCCTTTATCCTGTTGTAAACCTTGTTCTTCTTAAGTGTAGAAGATTTAGAAGCGAAAGACCAGGAGACGTTGGGATATCTTTCAATGCAGAAGTTACTCTTTATTGAAGACTTTGCTGTTGCAATGCTGTAGTCACCAAGTCTAAAATCTTACCCAAGTCTAACTAAGGGAACTTTACATTGCAGTTTATATATTTTTCAAGGGGGTGGGATTAATTTCATAGAGGAGGGGACTCTTGAACAAAACATGTCAATGAAAGTACATGATTCAGCTGGTTACCTGATTTCATCAAGTAACAGTGTAATTCAGAGCCTTGAGATGCTAATCCAATCAGCCTGATTAGATCAACAAAAGGCCCAGCTGACCTTTGAGATGTGACAAGAGGTTAATGTCCGAAACCTTGGTTCCCTCAAAAAGGGAAAAAACAGTGTGCAACTTTCTCAGTTAAAATATTATAATATTGGAAGCTCAATTAAAACATTTAATAAATTTGTAATCCTACAATCCGATCACAGTGTTGTTTCAGCTAAGATTTCTCTTGTGCCTGCGCCAATTAAGGCTTCTAGTTGGAGTTTCAATATCTCACTGTTACAAAATAAAGATGAAGACTAAAATTGTATTGTTATTTTTCAGTATTATATTTATTTATTAATGTTCATAGTAATTTATATAATGTATTTAGTGAAGTCAGAGTATGTTGTACATGTGTGCTGAGGAGAGATATGGGATGAGCTATATTTTGCATAGATGTATGTGCAATGCAACATATGTTCACTGATGCATAGGTTTTCCAATGATGATGTGTACATCAACAGTTGGCATATTATTTACAAAGAAAGGATTTTTTTCCACTGATGCAAATGTACCACAAATGTATACACTGAAGGACAGTTTCTTTATATGGAAAGTGGATTGTGCCATATGTAAGCATGATATATACTTTCCATTTTAAAGCAACATACGTTCCATTTTAAAGCATTTTTAAATGCTTTTTTTAAATGCCCGGGGGGGGGGGGGGGGGGGGGGGGGATTGGGGGGTAGTGCACCTGAGACCACAGTGAGGGATTAATTGACAGCTGCTTTCAAACTAACTCGCTAAAATGGAGACCAACTGGAGTGACGCAAGTAGCTTTGCAACAGAGCGGTCATTTGAAGTCTTTTCTTCCCCACCTTCACCTGATTTTTCCTGGATTTTTCTGCCTTTTAAGAGGACCAAATCTTAGGTGTGGTCATATTTTGGCTTTTACAAAAGTCCTGAGGGAAACTTAATCGATGTCACCCTGTCTGCAGAACATGCATAAAAAAGTCGCTGCAATACACTTCAAAATATTGTTTTGCGTTTAAATATTTTATCTCACTCACTTGAAATAAACGTGAAGCTTCCATGAAGAAAAGTTCGCATTAATGTTTTAAATCTTACCTGTTTATAAATCCATTTTGTACAGCGTACAAAACAATCGTCCAGACAAGATGATCACAACAATGTTATCAAACTCTGTAAACAATAAATTAACTCTGATTTCATTTTCAATATAATCAAAAACGGAGACGCAAGACGGCAAGTTGTATTTGAATGAAACGAGAGCGCGTCCGTTGTGATGCATGGATTTGCGCTGTGTTATGCGTTGCTATTGACGACGGTCAGAAAGAAATTCCACAGAATAGAATATTGCCTTAAAAAGTGCATATAGCTGCTTATTTTATTTGTTGTTTGTTGATTTTCAAATATAAAACTATCCTGATCGTTTTTAATACTCGTAATTCCAACTCCTGACTCGCTACAGTAGTTTTGACGGAACCAGGTGCTTTTATACCAGGGGCTGCCAAGGGCGTGGTGAGCTCGCACAAAGGGCGTGACAGAGTACCGTCATAGAGTACCCTACGTCAGAGAGTACCCCTACTTCAGGAGCTTTCCGTTTAACCTGAAGAGGGCAGCACTCATACGTTTTTACATCATATATTTGAAAATTAAAACACTTTATACCCAAATGTAAAAAAAAATTACTCGAATCAATGAACAGTATGCATGAAGCTCCATTCTTAAGCCCAATTTATACATCTGCGTCGAACTTACGCCGTAGCTACGCCGTAGGCTGTGCGTAGCGCGCGTACCCTTCGGCGTACCCTGACGTGCACCTCTCCAAAAATGTAACAACGTGTCAATTCTACACGGACGCAAGCGCTGTGATTGGTCTGCTAGAACCCCTCCCTCGGGTTTCACATGTTCCCTCTGCATGTGTAATTGCGCGTCAACGCGGACAACGACGCAGAAGTATAAATGAAAACCAACGCGTAGTGTATAGCGTAGGGGCTCCGGCGTAGGTCCGACGCAGAAGTATAAATCAGCCTTGACAGATCTTTAACTAAAAAAAGTTGTTTTAGTGTTTAGTTACCCTTTAATGACACCTCCAATTCGCGAACTAAAGACTCCTTTGAACCGATTCACTTTAATGAATGGTTAAAACAACTGGGGCCTCATTTATAAAACTGTGCGTAGGATCCTTACCAAAAGTGTACGTGCGCCAGAAAGCCAAAAATGGCGTACGCAAAAAAATATTTAGACTTATAAAACCGTGCGTACGGCAGAACCTGCGCAGAATTCACTTTATAAATCCCAGTTAGCGGAAGATTGTGCGCACATGCGTCTCCCCCCCGAAACAACCATATATGAGCTTACAACGCCTAGTTTTACTATGCATATCCTCATCTGCATATCATTTGCATATGATTATACATCCACGTGATAACATGTTTAACGGTACAAGACATTAGGAAAATATGAAATGTGGATGTGCTGTCACATTAGTTACATTAATAAAAATAATTTAGTAGCCTATCCTTCCCTTGATTTTGAATAAATAAATCAAATTGAGAAAAACTTTCTCTGAAATGTATTTTACACTATCTTTTCCACTGGCCAAAGAGTATTTTTAATTGATTTATATTTTTAATGGAAACAGATCAATCTTTTTGCGAAAATGAATCTTTTCCAATGCTTTGTGGTATGTGACGAGATCAAACTTCCGACCATAAATGTAAGAGTCCAAACATAGACGTTGAAAATTGGACTTTGTTTGGTCCGTCTGATTTGGTCCAAATTTAGCCCAAACATAGACGTTGAAAATTGGACTTTGTTTGGTCCGTCTGATTTGGTCCAAATTTAGTCCAAACATAGACGTTGAAAATTGGTCTTTGTTTGGTCCGTCTGATTTAGTCCAATTTTAGTCCAAAAAAAGTTTGACAATTTTTGGACCAAATATAGCCCTAATATAGCATAAACATAATTAAAGTCAATTGTAGCAAGTGAAGAAATAGATTGTAGAAATACTTTCAAAGTTACGTGTCACTGCACATCCTAGAAATACATTATTTGTAAGCACCTATGTTCGTAAACCATATAAAACATAGACCTAAATGATTTGGCATGGCAGAAATCCATCAAAAAGTACTCCCTAGTGATTTATATGTTGTTGAAAACACTTGTGCTGTATATTAGTGGCCTACGTTCCTGAACATTTGTTAACAATCACTACATTTAATATTCCTATAATGCATCCATAAAAACATTAAACTTCACAGTAGTTAAAACACCATAGACCCCAATAAACAACAGCACAAAATAGCCTATAAATAACTGCATATGAATATATTCACATATATGTGAAGCACTGTTAAATAAATTGAAATACATCTAGTATATTTGAAATATATTTAAAAAATACTTGGAACATAAAGCTTATAAATTGTTCCTCATGTTACATCTGTAAATTTGTGTATTTGAGAAAATATGTCCATGCCTTATATGGTTTTTACAATTTTATTTCTACACCACGTTTACCATTTCTAAAGCAATATTATATTATAATATAGCCTATTATATATAAATGACTACATTGTTTTACATTTTCAATGCTTTCATATGCTCATTCCATTTACAGTTTGAGATGGCCACAGGCCTACTATCCACTTAATGTATCAAGTTTCAGGATATTTTATCTGATTATCAAATAATTCCCTCCATCAATTCTACGTTTGTAAATTCTGCGTGACTTCTACGTGTTTTAATGGGCGCGCGCTGAACATTCAAGCCGCATTTGAACTGGAGCGGAGGGCGTTACCATGGAAACGGGGCGGCAGCTCAACTGACAGCAGCACAACTCCGTCTCTCACTGTTGTTTTCACTACTTTCAGGTAAGTTTAGTCCCCAACATTACACAAATAGTACATACAAATGTTTCTGACACTTTCTTTCATGTAAATGACTCGCATCCGTTGAATATTTACTTTATATAAATGGTTTAGTGTGTCTTCGAAAAAGTCCGTTAGCATCTCAACCTTTAGGCTAGCCGCTAACTAGAGGTAAGTTAGGTTAACTATAGACTTGAGCTGTAAGTTTGGGCTTTTAATCGCATCTTATGTGTAGCTGAGACATTTTTATAGTTTTGTTCAGGTTTTGCTGGCAATTGGTCAATGGATGAATGGAAGTAAGCTAATTTATTTAACCTAAAAGTATGGCTAATTCATAGTTTTCACGTGATGTCACACCATTATAGGAACGCCCACCTGGAGAGCAAAATAAGGCTTTCCTCCATTTTGCCCACCAGTCATTTTTATCAGGTTTGTAGTAAGCATTAATGTAGTAAAACAGTGTTATTAAAATATCAAATTGAATATATACCGCTTATTGATGATGCATACTTTGTACAGGTAAGCAGATGAACATAGAACAAATGATTTATAACTTAATAATATTGGTTGTCTTCTTTCTCTTTTCAGTATTGTTTGCCATCTAGAGCTGATCACAGAGTTTAGCTCCAACCTCAATTAAGCAGACCTGAGCAGGTGATCCAGGATCACCGAGACTCTACAGGACTTTGGTCTGGACTCCAGTCTTGTATGTTCAGAACATATTGCAGGAGATTTCAACATTGTCTCTCAAGGTCCACTTACATGCAGAGTTTTAAAACACAAACCAATATTATATATTTCAGCATAAATATACATCACTAGACAGGTCTTGTCTAACAAAGCAAACATTTACAATTTATCTATGACTGAAATCTTGCACGTATGTAGAGGGAAAACTCAAGTGTATACTTTACATTTTGGACAACCATTTTTTTTTTTTTTTACATTTAGATTTTGCTTATTGTTTTCTTTCTCACTTTAGATGCTGGAGAAAAAACAGCCAGGCTAAAGCATTCTGTTATGGCTCAATAATCCGGGGTTGAGATGGTGGAACGAGCAGAAGATCAGAGATCAGGAAGAGATGTATTGGTGCCTCTAAGGGAACTAATGTGATTTACATAATGTAAATCAAATGACCAAAATATTTTCAAATGACCAAATATTTTCATCACTCACCTTCATGTCGTGGCAAACCTGTAAGACTTTCGTTCATCTTTGAAACACAAATGTAGATCCTTTAAATGAAATCTGAGAGCTTTCTGTCCCTCCATTTCACAGTTTATGCAACTACAACTTTCAACCTTCAGAAAGGTAGTAAAGACATTGTAACAATAATCAATATGAGTCCAGTGGTTAAACCTCAACTTTATGAAGCGATGTGAATGCTTTGTTTGTGCAAAAAAAACATTGCATCTTTATTCACAAAATATATATCTCTGAAACGTGTTTACGGAGCACCACGATTCATCAGTATTGTGTTGGCTTGTGAGCTGGCCATCTCATGGTGCAACATGCGTCGGAGATACCTAATTTGTGAATAAAGACGTAATTGTTTGTTTGTGCACACAAGGCATCTGTTAAAAATATCTTCATTTGTGTTCTCCACAAAAGGTTTTTTTCTTTTCTTATGGGTTTGGAGTGACATGAGGGTAAGTAATGACAGAATTTACATTTTTGTGTGAACTATCCCTTTAATGTTTTCTAATGTGGTTATAATTGGTCATTGTTCTGTTTTATAAACATTTTCAATATTTTAAAGATTTATTGTTTTGAAAAAATATGTTTATAAAACAGATTAATTTGATAAAGTCACAGTAAAAACTTAAAAAAAACTAAAAAAAAAATGTTTCAAATAAATGCTGCTCTTTTGAAAGTTCTATTCAAAAAAGAATCCTGAAAACTGTATCATAGTTTACACAAAAATATGAAGCAGTACAACTGATAATAATCATAAATGTTTCTTGAGAATCAAATCATCATATTAGAATGATTTCTGAAGGATTATGTGACACTGAAGACTGGAGTAATGATGCTGAAATTTCAGCTTTACTATCACACATATTTACATGTATATTTATTTATAAATTCATAGAAAAGTTACTTTTATTGTAGTAATATTTCAAAATATAACTGTTTTTAGGGTATGTTTGATCAAATGCAGGCTTACGATGTGATCAGGAAAGTGTTTTTTACGTGAAAGATGTATTTGATGTGTCAATAAATGTTTTGCTACTCTTTTGTGAATTGTCTTATTTTGACAGTAATTATGAATATTAAATATAATCATAAATTCACGGTTGAAATTAGGCCTGAAAAAGACGTCTTTTCAACTCACTTTACAACCTAATTTAGACGTGAGTGGGACGTCCTTTTATAGGCGTCTTTTCAAAGACCTGAAAAAGACGGCTTTTCACCTTTCAACCAAATTTTAACGTTGTTTAGACGTCTGGCAATGTCGTCTTTTCGACGTCTTTTCAACGAGTTTTTGCTGGGTGGGCAGTGTATTTCATTAGACTTTAACTTTGCCAGCTATAAAAAAAAAATCTAGCATTTCCTCACGTTTTACCACTGATTTTTAGTGACAGTCGATATGCATGGGCCACTGGCTGATGACAGTTCCCCCCCTCCCCTGCCGTGACACACCCACTCCCTCCCTTCTTCGCACAGCCATCCACGCCCATTTAAGTTGCATTTTTCAAAAATATTGTGAGCTAGACTTGAGCTGAAAGAGGGGGGTTTTATGACCCTTTAACGATATCTTTGCATTTCCAAACAACGTCAAACTTGGCATTGCACTTACTCGTGCCCGTAGCAAGACACCCGTCAAGTTTGAAATCCATCGGACTAAAGGTTCGAGAGATATATGGTGTTTTTAGTAATTGTTGGTTTGGTGTGTTTGAGTGCTCATTGTTTCAATTACACAGCAAAAGTTCACTGACATTTTTATTTGTGCAATGTGCATGGTTGAAAGCAAACACTGATACTGACATAATGACATACAATAAATATGGAATATTGAACTACATATATAACTAACTACTGACAACTAACTACTTTTGAATAACTACAATATTCAGAGGTAAACAGTGTAGCTGACTTAATGTTTAGCTGACAGAATGTTTATTTTTAAACCACAATTTTTAAACCACAACCCTCTCTAATGTCAGAATGTTTATTTTTAAACCACAACCTTCTATGTTTAGCTGACAGAATGTTTATTTTTAAACCACAACCCTCTCTATTGTCAGAATGTTTATTTTTAAACCACAACCTTCTATGTTTAGCTGACAGAATGTTTATTTTTAAACCACAACCCTCTCTAATGTCAGAATGTTTATTTTTAAACCACAACCTTCTGAGTGCTTCTTTTACAGGTATATTTAACGATATCTTTTGCATTTCTCATCCAAACAACGCCAAACTTGGCACTGCACTTACTCGTGCCCGTAGCAAGACACCTGGAAAGTTTGAAATTAATAGGACTAACGGTTCGAGAGATATGAGAATAACAGACAGACAGACAGACACACACACAGACAGACAGACGTTCCTGTAATTTATAGATAGATAGAAGATATTGGGACATTTCTTAAGGATTTTCTGAGACACGCCCCTCAATATTTAATTGACAAATAGAGTTGTATTTAGCCCTATTTTTCTCAAGTTTGAATAAATAAGATGACACCTGTTCTCCAAATTCTAGCCATCTTTGCCTCGGCCTAATGAAAGCACCTTCTGCTGTTAATTTATACAAATCATCTAAATTAATTTGCAGGTCAACTAGATACGATCTGACAGATTTTCAGGTAAAATCTTGGTCTCATTTCTTCAAGACAATTTTAGCCAAGTTAGAACTATATTTTCTTAAATATTTCAAATTTTAACAATTCTTAAGGTGCCGAATTAATTTTCTTGTTTAGTTTGACTCCAATAAAACCCAATAAGTGGGAAGCAGAACTCTATAACTTGTTAACTGGTGGGACTGATATTTTTGTATGTTGAAAAGGATGTGCTTGTGTAACTGGTTGTACTTGTATAATGTAGCAGAGGGTTTTGAAGTTTCTGTCTTTGATGCAAGTTTTTATGTAACAATGTTCATATGTTCTCTAATTAATAATAATAATAAAAAAAACATTTGGCAGAGGGTGTGCTTTGGGTACATCATGCAGAAGGCTTAGGCTTAGACAAAGTGTTCATTAAATGGTATGTTTTTTATTCAGAAATATTATTTTCTCCACAGTCTTTGGTGAAAGGCGATTTCTTTTTTTTAAACAATTTCACCAGCTTTAGAGAATATTCTATCGCATGGAACAGATGATGCAGGAGTAAAAATATTTGTATGCAGAAGTGTCAAAGAACTAACCTGCGCATTTTTTTTTACAGCGTTTGTAATTTCAATGTAATTTTTTGTATTTGAAGGCATTTGGCTGTAAACGTGATTAATCTAGTGTAATTCTTGCCATATAGATCTGTTATCCTCTCGCAGAAGTTATTTACCGCGCGCTAGCATCGTGCTCGGTTCTTTTAGGCATTGATTTGCCGCCATACGTTCCCACACAAAACCTGTTGTGAGCCATTGGCAGTGCTTCAGAAATCCGAGCGTTTCATAGTATTTGAACTTGGACTCAAATATAAAGAAATGCAGTCAGTGCTTAACTCAAGGAGTTCAGTGAAGTTGGCAATATATTCACATAGGCTATTCGAGGTTCGAATCAATATTCGTGAGCTATACGTTGTTAAAACACAAACGACTATTTACAATCACAGTAACCTAGACAACAAGCTACAACACAATTTTCCTCAAAACAAGCTTTATAATGTCTCTAACCAAGTCCGAATAATGGACCGTCTGCAAAGTGCAAATCCGAAAACCCTTCTGCACATTTTATATTATTTCAATAGCTTCACTGTGACACACTACTGTCACCAAATTCAGTTCACATCACTGCTCTCCTGCTGGTTATACTACATTACTTAGTTTGTATGCATAATTTTTATGATTATTTATTATGAAACAAGATCAATAACTACATTTTTAGAAAACATATTCAATAACTTCACACTGTTATACAGTGTAATGCCATCAATTTCATTAAGCAAATATAATGCACAAGCTATGGTTGTAACTATTATGTTAGCTGTGTACGGTACCAATATAATTTGTGTAAAGAATAGGGCTACTTATTTTTTATGTGCAATTACTTCTCAAACTAAGTGTTGTAACCAACATTATAGTGATGTGTAAATTAAATTTGGTGTGTAACAGTCAAGTTATTAAATATTTTTCATAATATAAAATGTGCAAAAGCAGTGTAGTATGACCAGTGGGACACCATTGATGTGTAAACTGAATTGGGTGGCACTACAGATTGTAACATTGAAGTTAATGACTATTTTTGTAGTCACCTTTTTTGGGTTATATTGCACTTTGCAGACGGTCCCTTCGGACTTGTCTCTCAGCCCTGCTCATAGAGATCCATTTAGCCAATTATTATAAAGCTCGTTGTGAGGGAAATTTGGTTGTAGCTCTATGTTACTGTGATTGTAAATAAGTGCCATTTGTGTTTTAACAACGTTTAGCTCACGAGTTATTGATCCGAGAAGTTCGAATCTGTGAATATAACTCCACCTTGAGTTAAAGGACAATTCCGGCCAAAAATGAACCTAGGGGTACATTGTATTTCTCACGCGGAAAAACTATTTATAATATATTTAATATGCCGCAGCACCCCAAATTTCTCTGGCCCCGCCGATCTCACTATGGACCCGGCAGGAATCAAGCGCGTCTCCCCTGGAGTTCTTAGTCGAGCCCGCCACTTATCAGCCAATCAAAAAAAAAGAAAGGGGCTACACAATAGCCAATCATGAGGCACACACACACACACACGCAAGGTCTCTCGCTCTCTCCTTCTCTGCCGTGTGCGCGCTACACGGTTTGGAGCACAATACGTTCTGGCCCAGACTAGTCCCAATTCACCTATTTATAGTACGCCCTAAAAGTATGTAGGGTCTCTACCTGCAAACCGAAGCATTGAGAACTTTGTAAGTGTACAGACAGTTTAATAAGGAGATACTTTATAAAAACAGTTCACTTCGCGTATATAGGCAGGAGCCATCTTTGAAAAACAGTCTCGACCAGTCGAACCATGAATGCCGTGCTACGTGAGCTGAACTGTGACTATCGACCAGCATAGTAGCATATTAACTTTCCCATAATAAACTGACTGGAAACTAGGGTGACCAGATGAGACTGGCTAAAATTCGGGACGGGAGGGGAGGGGGTTGGCTACTATGGATACTTCCCCACCCACTCCTCCCGGTACCTGCAGAGACGTTTTTGTTTTTTAACGGCGTGTTGGGGTCTCGGTACACCAGCAATGTCAACGAAACGAAACAATGAATGAAAATGAGCTTATCAATGCATATCTAAATACGCGCCTACGGTATCTTTGTAGAACTTCAAAAAAAGAAACAAAAAAGATGCTGCAGCCGGCGGGGGCTGGCTGCAGGACGACTCAACCTCCACGGACAGTTTTAATGTTTTATCATAACTAATAACTACTCAAGATTTTGCTTTAGTATAATTTTCGGGACAATTAGGGCCGGACTCGGGATTTGGGACAACAGCTTAGATTTCGGGACTGTCCCAAATTTTTCGGGGCGTCTTGTCACCCTACTGGAAACCCATAACGTGTTGAAAACGGTTTGCAGCATTTTGAGGAAGAATGTAATGTTTTTTTTATCCCACTCAAACTGTGCCATTCTGTTTGAATTACTGTATGTGAAAGAACCTCTGCATTTGTAGTATCTCACTGGTTTTTAAACTGATCAAATCAGATATGTATGTATGTATATGGGTCTCCTTCTAGACACCTGCAAATTTGTACTTTACTAGACGTCTCTCCACTTGTTCCACGGATCTCTAGTATTCCACTAAACACAATCACTTGAGAATAAAAGTAAGATCTCTAGTGTCTAGCCTGAGACAGCGGTGATCAGACAGACTCCAAACAATGCCTTTGAATATGCTTTAATCACGGGCGGTAGGACCTCATATCAATCACAGAGAATCCCACAGGCAAAAAGAATACAACAATTTATATAGGATAGGTACATGGCAAAGGTAACATAACTCATTACATCATCTTTCTCTAATATGATTGGTTCTACTACATATGTGCAATTCAGAAACACCCCCGGAAAAGCAAATTCGTTTTTTTTATTACTTTAGCTTGTTACTTAGGTCATGGGGTTATTATATTTTTTTATTATATTATATTAGCTGTCTAGCCATGTCCATATGCTTCCATTATTATAACACAATAATTATGGCTAAAATGTTGGTACATTTTTTTCTCAAAAGCATACAAATATTAAGCATGCAAGAGAAGAGAAAAAGAAATGAAGCACTGAATTGATTAAAGTAAAAGAAAGTATGTACTATGCTAAATCATTCTCACCACTCTTTCCAGTGGTTAAAACGGCACAGTTTCACTGCATGCATGATCACAGGGGGTTGAGCAGCATTTCTGTCCGGCAGGGCACTGACCATCAAGGGGAACAATATTCGGCACACATTGGATTCCCCTTCAGTAGGGCACATAGCCTGCACGGATAGAGATTGTGACATTAAGCGTCAGATGCACAGCACAAAACACTCAAGGCATGAATAGCTAGTTTTACTTACAGCGAGAAATACATGCTATGTATTATTCATCATCTTTATTAATTTTGTAAAGCCACCCTTTGCCTGAAACAGTGCTATAGGCCAAAATCAGGTACTTTTGACATAGAGAATATAACATAAAATAATAATAATTATTATTATTATTGACCCAAACATTAATATAATATAATTAATACAATATATGGTAACACTTTATAATCCATTAGTTAAAAATAGTTTACTCTATTAGTTAACATGAACTGACAATGAAAAATACTTCGCATTTATTAAGTAAGGAATAATTGATGACGAGCCGTCTAATTATCAGAAAATAATGCACACTCGAGGTGGTAATGTGGTCATGACGCAAATGTGCTTTATTTTCTTTTAATTCAATCGACCGAAGTCAATTAGCTATTCCGCTTATCATTATGTTTAGAAAACATGGAAATAATTTGTTGAAAGGGCCCTGCTCAAATGGACTGAGTACACCCCTGATCCCAACCACGGCTTCTACGTTGGGTTAGACTCTTGCTTATCAAGTATTTTGAAAGAACAAAAATACATAAATAAATATACGAAGAAATGTAAAAAAATAAATGAGTATTTATACTTTTATTTCCTTATTTATGTATAATCGTATTTTTTCCACATTTATTTATTTTTTCATTTATTTATTTCCACATGTATTTATTTCTTTGTATGCTAATGAGGGGGGCGTGTTTTACCTCAGACATAGCAATCGAGCTCAGAGTGGCAGTGCTGAAGCTTCGAGGTCACAGTGACACCTTGCGTTGTGACCAAACAATACGCAAGAGTTTTGTGGACGTGCCTTGACAGGTCATGTAAATGGGGAATATGGCCAAAATCTTATATCACGGTTTAGGCTATGTCCTTTAATATTACCCTAACTGTATGTATATAGGGTTACCATACATAGGCCTACTCTTTATTCCGGACATGGCCGTAAAACATCAGCGGGTCGGGATTTCAGCCAGTAGGTGGCAGCAAGTCACTGTCTTAATGAGTGAGTTAAATCAATCGTTCATTCAGCCGATTCGTGATTCATGTTCGGTTCACTTAGTTTTGTTATAGCCACGAGATGATAATTCGTGGGAAAGTCATATTAACTCGTGGTAATATAATAACATTTATTTTTAATTAAGAAAAAGTGCGAATTAAGAAATGATTATATTAACAAATTGCCTATTAGATTGCGCGTGATGGTGCCTATACAGTAAGCATTTGAATGACGTTTGTAATAAATGATAAAATAATATGCCTTAAATAAAAAATTTGGTATCTATCCCATCCAGCATTCTTTTAAATTCATTCACTGTTCAATTCTTTATATATATATATATATATATATTTATATATAAAGAATTGAACAGTGAATGAATCACTGGCGCTCTGCTGAAAACGCCTAGCTATGGGCGCTTGAGAGCGTTTTGGCAGTGCAGCATTTTTTTTCAGTTGAGACACTTTGCTTGTTATGATACGGAATATCCGCGAAAGTGTTACTAGTATCTCATGTCACACATATTTTGTTTCTGTGTTGATTCTATATTAAACTGTCGATACAATGTAACATATTTTCTCTGGCTCTTGTTTTAAATTATTTTGTTCCGTTATTATGCTTGTTGTTGTCATCTGTTGACGTTGAACAAGCAGAATGTGGCGGTCGGTCGGTGTGATATTTGTCCCGCCCCTCCTCCACTGTGATTGGACGGTTGGGTAAAAAGTGACAGTGATGAACATTTTTCAACTCTCGGTGACCAGTAAAAAACGCCGAACGCTCAGCGTTTGAGCGTTAAATACACACTCAGCGCCTCGTTACGCTCATGGCGTTTAAAAAACGCGGCGCTCCCATTGAAAACAATTGTAAAAAAAAAAAACGCCAGCCGCGTGATGAAAAATGGTTGGTGCGCCGGTGCATGGTTTAAAAGAGTTGTCCCTTTTCTCTTAATGAGTAAAGTGTGTGTTTTGGACTTTACGTGCAATAAACCAATCAGATTCTCATCTCCCATTCCCTTTAAATGCCAGTTGAGCTTGCGCCATGGCGGATTCGCTATTTACATGACGGAATTTGATAGTGGAAAGACCGAACACGAACACATATTACTACTAAAACACATTCGACATGGATTACCACAGTAACACTTTCACTTACCCTGGGCCGGCAGGTACAGCAGATTCAGCCATAGTCGTTGCCTGGGTTACGGTCGTGTACGTAAGTGTGGGGCGGAGCTATCAAATTAGGGGCGAGATCCTTTTGGGGTAGGGGCGACAAAATAATACCTTTTGTTTTGGTGATTTTTCAAAAACTACTGATACCACCTTTAATAGGCATAATAATAATAATAATAAGTAAATAAAGACACGATCAGTGAATGGATTTAAAGTTGAGCTGGGATGGATAAAATGTTTTTTTGTAGGCCTATATTATTTTATGTCACCACTTCACCACTGCCTTGTGGTTAGCTCCAGGGAAAGCAAAAGGCTAAGGGAGTAAACCCCAACAGAAAATCAGGAGTGGAGCCCCTTAGGCGGATGGTGAAGGAATGTGTCACCATCCGGCAACTCCTGCAGCTGCGCTGACACTGACTGTATTGGCTCGCCTTTCTGCCAGATCCTGCCAGCAAAGCCAAAAGGGGGTCCTGACGTCTGGGCAACCCAGGATCTCCATATTATTAGCCCAGGCCTGCACCTGGAGAGGTCACTCCAGCTGCACTGCTCAGTGCAGGAGCAACACGGGGAGCAGCAGTGTACCAGTGATAAGCCATGGCTCATTTGGCGTCGAGCCAGGCGCTAGGGGTTGCTCCCGACGGTGGGAGGAACCATCGTGTTCCATTGGGTCGTTACCACCCGCCTCAACCCGGGCAGCCTCCGGGCAGTCAGCTACTACCCCGCCACAACCTGCTTGCTTCAGCGGGTGCATGAAGCTCAGACAAAATCGACAGGCAGGTTGTAAAACCCAGCACCAGGAAATAAACAAAAGACCAAAAAATCACCAGCCCTGCGGCTGGCAACTTGGAATGTCAGAACATTGTGCCCAGGCCTCTGTGACGATCTTCAGCAAGTCGACGACGCTAGAAAAAACGCTATCATCAATAGCAAGCTGTTAAGGCTCAACATCGATGTTGCCGCCCTTCAAAAGACACGTCTTCCATCCAGTGGAAGTCTAAAGGAGAGAGATTACACTTTCTTCTGGCAAGGACTGGAGCAAGACAAGCGGCGACTCTATGGGGCCGGCTTTGCAGTGCGAAATTTTCTCTTACCATCAGTAGAACCTCCTTCTCAGGGGACTGAGCGTATCCTCTCCCTCCGTCTTACAACCTCCTCGGGACCCTTACACATCTTCAGCGTCTACACCCCCACACTATGCTCTACAGCTGAGGATAAAGATGCTTTCTATTACGAACTTGAGGCTAAAATCGCGGAGATTACACCGAAAGACAACCTGTTTATGCTCTGAGACTTCAATGCCCGGGTGGGCGCTGACTACATCTCCTGGCCACAATGCATTGGACATTTTGGCGTTGGCAAGCTAAATGAGAACGGACAGCGACTACTTGAGCTATGCTCTTACTACAATTTGTGCATTACCAACACCTTCTTCCCCACCAAGCCCCATCACAGAGTGTCTTGGAGACACCCCAGATCCAAACACTGGCACCAGCCTGACCTTATTGTTACTCGGAGACCCATGTTCAAGCACGTCCTCGTCACCCGCACGTATCATAGTACTGACTGCGACACGGACCATTCCCTGGTCAGCAGTAAGGTGCGTTTTCAACTTAGACGAGCCCACCGCTCGAAGCAGAAGGGCTGCCCTCGCATCAACACGGCAAGAACATCAGTGCCAGAGCTGCGGGAATGTTTCGCCAGTGCCATAGATGAGGCACTGGAGAACTGCCCTGTAGACAGTGTTACAAAGCGATGGGAGTACATCCGTGACACCGTGTACAAGGTCGCCTCAGACACCTTTGGGAAAAAGGTGAAAAAGAGCGAAGATTGGTTTGTGGCAGGGATTGAGGTGCTGGAGCCTGCCATCACTGCAAAACATACCATTCTCCTCGAGCACAAGAGACAGCCTTCTGCAAGGACGTTGGCTGCCCTCAGAGAGGCACGTAATAAAGAGGATTGCCCGAAAGTGTGCGAACGACTACTGGCTGAATTTGTGTAGCGATATTCAGACTTCGCCAGACTGTGGCAATATCCGAGCCAATGAATGAAGGCATGAAGAAAGCGTTTGGTCCCAATGCCATCAAGACTGCTCCCCTACGATCTACTTCCGGCGAGATCATCACAGATCACCGAAAGCAGTTGGAGAGATGGGTTGAGCACTACCAGGAACTGTACTCAAGAGAGAACATTGTTGCTGACACAGCCATTCGAAATACCATGCCTCTGCCCATCATGGAGGAGCTTGACTCGCCACCCACCATCGAGGAACTTGGGAAGGCCATCGATTCACTGGCCTGTGGGAAAGCACCAGGCAGTGATGGAATTCCACCAGAGATTATTAAGGCAGGAAAGGGGAGCTCTCTCCTTGGCCACCTTCACAACCTCCTGCTCAAATGCTGGGAAGGGGGCATTATACCCCAAGACATGCGAGACGCTAAGATCCTGAGCTTTATAAGAACAAGGGCAATCGCAGTGACTGTAATAACTATCGTGGGATCTCCCTCCTCAGTGTTGTGGGGAAAGCCTTTGCACGTGTCATCCTTAACCGCCTACAACTGCTCGCCGATCGTGTGTATCCGGAGTCGCAATGCGGGTTCCGAGCAAAACGGTCAACAATTGACATGGTGTTCACCCTTAGGCAGCTACAGGAGAAGTGCCGGGAGCAGAGACGTCCTCTGTTCCTTGCCTTCATAGACCTGACCAAGGCGTTCGACATGGTCAGTCGGACTGGCCTCTCCACTCTCCTATACAGGATTGGATGCCCCCCCAAGCTCTTGAAGTATATTATATTATTTCATGAGAATACGATGGGCACAGTCCAGTATGGCGAGTCATCCTCAGACCCTTTTCCAATCAAGTGCGGTGTGAAGCAGGGGTGTGTTCTGGCGCCAACACTTTTCGGCGTGTTTTTCTCCCTGCTCCTGCGCTATGCCTTCTGCAACTCTGAAGACGGGATCTTCCTCCATACTAGGAGTGACGGGAACCTCTTCAACCTTGCCCGCCTCAGAGTAAAGACTAAGGTCCGCAGGGTACTCATACGGGAGATGCTGTTTGCAGATGATGCTGCTCTCGCTGCACACTGAGGGTGCTCTCCAGCGACTTATCACCTGTTTTGCAGATGCATGCACAGAGTTTGGCCTTGCCATCAGTATTAAGAAAACCAAAATAATGGTGCAAGGTGTCAACACCACTCCCGAAATCACTATCAGCGACCACACCCTGGAGGTAGTGGAGAATTTCACATACCTTGGCTCCACCATATGCAGCAACCTATCCTTGGATACTGAGCTCAATATAAGATATAAGATAGGCAAAGCTGCCACCGCCATGGCTCAACTAGCAAAGAGGGCTTGGGATAACACTCTATTGACACTCAAAACAAAACTGAAGGTGTACCAAGCATGCGTCTTGGTCATCCTACTCTATGGCAGTGAAGCTTGGACTCTATATTCTCGACAAGAGCAAAGATTGAATGCCGTCCATATGCGCTGTCTCAGACGACTCCTGAGCATCATCTGGCAGGATCGTATCACAAACATAGCCATCCTGGCCCAGGCAGGTATGCCAAGTATGTACACCATCCTTACACAGAGGCGACTGCGCTGGCTTGGTCACCTGTGCAGGATGGATGATGGTCGTATCCCAAAGGACGTTCTGTACGGGGAGCTTGCCACAGGAATAGCACCATCTGGACGGCCAATCCTGCGCTATAAGGACGCCTGCAAGAGAGACTTGACAACGTGCAGCATCTGTCCGGCTGATTTGGAAGCAGTGACATCGGATCGTGAAAATTGGCGATCCACCGTTAAGACTGGTGTCCTTCTAGCCGAAGAAAAAAGAGAAATGCAGTGGGAGGAGAAGAGGACTCGCCGGCAGCAAAGCACTCAGCCTGTTCCCATTGACATAACCACTGCTTACACCTGTAGCAAGTGCCAGCGGTGCTGTCGCTCCCGTATCGGACTCTACAGTCATAGTAGAGTCTGCAACCAAACCACAGACTGACCTGGGTGCAGATTCTAAACCATTGCCTCTCGAAGACAGAAGGATGCCAATTATTTTATGTTCTTACAAATTCTTTTAGAATTTATTAATAACTAACTTCATTCGATTGCTTGGTGTATAGACACCATCACGCGCCATACAATAGGCAATATGTTAATTTAATCATTTCTTAACTCCATGCTTTTTCTTAATTAAAAATAAATATTATTTAGGCCTATCTGCTTCTGATAATTCCAGGTTGCTATAGTCACGCCGGTTGTTTGCGCATTTAACTTGTTGTCATGAGAAATAGATGTTGTTTCCTCAACATATGGGGCCCTATTTTAACGATTTGAGACCAGCGCGCCCATGGGCGAACAGATGGGCACAAATGCATTTGCAGACGCAGGACGTGAAAATGGTAACTGCGTCAGGTTGAAACTAGCAAAATACACTTGCGTCGCGCTTGGCGCTGCATTGCGCCGGGTGTATGATGGGGCCCATGAAGTCGTGGCCAAGAGAAAAATATGTCGTCCAATATAGGATCTAATAAGGGTGTCATTACCTTGACAAAATGATCTTGTGGGCGTGGCCATGACTTATTATCACGTTCCCATGAGTTAATATGACGTTCCCATAAATTATTATCTTGTGGCTATGACAAAACTAAGTGAACCGAACATGAATCACGAATCGGCTGAATGAACGATTGATTAAACGCACTCATTAAGACAGTGACTTGCCGCCAAACGTATCATTTCATTGTTTCCATCCTTTCCTATTTCTATCCTTTCCTTTCCTATCTTACATGCGCTTCATGAGGCACACGCGCGCAAGGTCTCTCGCTCTCTCCCTCTCCGCCGTGCGCGCTCTATACGGCTTGGAGCACAGTCTCTTCTGTCTCGCATGCGCGCTCTTGCTCGCTCTTGATTCCGGGAGATTTTAATTAATTTGCGTGCATCAGTGTAAAATTACGCGTCAGATCACCCTCTCTGTGCCGATTGTCTGAAGCCCATATAGAATCACGCCAATTCGTTGGCTGATGGCTCGGGCGCCGCCTCAACGCTCGCGCGCGCCATAATCTGCTCCTCAGATTTCTCTGCCGAAAACATAGGTTACACCAGTAACAAGAGACGTTCTCTTTCATAG
The DNA here is from genome assembly GCA_026230005.1 of Gila orcuttii. Classification (NCBI taxonomy): domain Eukaryota; kingdom Metazoa; phylum Chordata; class Actinopteri; order Cypriniformes; family Leuciscidae; genus Gila; species Gila orcuttii. The sequence continues at coordinate 29,286,761 of JAPDVR010000021.1, forward strand.
GTTCACTCAACGCTGTGTAGCTAAGATGCAGTGGGAACGAAATAGCAAACTCGCCAAGCTAAGCGCTGCCGTAACTAGTACAACGACCAGATAACTTGCATGACTGGTTCAAGCAGACAAAACATGGGAACCTGGAGCCATGTCGACATTAGATTACCCTGGTAGTAATCTCTATTAATCTCCAGTATTATTACATTGTTTTATACAATATTGTTTTATTTGATATTATGTAAATGTGAATTTTTATTGGTTTATTTATTATTGTCTTATGTTCTATTTATATTGTTTAAAGATTTAAGTTAATATTGTGTCCAGTTTGGCCCTGTAAATAAAATGGTATTATTTTTTGACAAAGTGTGTGCGGTTTCGTTTTCTTAAGTAACCGGTTCAAGAACCGTTTAAGCACCGGAACCGTTTAAAAAATACAGAGTAGGTACTGGTATCGGATAAAACCCAACCGATACCCAACCCTAGTGTAAATGCATCCATGGCTCCTCTGCATTAACAGTCTGTGTAAATAGCCTAATACCTAATGCCATTCAGAGTCTGCTTCTGCACATCCCACATCTGCAGTGCGAAGATGGATTTTGTTGATACAGATTTTATGTGACTGGTAACAGCCCAAGTAGTGTCTTATTCGAACTGAATTGATCGATCAAAATTAAGAACTTGACATACATTCATATATTTAATAAGGTTTAAAAAAATGCCCCTGGAAATCAATTTATAGTGGAAATATCACCTCTTTATGGAAAAGTTTGTTTCTATCGTGACGCTGTCAACATGGTTTTTGGAAGATACATTAAAAATGGAGTTAGCTTCTGTGTATGTACTGTATCTTCATTGCATGGCATGAGATGTGTCTCACTTGCTGCTTGTAGGCTACATGATGCACCTTTTGTTTGATTAATCCCGATTATTTCCAATTGATGATTTAGCCTAAGACGTGTGATTAATCAGTATCTAAGAGCAGCATCTTTGAAATATGCGTTATTTTTTAAGCATTTGAATTGCCACATGTTTCGCAAGCCAAATTAGGAAACATGAATGTGAACTGAGTTTTCAGTCGCGTTTCCGCCTCATTGTGAGCTAGTGAGCGACTCTCATTGACAATAAACACAAGCTCTTAACAGGCTCATCCAGCACATTTACATGACATGTGTTTTAAAAGTTTAGTTGATAATTTCATGCTTCCGTGTCTAAGTGTTTGTTATCAGGCGGCTTCATGTGTGCCAAGAAATTTTAGAAATCCCGACCCGTTGATGTTTTACAGCCATGTCCGGAATAAAGAGTAGGCCTATGTATGGTAACCCTATATACATACAGTTAGAGTGATATTAAAGGACATAAACCGTGATATAAGATTTTGGCCATATTCCCCATCTCTAAGGCCTCGTTTACACTGTCAGTGAAATGTGACCCAATTCCGATTTTTTGCTCATATGTGACACAGATCGGATGTGTTCTATGACCGTGTAAACAGGAAAAAAACGCATGCATTTGGATATTTCGAGACCGGTTTCAGGCCTCGTTCATATGTGGAAATAAATCAGATATGTGCCAATGCGACTGTCATGTAAACAGGCAGATCGGATTTTCTGAGGCATTAGGCTACGTCTCCGCGGTTTAATGACGAGAGCAGCCCCAAATGCAAAGAGACGGATGACCAGACGAAACGTTGTGTCATTGTAAGAGAGGAACGTGGACAAACGTTGACACAACATATCAAAGGTTGGCTTGCTCATCCTAAAATTTCGGACCCACTGGTCCTTGTTAAAGCCCGCCACGATCTCATGAAAATGCGTATCTATAGTCAAGTCATCGTCATTTATATAGTAGATTGTAAACAATGTAGATTGTTTCAAAGCAGCTTTTTACAGAGATAAATATATAATTTAAGGTAATAGAGATTGGTTTGGTTTTATAGTGGTTCTTGAATAATGTTATTTCCAGCTAAAGTTAGTTTTGATTGATTTACTTCCGTGAAAATTTATAGCACAAATTTTATTTCTCGTGCCATTTACGGCAAAAATAATTTTTGCATCCATATGATACGCACTTTATGGCGTGTAATACACACGCACTCCATACCCGTAATCCTACCCAAGGGGTTTACAGTGCGTATCATATGCACGCAAAAACTATTTTTGACGTATAAATGGCACGAGAAATAAAATTTGTGCTATAGATACGTACTTTCTTGAGATTGTGTTGTATGATCCCACCAGTCCTGAGATCTCTCTTGCGCACAATAACTGAAGCACGTGCAGCTGCAATGATGACGTTTTCCGTCCTCCACCACCACAAAATCATGGTGATGTTTGGCGAACTTCGTATATATCGCAAAGCTAGCATCAAGCATATTTCACGTTCGTCCATCTGTGCAAGAACCCCCTTTAACCATGCGCGATGTTTCAGATCTATGTCAAGTGTAAACACATGAATCGGATATGGGTCACAATTGAAAGAACGTGTAAATCAAAAAAATCGGATATAGGCAACAAATCAGAATTGGGCATCAAGAATTGGGACCTGCAGTGTAAATAAGACATTAATTCCCTGCATGACCTGTCCAGGCACGTCCACAAACCTCTTGCATATTGTTTGGTCACACCACAAGGTGTCACTGTGGCCTCAAAGCTTCAGCACTGCCACTCTGAGCTCGATTGCTATGTCTGAGGTAAAACACGCCCCCCTCATTAGCATACAGAGGAATAAATGTAGAAATAAATAAATGTAGACATAAATACATATCTACATAAATAAATGTGAAAATAAATAAAAGTGGAAATAAATAAATGCATGAATAAATAAGTGAAAAAATAAATAAATGTGGAAAAATACAATTATACATAAATAAGGAAATACAATGGTAAATACTCATTTATTTTAGTTTTTTTTTACATTTCTTTGTATATTTATTTATGTATTTTTGTTTTTTTACATTTGTTCGTATATTTATTTATGTATTTATTTATTTATTTATTTATTATTATGTCAGGTCTGGCATTCCATACAAAGCGTCATGGGGCGTAGGAAAAAGGTGGATATAATATAATATAATATAGTATAATATAATATAATATAATATAATATAATATAATATAATATAATATAATATAATATAATATAATATAATATAATATAATATAATATAATATAATATAGCAATACCTGTACCTGGAGCCATACACTGACGTACACCACATCCAGTGCTGCAGCATTTCTCATTGTTGGCACAGTCACTGTCATCGGCACAAGGCATGAGACGTATCTGGGCACACATTGCTGCTTCATATTTTCTGAGTGAACACACTCCTGGCTTTGCTGTTATATAGACACATGCCAGAGAAGCCATATCACTTAATGCTGAATTAATTTTTCACTGTGAAAATTATTTTTTTAAATAGCTCAACAACAATTTTTTTCAAGTGGTTTCCTCAAATTCAACTGGAAATGCAACTTTTAATGACTTCTACAGTCTCAACATTATTCAAACATTCCATGGCAAGCATATTTAGTACTTAGAAGAAGACCATTTTGCTGTTGCGACCTGCTGACACCAGCTTCTGGCAGCGTTTCTGATGAATCTTAGCCCATTCTTTATGAGCAATGGCCTCCAGTTTAGTAATATTCTTGTGTTTGCAACTTCAAATACCACCAGAGATTTTCTATGGGGTTCAAGTCAGGTGACTGTGATGGCCACTGTAGAATCTCCCAGGACTTCTTCTGCAACCAAGCCTTGGTGGAATTTGAGGAATGATTGGGATCATTGTCCTGTTGGACGGTTCAATAACGCCCAAGCTTCAGCTTCCTCACTGAGGGCATGACGTTTTCTCCTCAAATTTCCTGATACTTCAGTAAATCCATCTTGCCTTCCACATGCTGCAGTTTTCCAGTACCAGAGGATGCAAAGCAGCCCCAGAGCATCAACGAGCACAGACATGCTTAAGTGTAGACAGAGTAGGGATGTAAATTTTCACAAATTCCCATGATCGATCGTCGTTTAAATTAACGATCAATTAATCAATTAATCGTAAGCCTTAATACTACAATATATGTCTACTGCAATGGCATATGGCCAACAGCAAAACAGGGTCTGCAAATGCTGCTCAAAACTACATGTTCCTCCCCAAATTAATGAGAATGGTTTTTAATCTAAATAAAGGGCTAGTAGGATTGTAAAATGTTTCGATGTGGTTGATAATTTAATTAAATTAATTATTGAATTATCAAATAACGACTAATACAATGTGTCACCAACGGCATCTCAGATGCGTGCTTGTCAGAATGTGTGACTGTCGTGGACGCGCTCCTCCTGGAACAACGCGCTGAAAACAGCAACTAAACCCAATGAATTCACAACGATTTAATAAAATGGTGTTCTCATGTTTTGTAATATGACAGTCCCAATCATCGTTATTATGCATTGCAGTTTGAGCTGCATGCGCTGAATGAATACCAGTAAACTGGAGCACTTTGCTAGCGCGTTATTTAACGCAAATAAATGCATCTTATGTGAGATTAATCAGATATATACAAAATAAACACAATATTACAAATTATATCTGCTTATAATTACGAGAATGCATAAGTGAATTTGAACTAAGTTACGTGCCATTCAGAAAGACTCATGTTGTGGACGTGCTCTTCCTGGAGCAACGCGACAGCAACTAAACCAAAATTCAGTGTTATATTACAATATTGTTCTCTTTATAATGTTATGTAATATGACAGTCCCAATAGTCATTATTAGTCGTGCATTGTCGTTTGAGCTGCGCGCGCTGAAGCTGAAGAGGATCACCGTACACTTTACTACATTAATTTTTAACCAAATGCATCCTATATGAGATTAATCATATATATATATATATATATATATATATATATATATATATATATATATATATATATACACAGGTCCTTCTCAAAAAATTAGCATATTGTGATAAAGTTCATTATTTTCCATAATGTAATGATAAAAATTAAACTTTCATATATTTTAGATTCATTGCACACCAACTGAAATATTTCAGGTCTTTTATTGTTTTAATACTGATGATTTTGGCATACAGCTCATGAAAACCCCAAATTCCTATCTCAAAAAATTTGCATATGAAAAGGTTCTCTAAACGAGCTATTAACCTAATCATCTGAATCAACTAATTAACTCTAAACACCTGCAAAAGATTCCTGAGGCTTTTAAAAACTCCCAGCCTGTTTCATTACTCAAAACCACAATCATGGGTAAGACTGCCGACCTGACTGCTGTCCAGAAGGCCATCATTGACACCCTCAAGCAAGAGGGTAAGACACAGAAAGAAATTTCTGAACAAATAGGCTGTTCCCAGAGTGCTGTATCAAGGCACCTCAGTGGGAAGTCTGTGGGAAGGAAAAAGTGTGGCAAAAAACGCTGCACAACGAGAAGAGGTGACTGGACCCTGAGGAAGATTGTGGAGAAGGACCGATTCCAGACCTTGGGGGACCTGCGGAAGCAGTGGACTGAGTCTGGAGTAGAAACATCCAGAGCCACCGTGCACAGGCATGTGCAGGAAATGGGCTACAGGTGCCGCATTCCCCAGGTCAAGCCACTTTTGAACCAGAAACAGCGGCAGAAGCGCCTGACCTGGGCTACAGAGAAGCAGCACTGGACTGTTGCTCAGTGGTCCAAAGTACTTTTTTTGGATGAAAGCAAATTTTGCATGTCATTCGGAAATCAAGGTGCCAGAGTCTGGAGGAAGACTGGGGAGAAGGAAATGCCAAAATGCCTGAAGTCCAGTGTCAAGTACCCACAGTCAGTGATGGTCTGGGGTGCCATGTCAGCTGCTGGTGTTGGTCCACTGTGTTTTATCAAGGGCAGGGTCAATGCAGCTAGCTATCAGGAGATTTTGGAGCACTTCATGCTTCCATCTGATTTCATTTTTCAGCATGACCTGGCACCTGCTCACAGTGCCAAAACCACTGGTAAATGGTTTACTGACCATGGTATTACTGTGCTCAATTGGCCTGCCAACTCTCCTGACCTGAACCCCATAGAGAATCTGTGGGATATTGTGAAGAGAAAGTTGAGAGACGCAAGACCCAACACTCTGGATGAGCTTAAGGCCGCTATCGAAGCATCCTGGGCCTCCATAACACCTCAGCAGTGCCACAGGCTGATTGCCTCCATGCCACACCGCATTGAAGCAGTCATTTCTGCAAAAGGATTCCCGACCAAGTATTGAGTGCATAACTGAACATAATTATTTGAAGGTTGACTTTTTTTTGTATTAAAAACACTTCTTTTATTGGTCGGATGAAATATGCTAATTTTTTTTATATAGGAATTTTGGGTTTTCATGAGCTGTATGCCAAAATCATCAGTATTAAAACAATAAAAGACCTGAAATATTTCAATTGGTGTGCAATGAATCTAAAATATATGAAAGTTTAATTTTTATCATTACATTATGGAAAATAATTAACTTTATCACAATATGCTAGTTTTTTGAGAAGGACCTGTATTTCAGTAATTCCATTCAAAAAGTGAAATTTTGATATATTCTTTCATTACACACAGACTGATATATTTCAAGTGTTCTTTCCTTTTAATTTTGATTATTATAACTGACAATTAATGAAAACCCCAAAATCAGTATCTCAGAAAATTAGAATATTGTGAAAAGGTTCAATATTGAAGACACCTGGTGCCACACTCTAATCAGCTAATTAACTCAAAACACCTGCAAAGGCCTTTAAATGGTCTCTCAGTCTAGTTCTGTTGGCTACACAATCATGGGGAAGACTGCTGACTTGACAGCTGTCCAAAAGACGACCATTGACATCTTGCACAAGGAGGGCAAGACACAAAAGGTCATTGCTAAAGAGGCTGGCTGTTCACAGAGCTCTGTGTCCAAGCACATTGGTAGAGAGGCGAAGGGAAGGAAAAGATGTGGTAGAAAAAAGTGTACAAGCAATATGGATAACCGCACCCTGGAGAGGATTGTGAAACAAAACCCATTCAAAAATGTGGGGGAGATTCACAAAGAGTGGACTGCAGCTGGAGTCAGTGCTTCAAGAACCACCACGCACAGACGTATGCAAGACATGGGTTTCAGCTGTTGCATTCCTTGTCTCAAGCCACTCTTGAACAAGACACAGCGTCAGAAGCGTCTCGCCTGGGCTAAAGACAAAAAGGACTGGACTGCTGCTGAGTGGTCCAAAGTTATGTTCTCTGATGAAAGTAAATTTTGCATTTCCTTTGGAAATCAAGGTCCCAGAGTCTGGAGGAAGCGAGGAGAGGCACAGAATCCACGTTGCTTAAAGTCCAGTGTAAAGTTTCCACAGTCAGTGATGGTTTGGGGTGCCATGTCATCTGCTGGTGTTGGTCCACTGTGTTTTCTGAGGTCCAAGGTCAACGCAGCCGTCTACCAGGAAGTTTTAGAGCACTTCATGCTTCCTGCTGCTGACTGACTTATGGAGATGCAGATTTCATTTTCCAACAGGACTTGGCACCTGCACACAGTGCCAAGGCTACCAGTACCTGGTTTAAGGACCATGGTATCCCTGTTCTTAATTGGCCAGCAAACCCGCCTGACCTTAACCCTATAGAAAATCTATGGAGTATTGTGAAGAGGAAGATGCTATACGCCAGACCCAACAATGCAGAAGAGCTGAAGGCCACTATCAGAGCAACCTGGGCTCTCATAACACCTGAGCAGTGCCACAGACTGATCGACTCCATGCCACGCCGCATTGCTGCAGTAATTCAGGCAAAAGGAGCCCCAACTAAGTATTGAGGGCTTTACATGCTCATACTTTTCATGTTCATACTTTTCAGTTGGCCAACATTTCTAAAAATCCTTTTTTTGTATTGGTCTTAAGTAATATTCAAATTTTTGGAGATACTGAATTTGGGATTTTCATTAGTTGTCAGTTTTAATCATCACAATTAAATGAAATAAACATTTGAAATATATCAGTCTGTGTGTAATGAATGAAAATAATATCCAAATTTCACTTTTTGAATGGAATTACTGAAATAAATCAACTTGATATTGATGATATTCTAATTATATGACCAGCACCTGTATATAAAGAACGAATTATAGTAAATGTACGTAGCCTATCTTTCCATCAGCCCAGACGAATGGCCAGCGCGGCCTAGTTGTGTCAATCTGAATCTGAGCTGAGGTATTAAGATAAGCAGCTGAACACGCAGAGACAATACATCAATTTTTGCCAAATGGTTACGATAATTTTTTTGTAAAAAAAAAGTTAAACGACCAACGCAAACTACTACTGACCTGCATTTCTCTGATCTCATGCCATTTACGTTATTTGTCAAACAATGCACAAAAAAACATTACAGTTTTCAGAATATCAGACTTTTTAATGTTTTTGAAAGAAGGCTGAATTTATTTGATAAAAAAAATAGCTACAGTCTGTAGCCTATATTTGATCAAATAAATTCATCCTTACAGTAAAAATATTGTGAAATATTATTTCAATGTAAAATATCTGTTTTCTAGTGTATTTAGTGTCATATGATCCTACAGAAATCATTCTGATATGCTGATTTGCTGCTCAATTATTATCAGTTACTATTTGTGCTCAATTATTAATAATGGTTATTTTTATTTGGAATGCTGAAAAATGTATTTGCGTATTCATATTTTTGTGGAAACTGTGTATCATTGTTTTCAACATTGATAATAATCAGACATGTTTGAGCATTAAATCAGCATATTAAAATAATTTCTGTAGGATCATGTGACACTGAAGACTGCAGTGATGATGCTGAGAATTCAGCTTTGATCACAGGAATACATTTTGCAAAATGTTCAAATAGAAAAAAAGCTATTTTTCAATTTTAACAATATTTTGCAATAATAATGATTTTTTGCATTTGTCATCATTATAAGAATTTTTACACTCTTTTCCACAATTGGAGCTCTATTCTATAAAATGAAAGATGTCAAGCTCCTGAAAGGACAAATACTATAACCACTAGAAAGGCACCATAAAATCAGTACACATTCTGCACTACATTCTAAGTCAGGGGTCTCCAACACGTCGCTCGCGAGCTACCAGTAGCTCGTGGCCTGATTGGAGGTAGCTCGCCAAGGGGCCGTTTACATATCGCATCTTTTGCGCGCAAGTTCGTTATTTCAAATGTAGGAAGCTCATAATTGAAGCGACGCGCTCATTTTTTCCAGGCGTAGCGAGATGAAAAAATCCATTAGCTACTAAAACTTCTTTGTCGTTGTGGAGAGCGCAGTGCATTGTTGCATAGCAACGACCGACGCCACGGGAAAATCAGACCTAATTTTACTATTAATAATAAAAGATAAGCTAATGTGCATTGTAAATGTCAGTAATTTATCTTTTTTGACTCATTCTTTTTATAAAAATGATTTAAAGGCTGAAATTTGCGAGGTTTCTTTTTATAAATCTTTTTTGTCAAAACTTTATTTGAACTTGTAGGCTACATGTTAGTAGATAACATGTCGCAAGACACTCCTTTAAAATCTGGCCATCATTTTTAATGTTGTTATTTTAATGTTTATGTAAACAAAAAGTGCATATTAATGCTAATTATATTTGTTATTTGCTGGTTTTCGACATAAAACTTGGTGAATTGATTTTATTGTGTAGTATTAGTAGCCTACTCTGAACAGGATTCTGTGAAAACCGTGATCATTTTGGTCACTATAATCATGAAATGAAATTTTCATGCCATTTCATCTCTAGTTAAGATACACTATAAAATCAATTATAATTATGTGTTTTTACAGTATAATATGCAAAGTACAATTTTCTTTAAAAAAATAATCTCTGATTCTGTTCTTTTCTCTGACATTTAAGGGTGACATATATAGGCCTACAAAAACTCTTTTAGGTCTAAAACAGTTTAGATAGTTGTTAATATGAGAGTTATGAGACATTATTTAAGAGATTTAAGTATTGTATTACGAGTAGCTCTCGGCCACTATCTTTTTTAAAAAGTAGCTCTCAAATGAAAAAAGGTTGGAGACCCCTGTTCTAAGTCTTCTAGACCAGGTCTTCTCACAGCTGTCCCAAGGATCCACCGCTCTACACATTTTGTATGTCTCCCTTATTTACCACACATGATCAGATCATCAGCTAATTAGATGAGAAGTGTACTAAGACTGTTAGATAGAGACTCAGACCAGGATTGAAAACCACTATTTTAGACCATACCAGAGCATTGTGTTATATGGGCTGATGTATTGAACTTTAGAGATATTAAACTGTGCCTCTATGTAAAAAATTATTAAAATTATTTACTATTTACCACACCAGGAAAGACAAATTATGATGTAAAGACATACACCAGTCATTCATTAATGTTAATAAGCATTTCAATTAAAAATTTAAATAGCATTTATATTTCTGTATTGTGTTATAATTTTATGTTAGTAAGTGCTGTTAAAAATTGCTTTGTGTATAATGAGCAGGTGGGTGGACTTGTTGTGGACCGGTTGTAGTGGGCCGCTCTGTGCCAGAAAGTCCAGGGCCACTTTATAGCCCCAGTCCGCCCTGTAATATTACATAATATAAAAATACCTGTATCTGAAGCCATACACTGAAGTCCACATCCATTGCTGCAGCATTTCTCATTGTTGGCACAGTCATTGTCATCGGCACACGACACGAAACGTATCATGAAACACACTTCTGCTTCATATTTTCTGCTTGGACACACGCCTGGGTTTGCTGTTATACAAACACATGACAAAGAAGCCATATCACTGAAAGCTGAATGGCTTTTTCACTGGAGTTTTTGGTTCTTTTAATGAATTATGATGAATAGATGAATAATTGAAATCATTTGGCAAAGTGATATGGACATGTAATGTGGTCAAGACCTGCCTGGAACTACTTTAGCCGTGTGTTTCCCTGAAAACGCATTCAACTGGAAGAAGGGGGCCCAAAATTATTGCATACAACCTCCCCCCCCCCTTAAGACTCTTAATGGCGCCCCTGCCCGTAGTATATATAATATAATATAATATAATATAATACCTGTAACTGGAGCCGTACATTGACGTCCACCGCATGCAGTGCTGCAGCATTTCTCTTTTTTGGGACACTCACTGTCATCGGCACACAACACTAACCCCTTCCTTTTACACCTTACTTCATAGTTTGTCCTTGGACACACTCCTGGCTTTACTGTTATACAGACACATGAGAGAGTGAAAATGAGCCCTGATATATTGAAGAGAACAGGTAAATGTGACATTTATTATAATGAGTTTTTGTGAAGATTGTTTTAAGTTCACTTAAATTATAATTTGTTATATTTTTAAAGCCTAATAAATGTGCGTTTCCCTGAAAATAATTGCACACCTTAGAATCTTCATCAACCAATCAGTTTCAAGCATTCAACAGCCCTGTAGTATAATGTAATGTAATGTAATGTAATACCTGTAACTGGAGCCGTACACTGACGTCCACCGCATGCAGTGCTGCAGCATTTCTCATTGTTGGGACACTCACTGTCATCGGCACACAACTCTTCACCCTTCATGAAACACATCACTTCTACATATTCTGTGCTTGGACACACTCCTGGCTTTGCTGTTATACAGACACATGACAGAGAAGCCATATCACTGAATGTTGAATGAATCTTTCACTGTAAAAAAATATTTTTGGATGTTGTAAATATTATTGGAATGCGTTTTATAAGAAATAACTATTTCAGTCTTTTTTACTCAATTTTTTCTTTTATTCAATGTATTACTTGCTGTTCTTCTGTTTATAATTATTTTTTAACTTTACTAGCAATTTCTGATCTACAAATGTTTCTGATCTAAAATTCAAACACCTCGGGTCCATTATTCCGCTTATCATTATTTCCAAAAAACATGGAAATAATTTGTTGTTTTTATCCTATTGTTTATTACATTTATTTGCTTGGTAAGTGTTGTCGTGGGTTTTGGTTCTTTTGCTCAGTGGCAAGAGCATGGCGGGGGACAGAGGAGGCTTGAGCCCCTGTAATCGTGAAAGTGAAAGTGCCCTATTAGGTCGTATTGCGGTGCCCTGCGGAACGCCTTCTCTCCAATCAACCAATAAACCCAATATCACACTCGTAGCCGTGCGATATGGCTGTATATCAGACCGCTGTGATACCTGTGTTTAGTTGCATCCAGTTTGAGTGTACGCTGGTGTGTCTGACTGCCGCTGCTCTCCGGCTTGATCCTTTTGAACTTTTAAATTAGTACTGGTTTGGTTTTTAACAAAAAAAAAATTTCAGAGCAGTCGACCCCAGGCCTCTGCAAGCCCGTCCAAGCACAAGCCAGCGAGTGCGCAGCATTTATATTATATTTTGGCGCAACCCTGTTTGGATTCAAAGGAATGCTTGAATTACCTGATGGCCTTTCATCCACTAAAACTCCAGCTCACCTCGGATGAGGATCGGCACTTGCTGGCTTGTGTTTGGATGTACTTTCGGCGTTGTGGGACCGACGGCTTTCGGCTGGATGATCAGCTGCTAGTCGCGGAGTTCGCCTGAAATACCAGCCGGCCTTTCATCCACTACAACATCAGCTTTGTTATAATATTTGTTATCATATTTAAAACTTTATTGACTCAAATAACTAGCTTCCGGCAGACGGTCTACTCAAGTCGACTTACGGCAAAAAAGTAACACTTGACGGTGTATGACATAGAGTACTTCCGCGTTTGTCATTACTTTGTTTGCCAGGTCAAGTGTTACTCTTTTGCTGTAAATCGATGCTAAAGGCCGTCTGCCGGAAGCTAGTTTGATGATGGATGGATGGATGCACTTTGATGGACTTTTATTATAACTCTGATTGTATTCGTCTGAAAGAAGAGGATGACCTAGGATGGCTGTAGGGTGAGTAAATCATTAGCTAATTTTCATTTTTGGGTGAACTATCCCTTTAAGGCTTAATATAAATAAAATTCACCCCCCTCACAGTTGTCATGAAGGGAGAAATTAGCTATATAGACCAAAACCACATTTTGTACCAGGCTGTAAACATTTTTTTAACATATTAACATGGGGGGGGGGGGGGGGTCTATGGGTTTAAGTATGTTTTGAAACCTGTCTAGCGGCCAGTCGATGAATTGCAGTTTAAGTCACTTCCGTGTTGGATTCAAGAGAGAGACCGGAAGATAAATATTCTAATCCAATCAGCCAGACTATTCAACGACTGGGACAGTGGCTCCGAGAGCCATTAGATTCATTTAACTTACAATAGAGAGAACAAGACTGGCAATGAATCTCTTGCTGATAATTCTGCTTCAAATGCTAAATTCAGTCTACTAAACTTTCTCAGTTTATATACTATTGTATTGGAACCTAAATTAAAACATTTAATAAATTTGTAACACTACATTTCCCCCTTTGAGAGTTCTAATAACTCTCACATTATATACAAATTTAAACACTTAAAAGTTCATTCTTGTAACTTGTGATCGTTACAGGCACATAACGCATGTTCTGTGTTTGCTTTTCTGTAATTGCATGCTGACACAGAAACAAACATGCAATTAGGGTCCGTGAAGTTCTTACGGGTAATAGTCTTTTCTGTTTGGAACTGTCATTTCTTCGTGAGTGGCGTGAGTCATTTGTTGAATGAAACTCTTGATACTGTGGACGCATAGATAGTATGCCAGTAGAACAAACAACAACATAATTGCTATTTCCTTTATCCACAGCCAGGGTTTCCCAATCAAGTTTCCGAACCATGAAGAATTATCTTCAGTCATCTGGTGTAATTTTGCTGAAAGATCAAGAATGTCTTGTTGGATTTTGTTCAAGTTCTCTGTTGGATCGATTAAACCAGTGCAGCAAACAAGGCATTTCTTGACATATTCATCAGCTCTAAGAATATGTTGTTTCTGGAGTCCACACTTTGTGCGATGTCCATGATGCTTAGTAGTACGACAATCTTGATCATGTTGATGGATGACTGAAGGTTTCATAGGTGAGTCTCTGCGTTGTGCATTTTTTTCTTTCGTGATAGTTGGTTCGGCAGTGGGTCTAGTCGTTTTCTTGAGGTTGTGGCTTCATACGCAGGTGAGGAGGTCAGTGCGTATGGGTCTCGGGACAGTCATCAAGTGGTGTCTGCACAGAGGAAGAAAGAAAAAACAAAAGAGAGTAGAGCAGTATTTGTTCAAACACTAAGATTGTGAACTTTTTCTGAGTCTGCTAGACAGTAGAGCAGTATTTGTTCAAACACTAGGGTTGTAAACTTTTCTGAGTCTGCTATTGTTGTTCCCTCTTTCCCTATTTCTTAAACCCTTTGACACCTAAGGAAAACAGTGAGGTAAGGATGGACTAGTGGATGGGGAAAACCTATGAGGGAGTCTTCACCCCAGGGTTGACCCCTGAAGCCTGTTGCGTTCGGTTCTTCCCGGGGCTCCTCACTGGTTCCGTGTTTTAACCTATCCCTGTAGGTGGGGGAACAACTTTACAGTGTGACACATGAGTCCAGGTTTTCCTTCCCTGACACAATACTGCAGCTGCTGTAATCAACATCACTTGATGTGGTCCATGCTACTTAGGCTCTAATGGCTTGTTTCTGAATGACTTTATCATGACCTATTGACCTGGGATGATTGTGTGTCCACTTTCTGGTGGAGTCTGCCAACATGACTCAACTCTCTCTTTGGCACTTTGTACCGCCTTTGTTAGGTTTTCACAGTAAGCAATCAGGGCATCTGAGGCAATGTGTACTTCAGCATTTCTAAGATCAATCACACCTGGCATCTGCATGGGGCGTCCAGTAATAATCTCATGAGGGCTCAGTCCTACTGTTCTGTTAGGTGATGCTCTCATACTACACAGTACTGCTGGCAGCGCTTCGACCCATGCTACTCCTTCCTGATGCATTTTGCTTAGTCTGGTTTTGATTGTTCTGTTCGATCGTTCAACCTGTCTTGATGCTTGTGGCCTGTATGGGCAGTGAAGATTCCACTTAATCTTCAAAATTCTAGACACTTCCTTGACTAGCTGTCCTGTGAAGTGTGTACCTTGATCTGAGTCAATGCAATCTGGTAATCCCCATCTGGGAATGAAATAAGTGACAAGACATTTAGCAGTATGTGCAGCTGTAGCACGCCCTGTTGGATAAGCTTCTACCCATCTTGAGAACTTATCTATTACTACCAAAACATCAGTTTTTCCCTTACAACGAGGCAATGATATGTAATCAACTTGCAGGTGACAAAATGGTCCTGGTGGGGCTGGGGTATGTGCTGCTGGTGTAGTGGCTGCTGGTACATCATTATTTTTCTGACATGTAACACACCTCTTGGCTGTTTCTGTGGCTACATTTCTGAATTTTGGATTCCACCACTGATTTGAGAACCTGTGATTCATCGTTGCTAGACCACTGTGACCCAAATTGTGTATTTGTTGAGCCAAATATGGCAACAGTGATTCGGGAGCGACATACTTTCCCCCTTTGGTCCAGCAACTGGATGAATCCACTGTGGGTCCTTTGTTTAACCATGTCCATGCTTCATACAAAGGAACATCTTTGTACAGATCAATTATTGATTCAGGAGGCAGAGTTGTCTTCTGTGCTGTACTACCTGAACACACTTGTATAGTCGCATAGAAACAAGCCTGTTTAGCCGCTACATCAGCAAGAGAGTTACCTTTTTCTTCTGTAGTATTAGTTGTGAGATGTGCTTTCACTTTGATCACTGCTAATTTCTTTGGAAGTTTCATGGCAAACATTAGATCTTTCACTAATTCAGCATGCTTAACGGGGGATCCGGCAGAAGTTAGAAACTGTCTGGTTTGCCAAATGACACCAAAATCATGAATTACCCCAGAAGCATACCTGGAATCTGTATAGATATTTGCAACCGATCCTGAAGCTAGCGTGCATGCTCTTGTTAGGGCTACTAGTTCTGCAGCTTGAGCTGAAAAATGATCTGGAAGACGTCCTGAAGCTAACACTTCAGTGGTGGACGTTACTGCATAACCTGCTCGTCTGTTACCTTCAATTACTTGAGCTGAACCGTCAACAAACAACTTAAATTCTGAATTCTCTATGGGAGTTTCTTTTACTTCACTCGTAGGTGTATATGTAAGCGTAAGACAATCGTGAGTCATTTCTCCTTCATCCTCTAACAAATCTTCAGTCATTGCAGACATCATACATGAGGATGGGTTCATGACTGGTGCACGCTGTAAAACAATGTTCGGGGCTGTGAGAGTTGCTAACCAATTTCCCCAACGGGAGGAGTTTACAGAAGTGACTTTTGCTTGATTCATTAGTGTAGACACTGCATGAGGGCATTTTACATTTACAGTCTGACCTAACACCATTGCTGATGAAGGGCCTGTGCTGTAGCATAACATTTAAGGCTGTGAGTTTACTTAACCAGTGTCCCCCAAAAGAAGGCTGAGACAGTCACTTTCCTTTTGTTCTATTAAACAAAAATAAGTCTTTCATCTTTGTTGTAAGTTACAGGGGAAATTAAGCACTCACAGCTAGGGCTGGGTACCGAGTTCGATACTTTTTAGGTACCGACCGAATTGCCTCGATACTATCGAGTATCGAAAAATGACATGTTGTTCGGTTCCAGATTTCGATACCTAAGGAGTTAACTCGTCAACGTCAGTGCTCAAACAAATACATATGAAATGCACATACACGCAAACTCTACACAAACAAGACGCGCGCACATACTGTAAGACCGGTATACCACGACAAATATGATGAAGACCTTGACAGTGCACGGAGTAAACATAAAAGTTGCTCCGTCTTCGACTGGTAAATAAAGAGATACCTTGTTGATCACTCTGACAGTGTTTATATTGCAATAAATAATGACCTACTGTGTTGGTTAGTCAGAATTTTTTTTCAGTAAGGAATAGGATACATTAAAGTTATCAAAGGTGACATTAAAACATGTGTAATGTTACAAAATATTTCGTTTTTAAATACCGTAAATGCTGTTCTTTTGAATTTTTTATTCATCAAAGAATCATGAAAAAATGTATCATAGTTTCCAAAATATTAATCAGCAAACTGTTTTCATATTTCTGAAGGGTCATGTGACACTGAAGTAATGATTTTGAAAATTCAGCTTTGAATTCAATTCATTTAAAAAAATTACATTTTGAAACCGGTATCGAAACTGAGGTATCGAAATTGGCACCGGATAGAAAGATTTTGAAGAATACCCAGCCCTACTCACAGCCAAAATGGTTAACACATCAACAAGCTACCCCACGAGTTTAATGATGAGGGGAGGGGCTGCTTCAGAGTAGCAAGCAGACTGAGTAGGAGCTGAGCAACATTGTTAACTTCTCTAAAGTTCTTTTTGCTTTTCCTACGCTCTTTTCCCCAATGTCCATGTTTACCACAGTAATAACAACTGCCCTCTCTCTTAGGACATTTGCGTTTCTGTTGATTCTCTGTGTTGACCTTAAAGGATGCTGCTGCAATTTTTACTCTTGCCTTGACATCAGAGTCTCTTTCCCATGCAGCTAACCTCTCCAAATTGTTTTGTATGGTTCTAGTGGACCATGTTAAGTCTAAGAAAGGCAATGCTTTTCTATGTTCTGACAACAGACCATCAAACCATGTGCGAACTAGGGGGTAGGGATGTGACGGTGAGGATATTTTCCCACCGGTTAATCAACGTGTGACAACACCGGTAATACCCATAGACAGTAAAAGAAATGGACACAGCGACCCCATTGATTTCAACGGAGAAGACTGAAGCCCGATTATTGCACTTCCTGCCTGATGGCTGAGCGACTGCGCAGGCTCAAACTGAGCGTGACGACAGTCTGACAGTTGTAAATCTTCTAGTAGCTGTGCCCAGAAAAATCTGAATCACCTAATTCCTCAAAAATGTTGTTGAAATATTTTGTCCCGTTGCTTTTATGGACTCTCTATCTATGGGCTTCTCCCTTGACTTTATGCCTCTATGTCCCCCCGATTGCCTCATAGACAGTAAAAGATTGCCTGTGAGCTTCTCCTCCTGTCTATACGGTAATGTCTCTATTGTGCGACAGAAAGTTGCGTTGTGATGACGCAATCGTTAGCCTATTTTTACAAAAACGGCTTCTACGGGGCCATAACGTAAGATACAAAGTAATGGAGCCTTTTATACATTGTCATGTTTCTTTAGAAATAAATAATGGACAAATGAAGTCTTTGGATGCCTCAGATGTAAAGTTATTTGCTGTGAAAGTGACGCCAAAATTAATGGGAGTCAATGGAATGCTAACAGCAGGTGAAGTTCTGCTACAAAGCCTCCCGCGAGGCCTCAGTTTCCAGCTGATGGATTACCCCCTTGGTAATACCGGTATCACCGGCGGGGGCTTTTAAATCGCTAATTTAAAGGCAAACGTAAAATGCGCGCGTTTGCACAGGCATGCATAATGGTGGTCGTGCAGAGCAACACTGTTTTTTTATTGTGCGCTGAATTGGCGCTAATTTGAAAACGAAACTCTTTTTTTTTACATCGCTTACAAAAATTGGCGTCAATTCATCCTTCGCATGGAGTTTGATGCGATCTGACAAATCAAAATCCACCATTTTTGTCCGACAAAGCAGTCAGGAGAGTTAGTAGATTAACGTCGGTGGATTTGAACTTGGCTTTAACTGAGGCAATCTCTCACAACACATTAGAGCCACAAAACGGTAGGCCTATTTATTGTTTCATTTTCTTTGACTGACCAAATTTGAAAGTTGAGACTTTGTTTCATATTAAATATTACCTGCTCGGTCCTGTCTGTCAGTGCGTTGTCAGTGTCCTTATAGGTGAGTTGCACGTATAAAATGAAGTTAACGAACAAACACGATCCATCAGGAAACGCCATAGATCGCTGAATTTCACTGCACTTAATGAAGAGTTTTTCTTTTGCGTGAAGAAGCCACTTGCCGGAGATGTGTTAAAAGATAGCGGAGTGCATTCATGATTATTAGGCTACCGGTATAATAATCCTCCTGGCTCCGGGTCTGAGTGAGTAATTTACTCTCTTACCTTTGTTCTTTGATTAACATTAATGACACTTTAAGACCAGCCGCTGCACTGACAGAGACGCGATCTGACACGCGTCCCATTTTCTCACAAATCTCTACGTTAATTTAAGACTTTATTTAAATCATGTAAGACTGCTCTTATGAGGACACTCGACAAAACAGACATTTTGGCATAATTTGTGTGTTATGGTTTGTTCAAGCCCGAAAGAGAACTCGATACTGACGCGCGTCTTTTCTGTGGCTCTTTAGTCTTGTCGCGCTTAAAAGCATTCACAATAAGAGCGTGATCATACAACGCTAGTCAAGGGGTGACAGAAAAAAACGGATACTGCGTAATTGCGTTAATTATTTAAATGTATATATATTTTTTTTTTGCGGTGTTGCGGTTGGCAAGTGATGAAACCGGTGTTGCGACTGAACACCGTGTAACACCGACTACCGTAGCAAGCCTACTAGGGGGCCATTATCATCTAGCACCTTCTCTGAAGTGTCAGCTATCCCACTGTATGCTGCAGCTGACTGACAAAATCTTTCAGTGTACTCACTAACATTTTCATCCTTCTTCTGTACACAACTAGTGATCTTTGACCAGTCCATGCTTGGTCCAACAATGTTCTTTAACGCTTTCAGAACTCCCTCTCTCAATTCGTCTTTTCTGGCATGTTGTAGTTCAGAAGTAACAGCAGACTCAAAACTGTTGAATTCAGATTCAGT
The DNA here is from genome assembly GCA_026230005.1 of Gila orcuttii. NCBI lineage: Eukaryota > Metazoa > Chordata > Actinopteri > Cypriniformes > Leuciscidae > Gila > Gila orcuttii. The sequence continues at coordinate 29,306,470 of JAPDVR010000021.1, forward strand.
TAGAATTTGTGACATCAGCTGTTTGACTTCTGCCAACGACATGTCGTAGATGCATTTTACTCATCAATGCCCTTCTAAATTCAGAAAAATGTGTACGTACTGAGGGTAAGCTCTGGGATAGTCTCTCTATATCCTTAGGTCTTAGCGCTTTGGCAACAGTTTGGATTTGGACAACAGAAGAGTTGGGAGAAACACTTTAAATTCCCTCAATTCCCTGCGATCTTTTCCTAGCACCACACACATTGACTGAATTTACAGGCACATCAGTTTCTGATTGGAGAGCTACATCTGTTTCAAAGAAAGCTTGTAAGTCAGGATAAATCTCATCTGACTGTTGGTCTTCTGAGTCACATTTGGTTGAGGCCTTGTTATGGCCCACCTTTTTCGTGAGACAGGAAACTCGAGTGAACAATTGTTTGTTCTGTTCTTTTAACTTAGCAATACACCTAGCTTGTTCTTGTGCAATGGATAAGCTAAATTCTTTGTGGCAGCAGATAATCCCTTTTATATTTTTTTTCCTGATACATGCACCTAACACCTTCTTGCATTCTTCAAGGGACCATACTTTTTCTGGGTGAATACTAGGGCTGGGTATATTGACACAAATTTCACAATTCGATTCGATTTCGATTCACAAGCTTGCAATACGATTCGATTTCGATTACGATTCGATTCGATTCAATATTGATTATTTTGGATATCAGGTACAATACATGGCAAATTTTCTCAAGGAAAACAAATCTCTTAACCAATGCTGTAAACTATGGGAGTCAGTTGTATCATTAAAATTGTTTCATTAGCCTACTATAGCCTAATATTGAAGGTAAAGATTTACTGATTTGTATACAAACAATTACACTTTTATTTATTTTTCTAAAACTTGCCAGATTTATTCAAACATGCATTAAATATTGAAAAACATAAAATAATTATAAAATAACATAAAATGCATATGTAATGTGGTGCATATATTTAGCAAAATGCTCCTCTCTAGAGTTAATTTTTCTAGCTGACTAACGAGTTCATGGTCACTGGATATGGTTTTTCTGAGGTAAATGTGACGTTACATGACATTGTTTACAAGCTGTTTCACTGACGTCTTTCCTTGGTTGAAACACTGATTGAGCGATTCCATGTGACAATAAGGATTTCGATAAGTTATACTCTATCTTTTAACACACTTTCAAATGCTCATTCATGTTTATTTCACGCTGTAACTGGTAATATTAAGGCGGAAGAGAAGATCATGTGTGCTCGGCGCTGCTGCTTCTCTTGAGCTGCGCCAGAGCGATCTCACGCCACAGCGCCAAAACGGTATTTATGTTTTTGAATCTCGTAAGAAAATGGATGTAATTTGAAATCTGAGACTTTGTTTCATATCAATAGTAACAAAGCACAAAGATTATTGCGTTTATTGGATGGGATGCGCGCTACAATGTTCCATTCATTCATCAACTGAAAACAGGATGACTAATCTATCATTTTGATTTAAGAATCGATATCGGTTCGTAAAAATGAGAATCTCAAAGTAAAAATGAGAATCGATTAAAATCGAGAAATCGATATTTTTTACCCAGCCCTAGTGAATACCTAATTTCTTTCTCAAATCCAATCTGACTGACTCAGTCACTATGGAGTCCATCTGCTCCCCTAACAATGACTTGAACTCACTGTCTGTCCATAAAGGGGTAGCTAGCCCACCTTTCTCAGTAGTTGGGATTAGTCTAGCACTTTTCCTAAACATTTTGTGGATTTCTTTGTTACCACACAAACAAACATTAAAACTTCTCTGATCAAACAGAGGGTACACTTGTTAACTCCGATTAACTCTTGTTAACCTTCCAAATTACCACCTAAACATTTTGTGGATTTCTTTGTTACCACACAAACAAACACTAAAACTTCTCTGATCAAACAGAGGGTACACTCAAAACTGATCAACTATCGTTAACCTCCTTTCAAATTACTAGCACTTTACGCTAATCTTTCCTGCTTACAAGAACAGAAGATAAACAATTCTTCTCTGCTAAAAACAGAGGATAACAATATTAACCCGTAAGGCTAAACTTCCCTGCCTGAATTAGAGGATATATTTCTTCCCTGCCGAACAGAGGATAATCAATATTAACACGTAATGCTAATCTTCCCTGCCTGGACAGAGGATAAATTTCATCTCTAAAAGAAAAACTTTAGAGGATAACTTAGTTAACCAAAATCCACAGCTGTCTGTTAACTCTTCTCTGATGGCACAGAGGATAACACATTGGTACCGCTGAAGACCATTTGTACTGGTCTTCAGCGGTTCTTTGAATAGAGTGAAACTCACCAAATTGTTGGTTGTACGGAAAGATTCCATCTGGAAACTCAGTCAGAAAATTTCATTCTTTGTTGAGATCTTTGTTGAGCTTTAAGTTTCAAGATTCAGTCTGGAAAAGTTCATTCTTTGTTGAGATCTTTGTTGAGCTTGAAGTTTCAATCTGGATTCAGGTGAGTAGCTCTATCCGGGTCACGGCGCCAAAACTGTTGGAAACTTTTTCCTTCTTAAGTGTAGGAGACTTAGAAGCGAAAGACCAGGAGACGTTGGGATATCTTTCAAAGCAGAAGTTACTCTTTATTGAGGACTTTGCTGTTGCATCGCTGTAGTCATCATCCAAGTGTAAGACCGTCTAACTCGATCCAATGGCGGTATTCGAATTAGCGGTGAAGGTCTCTGCGTGTTGCTGTCTTTTCTCGTGGCAAAGTATTTTTGGTTAAATGCAATACATTTTATCTTATGTATTAACTCGTTTCATCCGACTCCATAAAATGAAAAGGTTTTTCAATGATATCTGTGCATCATTAAATATACGTTAATGTTTGACTATTCTTTTTAACTCCAATGAAAATAAAGTCAAAGTCTGTTAGAATAATCAAATATAACAATTTATTATGTCAGGTAAATGTATTATTACAATTCCATAATCAATTGAAAGATAATCAATGCAAAACATCAAATGTTCTACAACAAAGAGGAAAATCCTTTACCCAACACTGTATGGCTACGTGAGCTGAGAGTCGCGAGACCCTCAACCACACGGGCTAATCTGAATACAGAAAACAGCCCTGAGCTCTCCTTGCATTTTCCTTGTGTGTGTGATGTTCAAATGTTAATGTGCAAGCAAGGTCCTTTGTCTTATAGACCTGTGGTGAGGTTGATTCCATCAACCAGTTCTTCCAGTCTTACACAAGTCTAACTCAATAGCTAAAACACAGTGTTTTATCCTTCCAAAGGGGGAGGGATTTACATAAAAAGGGGGGAGGCAATCTGAACAAAGCATGTAAATGTGAAGTACAGGAATCAGCACGTTACCGGAAATTCCCCAACCCTGATATTCGTCAGCATAACAGTGTGATTCAAATGTAAATATTCTAATCCAATCAGCCAGACTATTCAACGACTGGGACAGTGGCTCCGAGAGCCATTAGACTCATTTAACTTACAATAGAGAGAACAAGACTGGCAATGAATCTCTTGCTGATAATTCTGCTTCAAATGCTAAATTCAGTCTACTAAACTTTCTCAGTTTATATACTATTGTATTGGAACCTAAATTAAAACATTTAATACATTTGTAACCAGTGTTGGGCAAGTTACTTTTAAAAAGTAATTAGTTACAGTTACTAGTTACTTCTTCCAAAAAGTAACTAAATTAGTATCTCAGTTACAAATTTTAAAAGTAACTAGTTACTTATGAAAGTAACTATTGCGTTACTTTCAAGTAAAATTAAATTTTAAATGCTCAAATGTGACCCCACCTCTACCCCTCTTTAACGGAACTTAAAATACATGTGCATGTTCAATTATTTATGATAAATTTGAATATTATAATGAAATGGACACTTAATACAATACATTATTAACAGAAACATGAAACATTGTACACGCATCTAAAAAAAAAATGTTGCTGTGGGACAAAGTGAGACTAGCCTCCAATCAAACGCCATGTATGTAGATATTATGTTTATATAGTGGATCAATGCAAATAACACAATAGATGTTTTGGAAATTTTGATATTTATTGCCCCTCAACAGGCCACAACTGGGCACAATTAAATTAAGCTTGTTAAGCTCGTCGCCATACCTGTCTCTCGTTGACTGACTGGCTTGTGTTGTTCCTTGTGTGTCCTGTCCTGCCCGACTATGCGTTATGATGGGTCGTTCGCAATTCATGAGCGTTAGCCGTTAGTGATGATGGTTCGTTCGCGAATGAGCGTTAGTGATGATGGATCGACTCGTTCGCGAAAGAGCTTTTGATGGGTCGTTCGCGATTCGCGAATGAGCCGACTCTAAGAGCCGGCTCTTTTAGGTGAACGTTGGGAGCTGGCTCGCATATCTGAAGAGCCGACTCTATTTTTACAAATTTAGCCTATAGAAATTAAATAATTATGTAATACAAATTGAAATATTATAGTCAAAGTCATTTAAAGAGCCGTTTGTGAGCCAAAAGAGCCGGCTCTTTTCAGTGAGCTGAGTCAAAAGAGCCGAATGCCCATCACTACTATGCGTGCTTTCGAACACCCGCCCAACTCTACCTCTGATTGGCTTACAATGACATTTTACTCTACCTTATAGCCAATCGTCAGCATTTATGCGCTTGTCTCGTGCTCTGCCCACTAACCAAGGAAGAACAGTAAAAAAAGTATTTGCCTCTCGCTCAGAGATCTAGTTGGTCTGATGAAAAGAAAAAAAACAGCTTCATCAGTTATAGTAACGCGCCGCATTTTTTGGCAGTAATGGTAACGGCGTTATTAAGATGAGAAGAGTAATCAATTAGATTACTCGTTACTGGAAAAAGTAATGCTGTTAGTAACGGCGTTATTTATAACGCCGTTATTCCCATCACTGTTTGTAACACTACAAATCTAATTTGATTTCCTACCGTTTCGGGGAGCACGTTCATCTGCCAGTCGTGGGTCTTTCATGCGGAGACTCTCCTCATGTGTTTGCAATTTGAATATAATGATGCATTTAAAAGGTAATGGCTAAACGTATCTTTACAAAAGTTCATAATGCTGCTGCAGATGCAATATAATGTAGACAACATTGAATAAATACATTTTCGTCAGGTTAGATACTGATAATTAATCACTCAAACACCTTTATTTAAACCTCTCTACATAACCGCCGGACTTGCACGTCCTCCATGTCTGTAGTTTTTTAACACTTTTCACTCGTGTTTGTAGTTCTAACCGAATCCTCGTTCAACACGCGATGGGTTGTGGGCAATATTAGCCGTTAGAGTGTGCATCGATCTGCACTTAATAGTAGACCATCCGGGTATCTTTGGAACACTCATTTCAACATACTACGATTTGGGACGTACTAATTCTATTTTCGAATACTATTTAGGACGGATAGTATGCGAATTGGGAATGGTCTTGACACCGGAGCACGAGCACTTGAAGCTCCGCCCTCTTCTTGAAAGGGCACAGGGTCATTTGCATTTAAATACACACAAAAACGGAATGTTTTTTCATCACCCCCAAAAAGTGGCAAATTTAAAATGCTGTAAAAAATGATCTGTGGGGACACACTCTGGGGACATCAGAGACTTATTTTAGATCTTATAAAAAGGGGCATAATAGATGCCCTTTAATTTTAATGATAATAATTTCAATAAAAAATTTTAAATAGCATTTATATTTCTGTATTGTGTAATTTTATGTTAGTAAGTACTGTTAAAAATTGTTTTGTGTATAATGAGCTGGTGGGTGGATTTGTTGTGGACCGGTTGTAGTGGGCCGCTCTGTGCCAGAAAGTCCAGGGCCACTTTATAGCCTTAGTCCACCCTGTAATGTAATATAAAAATACCTGTATCTGGAGCCATACATTGAAGTCCACATCCATTGCTGCAGCATTTCTCATTGTTGGCACAGTCACTGTCATCGGCACACGACACGAAACGTATCATGAAACACACTTCTGCTTCATATTTTCTGCTTGGACACACGCCTGGGTTTGCTGTTATACAAACACATGACAGAGAAGCCATATCACTGAAAGCTGAATGGCTTTTTCACTGGAGTTTTTGGTTCTTTTGATGAATTCAGATGAATAGATGAATAATTGAAATCATTTGGCAAAGTGATATGGACATGTAATGTGGTCAAGACCTGCCTGGAACTACTTTAGCCGCGTGTTTCCCTGAAAACGCATTCAACTGGAAGAAGGGGGCCCAAAATTCTTGCATACCACCCCATCCCCCCTTAAGACTCTTAATGGCGCCCCTGCCCGTAGTATATATAATATAATATAATAGCATATAATATATATAATACCTGTAACTGGAGCCGTACATTGACGTCCACCACATGCAGTGCTGCAGCATTTCTCTTTTTTGGGACACTCACTGTCATCGGCACACATCACTAACCCCTTCCTTTTACACCTTACTTCATAGTTTGTCCTTGGACACACTCCTGGCTTTACTGTTATACAGACACATGAGAGAGTGAAAATGAGCCCTGATATATTGAAGAGAACAGGTAAATGTGACATTTATTATAATGAGTTTTTGTGAAGATTGTTTTAAGTTCACTTAAATTATAATTTGTTATATTTTTAAAGCCTAATAAATGTGCGTTTCCCTGAAAATAATTGCACACCTTAGAATCTTCATCAACCAATCAGTTTCAAGCATTCAACAGCCCTGTAGTATAATGTAATGTAATGTAATGTAATACCTGTAACTGGAGCCGTACACTGACGTCCACCGCATGCAGTGCTGCAGCATTTCTCATTGTTGGGACACTCACTGTCATCAGCACACAACTCTTCACCCTTCATGAAACATATCACTTCTACATATTCTGTGCTTGGACACACTCCTGGCTTTGCTGTTATACAGACACATGACAGAGAAGCCATACCACTGAATGTTGAATGAATTTTTCACTGTAAGTAGTAATATCCGGTACCTTGTGTCAAGATGATTTATGACCCTATGATTGACAGGTGGGCAGGGCTAACCTTTGTTCCGGAGGCCCCTTTGATCTAGGGATTAACCTTTGACCTATCGATCGATCAAGTTGACAGTTGTCTTTGATCCGGGGTATGGCAGCTGTGGGGTATAATAATTTATTTTGACAGTTGTCTTTGCCCTGTTGACCTGGAAATGATCCGTCATTTTGACAGTTGGTTTTGATCCGGGGTATGATATATCAAGTTGACGGCTAGTTTTGAACTTTTGACCCAGGTATAATAAGTTATTTTGACAGGCGTTTTTGATGTTAACATAATGAAGATAAGCTTTGATGATAATGGTTTGTCAGAAGTGACAGAAGGTTTGAGATTTATTGTCTTTGATGTTATTGGCTTTGAAAAGTCGTAATTCCCCACCACCCCCGGTATTTCCGAGCACATTGCCAGGGACAGTGAGGAAGTTTATGAGTTGAAACACATTGATCTTTAAAATGGTTATAAAATGTACATTTAATCATTTACAAAATATCTTACACATTGATCTTTAAAAGTGTATAAAATATATTTTCAAAAAATCATCTTACCATTTCAGAGTACTGAAGAATTGGGTTAAAGTTGAAAAGTTGAAAAGAGTTCCTCTTTTGGAAAGAGTGCCTTTTGCATCTGACAGTCTCTGAGCTAAGTGTGTGTGTGTGTGTGTGTGTGTCTCTCTCTCTCTCTCAAACACCAGCGCATGACAGGCATGGTCTCTGCGCTAAGTGTGTGCGTCTGTCTGTGTGTGTGAGACGTCACCCTATTCCTGCATCCCCCTGCTGGGGGGTGAAAGTGAGAAAATATCTCACACTAAGTAGAGTTGAAAAACATTAATTCCTTTAAAATAAATATCTTACTGAAGCAATTATTTCAAAAATAAAATCATCTTACCTTTTCACTATGGTGAAGAATTGGATTAAAGTTGACAGTCTCTGAGCTAAATGTGTGTGTGTGACACCCGATATCCTGGCATTCCTGAGTATGCTATATAAATGGGGATAGTGAGAAAAAGAGATTTTTTCCAATAATGGCACATATCTTACACTAACGTTGAAAAGCACTGATCTTTAAAATTATATAAATGAAATGGTTAATAAAATATCTTTTCAAAACAAAAATAAGTAAATACATTTTCACCTGGGTTGAAGAAGTAAATCTACCGCCATATGTCTGGCCTCGTGGGTATAAGGGTTTGATTTAATGGAAGTTGTGAAGGTTTTATGTTTGAACTTTGACACGGGGCTTCACAGGATCTCCCTCCATATTCCAGAGGAGAGGGGATTGCTGAGGACGGTGAAAGTGAGAAAAGAGTTTTTCTAATAATGCCACATATTTTACACTAAAGTTGAAACACATTCTGTTCTTTAAAAGTATATAAATGAAATATTTGTAAAATTTACATTTAGTCATTTACAAATATAATATTTTCACATTAACTAAAGTTGAAAAACATTCTGTTCTTTAAAAGTATATAAATGAAATGTTTATAAATTTACATTTAGTCATTTACAAATATAATATTTCAGAGTTTTTCTAATAATGACACATATTTTCACACTAACAGCAGTTGAAAAAGTTGAAAAACATTCTGTGCTTTAAAAGTATATAAATTATATGATTATGTCGTTCATTTTAAAAATAAACATCTTTTCTAAATTTACTGAAACACAGTGCACCAATTAGTTTTGTTTTAGATGAACACAAAATAAAGAAAATCATCTTACATTTTCAGAGAATTGAAGAAGTAAATCCCAACACATCATTGTCCATATAAGGTATGAATGTATTTACAAAGATGCAATAAGTTTTGATACAAAATATCCCGGAGTGTTTTTCTCCCACACCGGCGTTTTGACAGTCCGTGATTCAGAGTGGAGGAGGAATGTGTGTGTGTGTGTGTGTGTGTGTGTGTGTGTGTGTGTGTGTGTGTGTGTGTGTGTGTGAGTGACAGTGAGCAGTATGAGATGTTGGGAATGTTTTTTAGTGTTAATCTTAAAAGTTAATCTTAAAAGTTTAAATTATATCTTTTAAAAATAAAAGATGTTTTAAATTAAGTCTTAATAAAAACAAATACGCTACATTGATCATAGTTTTAGCTAAATTAATTAATATATATATATAAAATAAAAGTATATATAAATATAAAAATACCTTACATTTTCATAGTGCCGAAGATGTAGTTCTTTATGCAATGATAAAAACAGTCCAAAAAGCAAATAATTTAAGTTGTCATAAACAAAGCCCTCCCAGCTCCTTCAGTGATAAACAACAGGGTGAAATGAATGCTTGAGCCCCGAGATGCAGGACAGATGAGCCTCTGGGGTACACTGTCACAGTAAAGTTAGTGTGCTTTCCAGAGTTTTATTCATACTAAATTCATTTAAAAGCATAATATTAAAAGTTTAAATTAGATCTTTTAAAATTAAAAGACTGTTTAAATCTATTTTTTTACGTTTTATTAAAATCGTATCTTCTTTTTATCTTCTTAGAAGACTTATGTATGATATAAATTATTTTACATAAATTTAACCTAAGGTATTATTTTTACTAAACAGTTTAAAGCAATTTTAAAATTTTAAAGCAAAAACTGTACTTTAGTATCTTAGATCTTATACAAAAATATTTCAAACAGTAATTTTGTCCATGCCACATGAAACATGTTGTCAAAGTTTGTCACAATGTTTTTGTTTTTGTAGTTGTTGTTTTTGTTTTTAAGAAATCCCAGGATTCTACATTGCTCTTATTTAGATTAAGTTGTATCATTTAGAAAACCACCGTACATTTTCAGAGAGGTGATGTGCCTCTGTGGTCCATCACGCAGTATATTTAATTTTACTCGTCTTAATTCAAAGCATGATCTTATATGATCTATTGCACGTATAAGGTGTATATCATTTTTTACTTTTCTTGTATCTCCCGAACTATCCTTAATCAGTGTGGAAACACACAGGGTGAAACCCTTTACTGAGAATATACTATCGGTTATCTACTTAAATATATATGTAGAACTTTAAAATGTTAGCATTTGTTGATGCGACAGTTTGTCTGTTGGAACAGCCTTTGGGAGAGCTGATGATACTACAGCAGGAAACATGCCCTTTGACCTCATCCATTTTGGAGGCTTTTTTGTTAAAGACCCAACAATTTAGTCCTGAAAGGTACGCTGTGTATGAATTTACCCCATCTAGCGGTGAAATTGTATTTTGCATTCAAACGAATAGTGCTCTCTAGCGCATCGCTTTTTCAAAAGCGTGTTGCAACTACGGTAACCGTTATGTGCCAAGAAGCTACGACATGTCTTCCAATAGCACTTCATCGAGTTTAACTATACATGTTCTACTGTTACGCTACCTATATAATGAATTACACAATCAAGCAATGAAAAAAAAAAGCTTGTAATTTAGACCATAACATTGACTTACCTGTCAAGAAGAAAGCAGGACTTCAGCGTCCCTTTCAACTTCTTTCTCCTTCATTAGCTCTATCCACCGGGGAAAAGCTAATATTTACCCTCGTTTTGAATTTGCCGGTCACGTTTCCTTTTAAATAAAATGTTTATGCTTTTTGGTTACGAGGATTGCATTATGAAGTACCGCGCAGTGCAGCCTTTCAAATTTGTCGGGGGAATGACAAGCGCCTCTCACTGACCTGCTTGAACGAAAACGCGTTGAGGTAGGCTAGTGATTTTTGTCCCTCTCTGCTATTATAGTTTTTCAAGATGGCGGAACGACATAGAAGTCTCCATGGACTTACCCGTCCCATGCAAATAAAGATAAGAAATTCTTCGCTTACGAGGACAAGTCAGATCATTGGCAGGGCTAATTTTACACCAATGAGATCATATTTATGAATAAAGACATTGATTTTAGCTAATAAAATACTTTTTAAAAAACTACTGTACCTTTAATTTCAGATGTGTAAATTACAAAACAGCATTTTTCAACCGAGTGAATCTACAGGTGAGAGATCTTCAGAAGTCATAACTTCAGGGGTCAAGGGGTCTCCTGAGAATACTTAATTTCCCTTAAAAACCAAAGATTAAGTTTAACGACACTAGTTTGCAACGTTGCCCCAAAAATCAAATACTTTATTAACCTTTTCAAAGGATAATCTAACTTTAAAGTTAGAATAAAACGTTCAAAACAAAACATATCTTCATACCTGTAGTGTTCGGACGCAAGGCCATTAACTGGTGATTTTTTGACAGACCTAGAAATGCATGTTGATTACCAAGTTTCAGGCATAGTGCAATTGTGCAATGTTCGAGAAAGCTAATATTGGTGTAATCTTTTGTGCGGTCTCACCCACAACGCAAAACTTTGTGTTGGCTGATCCAGGCATAGCTTTACTAAAAGAAAATAATATGCAAGTCATTATCAAACTTTAATTAAACCATATTTTATTTATTAATAATATGGTCTCATGCTGATTTAAAGTTTTTGTTTGTTTGTTATTAACCTTTATTTTTTACATTCAGCACAAATTAAAGAGATGTATGAGCTAATGATGTTCCCTGAACCCAAATAATCAGATAATGCAATGTTCACAAGCTACAATTAGATATTCTCCTGCTTAGTATGTGTGTAAATAGTTGTGCTTAAATGTTTGGGTTATTTTTACACAACAACATATTTTGTCACACCGTAGCGATATTTATATAACATATTTTGTCACACACTTGTAAAGACTATGGCCTACCTTTAAAACATAATCTTTATACAGGAATCACTCGTGTCCAAAACATCCATGTAAGATTCAAAAGACCAAATCACTAAGAAAAGAGGATTGAAAAGCATCGTTTATAATAAATACAAAAAAGTTTGCAAATGATGGTTTTATTACTATTCAGATAGCAGACGACACTGTTTCACATTTTGAATGTCGGACTGTATGTGTTTTAGGTAAAGACTTTTCTTTGAGAGCCGTCAACAGTGTTTATAGGAATAAATGACCATTAATAATTTAAGCGATAGTATTTCTGTTTGATAACTAAATTGATACTTTGTTTAGTGCAACTTTCCCTCTATCTACGATGTGAAATCACACAAAGTATTAACGCAAAAAGTAAGGGGGTGCTGTTTCACACTTAAACTATTACAGCAGAATCACAACTGACTATTGCGCTGAGATAGGCGTATTCATTAAAGCTCGAGGCTGTTAAACAAAGTCCCGCACTACGGCTGATAAAATTGCACAAAAGTAAATTCTAGAGGCCAACTTGCTAAAAAAGTAAATACGGCACGAACCATTTAAAACAAATACAGGAAGACCAGTTGTAATCAGTTTTGAATGTTTGTAATTGACATTTTATATACTAGTCGATTACTCCGTTTACATATTGTTTCTTTTTGTTTTTGTACAGTTTGCAAAACTATAGTCTACGAGCGTGGTCAAACATTTAGGAATTTATGAGAAACATGGGCAAATATAGCATAAAGAGAATTATATCCTTCTATGTGAGTGTTTAAGACTAAACCACTCAAATTTCTTTTAGAACATCTTTCTGCTATGTCTACGAAACATCGTCATGAAAGATGAGTATTACTGTTTTTATGGTACCTATAAAACTATTACGCTTCAAACTCGTCTAACTATTGCACATTTCACAGCACGGTCATAGATGCACAGTTATGTTGTGCATGTAGCCGAACAGCAGTTAAGCTAATGAATTGCCTTTGATAAGCAGTATTTTTACGTGTAAGGTGGGATGATTCATTTTTATTCCGTCCACACCAATACTTTGACACCAGAGTTTTAGGTCTGATCCAGAAAACAGACGGTGAGCAGTAAGTTATGAAAACATGTGGTAAGCAGTTTTTGCCCCATCATCAAAATGTTTTAACATATCGTAAATTTCAATTGTTTGATAAATTATCTAACGATTATACCTAACTATCAACAGTTATATGTGAAACGAGCTCAGTCGCATTAGAGTTGGATTCTTGTTGATACTGAACATTGTTATTTGAACCGCATGTTGAGGAGCTCTAGTGTTCTTAAATTGTTTACCGCGGTTTCATTTTAACAACACTATCGTAACACTTATCGTATCGCCGGGTGTGATTGTAATGTTTTGGATGGTGTTTTTCTTTACACTTTCCCCCTGGATATCTGTTTCCTACAGTTAGCGGTAATGTTAGTGAACTCTGTCTTCTCTTTGTTCATATACGACAGTATTCACAGGAATTGGTGTAATTTAATAAAATGATGGTTCAAACCATCATCTTCACTTGAGACATTTACATTATATTATACCTTTAAATAGGTCTTAAATGTATATTTTACCCCTTATGCGGCTATAGAATACCGCACAAGGATCTCTGAAATATTTTTTTGTGTAAAACATCTATGTAGGTTGTGTAAAACATCTATCTGTGTTTTAAAAAATACACCAAAACAAAGAATGAAGACATCTTTGAGTGACCCTCAAAATCTCTGCATACAACAAATCACAGTGCATCCGTGTACGATGATTTATCAGAAAATTACTTTTGTCGCTTTTTCTGAATAATCTCACCAAGTGCGGGTGCTTGATAACTATTGAACAACCCTGAATTCGGCTACTCAATAAAAAACTCAATACATTTGAATGCGCTAAAGGTCTATAACTGAACTTTAACATCTTAGTAGTTGGTAAAACTTCACTTAAACTCTGCTCAAAATAAAATACATCCTAGCTACTTTCTAAACGCTTGTTACAGAGCTTATTGCGATCCATTTACCCATCCATATGTTTTGAAATTTTAATGTTTAATCAACATTTTGTTGGAAAACATATGGTGGATTTACTCAACTTTTTATGTCAACAGGTTCTACAGGGTAATGTCGCATTTAATTAACATTGTTTATTTCAGTAAACTTAAGTTTATTACATAAGATTAATTCAACGCCATTTAGTTGAATCAGGTTAGCATTCTTAATTTAGTCCAAAACTATTAAGTTCAAATAATCCAATTGTTTCATTTATTTAGGGATTGTGTTCAACAACCTTTACAAATATATCTAATAAGATAACCTTTTACAAAATCTTTACTCGGTAAAGACTCTTATTGGTTTTGTCGCATCCAATGCCCCCCAAAGTAGTTGTTTTTATAATGATTAAAACCGTTTTAATTATTTTTAGTATGGTCTACAGTTTATGGTAAAACACTAACATATCAGAAACTCTTTTAAATATAAACATTAACAAGTCAACGGTTTTTTATCTTGCTATTAAAACACATAAATAACGTTTTATTTCAAATTGTACTGTTCCTAGTTTTCTATATTGCTATTTTAATTAAACTCATTTGTGTAATCTCGACTCAAATGGATAAGTAAAATGTTTGAAAAGTATTGTGTTGATTTAACTCCATTTACTTCATTTACTAATTATTTTGGTCTACTTAACTGAAACATGTTCTTTCAACATGACTATATTGAGTTAAGTCAGTTTACCGCAATGCATTGTGTTTGAATGAGAAAGCTAATACAACGGTGTTAAATGAAAATTATTTTTTAAATAAACTGAACAGTATTGTAAAATAATTTTCGGCTGAATTCTCTCGGACGACATGCAGGACATGGTTATTTATGGCGTCCTGATGACGACCCCCACCGTACACACCAGGGGTGCGAGGGCGGGCCCACAATCGCAGGGCTGATAAACTCTACACAGAGCCCAGCCTCAGTTATCGCACACAAGCCGTATTTCCTAACCGCTGTGTATGCCGGTAACGCTGCTAAACCCCGTTTCGACGCTACGGACGGATGCTTCAACGACGTCGGATTCGAAATCGTAAAAAAAAACTGCGGGGGTACTAAAACATCTCATTGATCAAAAGTGGAAGGAATTGATCAGAAGTTCCTGTTTGTCTGAGCCTGACGCAAACTACGCTTCTTCGACTCACGCTTCAGACCCAAAAACACAAGCTTCCGAGCGTTAAAGCACAAGGCCTGGACGATTGTGCTGCTAGGACTCGCTCAAGAGATTCCGGAAACTATTTGAATCTTTCACCATCAAGATTCCGGAAACTATTCGAATCTTTCACCATCAAACAGTTTCCTATTTGAAAATCTAGAAACCTCTGAAATGGCGACGCAAAAGCTGACGGAGAACGACTGCCCGTCGAGTTCCGGCGATGCGGGACACAAGTATCATCCGGCGTGTGAGTGCGCCACGGGGAATGGCTGTCGATTAAGAGATACGCTAGACTCTATGTTTAAAGACCATTTTAGAGACCAGATGGTTGACTTGATGCGCAGGATCATCGATGCTGCGTGTGATAAGAAAAGCGATTGTGAGCGGGATACCAAACGTGTCACAAACCTCAAAAAAGAAATGGATGTCATAAGAGGGTTGGTGGGGACATGGACCGATGTGACACCCATGTTTTTTAACACCATAGAGCCGACCGGTGTAATCCTCAGAAAAGTTCTGGATGTGATGTGTGCATCTAGTGAAGAATTCGAAGTCGACGAACTACTCGTTATGTGTACGTTTGTTACAGATCTCTGTGTGTCACTGGCGTCAAAAAATGCCAAAACAGATCTTGGTGAAATAGTTCAAGGTCTGGTCAGCTATACCCTAGATCAAAACATGATTGCGTGCCGCGACTTTTTGTTCTGGTTGGATCACAAATAAATGGAGTTATTGTCTACTTTATGTATATGTAATGCCGGTCTATCATAATTTGTAAAGAAAAATACTGTTGAAATAAAAGATTGTACCACTTAAGGCGAGACACTACAGGTGAATAGGGTAATTTTTTTAACTATCAGATATCACCATGAAACTTTGCCAGTTGATTACCTACATTAAGATGAGAAAAAAATGTATTACAAGTTTTCTGTAATTTAATGTTTAAATATGCAAAAGAGGCATTGTCTAATTAAATATGCGCTATTTTGCATATATTTTAAAAAAACGAAATCTGAGTATTGGACAAAGCCAGGTTAAAAATAATTTTTTCATTGTGTTCACATATCAGATGGGGAAAAAATTACAGAGGGATTTATGGATATCTACTTTTGTTATCCTGTAAATCAGAATATACTGCCAATAGCCTTAAAAAAATGATTTTCGCCATGTTTTTGGGAATAAAATGTTATATAAATCAGGCTAGGAATAATATATTTACAAATCCCTCTGTAAATGTCTTCATAATATAACTAGGTACAAGACTGGAAAGTTTGGTGTATATAGGTGCTACTGAAGTGGAGATTTCGGACTTGGAGTGAGAGAGAAAAGTAATTTTGAGAAAACGTGCTTTAAAGATTTAGCATCAGCCAATGAGATTGCGCATTTAGAGTAAAATCCCACCTTTTACTTTCGCGATTGGTTGCTGATAAAAAGGAAATTACCATATTTGGATCCGGCAGTCTTGTTCAGGAGAGAGAGAGCTTTCTAACGGTGTATGTGATGACAGGGTGCAGATCGCGATCGCGGAGCAGCATGACGATTTATAACGACAAGTTTTGATGAATTTATGAGAAATCTACAGACGCAAACAGACAAAGTGTAGTAAAATAAAGACCTAAATGTGTATTTCGGACTTTTTTTCACCACAAGTCTGAAAGAAGACATGTTATTGAAGACAAATATCCCAAAATCTCAAAATTGACTAGTGAAAAAAAAAAACGATGTTTTTGCCTGCCGTGTCTCGCCTTAACTCATCATTATTTGCGACCGTGTCGGAGCTAAAAATGGTATTGTAAGTCTTAATTCTTGCACATTAATAATTTAAAGAATAAATACTAGATGAGAATATTTAAGAGATGAAATATTTCAGAGATCCTATGGATTTCCCCTTCCCATCATGCTGGATTGGGACAGTACAATTTGAAATAAAACGTTATTTATGTGTTTTAATAGCAAGATAAAAAATCGTTGACTTGTTAATGTTTATATTTAAAAGAGTTTCTGATATGTTAGTGTTTTACCATAAAGTGTAGACCATACTAAAAATAATTAAAACGGTTTTAATCATTATAAAAACAACTACTTTGGGGGGCATTGGATGCGACAAAACCAATAAGAGTCTTTACCGAGTAAAGATTTTGTAAAAGGTTATCTTATTAGATATATTTGTAAAGGTTGTTGAACACAATCCCTAAATAAATGAAACAATTGGATTATTTGAACTTAATAGTTTTGGACTAAATTAAGAATGCTAACCTGATACAACTAAATGGCGTTGAATTAATCTTATGTAATAAACTTAAGTTTACTGAAATAAACAATGTTAATTAAATGCGACATTACCCTGTAGAACCTGTTGACATAAAAAGTTGAGTAAATCCACCATATGTTTTCCAACAAAATGTTGATTAAACATTAAAATTTCAAAACATATGGATGGGTAAATGGATCGCAATAAGCTCTGTAACAAGCGTTTAGAAAGTAGCTAGGATGTATTTTATTTTGAGCAGAGTTTAAGTGAAGTTTTACCAACTACTAAGATGTTAAAGTTCAGTTATAGACCTTTAGCGCATTCAAATGTATTGAGTTTTTTATTGAGTAGCCGAATTCAGGGTTGTTCAATAGTTATCAAGCACCCGCACTTGGTGAGATTATTCAGAAAAAGCGACAAAAGTAATTTTCTGATAAATCATCGTACACGGATGCACTGTGTTTTGTTGTATGCAGAGATTTTGAGGGTCACTCAAAGATGTCTTCATTCTTTGTTTTGGTGTATTTTTTAAAACATAGATAGATGTTTTACACGACCTACATAGATGTTTTACACAAAAAAATATTTCAGAGATCCTTGTGCGGTATTCTATAGCCGCATAAGGGGTAAAATATACATTTAAGACCTATTTAAAGGTATAATATAATGTAAATGTCTCAAGTGAAGATGATGGTTTGAACCATCATTTTATTAAATTACACCAATTCCTGTGAATACTGTCGTATATGAACAAAGAGAAGACATAGAGTTCACTAACATTACCGCTAACTGTAGGAAACAGATATCCAGGGGGAAAGTGTAAAGAAAAACACCATCCAAAACATTACAATCACACCCGGCGATACGATAAGTGTTATGATAGTGTTGTTAAAATGAAACCGCGGTAAACAATTTAAGAACACTAGAGCTCCTCAACATGCGGTTCAAATAACAATGTTCAGTATCAACAAGAATCCAACTCTAATGCGACTGAGCTCGTTTCACATATAACTGTTGATAGTTAGGTATAATCGTTAGATAATTTATCAAACAATTGAAATTTACGATATGTTAAAACATTTTGATGATGGGGCAAAAACTGCTTACCACATGTTTTCATAACTTACTGCTCACCGTCTGTTTTCTGGATCAGACCTAAAACTCTGGTGTCAAAGTATTGGTGTGGACGGAATAAAAATGAATCATCCCACCTTACACGTAAAAATACTGCTTATCAAAGGCAATTCATTAGCTTAACTGCTGTTCGGCTACATGCACAACATAACTGTGCATCTATGACCGTGCTGTGAAATGTGCAATAGTTAGACGAGTTTGAAGCGTAATAGTTTTATAGGTACCATAAAAACAGTAATACTCATCTTTCATGACGATGTTTCGTAGACATAGCAGAAAGATGTTCTAAAAGAAATTTGATTGGTTTAGTCTTAAACACTCACATAGAAGGATTTAATTCTCTTTATTCTATATTTGCCCATGTTTCTCATAAATTCCTAAATGTTTGACCACGCTCGTAGACTATAGTTTTGCAAACTGTACAAAAACAAAAAGAAACAATATGTAAACGGAGTAATCGACTAGTATATAAAATGTCAATTACAAACATTCAAAACTGATTACAACTGGTCTTCCTGTATTTGTTTTAAATGGTTCGTGCCGTATTTACTTTTTTAGCAAGTTGGCCTCTAGAATTTACTTTTGTGCAATTTTATCAGCCGTAGTGCGGGACTTTGTTTAACAGCCTCGAGCTTTAATGAATACGCCTATCTCAGCGCAATAGTCAGTTGTGATTCTGCTGTAATAGTTTAAGTGTGAAACAGCACCCCCTTACTTTTTGCGTTAATACTTTGTGTGATTTCACATCGTAGATAGAGGGAAAGTTGCACTAAACAAAGTATCAATTTAGTTATCAAACAGAAATACTATCGCTTAAATTATTAATGGTCATTTATTCCTATAAACACTGTTGACGGCTCTCAAAGAAAAGTCTTTACCTAAAACACATACAGTCCGACATTCAAAATGTGAAACAGTGTCGTCTGCTATCTGAATAGTAATAAAACCATCATTTGCGAACTTTTTTGTATTTATTATAAACGATGCTTTTCAATCCTCTTTTCTTAGTGATTTGGTCTTTTGAATCTTACATGGATGTTTTGGACACGAGTGATTCCTGTATAAAGATTATGTTTTAAAGGTAGGCCATGTCACATGTCTGTCCTGTTTTGGTTATGCACATGAGTGTTTTGTTATGTTGGGCCATGTGCTCTTGTTATTGTCTGGTCCCTCCCCCTTGTTATCTGATTATTGGTTTATTTGTCCCACCTGTTATCCTCGTTACCCACCTTATTTGCCTTCCTATTTAGTCTTCCTGTGTTTGCTGTCCTGTGCTCGTTCGTTGTACATGTTACGTGTCTTCGTGTTCCTCCTGTGATGTCTGAGCCCTGAAGTTTGTACCTACCCTGTTTGTTTTGTTATTAAATCTCTGCATCTGAATCCACGTCTCTTGTCTACCATTCCGTGACAGAACGAACGAGCCATTATGTGGATTCAGCGGAGCGAACTTTGTCCTGCAGAAAGGGAGAATGGGATTTCTCTTTTAAAATATTTCTCCCTGTGCGCTCAAAGGAATGAGGAGAGGAGGGCAGCAGAGTCTTCTCCACTGGTCACTTCGGGAAGGAAATCATCATCACTGGATCCGTCCAGTGTTGGTACTCCGTCGATGGTTTTAGCCAGCCCCGAGTCTGCGCATATCCGTCAGAAGGGACGGAGGAGGAGGAGGAGACCTGCGCCTGTCCATTCGGAGACTGTTCACGTCCCGTCTGCCCAGTCAGAGAATGTTCATGTCACGTCTGCCCAGTCAGAGAAAGTTCACGTCACGTCTGCCCAGTCAGAGACTGTTCACGTTCCGTCTGCCCAGTCAGAGAATGTTCACGTTCCGTCTGCCCAGTCAGAGAAAGTTCACGTCACGTCTGCCCAGTCAGAGACTGTTCACGTTCCGTCTGCCCAGTCAGAGACTGTTCACGTCACGTCTGCCCAGTCAGAGAAAGTTCACGTCACGTCTGCCCAGTCAGAGACTGTTCACGTCACGTCTGCCCAGTCAGAGAATGTTCACGTTCCGTCTGCCCAGTCAGAGAATGTTCACGTTCCGTCTGCCCAGTCAGAGACTGTTCACGTCCCGTCTGCCCAGCCAGAGACTGTACACGTCACGTCTGCCCAGCGAGAGACTGTTCACGTCACGTCTGCCCAGCGAGAGACTGTTCACGTCACGTCTGCCCAGCGAGGGACTGTTCACGTCACGTCTGTCCAGCGAGGGACTGTTCACGTTCCATCCGCCTTCCTGGACCTGGACTATCGGGAGCGTCTGGCTCGGATCCTGGACATGCCCGTTTCTGCTGTTCCAGAGCCGGAACCAGTGTCTGCTGTTCCAGAGCCGGAGCCGGAGGCAGAGCCAATGGCCGTTCCAGAGCCGGAGGCAGAGCCAGTGCCCGTTCCAGAGCTGGAGGCAGAACCATTGCCGGTTCCAGAGCTGGAGGCAGAGCCATTGCCGGCTCCAGAGCCGAAGGCAGAGCCAATGCCTGTTCCAGAGCCGGAGGCAGAGCCAGTACCCGTTCCAGAGCCGGAGGCAGAGCCAGTGCCGTCTGCCTTCTTGGATCTGGAATATCTGGAGCGTCTGGTTCGGATCCTGGACATGCCCATGTCTGCTGTTCCAGAGCCGGAGCTAGTGTCTGCTGTTCCAGAGCCGGAGGCAGAGCCAATGCCTGTTCGAGAGCCGGAGGCAGAGCCAATGCCTGTTCGAGAGCCGGAGGCAGAGCCAATGCCTGTTCGAGAGCCGGAGGCAGAGCCAATGCCTGTTCGAGAGCCGGAGGCAGAGCCAATGCCTGTTCCAGAGCCGGAGGCAGAGCCAATGCCTGTTCCAGAGCCTGTTCCAGAGCCAGTGCCTGTTCCAGAGCCAGAGCCAGTGTTTGTTTCTGTGTTTGTGTCTGTTTTTGTGACTGTTACAGTTCTTGTGGCTGTCCCTGAGCCGGTGTCTGCTGTCCCTAAGCCGGTGTCTGCTGTCCCTGAGCCGGTGTCTGCTGTCCCTGAGCCGGTGTCTGCTGTCCCTGAGCCGGTGTCTGCTGTCCCTGAGCCGGTGTCTGCTGGTCCTGAGCCGGTGTCTGCTGGTCCTGCTCCTGAGCCACCGCCCTGGCCACCCGAGGGGTCTGCTCCGCCCTGGCCGCCCGAGGGGTCTGCTCCGCCCTGGCCGCCCGAGGGGTCTGCCCCGCCCTGGCCGCCCGAGGGGTCTTCTCCGCCCTGGCCGCCCGAGGGGTCTTCTCCGCCCTGGCCGCCCGAGGGGTCTTCTCCGCCCTGGCCGCCCGAGGGGTCTTCTCCGCCCTGGCCGCCCGAGGGGTCTTCACCGCCCTGGCCGCCCGAGGGGTCTTCACCGCCCTGGCCGCCCGAGGGGTCTTCACCGCCCTGGCCGCCCGAGGGGTCTTCACCGCCCTGGCCGCCCGATGGACTCTGTGTTTCGCCCTGGCCGCCCGATGGACATTCATGTCTTCATGTTTCGCCCTGGCCGCCCGATGGACTTTCATGTCTTCATGTTTCGCCCTGGCCGCCCGATGGACACTGTGTTTCGCCCTGGCCGCCCGATGGACTCTGTGTTTTGCCCTGGTCTGTCCCTCCCGTCCCGCCCTGGAGTTTCCTTTCGCTCCCGCCCCGGTTTTATGGAGCGTCTGGTAGCCGCTCCGTAGGGAGGGGATAGTGTCACATGTCTGTCCTGTTTTGGTTATGCACATGAGTGTTTTGTTATGTTGGGCCATGTGCTCTTGTTATTGTCTGGTCCCTCCCCCTTGTTATCTGATTATTGGTTTATTTGTCCCACCTGTTATCCTCGTTACCCACCTTATTTGCCTTCCTATTTAGTCTTCCTGTGTTTGCTGTCCTGTGCTCATTCGTTGTACATGTTACGTGTCTTCGTGTTCCTCCTGTGATGTCTGAGCCCTGAAGTTTGTACCTACCCTGTTTGTTTTGTTATTAAATCTCTGCATCTGAATCCACGTCTCTTGTCTACCATTCCGTGACAGGCCATAGTCTTTACAAGTGTGTGACAAAATATGTTATATACATATTGCTACGGTGTGACAAAATATGTTGTTGTGTAAAAATAACCCAAACATTTAAGCACAACTATTTACACACATACTAAGCAGGAGAATATCTAATTGTAGCTTGTGAACATTGCATTATCTGATTATTTGGGTTCAGGGAACATCATTAGCTCATACATCTCTTTAATTTGTGCTGAATGTAAAAAATAAAGGTTAATAACAAACAAACAAAAACTTTAAATCAGCATGAGACCATAATATTAATAAATAAAATATGGTTTAATTAAAGTTTGATAATGACTTGCATATTATTTTCTTTTAGTAAAGCTATGCCTGGATCAGCCAACACAAAGTTTTGCGTTGTGGGTGAGACCGCACAAAAGATTACACCAATATTAGCTTTCTCGAACATTTCACAATTGCACTATGCCTGAAACTTGGTAATCAACATGCATTTCTAGGTCTGTCAAAAAATCACCAGTTAATGGCCTTGCGTCCGAACACTACAGGTATGAAGATATGTTTTGTTTTGAACGTTTTATTCTAACTTTAAAGTTAGATTATCCTTTGAAAAGGTTAATAAAGTATTTGATTTTTGGGGCAACGTTGCAAACTAGTGTCGTTAAACTTAATCTTTGGTTTTTAAGGGAAATTAAGTATTCTCAGGAGACCCCTTGACCCCTGAAGTTATGACTTCTGAAGATCTCTCACGTGTAGATTCACTCAGTTGAAAAATGCTGTTTTGTAATTTACACAAATTAAAGGTACAGTAGTTTTTTAAAAAGTATTTTATTAGCTAAAATCAATGTCTTTATTCATAAATATGATCTCATTGGTGTAAAATTAGCCCTGCCAATGATCTGACTTGTCCTCGTAAGCGAAGAATTTCTTATCTTTATTTGCATGGGACGGGTAAGTCCATGGAGACTTCTATGTCGTTCCGCCATCTTGAAAAACTATAATAGCAGAGAGGGACAAAAATCACTAGCCTACCTCAACGCGTTTTCGTTCAAGGAGGTCAGTGAGAGGCACTTGTCACTCCCCCGGCAAATTTGAAAGGCTGCACTGCGCGGTACTTCATAATGCAATCCTCGTAACCAAAAAGCATAAACATTTTATTTAAAAGGAAACGTGACCGGCAAATTCAAAACGAGGGTAAATATTAGCTTTTCCCCGGTGGATAGAGCTAATGAAGGAGAAAGAAGTTGAAAGGGACGCTGAAGTCCTGCTTTCTTCTTGACAGGTAAGTCAATGTTATGGTCTAAATTACAAGCTTTTTTTTTTCATTGCTTGATTGTGTAATTCATTATATAGGTAGCGTAACAGTAGAACATGTATAGTTAAACTCGATGAAGTGCTATTGGAAGACATGTCGTAGCTTCTTGGCACATAACGGTTACCGTAGTTGCAACACGCTTTTGAAAAAGCGATGCACTAGAGAGCACTATTCGTTTGAATGCAAAATACAATTTCACCGCTAGATGGGGTAAATTCATACACAGCGTACCTTTAAGGACTAAATTGTTGGGTCTTTAACAAAAAAGCCTCCAAAATGGATGAGGTCAAAGGGCATGTTTCCTGCTATAGTATCATCAGCTCTCCCAAAGGCTGTTCCAACAGACAAACTGTCGCATCAACAAATGCTAACATTTTAAAGTTCTACATATATATTTAAGTAGATAACCGATAGTATATTCTCAGTAAAGGGTTTCACCCTGTGTGTTTCCACACTGATTAAGGATAGTTCGGGAGATACAAGAAAAGTAAAAAATGATATACACCTTATACGTGCAATAGATCATATAAGATCATGCTTTGAATTAAGACGAGTAAAATTAAATATACTGCGTGATGGACCGCAGAGGCACATCACCTCTCTGAAAATGTACGGTGGTTTTCTAAATGATACAACTTAATCTAAATAAGAGCAATGTAGAATCCTGGGATTTCTTAAAAACAAAAACAACAACTACAAAAACAAAAACATTGTGACAAACTTTGACAACATGTTTCATGTGGCATGGACAAAATTACTGTTTGAAATATTTTTGTATAAGATCTAAGATACTAAAGTACAGTTTTTGCTTTAAAATTTTAAAATTGCTTTAAACTGTTTAGTAAAAATAATACCTTAGGTTAAATTTATGTAAAATAATTTATTATCATACATAAGTCTTCTAAGAAGATAAAAAGAAGATACGATTTAATAAAACGTAAAAAAATTGATTTAAACAGTCTTTTAATTTTAAAAGATCTAATTTAAACTTTTAATATTATGCTTTTAAATGAATTTAGTATGAATAAAACTCTGGAAAGCACACTAACTTTACTGTGACAGTGTACCCCAGAGGCTCATCTGTCCTGCATCTCGGGGCTCAAGCATTCATTTCACCCTGTTGTTTATCACTGAAGGAGCTGGGAGGGCTTTGTTTATGACAACTTAAATTATTTGCTTTTTGGACTGTTTTTATCATTGCATAAAGAACTACATCTTCGGCACTATGAAAATGTAAGGTATTTTTATATTTATATATACTTTTATTTTATATATATATTAATTAATTTAGCTAAAACTATGATCAATGTAGCGTATTTGTTTTTATTAAGACTTAATTTAAAACATCTTTTATTTTTAAAAGATATAATTTAAACTTTTAAGATTAACTTTTAAGATTAACACTAAAAAACATTCCCAACATCTCATACTGCTCACTGTCACACACACACACACACACACACACACACACACACACACACACACACACACACACACACACACACACACACATTCCTCCTCCACTCTGAATCATGGACTGTCAAAACGCCGGTGTGGGAGAAAAACACTCCGGGATATTTTGTATCAAAACTTATTGCATCTTTGTAAATACATTCATACCTTATATGGACAATGATGTGTTGGGATTTACTTCTTCAATTCTCTGAAAATGTAAGATGATTTTCTTTATTTTGTGTTCATCTAAAACAAAACTAATTGGTGCACTGTGTTTCATTAAATTTAGAAAAGATGTTTATTTTTAAAATGAACGATATAATCATATAATTTATATACTTTTAAAGAACAGAATGTTTTTCAACTTTTTCAACTGCTGTTAGTGTGAAAATATGTGTCATTATTAGAAAAACTCTGAAATATTATATTTGTAAATGACTAAATGTAAATTTATAAACATTTCATTTATATACTTTTGAAGAACAGAATGTATTTCAACTCTACTTAGGGTGAAAATATTATATTTGTAAATGTTATAACCGTTTCATATATACTTTTAAAGAACAGAATGTTTTTCAACTTTAGTTAATGTGAAAATATTTTATTTGTAAATGACTAAATGTAAATTTTACAAATATTTCATTTATATACTTTTAAAGAACAGAATGTGTTTCAACTTTAGTGTAAAATATGTGGCATTATTAGAAAAACTCTTTTCTCACTTTCACCGTCCTCAGCAATCCCCTCTCCTCTGGAATATGGAGGGAGATCCTGTGAAGCCCCGTGTCAAAGTTCAAACATAAAACCTTCACAACTTCCATTAAATCAAATCCTTATACCCACGAGGCCAGACACATGGCGGTAGATTTACTTCTTCAACCCAGGTGAAAATGTATTTACTTATTTTTGTTTTGAAAAGATATTTTATTAACCATTTCATTTATATAATTTTAAAGATCAGTGCTTTTCAACGTTAGTGTAAGATATGTGCCATTATTGGAAAAAATCTATTTTTCTCACTATCCCCATTTATATAGCATACTCAGGAATGCCAGGATATCGGGTGTCACACACACACATTTAGCTCAGAGACTGTCAACTTTAATCCAATTCTTCACCATAGTGAAAAGGTAAGATGATTTTATTTTTGAAATAATTGCTTCAGTAAGATATTTATTTTAAAGGAATTAATGTTTTTCAACTCTACTTAGTGTGAGATTTTTCATCACTTTCACCCCCCAGCAGCGGGATGCAGGAATAGGGTGACGTCTCACACACACAGACAGACGCACACACTTAGCGCAGAGACCATGCCTGTCATGCGCTGGTGTTTGAGAGAGAGAGAGACACACACACACACACACACACACACACACACTTAGCTCAGAGACTGTCAGATGCAAAAGGCACTCTTTCCAAAAGAGGAACTCTTTTCAACTTTTCAACTTTAACCCAATTCTTCAGTACTCTGAAATGGTAAGATGATTTTTTGAAAATATATTTTATACACTTTTAAAGATCAATGTGTAAGATATTTTGTAAATGATTAAATGTACATTTTATAACCATTTTAAAGATCAATGTGTTTCAACTCATAAACTTCCTCACTGTCCCTGGCAATGTGCTCGGAAATACCGGGAGTGGTGGGGAATTACGACTTTTCAAAGCCAATAACATCATAGACAATAAATCTCAAACCTTCTGTCACTTCTGACAAACCATTATCATCAAAGCTTATCTTCATTATGTTAACATCAAAAACGCCTGTCAAAATAACTTATTATACCTGGGTCAAAAGTTCAAATCTAGCCGTCAACTTGATATATCATACCCCGGATCAAAGCCAACTGTCAAAATGACGGATCATTTCCAGGTCAACAGGGCAAAGACAACTGTCAAAATAAATTATTATACCCCACAGCTGCCATACCCCGGATCAAAGACAACTGTCAACTTGATCGATCGATAGGTCAAAGGTTAATCCCTAGATCAAAGGGGCCTCCGGAACATCCTCCGGAAGGTCAAAGGTTAGCCCCGCCCACCTGTCAATCATAGGGTCATAAATCATCTTGACACAAGGTACCGGGTATTACTACTACTGTAAAAAAATATTTTTGGATGTTGTAAATATTATTGGAATACATTTTACAAGAAAGAACTATTTCAGTCTTTTTTACTATTTTTTTTCTTTTATTCAATGTATTACTTGCTGTTAGGGTTAGAAACATTTGCAGAAACACGATGTAGTCCGCCATTGTAATTGTTATGCTTGAAGTTGGCGCGAGCGTTTCTAGTTTTTTTTTTTTTTTTTTTTTATTGAAAACATTATGTAAGCAAAGAAGAAAACAGTCACAATATAGAACAAATAAACGGAAAGAAAAAAAAGACACAAGACAGGGGTACATAACTAATCAGAAAAGATTACATATCAAAGGAAAAGATTAAAAGACTTACATATTTCAATTGTTTTTAAAGCCTTCTTGGTACACGAATTGGAGATAATCCCAAAGTAATGTTGCACTTGCAAGCGTTTCTAGCTAAGACGGATGGCGACGTACACAGTGACGTAATGACGTCGTTCGCTGGGCGCTCTAGTCAGTGGAAAAAACAAACAGGTTCTGAAAAGGTTCGCAAGTTGAAACAACTCCGAACCAACTTTGAACCAGCACCAGTTCCGAACCAGTTATTTTTTGGTGGAAAAGGGATAATAGAGTAATGAGGTCAAGACCTGCCTGGAACTAGCCGTGCGTTTCCCTGAAAATAATTGCACACCAGTCAGATTAATACAATATAATATAATATTCTTTTAGGTAAAAAAAAAGTTATTTAGACCTCAAACATGCGACTTATATATAATCATAGCGCATATTTGACAATCTGTTTATGCTTTTAGAGATTGAGCTCCAGACCGTCAGCGACCGTTCAGCGCTCATGTACCCGCTGTCCCGCAGAGAACAGCTTTATCTTGGCTAGTTCTTCTGGAATTTGCCGCTGGCTCTTATGTAGATTGCGTTTACACATAAGGTATAATACATTTGGGGTATATAACATTTATTCATCTATTACTTGTTCCAGAGCAAATCGATTTACCTAAAGGTAGTTTCATAACTATATTTTCTATTTAACTGAAATCCTCTGTTTTTGTGTTTTTGACTAACCTGTTTGCTTGTTTATTTTCTATTGTACAAAGACTTTTATATTGAAAGGACGAAACAAGGTTGAAAACAATAAGACGCAATCCACAAATGCATTGACTATCGCTGTCACGGGAAATCCTCTTAAAGGCCCGTTCACACCAAGCACGATAACGTACTCGGTTACTAACGTAACCTCGGTTCTCTCTAGAGAGGGAACGAGTACTGCGTAATATCTTACGCTATGGGGAAAACCTCTTTTCCACGAGATATTGAAGCAAAAAATTATCCTTAATTTTGAATTAATGTAAAACGCTGTGCAGCAGCATGCAGACATAGGCAGGACGGCTCGCGCGCCTATTGGCTGCCCTGCGGCAACAGCAGCAGCCTATCGAGAGAGGCGCTGCGTGACATAATCCAATGGGGGCATTTCGCGCCCATTTCGTCACGTCCCGCCAGAAAAAGGGCGCAATCTCGCCCTATAAATATAGCTCGATAAGGCTGGTACACTGGTTTTCATCGCCGAAGCGAACCAGAGCTGTGTATGCACGGCAAGATACGCAATACTCGTTCCCTCTCTAGAGAGAACCGAGGTTACGTTAGTAACCGAGTACGTTCTCTTACGAGAGTATCTCTCGTACTGCATAATATCGTACGCTATGGGGAACACAATGCAAAACGCCGTGCGTACTAGGATCCAACACCAAAGTCCCAAGGGCAGTAGCCCGGGGCTCATGTAGTGCATAATCACCATAGACTCACAGAGAGTCGGAGAAGAGAGGCTGCAAGCATCATTCCCCATGAAATAGCATCCTATAGGAGCTAGTTATGTTAATAGTGTTTCACACAGACAGGGTGAGCGTGTTCAGCCTGAACTGGTTAAAAATACGGGTTATTCAACACCCATGGAGCCGTTTTATCGCTCAGTGAGCGATGCACAAGCAAAACTCAGCATCTGGGCCGGCACAGCGGGGCAGATAACACTGAATTCTATACCGACAGAAGCTTGGCTTGTAAGGCGGGAACCTCTAGGTTATAAAACCTTATAAATGTAGACGGCGAGGCCCAGCCCGCTGCCGTACAGATATCTTGCAAGGTAACGCCACTATACCGTGCCCACGACGAGGCCACGCCTCTCGTGGAGTGCGCTCTGACACCCAAAGGACACTGCAGGCCCTTAGAAGTGTAAGCCAGTGCTATGGCGTCGACTATCCATCTGGATAAACTCTGTTTTGATGCGGCCAGTCCCTTGGAACGTCCGCCAAACAAAACGAAGAGCTGCTCGGTCTGCCTGAAGGTAGACTAGCGGGACACATAAGCTCTCAGTGCCCTGACAGGTCAGAGGAGACTCGCATCCTCCTCCTCATCATGAACCGAGAGAGCGCACAGGGAAATCACCTGGGCCCTGAACGGTGTGTTGAGGGATTTCGGCACGTACCCGTGCCTCGGTTTGAGTATGACTTTTGAGTCATTAGGCCCAAACTCCATACATGACTCGCTTTCTGAAAGCGCTTGTAAGTCCCCTATGCGCTTCACTGAAGCGAGAGCCAAAAGAAACACCGTTTTGAAAGACAGATGCTTCATGTCTGACAAATGGATTGGCTCGAACGGGGCACCTTTCATGGCTTCCAAACCCGTAGAAAGGTCCCACACCGGGACTGAAGGAGGTCTAGGAGGGTTCAACCTCCGAGCTCCCTTGAGGAATCACACGACTAGGTCGTTCTTCCCCAGTGACTGGCCAGACACAGGTTTTGTAAACGTTGCTATGGCCGCCATGTACACTTTGAGCGTGGATGGGGTCTTGCCCTTATCCAGCAGCTCTTGAAGGAAGGAAAGTACTTCAATGACCCCGCAGTCTACGGGTGAAAAGCCCTGAGCTTGACACCAGGCAGAGAACACAGACCATTTCGAGGAGTAGTGCCGTCTTGTAGACGGGGCCCTTGCCTGCGTGATCGTGTTTAGCACTCCCTCCGGGAGGTTAGCGGGTACCCGTTAATGGCCCATGCATGTAGGGACCATAGTTGCGGGCGAGGATGCCAAATCGAGCCCTTGGCCTGAGAGAGGAGGTCTCTCCTCAATGGTATTGGCCACGGGGCAGAGCTGGTCAGCCGCATCAGGACTGGAAACCATGCCTGGTTTGTCCAGAGCGGAGCCACAAGCAGCACTGGGCATCCATTTTCCCTGATCCCTTCCAGCACTTGAGGCAGGAGCGAGACGGGGGGAAAAGCATATAGGGGACAGCGGGGCCAAACGTGGGCCAGCGATCTGGTCCCTTCTGGTCCCTTCTCTTGCCAGCGATCTGGTCCCGTTCTGGTGCCTTGCTCTAGGAGAAATATTTTGGACAGTGAGCGTTCTCGTGGGATGCGAACAGGTCCACCTGCGCTCTGCCGAATGTCTCCCACAGCAGTTGGATCGTCTGCGGGTGCAGCGACCATTCCCCTGCTGGGACATTGTCTCTGGACAGCCTGTCTGGTCCCAGAATCAGGTGACCAGGCACATGCGTCGCTCTCAGTGAAAGCAGGTTGTGCTGAGCCCAGACCAGGAGGCACTCTGTTAGCCTGTAAAGGTTTCGGGACTTGATGCCGCCCTAGCGATTTATGTACGCCACCACTGACATGTTGTCCGACCGGACCAAGACGTGGTGACCCTTTATCTGGGGACAGAAGCGCCGTAGCGCGTTGTCGACTGCCATCATTTCCAGACAGTTTATATGTAGGAGCTTTTCCCGTTCCGACCACCGGCCAAAGAACGGTCTGTCCTCGAGCAGCGCTCCCCATCCCGAGGTGGAGGCGACCGTGGACACCACCTTCACGCTCGAGGGAGTCCCCAGACTCACACCTGACTGATACCAGTCGGTTTTCTTCCAAGGCTCCAAAGCTGAGACGCATTTCAGATCGACCCGGAGGCGAAACCGACCAGCGGTCCATGCCCTGGGCGGAACCCGCGCTTTCAGCCACAGCTGCAGTGGGCGCATGCGAAACAGACCCAGCTGGAGCACTGAAGCTGCTGAGGCCATGAGGCCCAGCATTTTCTGAAACCTCTTGAGCTGGACAGTCGAGCCGCGGCAAAAAGATTTCACGGCGCGCTGAATGTCCCGTGCGCGCTCTGGCGACAGATGCGCTGTCATGGATAGCGAGTTCAGCACTGTTCCCAGAAAAGATATTTTCTGGCTGGGAGACAGCGAGCTCTTCGCCCAATTGACTGTGAGACCCAGATTCTCGAGATGTTCGAGTAATGTGGCCCTGTGTTCTATGAGCTCTGATTGTGATCGAGCTAGAATCAGCCAATCGTCCAAGTAGTTCAAAATTCGCATGCCCTGAAGTCTCAGGGGTGCGAGAGCCGCGTCCATGCACTTCGTAAAAGTACGGGGTGCCAGGGACAGGCCGAACGGCAGGACTTTGTATTGGTATGCCTGGCCCTCGAAGGCGAATCTCAAGAATTGCCTGTGACGTAACGCTATTTGTATTTGAAAATAAGCGTCTTTCAGATCTATTGACATGAACCAGTCTCCCTGGCGCACTTGTGCGAGGATTTTCCTGGTTGTAATCATTCTGAACTGGCGCTTCGTGAGCGTTTTGTTCAGCCGTCACAGATCTAGAATGGGTCTGAGACCCCCGTCTTTTTTCGGTACCAGAAATACCTGCTGTATAGACCCCCTTCGCTCTAAGCCTGAGATAAAGGTTCTATAGCCCCTTTGCTCAGTAGTTTCGCTATCTTGGCTCGAAGTAGATGAGATACTTCGTTTTTTACCGTCGTTTCGACTCGCGCCGCGCAAAGGCGGGGGCATCGAGCGAACTGCAGCAAATAGCCTCTTTTTATAGTGTTCAGCACCCATTCTGATACCCCGGGAAGCTTTGCCCATGCATCTGCATGAATAGCTAGAGGTAGAATGAAATCTGGGCTCTGGCCGCGGCATAGCGGCGGCCGGAGAGCTCCGTTGTGCTGAGAAATAGACACTGTGTTTGTAGTGTGCGAGGCGGGGGGTGCGCTGATCCCAGCGAGCAGCCCGACCACGCTCAGCTTCTCTCTGACGGGTTGTGGAGAGAAGGCGAGCGGGACGAGCCCCGTGGGGTTCGGCATGTCTGTGAGGGAATGTGGGCGCGGGATAGCGGGCACACTCGCTGCACTGAGAACACTGTCGGCTCGCGCCAACTGAAAATGTGTTGGTTTCGTTTTTACAGAAACCGTGGGACATGCTTCGTGTAGTGTTTGTGGGCACTGTGTTGTGGGCACGTACACTACATTTATTGCACAATCGACATGGGTCGATTTTATTTGTGCTAGCCCTGTATTGTGG
Organism: Gila orcuttii; assembly: GCA_026230005.1. Taxonomy (NCBI): domain Eukaryota; kingdom Metazoa; phylum Chordata; class Actinopteri; order Cypriniformes; family Leuciscidae; genus Gila; species Gila orcuttii. The sequence continues at coordinate 29,338,885 of JAPDVR010000021.1, forward strand.
CGGGCTGTGTCTGCGTGTGGGAATGGGCACTGAGACGTGGGCATTCTTACAACACTCATAACACCATCGGCCGTGGCCGGAACACCAGAAAATACACTTTTTATTGGATTTATCTGGGTAGCCGTAAAAACGGCTTTTGTGTGCAGGCAAGCGGGTAAATGGACCGGCTTGTTGACTGCTAAATATGCTGGAACAGTCACATTGCATGGAACTGGACGAGCGAAATTTTTCGGTGAAAATCCGGCCGCAGCGGGATCTGAACACCGTCGCTTTCCTAGAGAGGCTAGGAAGGCTTTGAGACCTCGGGCTTGATTTCAATCCTCGGCCGGGGCCCACGCTGAAGGGGGCGGCGTCCAGCAGAGCGAGGTCTCTGTTCTCGGGCCTGGCGGCGTTGAGAAGTAGCGGCGGTGGGTGGTGCAGGTTGCGGCTGGGAGCTCTGGGCAGGCGGCGGTTTAGAGCGACCTGCTGCGGAACTAGAGCGCTTCGGGAGGAAGTGCTTCATCGCCTGCGATGTCTTTTGAACCTCTTGGAATCTGTCCGCGAAATCTTTGACGGCAGATCCGAAGAGGCCAGCTGATGAAATGGGCGCGTCGAGGAATACCGAGCGCTCCGCTTCAGTCATTTCAGACAGCGTCAACCACAGATGTCTCTCAGCCACGGTGAGAGAAGCCATGTTCCGCCCAATGGCCTGTGCAGCTGATTTTGTAGCGCGAAGAGCCAGGTCTGTGGCGCTCCGTAAATCTGCAACGCTGATCGACTCAGCGCCTTCCTCGTCCATTTTTCGGAGAAGGTTGGCCTGGAAGATCTGCAAGATGGCCATCATGTGTAGAGCTGACGCGGCTTGCCTGGCGGCGGTGTAAGCGCGACCGTGCATGGTTGACATCACTCGGCAGGCTTTAGATGGTAGCGTCGTCTGCGCTCGCCGTCCAGCAGAGGGCGGGCAGAGATGGGAAGCTACCGCTGCTTCCACTGGGGGAAGAGAAAGGTATCCTCTGTCTTTCGCACCGTCCACAGTGGAGAATGCAGCCGAGACAGAAGTACGCACCCTGGCCGAGAGGGGGGCGCCCCAGGATCTCGCGACTTCTTCGTGAAGCTCAGGAAGAAAAGGCGCGGGCCTGGATTGTGACGGCGCATGGTCCTTTTTGAGGAAGCATCCGTCCAGTCGGTTGTGCGCGGGCTGCGCGGGCGCCTTCCATTCGAGGCCGAGGTTGTCGACGGCTTGAGAGAGCAGACGCATCAGCTCTGATTCAATGCCCGCTCGTTTTCCGGAAGGCTCGCGGATAGCAGAGGGGAGGTCCACAGAGCTCGCCCATTCCTCACTATCTGAAGCCAGGAGAGAACAGACCTCGGATGTTTCGTCGACCTCAATGGCGGAAGGTGGCCGCTGTCCGTTGGGGAGGGACTCGAGCGATGCCGGCGAAGCTGGCGGGCGAACCGGCGAGCTTTGGCTGGCAGGAGAAGGCTCGGGGCCGCGCTGGGCACGGCGCTTTTTACGGTGCGGCACTACGGCGGGCTGAAGTGCAGGCTCTGAGAAGGATGCCAGGCGAGTCCTCAGAGTCACCATAGGCAGTAGCTCACAGTGAGGGCATCCGCCGTCGACGAGAGCGAGAGCCACATGATCCTCACCCAGGCAGGAAACGCAGATGACATGACGGTCCCCGTCGCTGAGTGTGGCTCGGCACGAGCCGCAGAATCTTTGCATCTTGAAAAAGACGCAGCTCTTTTAGCAGAGAGAGAGACAGTGAAAAAATGTGTGTCGCAGCGGCGAACACACACACACAGTATGAAAGGATATAACGCCGGAAAGCGTAGCAGGTACGGCGGCTAAAGGCGGCGATGCCAGCGACTTCAGACTCAATGGCTCGTCCCGCTGTGTGCTTTTCCTCAGACGGCGTCGCTTCTCACTCCGGATCCAGCGATGCGTGATGCTTCGCTGAAGAGATGAAAATCAGTGTACCAGCCTTATCGAGCTATATTTATAGGGCGAGATTGCGCCCTTTTTCTGGCGGGACGTGACAAAATGGGCGCGAAATGCCCCCATTGGATTATGTCACGCAGCGCCTCTCTCGATAGGCTGCTGCTGTTGCCGCAGGGCAGCCAATAGGCGCGCGAGCCGTCCTGCCTATGTCTGCATGCTGCTGCACAGCGTTTTACATTAATTCAAAATTAAGGATAATTTTTTGCTTCAATATCTCGTGGAAAAGAGGTTTTCCCCATAGCGTAAGATATTACGCAGTACGAGAGATACTCTCGTAAGAGAACTATAAAGATAACGATAAAGATAACTATATATGCGTCCACACCAAGGACCGATAACGGTCTTTTTATTCTAAGCACGCGCGTGCCCGCGCTGCGGTTTCAAAGTAGCGAAAATGGATGACCTGCTGCTGCTTTACGTTACAAAAAAATATCAAAAGAAAAACAGGCGCTTTTGGGTACACGATATCCTTAAAAGACGAGAGGAGTTGGGAGTAGGGCTGGGTATTGTTCAAAATCTTTCGATCCGGTGCAAATTTCGATACCTCAGTTTCGGTACCGGTTCCTAACGATTCTTTTTTCGATACCAATTTTATGAAATCCATTTGAACAAGATTACATAACACATTACCTCAGAAAAACAAATAAAGAGCTCATGCTCACCAAAGCTGATTTTTTTTTAAATAAAAAATACAGTAAAACTTGTAATATTGTAAAATAGTATTACAATTTAAAATCTTATTTGAATATATTTCAAAATGTAATTTATTGAAATGAATTGAATTCAAAGCTGAATTTTCAAAATCATTACTTCAGTGTCACATGACCCTTCAGAAATATGAAAACAGTTTGCTGCTTAATATTTTGGAAACTATGATAGGCTACATTTTTTCATGATTCTTTGATGAATAAAAGATGTGCGTGGAACTCTCACAACGTCTTGTGTGTGTAGAGTTTGCGTGTATGTACATTTCATATGTATTTGTTTGAGCACTGACGTTGACGAGTTAACTCCTTAGGTATCGAAATCTGGAACCGAACAACATGTCATTTTTCGATACTCGATCGTATCGAGACAATTCGGTCGGTAGGCTACCTAAAAAGTATCGAACTCGGTACCCAGCCCTAGTTGGGAGTCACTCTGATTAGAGAGTTGTCGTCTTTTGAAGACAAATTTTATTCATATTTTCGAATGAATCAACAACAGTTTCAAGACATCCTGGACATTGTGAAAGAGGACATCAGCAAGAGCCAAACAAATTTCCGAAATCCGATCAGCGCAGAGACCGTTTGGCAGTATGTCTTAGGTATATAGCCTGCCCTGTAGTAGTATATAGCCACTGACTAATTAGGAAATGCTATCCAACAAGCTTTTGGATACATTTTATAAGTTAGGCTACAAAAAAAAAAAAAAAGAAAAAAAAAAGAAAGATGAGACAAAGGAGCAACATGTTGGCTATAACAGTAATGCTATTTGCACATAGTAGTTTAAAGGATGATAATAATAGTATTAATAATAATAATAATAGCAGCCTTATATTAAAAGCAGTAGTAGGCTATGAAGTTCATATAGTTTACATACACCTTTCAGAATGTGCAAAATGTTAGTAATTTTAGCAAAATAATAAGAAATATTAAAACATAAAGTTTTTAGCACCAGTCTGATTAAACTGTTTTACATAACAGATGTTTATATATATATATATATATATATATATATATAAAACAGTTTAATCAGACTGGTGATTTAATCAGACTGGTGACATAAAATGCATTTTTATATAAGCTACTATATATATAAAAAGATATATCCACAAGACAAAATTATAGCTTGATATTCAAAAGTTGATGATACTTGATACCGTGTCATGCGTTATGTCGAGGATAGTTTTTGTGATGTAATACTTCTCACCATTTATTCCCAGGATACGACCGATTGCTTTCCATATATCCATCTTTTTTAACGTATCCTTGAAAAAGGGGTTTGACTTGTCAAACAGTGGAGGATTTTTTTGTACCTCGACGATTAACTTCTCTGCAATGTCATCTGCCATTTTAAATGCGCGCGACCTTTAAATTAGAATGGATTCTGATTGGCTGTCAGTGTTTTATCGTTCGACAGCTGGAAAAAAATCGTTCTGAAAGTGATCCCAACGATATCCTTCCTCATATCTTTATCGTTATAGTTGTGGTGTGAATTCTGTTATTCTTTAATATGGAGAACGATTTTTAGAATTATATCTGTATCGTTATCTTTATAGTTGTCGTGCTTGGTGTGAACGTGCCTTAACTGTTAAAAGGACAAAGACAAAGATTCACTTTCTCCAGCAGACATTCAAACTGATTTGTGATTATTACTTACTATTAGATTAACCTGAAGAATATCAGCTAGATGCACGTAATGCACTCGTTTTGTCGATCTATCTCACATAATACTCTAACGTTACATAAAACAATAAGCTTCAATGATGAGACTCGGCGTTCCTTCGTTGCTAGTCCTAAAGTGGCGTTTTACAATAATAGTAACGAAGGCTTGGGCTCAACTGTCAAACTGTCAACTTGAGATTTGAATCCGTGGCGGAAGGAAATAGTTCTGCACAAAAGAGGGGTTTTAAAGAGCCTCTATTGTTATTTCTTATTTATTTACACACTTGTGCCGTCAAAATGTTGTACAAACACAATATCACACTGGTAGCCATGAACGCTGTGATTACCTACGGCACTCCACCACAGCCATGCTGATATACCGCACTGCTAGAGTGAGATATTGCTTTAATATAATATAATATAATATAATATAATATAATATAATATAATATAATATAATATAATACCTGTATCTGGAGCCATACACTGAAGTCCACATCCATTGCTGCAGCATTTCTCATTGTTGACACAGTCACTGTCATCGGCACACGACACAAAACGTATCCGGGCACACTTTCCTGGCTTATATTTTCTGTTTGGACACACTCCTGGGTTTGCTGTTAAACAGACACATGACAGAGAAGCCATAACTGAATGCTGAATGTCTTTTTCACTGGGGTTTTTGGTGCTTTTGCTGTTGTAGGCTGTAAGAAACTTTGAAATACTGAAATGTTTTTGGACATGAAAAGTTATGGACATGTAATGTGGTCAAGACCTGCCTGGAACTACTTTAGCCGTGCGTTCCCTGAAAATAATTGCACGCCTTAGAATCTTTGTCAACCAATCAGATTCAAACATTCAACAGACCTGTAATACCTGTAACTCAGGGGTGTCCAAACTCGGTCCTGGAGGGCCACTGTCCTGCAGAGTTTAGTTCCAACTTGCCTCAACACTCCTGCTTGTAAGTTTTTAGCATGCCTAATGACCTTCAACAGCTAATCAAGACCTTGATTAGCTGTTTCAGGTGTGTTTAATTGGGGTTGGAGCTAAACTCTGCAGGACAGTGGCCCTCCAGGACCGAGTTTGGACACCCCTGCTGTAACTGGAGCCGTACATTGACGTCCACGCATGTGTAACCGGCAGAGTAGTCTGGTTGAAGCTTGTCCCTCTGCAGCTACGGTAGCCCCCTGACGTCACCCAGCTAGCCGTGAGTGGCTAAACAACTAATTTGCGTCTAGGCCAGTTTCTATAAAACAGTCTGCACTGTTGGGCTTAGAGATTCTCTGGTGTTCAGGTACATTTTCAGTCTGTTACTACTTGGGTATGTGGTTCTCCTGTGCAACGAAGGTATGCTAAATGTTTATATGATCTAGCAAGCTAAGCATTTACATTGTCTCTAATACTGGGCTATTAGGTGTTTGACTGATTGCCAGACGCTTCCGGGTAAGTTAATCGTGCTGTGTATTACTGAAGGTATTTGTGTATTTTACTGTTAATCATAATGTGGGTGTCATTGTTGGGACATATGCATTTTAATGAGCACATTTGCGTACAGGTCTTGGGCAAAGCACCCGCCGGGTAGCTGTACCGCAATTAAGCAGCAACATCAAGAAGGTAAATGTTTATTGTGTTACGAGTAGATCCAGTGTATTAGGACTAAAAGTTTTGAACACATGTAAAATGAGTCTGATTGTGTTGCCCCGACGTAATGCATGGCTGTGTTTTATTGTTAACTCTTAATATAAATGTATTTAATGAGTATGCTGTGTATAACAACTGTTATGTATGATTATGAAGACTGGCGAAAAGGGCTGTTTTTCTACGGTGTCAGTTTGTTTGTCAACATTGAGGTAAAAGAAAATATTTTTATGAAATGTTTGCGATGCTGCGTGACTATTTGTGCATGTGTAAATCAAGCACTAATTTTAATGATTTTGTGTCTGCAGGCAGATTGCTTCTGCTGCTTTGCCTTGCCTAAATTAAGTTTTATATTTCTTTTCTTTTTTGTGGTTATTTTTCCGTTGCCTCCGTCTAATGTTTTGTCTGACCGATGTGGTTTTGGCTTTTCTAGTAGTGTATAGTTTTACATTCTCTATCTACTCTGCTAGTGATAACTTTCTCATCCTTTTATTCCTTTTTTTCAGATTACTAGAGTTACTGCTCACAAGAAAGGGTCCTGGGGCCTCATGTATCAATCTTGCATACGCACAAAAACTTTGCGTACGCCAGCTTTCACGCTCACAGTCGGATGTACTAACAGTGAAATTAACGTGAGAATGTGCGTTCCTCCACGCCAATTTCATGTCTGGCGTACGTACATTTCTCATAGTTTTTGTTCGTTGGCGACTCTTACAGGCAATGAAGTTAAGTTGCAAACATTACACAACGAATTGTTCTACAAGTCTATCGCACTACCACCTGTGGGATGCATTGCTATTAATTTGCAATTTATAAAATAATTTACATATATTGTCACACAAGCCTTATGGGAATATTCTATCAATTATGCAATTAAGTAAGAACATATAAAAGCATATGATATTCCCATATGATGCAGTTGACCAGCCAAACATTAAAACGCAATTTGCAGCGATAGCCGTTTTTCCTAATGTAATCGGAGCGATCGACTGCACACGCATTGCTATAAAGGCGCCATCTGAAGAAGAATTTGCATATGTGAATCGGAAACATTTCCATTCAATAAATGTGCAGATAATATTGGTTACCCTCGTGGCAGTCCTGTAGTAAATCCGAGTCTCCCACAGCAGCGGATTCTACTCCAGAGAGTAAAGTGTCACCCATAATTGAGGCAATTCTCTGACCCCTTTACCACTGCTTGTTCTGCCCACACTTTGTCTGTGCGCAGCAGTTTTCCATTTAACGTCCACCTTTATATCAGACCCTTTTTTTTTAAGGTCATTTACAGTGCGACTTTCAGATCCCACCGCATTGACGGCATCAGCCAAACTCTCCCATTCATATTTTTTCCTTTTGTTATTAATTCCGGAGGACAAAGTTCCAAATATTTTTTTTTCTCGTTTCTACCTCCGATAGTAGCACCTCCGATTCACTTTCTGTAAAGTTTCGCTTCTTGCCGCTTGCTTTAGCCATTTTCTTACTCCTTTCTTTTGCCAAAGTGGGCTCATTACCATATTTAAATGTATTTAATTAAGGGAGGAGACTGGGTGGGGCGTTGTGCTCGTGCATGTGCGCTCATTTTTACGTTAATTGGGATGTACAAAGAGAATATGCGTGGGATCCTTCGTACGCAGAGATTCATACATCTGTTTTTTTTTGTGCGTACGCACATTTACAGCTTTGTCCGTACGCAATGTTTTAGTATGAATTCAACGCAAGTCTTTGTACATGAGGCCCCTGGTTCCGTCCTCCCGCATTGCACCACGTGTTGTAGTGGTAAACTGCACTTCACAATATTGATTGAATCATTGGCTTGTAGTGTTTGTGCCTGTGTGTGTGTGAGAATGCATGTGATCGTGGGCACCAGATTCCAGAGCACGGGCGGTGAACGTCACGCGTGTCCCGGACAGGTAACCTGCCTTGACCGTGAATCAGTATTTTCCAGTTAAATTGTTAATCGTATTGCCCCTTGTAACAGCCAATACCAGGTCTGGTCTCTCGCTTTAGTATTGTGCCTCTAGTATGACGGTGTGGCTCTTTTTTTATACCATTGTAGAATAAAGTTATTATTCTTTTTTCTACTGAAAGCACATCTGTCTATTTTATCTTTGGTGTATTTCTATGAACCTGCTTGCCTTAGATTAGGTTTTTAGCAGTTAAGGTGCAAAGTATATCTTGGTGTGAGAGGCACCAGGTGGCGTAGTCAAGAACCTTTAATCCTAGATCTGGTTAAAGATCCCCAGGTCACACATGCAGTGCTGCATTATTGGAATACGTCTTTTTTTACTTAAATTTTTATTTATTTAATGTATTACTTGCTGTTCTTCTGTTTCTAATTATTTTTTAACTTTACTAGCAATTTCTGATCTACAAATGTTTCTGATCTAAAATGCAAACACCTCGGGTCCATTATTCTGCTTATCATTATTTCCAAAAAACATAGAAATAATTTGTTGTTTTTATCCTATTGTTTACTACATTTATTTGGTAAGTGTTGTCGTGGGTTTTGGTTCTTTTGCTCAGTGGCAAGAGCATGGCGGGGGACAGAGGAGGCTTGAGCCCCTGTAATCGTGAAAGTGCCCTATTAGGTCGTATTGCGGTGCCCTGCGGAACGCTTTCTCTCCAATCAACCAATAAACCCAATATCACACTTGTAGCAGTGCGATATGGCTGTATATCAGACCGCTGTGATACCTGTGATTAGTTGCATCCGGTTTGAGCGTACGCTGGTGTGTCTGACTGCCGCTGCTCTCCGGCTTGATCCTTTTGAACTTTTAAATTAGTACTGGTTTGGTTTTTAACGTTTTTTGTTTTTTTTCAGAGCAGTCGACCCCAGGCCTCTGCAAGCCCGTCCAAGCACAAGCCAGCGAGTGCGCAGCATTTATATTAGATTTTGGCGCAACCCTATTCGGATTCAAAGGAATACCTGAACTACCTGATGGCCTTTCATCCACTAAAACTCCATCTAACCTCGGATGAGGATCGGCACTCGCTGGCTTGTGTGTGGATGTACTTTCAGCGTTGTGGGACCGACTGCTTTCGGCTGGATGATCAGCTGCTAGTCGCGGAGTTCGCCTGAAATACCAGCCGGCCTTTCATCCACTACAACATCAGCTTTGCCGCGGGTGAGACTCTGTACTCTTCTGGCTTGTGCTTGGACGGGCTTGCAGCGGCCTGGGGTCGACTGCTCACGGCTGGATCATCAGCTGTTAGTCGCGGGGTCACCCTGCCTGCCTTCATCCACTACAACATCAAATTCGCCTCACGGGAGACTCGGCACTCACTGGCTTGTGTTAGGACAAAGGCCTGGTTGTGGAGGTATTACAGAAGATGAAGTCCCTTCTGCTCACTACTCTTGTATGTAATAGCTGTTTTAATGCACTTAGCCATTTCTACCTTGCTGCTTCGGCTCTTGGATATTATATCTGTCCAATTATGGCTATCTTTTACCAGGGCTCTCAAGTGTCACGCATTGAGCGTGACAGTCACTCATTTCGGTCTTTTGTCACGCACTCCCGCCACACATTGTATTTCTCATGTGGAAAAACTATTTATAATATATTTAATATGCCGCAGTGCCCAAAATTTCTCTGGCCGCATCGCTCTCACTATGGACCCGGCAGGAATCAAGCGCGTCTCCCCCGGTGTTCTTAGTCGAGCACGGCACTTATCAGCCAATAAAAAAAGAAAGGGTCTACACAATAGCCAATCAGAAAATAGCACTATTGTATCTGGGTAAGATTTAATGCAACAACCAATGAAAAAAAGCATATCCTGAAATTGTTCACGTGATTCTGCTACAACATCTTTCGAGAGTTTCGTTCACCCACAGAGGAAACCACTGGAGCTCCAAACATCACTTTGAGCACAGAGTAACTCATGATCTCCTGTTTTAATGTTACAACAAATTCACAACTTGTTTGACACAAACAAACGCGAAAAGAGACAAAATCCAAATATCTTATAAATGTTTAACTGCATGCTTGACTAGTTACCAAAAGTCAGTGAAAGGGGCTAAGTTTGAATTCCTCACAAAACTCCTCACTGAAAATGCTAACCGACCAAGAATGCTGTTTAAGACAATTGATTCAGTGCTAAATCGCTTTACCAGCTCCTGCTTTTGTTCCATCTCGGGAAAACTGTGAGAACCTTTTAAAAATTTTCGATAATAAAGTTTTGGAGATTAAGGCTTCCATTAAGCCAGCAACATGATCCCCCTTTGATTTGTTCACCAACTGATTCACTAACTTGTTTTCTTCCAGTTACCTCTGCTCAGCTAGCTGATATTATTTCCAAGGCTAAATGTTCCAGCTGTGAGTCTGATGTCATCCTAACTCGTATTTTCAAGGAAGTGTTTGAAACCTTGAGCCCAGCTGTAACAGCTATTATTAACATTTCTCTAGCAAATGGAATTGTACCTGCTAGTTTTAAACATGCTGTGGTTCACCCTCTGCTAAAGAAACCCCATCTTGACACATCTATCCTCAGCAATTTTAGACCTATCTCCAAACTGCCTTTTATTTCAAATCTGTCAGAGAGAGTTGTATATTGTAAGTTGAATTCCTATATTAGTATGTCCAATATTTCAGATACTTTCCAATCTGGTTTTAAATCAATGCACAGTACGGAAACTGCACTGTTGAAGGTCAGCAATGACCAGTTGCAAGTTCTCGATACTGGTTCGCACGCTGTGCTTGTCTTGTTGGATTTAAGAGCTGCTTTCGATACAATTGATCATAGTATCTTGTCACATCGGTTGGAAAAGGTGGTGGGTATTCAGGGTGCTGCCTTGCAGTGGTTGGGCTCTTACTTAAAAGACATAACTTTCTTAGTGAGCATTGGGAAGTTTTCTTCTTCGTTGGTTCCCCTATTATGCGGTGTGCCCCAAGGGTCCATTCTAGGCCCTCTTTCACTTTATATGCTACTATTGCGTGCCATTTTTAAGAAATATAAGATCTCCTACCACTGCTATGCTGACAATACACATTTTAATCTGCCGTCTAAAACTGACAGTTTTTATCCTTTGGACGTGCTCTGCAACTGTTTTGAGGAGAACAAATGTTGGATGGCTAATAATCTTTCGCAATTAAATGAAAGCAAAAGCGAAATTTTGATTTTAGGCCCCTCCAAGTCTTCTGTTGCCGCCAGTGTTTAGCCCTAGCCCGACCCGTGTCTGACAGCTCATCAGAATTCTCAGCCCGAGTCCGACTGGAGCCCGTTTTTTGTCCATTACACAGCCTGCCCTATACTACTGTTGCAGCCATTAAAATAATGCAGTTTTGTTTTCAATGGCAAGTAATGTTTCTTTTCATTTCATTATTAAGTTAATTTAGACAAATGTTCGGAGCAATTTCTGTTTAACGTTTTTTTTTTTTTTTTAAATGACGACCAAGCAGCCGACAGCGTGTTAAACATGTTTGATCAATTTAGCCTCTCAAATCAACACTTTACTTGGCTACAATAAAATCCATAGATATAAAACCACTTCAAGCATATCACACAGACCGTCAGTTTAAACATTTATTATCACAACCACAGTAAAATTACATTTTTGAAAAGCTGAGGCAGGCTGCTCTGCTGCTCATAGTCGCAACAGCACTCGCAAATGAAATGAGCTATACAATGTATACAAATAAAATAAATTTAATTAAAAACAAACAAGCAGGTTATCTTACCTAAAAAATCAAGTCTTCACTACAGAACATGGCCATTGTTATTTCCAATAGTTTCCAACAGTTAGACTAATGAAAATAAAGTCCAATCAAACAAAAAACAAGACAGCCTCCTAACATGGCTAAGAACAGTCTCTTACAGAGCATCGTGGAGAAAAAGCACAGCATCCACAGTGGAAGGTTTTAATCCAGTTCTCCTTTCTTCTATAACTCTTCCAGCTGCGCTGAAGACACGCTCGCTACTGCTGGCGGGGACACTAAACACAGCGCGAACCAGTCTTGACAGTTGGAGTAGCAGGGTCTCGTGTTTCCACCAGCGCAGCACATCTCGTCCATTACCTTCCATGTTGGGATTGAGGCGCATGTAATGCTGTACTTCATCGTTATCCTCCTCCTGCTCCACAATGTTTTCCCACTCTTCCTCAAACTCGGCCAGAGCTCTCTTCTTTGCTGCGTGGCCTGCCGCAACATGATTTTGCTCTTAATGTTCTCCATTGCACACGAGGTGAATCGTGGGTTGTGTTGCCGGGAAACCTTCTGTGTGCGTGTGGGTGAGCAGACTGTCATGTGTCAGTCATATGTCAGTGTGATAGTTTATAAAATGTCTTTCTATGTTTGTTTTCCCTTCGTCAATTTCTCATATTTTCTCTCTAAAATCTAAAAAGGATAAGCCTTAAACAGGCCAAAAGCCCAGCCCGCGTGTGAACTATGATGTAAAAATTGGCCCGAAGCCCGGCCCTAGGCGCTTAAGTTGGGGCCCATCAGGCTGAAATGCAGGGCTTTAATCCACGCTCTCATAACATCACGTCTGGACTACTGTAATTCCCTGTACTGTGGCCTGCCTCAAACTGCGATCTCTCGCCTGCAGATTGTTCAAAATGCTGCAGCGAGACTTCTTACTGGCACAAAAAAAGATAGATAACATTTCTCCCAATTTAGCGACTTCACACTGACTTCCTGTAAAGTTTAGAATTGATTTTAAAATGGTTGTTTTGTGTACAAGGCTTAATCTGGCGTTGCACCAAATACGTTTGTGACCATCTGATTCCTTACTCTCCCCAAAGAACACTTAGGTCTGGTAATCAGCTTCTCTTAACTGTCCCACGTTTTCGCTGTAAAACTAAGGGTGGTCGAGCCTTCTCCTCTGCTGCACCCAAACTTTGGAACAGTCTGCCCTTAAATGTGAGGTCTGCTCCTTCATTATCCAGTTTTAAATTGTCTCTTAAATCTTATTTGTTCTCTTTGGCTTTTGATTAGTTTAGATTTATTGTATTTAGTTAAATGCGTTTATATAATGAAGCATGGTTTCTTCTCATGCTTTCTTTTTATATGCTCAATGTTTTATTGTACAGTGCTTTGGTGCAAGTTGCTTTTAAATGTGCTATATAAATATATTTTGTATTATAATATAAAAATACCTGTAACTGGAGCCATACACTGAAGACCACATCCATTGCTGCAGCATTTCTCATTGTTGGCACAGTCACTGTCATCGGCACACGACACGAAACGTATCAAGGCACACACTGCTGCTTCATATCTTGTGCTTGGACACACGCCTGGGTTTGCTGTTATACAGACACATGACAGAGAAGCCATATCACTGAATGTCTTTTTCACAGGGGTTTTTGGTTCTTTTGCTGTTGTTGCTGTAAGGAACTTTGAAATAACTGAAATAATTTGTCAAAGTGTTATGGACATGTAATGTGGTCAAGACCTGCCTGGAACTACTTTAGCTGTGCGTTTCCCTGAAAATAATTTCACACCTTAGAATCTTCGTCAACCAATCAGATTAAAGCATTCAACAGACCTGTAGTATAGTAAAATATAGTATAATATAATACCTGTAACTGGGGCCATGCACTGACGTCCACCGCATGCAGTGCTGCAGCATTTCTCATTGTTGGGACAATCACTGTCATCGGCACACAGCGCTAAACCCATCATGAAACACATTGCTGCTTCATGATTTGTGTTTGGACACACTCCTGGCTTTACTGTTATACAGACACATGACAGAGAAGACATATCACTGAATGCTGAATGTTTTTTTTTCAATGTAAAAAAAAAATATTTGTAAGTTGTATATATTATTGGAATAGTTTTTACAACAACGAACACCTTGGGTGTGCATTATTTTCTCAAAAGGCAATGCAATATCTCAATTATTCCACTTATCATTTCCAAAAAACAAGGAAATAATTTGTTGTTTTTATCCAATTGTTTACTATATTTATTTGCTTGGTCAGTGTCATCGTGGGTTTTGTTTCTTTTGCTGTTGTTGCTGTAAGGACCTTTAAATTAACTGAAATCATTTGGCGAAGTGATATGCAGACCCGTCGCCAGACCTCAGTCTTAAGGGGGCATATGAAATGTATGGGGGGGCACAATTATTATTAGCCTACAGTATGTATATTTATAATAATCAACTCTAGTCGCGCAGCACGTAATCATCACGTTAAACATATAACCAACAGCAATATGACCAGGTAGCCTATAGCCTTACGTTACACCACATTACACAGAAGCAATGTTATGATTATCCATAAAACACTTGACTATACAACATATTAGATGTACCACCAGAAACATCTCTCAAACATTGCATTTTAAAGCAGTCATCAACAGAGGGATATGCATTGCCATGACACACACATTAACACACGCACGCAAATACACTCGCACAGATACTTTGAGTGGAGGCAGCGCTGTCCTCTCTCCAGTCCCAGTACAGCGGGAGGAAGCGTTTCTCCGAGCAGAACCTCCTCATCAAAGTATCATTCTATGGCAAGACATTTTAACATTTAATCATTTTAACCTACTAGTCTCTATTTTCATGCTACTAGAGCTTATTTTTTAGATACTAGTATCTATTCCATTAAGTACTAGTACTTATTCATTAGCGACTAGTGCTTATTATTTAGGTACTAGTGCTTATTCAACAGATACTAGTGCTTATTCTTTAGGTACTAGTGCTTATTCATTAGATACTAGTGCTTATTCATTAGATACTAGTGCTTATTCCAATAGTGTCTAGTATTTAATTATACCCAACTTGTTAAGAAAAAATAGAACTAGTGCTTATTTTTTAGTTACTAGTAACATTTTAGATCAAAGATATCCTTACCTTAATAGATACTAGTACTATTAAAATAATCAGTATGCAAATAATGTTGAATATTAATGAACCAACTGCATATTAAGGGGAGAGGAGAAAGAATTAAGGTGCAACATGTCGGAGGTTGTTGAACAAATTCTAACATAATTCCAGCAGTGACTGATTTTTGAGATCCATATTTTCACACTGATGACAACTGAGCGTGCAGGACAGATATAAGATCGTTAAATTAAATAAGAATAATTAACATCCGCTTCAAAAGTTTAGGCCACTGGATCTTGATGTGTTGCTATAAGCATCAGTGAACGTTTGCAGCTTTTGATCATTCCACAGCACACACTATTAAGAATTAAGAAACATATAAACTTTTGAACTGTCTTTTGTGTAAATTCAGTTATTAATCTTTCTTTTTGGTCTATATGTAAACAATTACAATTTCATCATTCGCGTGAGCCTGTAAGGTGCCGCGCCGTTACTTTCAGTTAATAAAATAAAAAATACTGCAAATTTCTGGTGTTATTTTTGTGATTGTTAGGATTTTTTGTGATTGCTTGGATCATTCTACAGACCTTCGTCACCTTTAATCAAAACTTTAAACATAGACCTCAGATTGTTTTTAATCAATGCACAAATCCTAAAACCAGATTAGCACTATACTTTCCTAAATGGAAACACTTTACAATACGGGAGCATGCATTAATTCATGTTTAACAAATGCACCGATAATCATATGTTAATGTATGACTCATGAAGAACTAAACCATTAATTGATGATTACTGCATCAACAACTAATAAAGATTCTATATGGTTAATATATTAAGTCATATATGAAATGTATCATTCATTATGTTATGACTTTACTTGTTGAGGCACATGACTAACTAACTGTTAAGTACACATGCAGTGAATGTAATGTCAAAGAATGTGTTTGAAAAGTTGGACTGCACACAAATACCAGCACACCAGAATCTGAACTCCTGCCGCCGTTTTAACATTTAATAATTTGTTAGATACTAGTACCTATTCCATTAAGTACTAGTACTTATTCATTAGTGACTAGTGCTTATTATTTAGATACTAGTACTTATTCAATAGATACTAGTCATTATTTATTAGATACTAGTGCTTATTTATTAGTTACTAGTACTTTATTCATTAGATACTAGTCCTTATTTATTCGATACTAGTGCTCATTTATTAGTTACTAGTACTTATTCATTAGTTACTAGTACTTATTCATTAGATACTAGTACTTATTTCAATAGTGACTAGTAACTATTCTTTTGTTACTAGTAACTTTTTTTTTTGCCATTGACTTCTATGGGGATCTGTCATTTAGATATCAACTATTCAGTTCTGACTAGTATCTATTCCAATTGTGACTACATATATATTAGATACTAGTAGTTATTCATTAGGTACTAGTACTTATTTTTTAGATGCTAGTACCTATTAAATAGATACTAGTACTTATTCAATAGATACGAGTACTTATTCATTAGAAACTAGTTCTTATTCAATAGATACTACCTATCAAATAGACTACCTATCAAATAGGTACTTATTCATTAGCCCTCCAGGAACTGAGTTTGACACCCCTGGCCTAATGCATTTAACTTCGTTAATCTAAATGTTGACTTTCAGAAGGTGCGCCAAGAAGGCGTCTATTGCTGTATTTTGGTTCATTTTTGGTGTGCGCCATAAAGATGTTCAAGGAGACCGAGACGCGCTAAAGCATGTTGTTTTATTTATTTTTCAAATGCATGACACTTTGTAGTCATTTTGAATGTACAAACATAAAAATATGCATTTTACTCTTTTGAATGATGTCATATTATCTGTATGACTATAAATGACAGTGTATTAAGTTATTTCCCTGAGGAACAAATCCAGTGATGGCGCCGCGCCGCACGCTCTCACAATATTATCAGTTCACTTCTGGCATGGCATTGCAACACAATGTCGAAATTGCGTAGGCTATACCACGACTTTAATTTCTCGTGCTATGTATGGGCCTACGCCAAAATAGTTTTTTTTTTTTTTTGCGTGCATATGCTACGCACTGCAAATCTCTTGGGATTAGGCATGTGGAGTGCGTGCGTAGGCTGTATTACAGTAGCCATATCATATGCACGCGAAAACTGCGTATCATATAGCTAGGCCTACATGCAAAAAATATTTTTGGTGTATAAATGGCACGATAAATTAAATTTGTGGTATAGTTACGCACTTTCATGAGACCACATAAAACAGTCAACAAAACATAAAAAGTTGCTTAATTTAATTTGTCTGCTTAAAATATAAAGGCTGTGCCGGTTAGTCAAACTCATTTCCCTTGATGTGAAGTTGCGGATTTAGCCTATGTTGGGACTCGACTTTATATTAATAGATGCAAATGTTAAATTGCAAATATGGAAACTTTTGGACCGAATATAGAGATGCGCGAACCCAACGTGCGTACAATTTCAGTTTCGATACAAATAAATTCGTTTAGCCTTGGCGTTTAAATAGGCTAAATGTTGTTTGTAATAAAGAGCATAAAAGGCTTTAGGCTACTGTATATTTTTTATTATAGCCTACATGGCTACTTATTTTTTTTAAATCTTGTTTTCTGAATACCATTTATTGAAGGATTTGTCATAAAGTAAGGGGAAGTAAAATTCGCATAGCCTACATGTTTATAGTGTTTACAATGTTAAGGTTGTATTTTATTTACCGGCCTTTTACACTATTGCTGAATAGGCTAATAAAAAAACGTATTGGAACTGTCAACTAGTAACTTAGTCACCTTATGTTGTTCTAAAGGCTTACCTTCTTTTTTGGGAACACACACACACACACACACACACAAAGTCCTGCTCGCACTTGCCCATTTAATGTCATGGTGGATTTAAAAAAGGAAAAAGAAAAAAATCAAGCCGATGCAAATCTGTCGTAAAATAACCCAAGCAGACCAAAATGACAAGTTATTACCTTTATGAAAATCTTGTGTTGCAGACCTGTGTGCGAGTGAGCAGTATAAAAAATATAATAATGAATAGGCATGTAGCCTAATATAGTGCATGCTACTTTAATTTTGACATTCAATCGCATATCAGACGCAGACTATCCAAATTTTTTAATGTGAATTATGAATGATCTCCAAAAGTCACAATCTCTGGATTGTGGTTGTTTGGCTGGTAATTATGAACCGGTTGTTTGGATTTTATTATTGGCAGTTAAGTCTTTAGTATGGTCTATGTAAAAGTCATATTAAACGCATCTTTTCTCCCCTTAACCAATCAGCTTCTTTTAGTTTAGCCTGCATTACCATATGAACTCTGATTGGATGACTGAGAGTACTCATGTTTATGTAATAATCTGTTTGAAAGAAGATATCTCCTAATATTTCCTTACTAGTTCCTTATGAGGTTGGAGATATCTGCAAATTAATAGATGGGTGTGCATAAGAAAAATTGGGTGTGCCACATTTATTGTCAAATTAATGTGCAAAACAACCTTGACCCGGCGTATCAGTAACTTTACAGAATAGACTGGGCTGATGTGTAAAACTGGCTTGCCACATAAACATAATACTAGGCCTACAGTATATAAAATATAACTCAGGGCTCAACATTAAGGCTTTACATGTGCTTGTCCTTCGAACAAGTAAATCGGCCATTCTCTTGTCCAAGTAAAAATCCAGAAATCGGTTTAAATGTATGCTTCATCTTTTATTTTAAATTCTTAGATTTGATCAATAAATTCAATTGAAATAAAAAGACACTATGCTGTTACCAATACAATTAATTAATTTACACTGAAATATTACAACTGCATTAAATAATGTTATGAGATTGTTTTAAATATTTTTTGAAGATATAAATATGACATATTGGAAAGAATTATAGCCTACTTTTAAACACGAAACTAAACCACCAGTAGGGGGCGGCAGGTGACCGTCTTAATGAGTGAGTTATTGAGTCATTTATTCAAATGATTCGTTCAAACGGCTGAGTCGTTAAGGAATGAGGCAGTTGTTTAATGGGTCATTGAATCTTTGACTCAATCGATTCATTCAAAGCGCTGAATCATTCATTAATGCAGTTATGTGTTCAGGTGAGCTGCGCTGTGGTTCTTGGGATGTTTGTTTGGAACTATTTTCGCTGCTCAAATAGAACAAAAACAGTCAATATTGTGTCTAAAATGTAAGTGACTTGATATTAATGACTTGTTTATTGAACTGTCATATGAAATCAGTATCATGTTTTCAGTCGTGATGGTATTCAGCACTCGCGGTCACTGTGATGTTGCTTAACTCTATCATATCATAGGCTATGTTATAAATATAAAAACTCCACATTCATTTTTTAACCGCTCTATGTTCATTAAGTTTCTTTGTGTGATCTGCGCTCATTTGTTTCTATTTCTCCTCATGAGGCTGCGCGAGCCTCAACAGCACAACCGTATTACCAGTCAGCGGCTGTTGCCAACATAGTCCAAGTTTAGGAAACGTTTTTATTAAAACTTTAAAAAAGAATTCTGCATCTATTTTAGGTGTGCCAGCTGCCACTGTGGGTGGCACCGGCACACCCTGGCACACCCGTGGCTACGCCAGTGGATACTAGTCAGAACTGAATAGTAGATATCTAAATGACAGATCCCCATAGAAGTCAATGGCAAAACATTTTTGTTTGTTACTAGTAACAAAAGAATAGTTACTAGTGACTATCGAAATAAGTACTAGTATCTAATGAATAAGTACTAGTATCTATTTAATAGGTACTAGTATCTAATGAATAACTACTAGTATCTAATGAATAAGTACTAGTAACTAATGAATAAGTACTAGTATCTATTGAATAAGTACTAGTAGCTAATTGATAAGCACTAGTATCTAATACATAAGAACTAGTATCTAATGAATAAGTACTAGTATCTTTTGAATAAGTACTAGTACCTAAAGAATAAGCACTAGTATATATTGAATAAGTACTAGTAGCTAATTGATAAGCACTAGTATCTAATACATAAGAACTAGTATCTAATGAATAAGTACTAGTATCTAATAAATAAGGACTAGTATCTAATGAATAAGTAGTACCTAAAGAATAAGCACTAGTATCTGTTGAATAAGCACTAGTACTTAAATAATAAGCACTAGTCGCTAATGAATAAGTACTAGTACTTAATGGAATAGATACTAGTATCTAAAAAATAAGCAATAGTAGCATGAAAATAGAGACTAGTAGGTTAAAATGATTAAATGTTAAAATGGCTTGCCATAATCATTCTACTCGGAAGGAACTGAAGCGAGTAAGCCGGCGAAAACTCGTTTTGAAACAGCTTTCAAAAATGCGCGGTAACTGTTGAGCGGCTTAGTTGTACGTTACGTACGTAGCTTAACGTTCTTTTGTAAGTCCGTGATAGGCTGTTGCAGTGTAGATTCCCATCAATCAAACTAAATCACACCATTGTTTCTTTATATTTTTAATATTTTAATGATAAAGAATGCAACATTAATGCAACACAAAATTAGCAGCTATGATAATATTAAAATTAAATTAAAATTAAATTATCTGTGCCTCAAGTGGGGGGGCACAAGCATTTTTTGGGGCGGGCCTGGCCCCCTATGGCCCGCCCATAGCGTCGGGTCTGGTGATATGGACCAATCATATTCAAGCATTCTAAAGCCCCATAGTGTTATGTAATGTAATGTAGTGTAGTATAGCTAAAATTATATAATATAATGCCTGTAACTGGAGCCATACACTGAAGTCCACATCCATTGCTGCAGCATTTCTCATTGTTGGCACAGTCACTGTCATCGGCACACGACACGAAACGTATCCGGGCACACTTTCCTGGTTTATATGTTCTGCTTGGACACACTCCTGGCAGGGGCAGACTGGGCCACGATGGGTCGCTACACAACTTGGACTGGTCCATCGCTACGTAAATATATATAAAGAACGAATTATAGTAAATTTACGTAGCCTATCTTTCAGTCAGTCCAGACGAAATGCCAGCGCGGCCCAGGTGTGTCTCAAATTTAGCGTGCTCAGTCTCAGTGCAGCGGTCTGAAAGTATGGAGCGAATTATGTGCCATAATTAAACAAACAAATACAGCATTTTGCAAACAAACTCAATCTGCTTTGCAAAGGAAAAATCGACTCGCAAACAAACTCGATCTGCTTTCCAAAGGAAAAATCAACTCACAAACAAACTTGATCTGCTTTGTAAAGGAAAAATCGACTCGCAAACAAACATAAAGCAATGTTCAAGTACAAAGGTCAATTTGTGTGAAAATGCAGTGGAGTAACAAATATGTATTGTGTTTTGCAAATATAAATAAATGAGCCTAGATAATATTTCACAAATAAATACAAACCATCCTACAAATTGCATGTAACCTTTGAACAAATACCAAATCTAGTGCATACAAATGCATATCTGTCTGTTTTGATTGTGAGACACTTGGCTTTTTATGAGATCTCTCGGCTCGATTTTCTCACAAATGTGTCCAGGCAGATTTTCTCACAAATGTGTTCAGGCAGATTTTCTCACAAATGTGTTCAGGCAGATTTTCTCACAAATGCAGTTGAGCAACTTCCTCTTCTAAAACAGTAGATGGCGCTAAGATAGGGGATTAATTTAATGCTAGTCTCTGGGAGAAGCACTGATTTGAAACGTGTGCTTGCCTTTGCCTACAGCTGAGGAAAATAAGCGGTGAACAGGTGAGTTTCTATCTTACTGTATCTATAATTTACATTTTGAGGTTTTCTTTTGCAAAATGTTATTACATATATAGACAGAAATCCACATTAGTACTTAGTAGCACTTCACTCTAGGATAGATGAATCTATAAACTGAAAGCTCTGCCATCATAATGTTGTTTTTACATTTTTCCTATCGGACGCGTGCGAAATGACTAAATTAGTGATTGTGTCTACACTGAACAAGTCTATTTCTTTCATTCTCCATAAATTAATGAGAACATTTCATTTAATTGAAAGGAGGGTTTCATTTGTCTGTCCAAAATAATTTGGGCACTGCATATGTCTGAGGCAAGTTAAGAAACAATTGTATATTGTTTGATTTGTTCATTAATTTTTTATTACATTAACAGTTAAGCTGACTGAATTCCAACTAAATAAATAAATAAGTGGGACCCTCCTTTTTAAATTAAATGTTCTCATTGGATAACTCATATGGAGAACAAAAGAAATAGACGTTCAGTAAATGTAACGTTTTTACAAAAATGTAAAAAAGCAACATATGATCGCAGAGCTTTCAGCTTCCTCTATCCTAGAGAGAGTGAAGTGCTAATGTGGATTTCTGTCTATATATGTAATAACATTTTGCAAAAGAAAACCTCAAAAAGGTAAATTATAGATACAGTAAGATAGAAACTCACCTGTTCACCGCTTATTTTCCTCAGCTGTAGGCAAAGGCAAGCACGCGTTTCAAATCAGTGCTTCTCCCAGAGACTAGCATTAAATTAATCCCCTATCTTAGCGCCATCTACTGTTTTAGAAGAGGAAGTTGCTCAACTGCATTTGTGAGAAAATCTGCCTGAACACATTTGTGAGAAAATCTGCCTGAACACATTTGTGAGAAAATCTGCCTGGACACATTTGTGAGAAAATCGAGCCGAGAGATCTCATAAAAAGCCAAGAGTCTCACAATCAAAACAGACAGATATGCATTTGTATGCACTGGATTTGGTATTTGTTCAAAGGTTACATGCAATTTGTAGGATGGTTTCTATTTATTTGTGAAATATTATCTAGGCTCATTTATTTATATTTGCAAAACACAATACATATTTGTTACTCCACTGCATTTTCGCACAAATTGACCTTTGTACTTGAACATTGCTTTATGTTTGTTTGCGAGTCGATTTTTCCTTTGCAAAGCAGATCGAGTTTGTTTGCAAAATGCTGTATTTGTTTGTTTAATTATGGCACATAATTCGCTCCATATAAAAGCGCTCATCAATGTCAAAATGTTTGATGGCCAATCAAATCGAAGAAGGCGGGATTTACTGTCCACAGAAACTGAGCAGCGCGGCACTTTTTAAGAATCTGAGCTGTGGTATGATAAGCAGCTGAACATGTAGAGACAATACATCAATATTTGCCAAATGGTTACGATAAAAAAAAAAAAAAGTTAAACGATCAACATTAATTTCCAGGGATGCAAACTACTACTGACCTGCTTTTCTATCTTATGCCATTACATTATTTGTCACATGCACAAAGAAACATTACAGTTTTCAGTATATCAGACAGAAGATAAGTGGAA
Source organism: Gila orcuttii (assembly GCA_026230005.1). Taxonomy (NCBI): domain Eukaryota; kingdom Metazoa; phylum Chordata; class Actinopteri; order Cypriniformes; family Leuciscidae; genus Gila; species Gila orcuttii. The sequence continues at coordinate 29,361,944 of JAPDVR010000021.1, forward strand.
TTACTGAGGAAATCCTGGAAACAGATACATACATTCACTCTTATCTAAGAAAATAATAAAACTCAAAATATAATTCTCGGTCCGTGTACGTTTGAATAATTTGTTATCTCGTTTTTAACTTCTAAACGGAACATAAACAAATCTCGCGTAGTTTTTTCATATTTTTTTGTTTGTTTTGTTTTTATCACACTTCTAATCCATGAAATGCAAAAACAATAAAAAACAAAATGGATAAACAGCTTGAATATTCGATCTTTACATGGGCAGGAATAAATTATCCTTTCCACTGATTGGTCAAGCAAAGATCAAGCCGTGCTTTCAGTAGTTCTTACTCAGTTTTGCGCACCAGAATAATTAGTCATCTGATACAGTTGAATGGATTATTACAGAGTTTATTGCAAATAACTTTAATCTCTTTCTCATCAGAGCCAGCTTAAATGGCGCAACACAAACCGTACCAGGGCAGAGCATAGCTTTCTTCTGTGTTACTACACATTAATTTGCGTGCCATGAAATAGCCTACTAATTTATCGTATTAAATAATAATTTACGTGGCATCTGCTCTCACAACTACCAATTTTATTTAGCTGACCAACTTTCAAAATCTGTGTGAGGCAGTTGTTATAGCGAATACCTACCCCTTCAGGCTGATTTAAGACCCCGACGCGAAAATCAGCCTGTCGGGGTTGTATTCGCTAAAACAACCGCCTCGCTCTACATTATCCGTTACACATCGCATCTGCTGTCACAACTACCCCTATTTGGCACACCGCCTGTTTTATTTATCAACTCTTAAATTGTGTGTACCAAAACTGCGCGACTGAGAATGTATTTATTTACATTGTAGTGAAGTGCAGAGTAGCCTGACCGTTGTTTTGAGCAATACACTGAGTTTATTTCATTAACACTGAGTTTTAATGCCAATCAAAACAATGTTTCTTTTTTTTCTGCCAGCTAAAAACGTCTAAAGCAAAGTCACAGATCAATGTGTGACTCGCAGCATAGGCGCAAAGAGTAGTGGTTCATTCCTGAATGAATGCGAGTCTTTGAACAAATCGGTTGAGTAAGTGATTCACCAGCCATACAGCCTTTTAATACTGAATGAATCAGCTGATACTGAGTGAATCGACTGAATAAAATGACTCATTCAATAACACAGTGACTTGCTGCCACCTACTGGCAATATTTCAGAATCGTTTCAGAGAAGCCATTTCAGTGAATGCAGAATGAATTTTTCACTGTAAAAAAATATATTTGGAAGTTGTATATATTATTGGAATACGTTTTACAACAAATAACTATTTCAGTCTTCCTACTTTTAAAATGTTTTTTTCAATGTGTAACTTGCTGTTTCATTGTAATTTATTTTTTAACTTCACTGGCCATTTCTGATCTAAAACTGTTTCTGATCTAAAGCAAGAAACACCTTGAGTGTGCATTATTTTCTAATAATTCAATGGACCGGAGTCAATTATTCTGCTTATAATTACAGTAGGCCTATTTCCAAAACAAAAACATGAAAATAATTTGTTGTTTTTATCCTACTGTTAACTATAGCCTATTTATTTGCTTGGTCAGTGTCATTGTGGGTTTTGTTTTTTTTGCTGTTGTTGCTGTAAGGACCTTTAAATTAACTGAAATCATTTGGCAAAGTGATATTGACCAATCATATTCAAGCATTCATACAGCCCCATAGTGTTATGTAATGTAATGTTTTAATGTAATGTAGTGTAGTATAGCTAATATAATATAATATAAAAATACCTGTAACTGGAGCCATACACTGAAGTCCACATCCATTGCTGCAGCATTTCTCATTGTTGGCACAGTCACTGTCATCGGCACACGACACGAAATGTATCCGGGCACACATTCCTGGTTTATATGTTCTGCTTGGACACACTCCTGGCAGGGGCAGACTGGGCATCTGGTTCACCTGGAGTTTTCCTGGTTGGTCACTGTACAACTTGGGCCAGTCCATTGCTACGTAAATATATATATATATATATATATATATATATATATATATATATATATATATATATATATATATATATATATATATATATATATATATAAATAAAGAACGAATTATAGTAAATGTACGTAGCCTATCTTTCCATCAGCCCAGACGAATGGCCAGCGCGGCCTAGTTGTGTCAATCTGAATCTGAGCTGAGGTATTAAGATAAGCAGCTGAACACGCAGAGACAATACATACAGTTTTGCCAAATGGTTAAACGAAAAGTTAAAAGACCAACGCAAACTACTACTGAACTGCATTTCTCAAACAATGCACAAAAAAACATTACAGTTTTCAGAATATCAGACAGAAGATAAGAGTGAATGTATGTATCTGTTTCCAGGATTTCTTCATTAATTTCACTTGTCTAAGAAAATAGTAAAACTCAAAATATTATTCTCAAACTTACTCTGGAGCATGCTAAATCTTACGACTTTCACTTTAATTCTGTGATTATGAAAGTGTCAAGCCTATTTAAAATATTATTTGGTAATTGGTTCACATTCTATGTGAATATTGTAAACTGTAATTTATTCCTGTGATCAAAGCTGAATTTTCAGCTTCATTACTCCAGTATTTAGTGTCATATATGATCCTACAGAAATCATTTTGATATGCTGATTTGGTGCTCAATTATTATCAGTTACTATTTGTGCTCAATTATTAATAATGGTTATTTTTATTTGGAATGCTGAAAAAATTTATTTGCGTATTCATATTTTTGTGGAAACTGTGTATCATTGTTTTCAACATTGATAATAATCAGACATGTTTGAGCATTAAATCAGCATATTAAAATAATTTCTGTAGGATCATGTGACACTGAAGACTGCAGTGATGATGCTGAGAATTCAGCTTTGATCACAGGAATACATTTTGCAAAATGTTCAAATAGAAAAAAAGCTATTTTTCAATTTTAACAATATTTTGCAATAATAATGATTTTACTGCATTTGTCATCATTATAAGAATTTTTACACTCTTTTCCACAATTGGAGCTCTATTCTATAAAATGAAAGATGTCAAGCTCCTGAAAGGACAAATACTATAACCACTAGAAAGGCACCATAAAATCAGTACACATTCTGCACTACATTCTAAGTCAGGGGTCTCCAACACGTCGCTCGCGAGCTACCAGTAGCTCGTGGCCTGATTGGAGGTAGCTCGCCAAGGGGCCGTTTACATATCGCATCTTTTGCGCGCAAGTTCGTTATTTCAAATGTAGGAAGCTCATAATTGAAGCGACGCGCTCATTTTTTCCAGGCGTAGCGAGATGAAAAAATCCATTAGCTACTAAAACTTCTTTGTCGTTGTGGAGAGCGCAGTGCATTGTTGCATAGCAACGACAGACGCCACGGGAAAATCAGACCGAATTTTACTATTAATAATAAAAGATAAGCTAATGTGCATTGTAAATGTCAGTAATTTATCTTTTTTGACTCATTCTTTTTATAAAAATGATTTAAAGGCTGAAGGTTATGAAGGATATGCGAGGTTTCTTTTTATAAATCTTTTTTGTCAAAACTTTATTTGAACTTGTAGGCTACATGTTAGTAGATAACATGTCGCAAGACACTCCTTTAAAATCTGGCCATCATTTTTAATGTTGTTATTTTAATGTTTATGTAAACAAAGTGCATATTAACGCTAATTATATTTGTTATTTGCTGGTTTTCGACATAAAACTTGGTGAATTGATTTTATTGTGTAGTATTAGTAGCCTACTCTGAACAGGATTCTGTGAAAACCGTGATCATTTTGGTCACTATAATCATGAAATGAAATTTTCATGCCATTTCATCTCTAGTTAAGATGCACTATAAAATCAATTATAATTATGTGTTTTTACAGTATAATATGCAAAGTACAATTTTCTTTAAAAAAATTAATCTCTGATTCTGTTCTTTTCTCTGACATTTAAGGGTGACATATATAGGCCTACAAAAACTCTTTTAGGTCTAAAACAGTTTAGATAGTTGTTAATATGAGAGTTATGAGACATTATTTAAGAGATTTAAGTATTGTATTACGAGTAGCTCTCGGCCACTATCTTTTTTAAAAAGTAGCTCTCAAATGAAAAAAGGTTGGAGACCCCTGTTCTAAGTCTTCTAGACCAGGTCTTCTCACAGCTGTCCCAAGGATCCACCGCTCTACACATTTTGTATGTCTCCCTTATTTACCACACATGATCAGATCATCAGCTAATTAGATGAGAAGTGTACTAAGACTGTTAGATAGAGAGACTGAGACCAGGATTGAAAACCACTATTTTAGACCATACCAGAGCATTGTGTTATATGGGCTGATGTATTGAACTTTAGAGATATTAAACTGTGCCTCTATGTAAAAAATTATTAAAATTATTTACTATTTACCACACCAGGAAAGACAAATTATGATGTAAAGACATACACCAGTCATTCATTAATGTTAATAAGCATTTCAATTAAAAATTTAAATAGCATTTATATTTCTGTATTGTGTTAAAATTTTATGTTAGTAAGTGCTGTTAAAAATTGCTTTGTGTATAATGAGCAGGTGGGTGGACTTGTTGTGGACCGGTTGTAGTGGGCCGCTCTGTGCCAGAAAGTCCAGGGCCACTTTATAGCCCCAGTCCGCCCTGTAATATTACATAATATAAAAATACCTGTAACTGGAGCCATACACTGAAGTCCACATCCATTGCTGCAGCATTTCTCATTGTTGGCACAGTCATTGTCATCGGCACACGACACGAAACGTATCATGAAACACACTTCTGCTTCATATTTTCTGCTTGGACACACGCCTGGGTTTGCTGTTATACAAACACATGACAAAGAAGCCATATCACTGAAAGCTGAATGGCTTTTTCACTGGAGTTTTTGGTTCTTTTGATGAATTCAGATGAATAGATGAATAATTGAAATCATTTGGCAAAGTGATATGGACATGTAATGTGGTCAAGACCTGCCTGGAACTACTTTAGCCGTGTGTTTCCCTGAAAACGCATTCAACTGGAAGAAGGGGGCCCAAAATTCTTGCATACCACCCCATCCCCCCTTAAGACTCTTAATGGCGCCCCTGCCCGTAGCATATATAATATAATATAATATAATATAATACCTGTAACTGGAGCCGTACATTGACGTCCACCACATGCAGTGCTGCAGCATTTCTCTTTTTTGGGACACTCACTGTCATCGGCACACAACACTAACCCCTTCCTTTTACACCTTACTTCATAGTTTGTCCTTGGACACACTCCTGGCTTTACTGTTATACAGACACATGAGAGAGTGAAAATGAGCCCTGATATATTGAAGAGAACAGGTAAATGTGACATTTATTATAATGAGTTTTTGTGAAGATTGATTTAAGTTCACTTAAATTATAATTTGTTATATTTTTAAAGCCTAATAAATGTGCGTTTCCCTGAAAATAATTGCACACCTTAGAATCTTCATCAACCAATCAGTTTCAAGCATTCAACAGCCCTGTAGTATAATGTAATGTAATGTAATGTAATACCTGTAACTGGAGCCGTACACTGACGTCCACCGCATGCAGTGCTGCAGCATTTCTCATTGTTGGGACACTCACTGTCATCGGCACACAACTCTTCACCCTTCATGAAACACATCACTTCTACATATTCTGTGCTTGGACACACTCCTGGCTTTGCTGTTATACAGACACATGACAGAGAAGCCATATCACTGAATGTTGAATGAATCTTTCACTGTAAAAAATGATTTTTGGATGTTGTAAATATTATTGGAATACGTTTTACAAGAAAGAACTATTTCAGTCTTTTTTACTCAACTTTTTCTTTTATTCAATGTATTACTTGCTGTTCTTCTGTTTCTAATTATTTTTTAACTTTTCTAGCAATTTCTGATCTACAAATGTTTCTGATCTAAAATGCAAACACCTCGGGTCCATTATTCCGCTTATCATTATTTCCAAAAAACATGGAAATAATTTGTTGTTTTTATCCTATTGTTTACTACATTTATTTGCTTGGTAAGTGTTGTCGTGGGTTTTGGTTATTTTGCTCAGTGGCAAGAGCATGGCGGGGGACAGAGGAGGCTTGAGCCCCTGTAATCGTGAAAGTGCCCTATTAGGTCGTATTGCGGTGCCCTGCGGAACGCTTTCTCTCCAATCAACCAATAAACCCAATATCACACTCATAGCCATGCGATACGGCTGTATATCAGACCGCTGTGATACCTGTGATTAGTTGCATCCGGTTTGAGCGTACGCTGGTGTGTCTGACTGCCGCTGCTCTCCGGCTTGATCCTTTTGAACTTTTAAATTAGTACTGGTTTGGTTTTTAACTAGTGCTGGGCAACGATTAAAATTTTTAATCGCGATTAATCGCATTGTTATGCGCAAAATTGAATAATGACTTCTAAAGTAGTGTATTGCGCACTTTTGATTTAAATGTACTGCTATATACACAAAAGTGCAATAACTTTAAACAAATAAGGTGCTTTTATACCAGCAGTATTATATTTAAACAAAGCTATTTGCCACTGCCAGGGCATTACCTTTTATCTAGTTTGTTAAAACGAGTCCAGTTTTCTTGTTTTTTTTCTGAACAGGTATCAACAGGTATCTTTTATCAGGGAGCAGCAGAAACAGTCTATGTAGTAGTCAGAGGTCATGATCACTACTATATAAGTCGACCAACGTTACTTATAGTAGCTTAGGTTTGGTCATGCCATGGTTTCCCACGTAAGATTACATTAAACAGAGTAAAAAAAACAATTTATACTTTATACTTACGCTGTTGCTGTGTAGCGCGCGTACACTTCGGCGTACCCTGACGTGCACCTCTCCAAAAATGTAACGTCAATTCTACGTGTACCGCAAGCGCTGTGATTGCTAGAACCGCTCCCCGGGTTTCACATGCTCCCTCTGCATGTGTAATTGCGCGTCAACGCGGACAACGACGCAGAGATATAAATGAAAACCAACGCGTAGTCTATAGCGTATTGTCTTCGGCGTAAGTCCGACGCATTAGTATAAATCAGCCAAGAGTGAGGTGAAGTGGTCGAGTACAAGGTGCAGCGACAAGCGGGTGCGTTGCTGTGAAACCTTTGCGGTCATGCTCGCCTCAAGCACGCGCCCGCGCCCGCTCGTTGCCGAAGTTGAATTGTCTATAACTTTTTATAAAGGACGCGCAGCACAAATCATTAGAAGAGAGACTGATCCTCGGCTCGCTGTTAGTGAGTTTCCAGAATCTAAATAGTTATTATCTATAGGTTTTATAGGTAATATCCATAGAGCGCCTGTCATTCACTCGCGGAGCGCAACCCTTTAACTGTTCACCAGAGAGAACCTGCCTCTCTCCACTGCTTGTTTGGGTGGGTTATTTGCTGGCTGACCAACATCCCACCCCTCCTGTGATCATGGTTTGACTGTAGGCCTATGTGTATTCAGGGCCTATGTGTATTCAGAGCCAGTAAGCAACGGACTTTCAAAATAATAATAATAAAAAAAAACTGCGTTAACGTGCGATAAAAAAATTGTCGCCATTAATTAATAAATGTGTTAACGCGATAATAACGCGTTAACTTGCCCAGCCCTATTTTTAACAAAAAAAAAATTTCAGAGCAGTCGACCCCAGGCCTCTGCAAGCCCGTCCAAGCACAAGCCAGCAAGTGCGCAGCATTTATATTATATTTTGGCGCAACCCTATTCGGATTCAAAGGAATACCTGAACTACCTGATGGCCTTTCATCCACTAAAACTCCAGCTCACCTCGGATGAGGATTGGCACTCGCTGGCTTGTGTTTGGATGGACTTTCGGCGTTGTGGGACCGACTGCTTTCGGCTGGATGATCAGCTGCTAGTCGCGGAGTTCGCCTGAAATACCAGCCGGCCTTTCATCCACTACAACATCAGCTTTGTATCCATATTTAAAACTTTATTGACTAAAATAACTAGCTTCCGGCAGACGGTCTACTCAAGTCGACTTACGGCAAAAAATAACACTTGACAATGTATGACAGAGTACTTCCGCGTTTGTCATTACTTTGTTCGCCAGGTCAAGTGTTACTCTTTTGCTGTAAATCGATGCTAACGGCCGTCTGCCGGAAGCTAGTTTGATGATGGATGGATGGATGCACTTTGATGGACTTTTATTATAACTCCGATTATACGTCTGAAAGAAGAATGTAATTTACACCTAGGCTGGCTGGAGGGTGAGTAAATCATTAGCTAATTTTCATTTTTGGGTGAACTATCCCTTTAAGGCTTAATATAAATAAAATTCACCCCCCTCACAGTTGTCATGAAGGGAAAAATTAGCTATATAGACCAAAACCACTTTTTGTACCAGGCTGTAAACATTTTTTTTCTGATGTAAAGTTGGGCATATTAACATGGGGGGTCTATGGGTTTGAGTATCTTTTGAAACCTGTCTCTAGTGGCCAGTCGATGAATTGCAGTTTAAGTCACTTCCGTGTTGGATTCAAGAGAGAGACCGGAAGATTGCCACATGTGCTGCGTCCCAATTCGCCTACTTATACTACGCCCTAAAAGTATGTACTCTTTTTGTGAAGAAAAAGTACATACTTTTGAGTGTGTAGCAAAAGAGTAGGCAAGCTTTGGGACATACTATCATGTCATCTTTAACGGACAGATCTGTTGCGTGCATCCTGTCACCGTAAACTGCCCTGTCAATCATCTTGTCACAGTTAAAATCCTCCATTCAATCTAATTTGATTTCCTACCGTTTCGGAGAGCACATTCATCTGCCAGTCGTGGTTCTTTCATGCGGAGACTCTCCTCATGTGTTTGCAATTTGAATATAATGATGCATTTAAAAGGTAATGGCTAAACGTATCTTTACAAAAGTTCACAATGCTGCTGCAGATGCAATAGAATGTAGACAACGTTGAATAAATACATTTTCGTCAGGTTAGATACTGATAATTAATCACTCAAACCCCTTTATCTAAATCTCTCTAACCGCCGGACTTGCGCGTCCTCCATGTCTGTAGTTTAACACTTTTCACTCGTGTTTGTAGTTCTAACCGAATCCAACACGCGATGGGTTGTGGGCAATATTAGCCGTTAGAGTGTGCATCGATCTGCACTTAATAGTAGAAATAGTAGACCATCCGGGTATCTTTGGAACACTCATTTCAACATACTACGATTTGGGACGTACTAATTCTATTTTCGAATACTATTTAGGACGTATAGTATGCGAATTGGGACACACCCATGGTCTTGACACCGGAGCACGAGCGCTTGAAGCTCCGCCCTCTTCTTGAAAGGGCACAGGCTCATTTGCATTTAAATACACACAAAACTGAACGTTTTTTCCTCACCCCCAAAAAGTGGCAAATTTTAAATGCTGTAAAAAATGATCTGTGGGGACACACTCTGGGGACATCAGAGACTTATTTTAGATCTTATAAAAAGGGGCATAATTGATGCCCTTTAATGTTAATGATAATAATTTCAATAAAAAAATTAAATAGCATTTATATTTCTGTATTGTGTTTGTGTAATTTTATGTTAGTAAGTACTGTTAAAAATTGCTTTGTGTATAATGAGCTGGTGGGTGGATTTGTTGTGGACCGGTTGTAGTGGGCCGCTCTGTGCCAGAAAGTCCAGGGCCACTTTATAGCCTTAGTCCACCCAGTAATATAATATAAAAATACCTGTATCTGGAGCCATACATTGATGTCCACATCCATTGCTGCAGCATTTCTCATTGTTGGCACAGTCATTGTCATCGGCACACGGCATAAAACGTATCCAGGCACACACTTCTGCTTCATATTTTGAGCTTGGACACACGCCTGGCTTTACTGTTGTACAGACACATGACAAAGAAGCCATATCACTGAATGCTGAATGTCTTTTTCACTGGAGTTTTTGGTTCTTTTGCTGTTGTTGCTGTAAGGACCTTTGAAATAACTGAAATAATTGACAAGCCATGTGCTCACAACTGTTACAATATAGGTCAGCCAATAGAGGGCACCAGTGAGCTATCTTAGGATGGGGGCGAGACGACGAGGGAGAGTGTTAGAAAGCATAGGGAAGCACATGCATAGCTAAGTGAAGTGAGCTGAATAAAAGCTAGTGTTTGACGCATCATGAGTCTCGTTAATGAACATGAAACATGGTGTCAGAAGTCAGAACCAACGAAGACCGCTCAAGCCGAACAAGTAAGTACATAGTAGACATACTGATGGACAACGTATTTGTTAATTAAGTTACTCGTTCAGTCAAGTCAGATCAACAGCTAGCAACCATGGCATACAGCATCCCGGTTCCAGAACCCATGGACATAAAAGGTGATACATACAGCAACTGGGCGTTTTCCGTGCACAATGGGACAATTATGAGATTGCCATGGGCCTGGATAAAAAAGACAAAAAACATTTGAGTTGCTACGCTATTGACAGTGATGGGAAAAGAGTGCCATCAACTTCAACGCCATCTACACATGCCGTCGGCAGACAGGGAGGATCCGACTAAAATACTAGATGCATTACAGTCACATTTTGAACCATGCAAGAACGTGATCTACGAAAGGTTTGTGTTTATTGACTGTAAACAAACTCAGTGTGAGACAGCAGAACAGTTTATTGCAAAGCTAAGGAAGTTAGCAGATACATGTGAATTTGGTGAATTAAGAGAAGAGCTGATCCGTGAGCGGCTGGTCATAGGCACAAAGGATTCAAGTGCACAAGCACGGATGTTACGCGAACCAAAGCTCACACTAAACACGGCTATAGACATGTGTCGCGCGAGTGAACAGGCGCAACTGCAAATACAGAAAATAAGCGGAGCGGGATGACGTCATCAACTTCACTTCCCGAGAAAACTACTCTGAACGCGGCAGACAGGGATACAAACAGACAAACATATCTGAGGATTACAGAAAAAGGCAACATAACTCATGCCATTACTGTGGATCACTGCATGCAAAAGCCAAATGCACCGCTTATGGTGTAACCTGTAAAACGTGTGGCAAACAAAATCATTTTGCACGTGTTTGCAAACAAAGACAACACAAACCACAGCTGAACTTAGTAAAGGAAGACATCCAGTCTGAAGAACAAGCAGATGCAATGTGGTACATCTCACATGTAAATTGTATGCAAGCCAACCAAAGTCAATGGTTTATAAATCTGAAGCTGACCCCACACAATGTAAAGTCATTCAATGACAATTCCCATTATACCCTGAAGTGCCAGCTAGACACAGGTTCCACAGTCAATGTAATCGGTTTTCGGGACCTCCAACGCTTACTGCAAGACGGCAATCCAGCTTTAATGCCCAGCAAAGCCACACTCAAGCTGTATAATGGCACGCTAATCAAGCCTAAGGGTGAATGTGACCTCAAAGCAGACTATGAAGGGCACATATACATCCTCAAATTTCAAGTAATGGACACATCACATATACCACTGCTTTCAGCTGAAACCAGCCAGAAACTCAATCTACTTCAAATAAACACCAACCATGTAATACACAATATTGACACGAAAGAGGTGTCAGGCCCACCCAACACAATGGATGAAATCATCTCCCAGGAGAGCTACACCTTGAGATTGACCCCACAGTCCAGCCTGTGCAGCAGTTACCAAGACGGATTCCTATTCCCATCAAATCAAAAATTATCAAAGCCATTCAGGAAATGGAATAAAAGGGGATCATCTAAAGTTACGGAACCGACTCCGTGGATAAGCAACATGGTGGTTATAGAAAAAAATGACAAGCTGCGCATATGCATCGATCCTACCCCATTGAACAAAGCTTTGCTCAGATCAAACTTCCAAATTCCCACAATTGAAGAAATTCTTCCAGAAATAACCAATGCAAAAATATTCACAGTTCTTGATGCTAAAGATGGCTACTGGCAAATAAAGCTGGATGAGGCCACCAGCTACCTCAACACATTTTGGACGCCTGAAGGAAGATACAGATGGCTTCGGATGCCGTTCGGAATAAAACCGGCAGCTGAAGAGTACCAAAGGAGACAGCATGAAGCATTGCAGGGTCTTAGAGGAGTCAGTGTAATTGCAGTTGACATTCTTGTCTATGGGTGTGGCAACACTACAAAAGATGTAATGGCAGATCATGACAAGAACATCTCAGCCCTACCACAGAGAGCTAGGGAAGTCAATTTGAAGCTGAACAGAAAGAAACTTCGGCTGAAGCTCCCTAGTGTGACGTACATGGGTCACCTCCTCACAAATGAAGGCTTACGCCCGGACCCCCAGAAAATAACCGCAATCCAGAACATGCAAACACCGACCGATGTAAAATCCCTCCAAAGGATTTTGGGGTTTGTAAACTACTTGTCAAAGTTCCTGCCCCGTCTGTCAGACATATGTGAACTAGAGATGCTCCGATCAGCATTTTTGGGGCCGATTACCGATAACCAAAATCATGATCTGCCGATTGCCGATCACTGCCGATCACAGAATGGCTGGGGAATGGGAATCTTTTATCTATAATCTAGCAGAGTTTGCACAATTTGTCGAAATGTGTTTCTGTTTATTTAATTGTATTTAGAAAATCAGATGTCTTAAGGCTACTGTAGGCCAGCTTTCCCAAATAAGGCAGAGTAACATTAAATTATTCCAAACAAAGAGGGGTCAGGCAGACCAACACACATCAGATCAGCCTAATGGGAGATGATCAAGTTACACTTAGGCATATTTGGAAATTGTAGCCTCTTAATACACCCACTACATTTACTAATTGGCAACAAAATGTACAACTTGTTACACCAAAACTGGCTACTGACAAAAGGACAAAACTATGGCAAGTTTTTTTCTGTTATTATTATGAACGTCTGATGTAGTTGAGCAGAATGCTCTTTTATGAAGTTACTTCATTAAAGGACATATTTAATGAGATTATGCCTGAAAAGGTTTTGGATTTTTTATCATATGTTCATTTAAAAATATATATTGTATAAAATGACTTCTTGTTTATATTTGTTTTGTTTTATTGTATTTATATGATATTTGTATTTTTATAATTGAATTTTTGCCATGAAAATAGCTTTGAATGCTGACATGGCATTAAATAAAATAATCTGAATCTGATGTAGTTGAGGAACCAACTACGTCAGATAAAAAAAAAAAAAATACCACCACCACTTTTGAAACATCTCGGGGCACGAATGTACCAATACAAATAAATAAAAACATCTCCAGTTAACTCAGAGCATTCATTTTGTTCATTTGTTAAATAAGAGGCGATCTAGCGCTGAAATGTTTTTTTTTTTATCAAGTGATCAAAGTGCTCGTTGCCGCAGCGATCAGTGGCGCAGATATCGCGTTCTGTTGTGGCTCGCGCGGTGCACGGTCTTCACTCGGACGCGCGCTTCAATCCGTTGGGAGACTCCCTATTCGTTCCGGTGAAGGAGAACTCATGTTGCCACTGCCAAGCTCCACTCTGCTGTTGTGTGCCCATGCGCCACGCATGCAGGTGGGAAAAAGTCGCGCGAGTAATTTACGTCACGTGATCGGCTTTTTTGATCGGCGCTTTTGGGGTTCGCCGATCAATCTATTTTTAGCCAATATCGGCCGATCATGATCGGCGTCCGATCAATCGGAGCATCCCTAATGTGAACCTCTCAGACGGCTGACAGACAAGGATGTTGACTGGACGTGGCTACAAAAGCATGATGCTGCTCTGGAGTAGATCAAAGATTTAGTCACTCACTACCCTGTACTGAAATACTATGACATCAAAGAGGAGGTCACACTGCAATGTGATGCCAGTGAGAAAGGCTTAGGTGCAGCCCTCCTACAGAATGGACAACATGTAGCATTTGCGTCCAGGACACTGACCCCAACAGAACAACAATATGCTCAGATTGAGAAAGAATGCCTTGCCATTGTCTTTGTGTGTGATAAATTTGACCAGTATATACATGGAAGAGAGCACATCACTGTACATAGTGATCACAGACCACTTGAAGCAATCTTCAAAAAACCCTTGCTGACAGCACCCAAGCGGTTACAGAGGATGCTATTGAGGTTACAAAGATATCAGATACACCTGCAGTACAAACCAGGCAAGGATTTGCATGTCGCCGACTTCCTCTCTAGAGCACCTCAGACGAGCATGACACACTCACAAATGCAGACACCAGCCTCAGTATACGCAATGGGTCTTACCTCACATGACTTTGAACAAGTTAGCCATTCCAGCGGTGTCAATATCTCCACAAAAACACTGGAAACCATCAAAACACACTCTGCCAAAGACACGCTATTCCAAAAACTACATGCCTGTATTAAAACCGGTTGGCCCAACCACAAATGTGCTGTCAACGGCTTATTGCGACCATTCTGGACTTTCAAGGAGGAACTAGCCAGTGACAGTGGCCTAATATTCAAAGGACAGAGGATTCTCATTCCTGAAGCTCTGCGGCCTGTTTTTTTTAGAAAAAATCCACACGGGACACTCTGGAATTGAGGCTAGCCTGAGAAAGGCTCGAGAGGCAGTTTTCTGGCCTGGCATCACAGATGAAGTCAAAAACTTTGTCAGCAGTTGTGCCACATGCAACACTATCCATGTGAAACAGCAAAAAGAAACATTGATTCCACACAAAATACCTCACCTTCCATGGTCTAAAATAGGAATGGATCTATTTACTGCAAACGACTCCATGTTCCTAATTATGGTGGATTACTATTCTGACTACTGGGAGATAGACAGCATGCCAGATTACACCTCATCCACAGTCATTGAGTGCTGCAAAAGACAGTTCAGCAGACATGGCATTCCCCTTGAGGTTTTCACAGACAACGGACCGCCATTCAGTAGCATGGACTTTCAAGAATTCGCAGAGGAATGTGACTTTAACCATGTCACATCATCACCATATCACAGCCAAAGCAACGGTAAAGCAGAGTCAGCTGTAAAAATAGCAAAAACACTGATAAAAAAGTCCACTTTGGAAGGGGGAGACCTCTGGAAATCAGTTCTGGCATGGAGAAACACCCCAACAGATGGCCTTGATAGCCCTACAATTCAAAGGCTCATGTCACGGAGAACACGCACCACACTGCCTACTGGAGAGGCCCTTCTGCATCTTAAAGTGGTGCAAGACGTTGTCACAAGAAAGGTAGCCAAGCGAGCAGCAGTGAAGCAACGCTATGACACTACAGCACGCGACATGCCAAGCATAATTCAAGGGCAGACAGTGCGGGTCCTTCACCCCAATAACCCAACCAGTACGTGGGCGCTTGGCATCTGCATTGATCAGCTCAGTGACCGTTCCTACATACTGTCGGAAATACCGTAGCAACAGAAAAGACATTCGTCCCGTGCCTGAACAGCTCAAAGTCACCTTACCAGCAGACCAACCCACCGTAAATGAGGATTACTGGGGGACAGGAGAGTTTTCAGAGAAAACTGCACAGCAAATAACAAACAAAGAAGCTACCGTACCACTCACAGTCCCAGTTCTAAGACACACAAGAACCAGGTCATAACATAAAACCAACATAAAAATGCCTGCTAGATACTCTACGGACTATGTTATGTAAAACAACAGAAAAAACAGATCGTTTTGTTCAACCTGTTAATCTGTAAAATGGGTTTTCTGATTAAGTTGGGTTATGTTGTGTTGTTCAATTTCAAGAACTTTCCTTTGTTATGTGAAGGGAGATGTTACGATATAGGTCAGCCAATAGAGGGCACCAGTGAGCTATCTTAGGATGGGGGCGAGACAACGAGGGAGAGTGTTAGAAAGCATAGGGAAGCACATGAATAGCTAAGTGAAGTGAGTTGAATAAAAGCTAGTGTTTGACCCATCATGAGTCTCGTTAATGAACATGAAACAACAACCAACAGGACTAGAACACAAGCACGTGGCCAGTAAAACAAATCACCAGCCATGTGCTAACACAAAACGAGACATGAACACGCAGCTAATGAAAACACTAAGCCACGTGTTCACACAAAACATGACAACATGAAAGCACACAGCTAGTGGAAAACACAAGCTGCGTGCTACACAGCACAAGACAAAACATGACATGAAAGCACGCGGCCGATGTAAACACGAGCAGCATGCTACACAAAACACAACACACGTGGACAGAAGAGCGTACGGCCCGAGCGAACTCGAAACCGCACACTCACACGACGAGACAGAGAGCATGAGAACGAGCTTAAGCTCATCATGTGCGCTCACAACAGAGGACAAACAAGTGGAGCATGAATGTCCAAATCCCGACGCAGAACAAAAACCAGACTAGACAGGTGTGCCGGGATCCAAACACCACGCCCCGCACATGTAACAAGGCATACAGACAAGAGAGCGCACGGCTCGAGAACGCTCGAAGCTGCGCGCCCACACTAAGACATGACAAAACAGGAGTGTCAGAGCTCTGTCACAAAAACCAAGAAATAAACTAGACAGAAGTGACAGAACCCTGACACAGAGTAATGAGGTCAAGACCTGCCTGGAACTAGCCGTGCGTTTCCCTGAAAATATATTTTCTTAGGTGAGAATACAGTTATTTAGACATCAAATATGCGACTTATATATAATCATAGTGCATATTTGACAATCTGTTTATGTTTTCAGAGATTGAGCTCCAGACCGTCAGCGGCCGTTCAGCGCTCATGTACCCGCTGTCCCGCAGAGAACAGCTTTATTTTGGCTAGTCCATCTGGAATTTGCCGCTGGCTCTTATGTAGATCGCGTTTAAACATAAGGTATAATTGTTTGGGGTATATAACATTTATTCATCTATTACTTGTTCCAGAGCAAATCAATTTACCTAAAGGTAGTTTCATAATTATATTTTCTATTTAACTGAAATCCTCTGTTTTTGACTGAACTGTTTGCTTGTGTTTATTTTCTATTGTACAAAGACTTTTATATTGAAAGGACGAAACAAGGTTGTAAACAATAAGACGCAACCCACAAATGCATTGACCAGCGCTGTCATGGGAAATCCTCTTAACTGTTAAAAGGACCAAGACAAAGATTCACTTTCTTCAGCAGACATTCAAACTGATTTGTGATTATTACTATTAGATTAACCTGAAGAATATCAGCTAGATGCAGGTAATGCACTCGTTTTGTCAATCTATCTCACATAATACTCTATTACTCTACATAAAACAATAAGCTTCAATGAAGAGACTCGGCATTCCTTCGTTGCTAGTTCTAAAGTTCCGTTTTTTACAATTAGTAACGAAGGCTTGGGCTCAACTGTCAAACTGTCAACTTGGGATTTGAATCCGTGGTGGAAGGAAATAGTTCTGCACAAAAGAGGGGTTTTAAAGACCCTCCATTGTTGTTTCTTATTTATTTACACACTCGTGCCATGAAACTGTTGAACAAAAACAATATCACACTGGTAGCCATGCGATATGGCTGTATATCTGAACGCTGTGATTACCTACTGCACTCCACCACAGCCATGCTGACATACAGCCATATCGCACTGCTAGAGTGAGATATTCTTTAAAATTATATAATATAATATAATATAGTATAATATAATATAGTATAATATAATACCTGTATCTGGAGCCATACACTGAAGTCCACATCCATTGCTGCAGCATTTCTCATTGTTGGCGCAGTCACTGTCATCGGCACACGACAGGAAACGTATCCTGGCACACTTTCCTGGTTTATATTTTCTGCTTGGACACACTCCTGGGTTTTCTGTTATACAGACACATGACAGAGAAGCCATGTCACTGAATGCTGAATGTCTTTTTCACTGGGGTTTTTGGTGCTTTTGCTGTTGTTGCTGTAAGAAACTTTGAAATAACTGAAATCATTTGGCGAAGTGATATGGATATGGACATGTAACATGATCAAGACCTACCTGGAACTACTTTAGCCGTGTGTTTCCCTGAAAATAATTGCACACCTTAGAATCTTTGTCAAACAATCAGATTCAAGCATTCAACAGACGTGTAGTATAATGTAATGTAATACCTGTAACTGGAGCCGTACACTGACGTGCAGTGCTGCATATTGGAACACGTTTTACAAGAAAGAATTTTTTACTTACATTTTTTTTATTCAATGTATTACTTGCTGTTCTTGTGATCCTATTGTTTACTACATTTATTTGCTTTGTAAGTGTTGTCGTGGGTTTTGGTTCTTTTGCTCAGTGGCAAGAGCATGGCGGGGGACAGAGGAGGCTTGAGCCCCTGCCCTGGTAATCGTGAAAGTGCCCTATTAGGTCATATTGCGGTGGCCTGCGGAACGCGTTCTCTCCAATCAACCAATAAACCCAATATCACACTCGTAGCAGTGCGATACGGCTGTATATCAGACCGCTGTGATACCTGTGATTAGTTGCATCCGGTTTGAGTGTACGCTGGTGTGTCTGACTGCCGCTGCTCTCCGGCTTGATCCTTTTGAACTTTTAAATTAGTACTGGTTTGGTTTTTAACGTTTTTTTTTTTTTTTTCAGAGCGGTCGACCCCAGGCCTCTGCAAGCCCGTCCAAGCACAAGCCAGGGAGTGCGCAGCATTTATATTATATTTTGGCGCAACCCTATTTGGATTCAAAGGAGCGCCTGAACTACCTGATGGCCTTTCATCCACTAAAACTCCAGCTAACCTCGGATGAGGATCGGCACTCGCTGGCGGTGTGGGACCGACTGCTTTCGGCTGGATGATCACCTGCTAGTCGCGGAGTTTACCTGAAATACCAGCCGGCCTTTCATCCACTACAACATCAGCTTTGCCGCGGGTGAGACTCTGTACTCTTCTAGCTTGTGCTTGGACGGGCTTGCAGCGGCCTGGGGTCGACTGCTCACGGCTGGATCATCAGCTGTTAGTCGCGGGGTCACCCTGCCTGCCTTCAGCCACTACAACATCGAATTCGCCTCACGGGAGACTCGGCACTCACTTGCTTGTGTTAGGACAAAGGCCTGGTTGTGGAGGTATTACAGAGGATGAAGTCCCTTCTGCTCACTACTCTTGTATGTAATAGCTGTTTTAATGCACTTAGCCATTTCTACCTTGCTGCTTTGGCTCTTGGATATTATATCTGGGGTGGTGATGGCGCAGTGGATAAGACACATGCCTTTGGTGTGAGAGACCCGGGTTCGTATCCACTGTGAGATACCAATGTGTCCCTGAGCAAGACACGTAACCCCTAATTGCTTCAGAGGCGTGCGACCTCTGACATACATAGAAATTGTAAGTCGCTTTGGATAAAAGCGTCAGCTAAATGAATGTAAATGTAAATGTCCAATTATGGCTATCTTTTACCAGGGCTCTCAAGTGTCACGCATTTCGGTCTTTTGTCACGCACTCCCGCCACACATTGTATTTCTCACGCGGAAAAACTATTTATAATATATTAGCCGTTTCTCAATGTCAAGGATACTTCCTTGGCAGGATTGATCCTTCCAAGTCATTTCCTTCAGAGGCTAGGCGAGGCTCCTCTTTAGCATTCGGAAAACACGTAAATGGAACAGGCTAGCAAGTGCACGTCATTGCGTCATTACGTCAGTGAAAAGGTCTGCTTTTGGCGCTGCAAAAATTCAAAAAGATCAAAAAGTTGTGATGTACACTACCGTTCAAAAGTTTGGGGTCAGTACGATTTTAAATGCTTTTAAAATAATTCTCTTCTGCTAACCATGTTAAATTACTTTGTACAACTTAACTAGTTATTTATAAAAGAAATGCCAGTGACGGCAACCAAGCTATAACAATTGTTAAATGACAAGTCTTGTTCAGTTAGCCATCAATAACGTAATTTGTATGTATTTGTATAATTTGTAATATCAATACAGTAGTAATTTGTACTGGCATTTAAACGTTAAACTTTACTTATATGTAGCCTACTACGGTTATTACAAATGTATGGTAACGTAGATATACTTACATTTAAAAGCATATTGCCCCGTTATTGCTCCGACTCTGTTAACGTCCGACATTTTTTATTGTTTGAACAAGATGGCAAAGCTGGCGCATAGGATTGTGGGTGATTTGAGAGCGCGAAGGCTACACATATGCATCCTTTCCTGTGTATGGGATATTTTTCGAACGAAGGACTCAATCCTTGGTTGAAATTCTGAGGATCCTCGACATTGGAACAGTCCTTCGACGGATGTCGATGACGTAACATCCTCGAAATAACGGCTTCCGAGGATCCTTCCTTGACATTGAGAAACACCTATTTAATATGCTGCAGCGCCCAAAATTTCTCTGGCCGCATCGCTCTCACTATGGACCCGGCAGGAATCAAGCGCGTCTCCCCCGGTGTTCTTAGTCGAACCCGCCACTTATCAGCCAATCAAAAAGAAGAAAGGGGCTACACAATAGCCAATCAGAAAATAGCACTATTGTATCTGGGTAAGATTTAACGCAACAACCAATGAAAAAAAGCATATCCTGAAATTATTCACGTGATTCTGCTACAACATCTTTCGAAAGTTTCGTTCACCCACAGAGGAAACCACTGGAGCTCCAAACATCACTTTGAGCACAGAGTAACTCATGATCTCCTGTTTTAATGTTACAACAAATTCACAACTTGTTTGACACAAACAAATGCGAAAAGAGACAAACTCCAAGTATCTTATGAATGTTTAACTGCATGCTCGACTAGTTACCAAAAGTCAGTGAAAGGGGCTAAGTTTGAATTCCTCACAAAACTCATCACAGAAAATGCTAACCGACCAAGAAGGCTGTTTAAGACAATTGATTCAGTGCTAAATCGCTTTACCAGCTCCTTCTCTTGTTCCATCTCGGGAAAACTGTGACAAAACTGAGACTCTCTTCAAACTGAGAACCTTTTAAAAATTTTCAATAATAAAGTTTTGGAGATCAAGGCTTCCATTAAACCAGCAACATATGATCCCCCTTTGATTTGTTCACCAACTGATTCACTAACTTGTTTTCATCCAGTTACCTCTGCTCAGCTAGCTGATATTATTTCCAAGGCTAAATGTTCCAGCTGTGAGTCTGATATCATCCTAACTCGTCTTTTCAAGGAAGTGTTTGAAACCTTGAGCCCAGCTGTAACAGCTATTATTAACATTTCTCTAGCAAATGGAATTGTACCTGCTAGTTTTAAACATGCTGTGGTTCACCCTCTGCTAAAGAAACCTCATCTTGACACATCTATTCTCAGCAATTTTAGACCTATCTCCAAACTGCCTTTTATTTCAAATCTCTCAGAGAGAGTTGTATATTGAAAGTTGAATTCCTATATTAGTATGTCCAATATTTCAGATACTTTCCAATCTGGTTTTAAATCAATGCACAGTACGGAAACTGCACTGTTGAAGGTCAGCAATGACCAGTTGCAAGTTCTCGATACTGGTTCGCACGCTGTAGGATTTGAGGGCGAACCAAACACAAATGAATCTTCCAGGTGATTCGTTCAAACATAATTCTACACAAAACTCAACATTCCAGACCCCCAAATCACCAGTCTAATCTAGGGCCATAAATGGAGTGGGCTCCAGCCAGTCCCAGCTAAGAACTTTATGACCATGAATAGCTTCAAAGAGATGTGCCCAACTAAAGGAGAACGTTGTCAACGTTAGATAGTTTGGAAAAGACTGATTGGTTAAGAGATGGCATGGCTCAGAACTCACCAAGATAACGGCAGAGGTTGTGTGAACCCATGACAAATGATTTAAAGGTCCTCCTTTTTAAGGACCTTGGAATGACCCCAGGGTTGAAAATCCTGCATGTACAGCATGTACAGCACTCAATACTTAGTTGGGGCTCCTTTTGCCTGAATTACTGCAGCAATGCGGCGTGGCATGGAGTCGATCAGTCTGTGGCACTGCTTAGGTGTTATGAGAGCCCAGGTTGCTCTGATAGTGGCCTTCAGCTTTTCTGCATTGTTGGGTCTGGCGTATCGCATCTTCCTCTTCACAATACCCCATAGATTTTCTATAGGGCTAAGATCAGGCGAGTTTGCTGGCCAATTAAGAACAGGGATACCATGGTCCTTAAACCAGGTTCTGGTAGCTTTGGCACTGTGTGCAGGTGCCAAGTCCTGTTGGAAAATGAAATCTGCATGTCCATAAAGTTGGTCAGCAGCAGGAAGCATGAAGTGCTCTAAAACTTGCTGGTAGACGGCTGCGTTGACCTTGGACCTCAGAAAACACAGTGGACCAACACCAGCAGATGACATGGCACCCCAAACCATCACTGACTGTGGAAACTTTACACTGGACTTCAAGCAACGTGGATTCTGTGCCTCTCCTCTCTTCCTCCAGACTCTGGGACCTTGATTTCCAAAGGAAATGCAAAATTTACTTTCATCAGAGAACATAACTTTGGACCACTCAGCAGCAGTTCAGTCCTTTTTGTCTTTAGACGCTTCTGACGCTGTGTCTTGTTCAAGAGTGGCTTGACACAAGGAATGCGACAGCTGAAAACCATGTCCTGCATACGTCTGTGTGTGGTGGTTCTTAAAGCACTGACTCCAGCTGCAGTCCACTCTTTGTGAATCTCCCCCACATTTTTTAATGGGTTTTGTTTCACAATCCTCTCCAGGGTGTGGTTATCCCTATTGCTTTTACACTTTTTTCTACCACATCTTTTCCTTCCCTTCGCCTCTCTATTAATGTGATTGGACACAGAGCTCTGTGAACAGCCAGCCTCTTTAGCAATGACCTTTTGTCAGTTTTGTTAGTGCCACAGACTGATCGACTCCATGCCACGCCGCGTTGCTGCAGTAATTCAGGCAAAAGGAGCCCCAACTAAGTATTGAGTGCTGTACATGCTCATACTTTTCATGTTCATACTTTTCAGTTGGCCAACATTTCTAAAAATCCTTTTTTTGTATTGGTCTTAAGTAATATTCTAATTTTCGGAATTACTGAATTTGGGATTTTCATTAGTTGTCAGTTTTAATCATCACAATTAAATGAAATAAACATCTGAAATATATCAGTCTGTGTGTAATGAATGAATATAATATCCAAATTTCACTTTTTGAAAGGAATTACTGAAATAAATCAACTTTTTGATGATATTCTAATTATATGACCAGCACCTGTACAGTGCTTTGGTGCAAGTTGCTTTTAAATGTGCTATATAAATATATTTTGTATTATAATATAATATAATATA
This sequence comes from Gila orcuttii, assembly GCA_026230005.1. Lineage (NCBI taxonomy): Eukaryota > Metazoa > Chordata > Actinopteri > Cypriniformes > Leuciscidae > Gila > Gila orcuttii. The sequence continues at coordinate 29,385,032 of JAPDVR010000021.1, forward strand.
ATATAATATAATATAATATAAAAATACCTGTAACTGGAGCCATACACTGAAGACCACATCCATTGCTGCAGCATTTCTCATTGTTGGCACAGTCACTGTCATCGGCACACGACACGAAACGTATCAAGGCACACATTGCTGCTTCATATCTTGTGCTTGGACACACGCCTGGGATTGCTGTTATACAGACACATGACAGAGAAGCCATATCACTGAATGTCTTTTTCACAGGGGTGAAAAAGGGGTTTCACAGGGTGTTTTTGGTTCTTTTGCTGTTGTTGCTGTAAGGAACTTTGAAATAACTGAAATAATTTGTCAAAGTGTTATGGACATGTAATGTGGTCAAGACCTGCCTGGAACTACTTTAGCTGTGCGTTTCCCTGAAAATAATTTCACACCTTAGAATCTTCGTCAACCAATCAGATTAAAGCATTCAACAGACCTGTAGTATAATATAATGTAATATAATATGATATAATATAATATAATACCTGTAACTGGGGCCATGCACTGACGTCCACCGCATGCAGTGCTGCAGCATTTCTCATTGTTGGGACAATCACTGTCATCGGCACACAGCGCTAAACCCATCATGAAACACATTGCTGCTTCATGATTTGTGTTTGGACACACTCCTGGCTTTACTGTTATACAGACACATGACAGAGAAGACATATCACTGAATGCTGAATGTTTTTTTCAATGTAAAAAAATATATTTGTAAGTTGTATATATTATTGGAATAGGTTTTACAACAACGAACACCTTGGGTGTGCATTATTTTCTCAAAAGGGAATGCAATGTCTCAATTATTCCACTTATCATTATTTCCAAAAAACAAGGAAATAATTTGTTGTTTTTATCCTATTGTTTACTATATTTATTTGCTTGGTCAGTGTCATCGTGGATTTTGTTTCTTTTGCTGTTGTTGCTGTAAGGACCTTTAAATTAACTGAAATCATTTGGCGAAGTGATATGGACCAATCATATTCAAGCATTCTAAAGCCCCATAGTGTTATGTAATGTAATGTAATGTAGTGTAGTATAGCTAATATTATATATTATAATACCTGTAACTGGAGCCATACACTGAAGTCCACATCCATTGCTGCAGCATTTCTCATTGTTGGCACAGTCACTGTCATCGGCACACGACACGAAACGTATCCGGGCACACATTCCTGGTTTATATGTTCTGCTTGGACACACTCCTGGCAGGGGCAGACTGGGCCACGATGGGTCGCTGTACAACTTGGACTGGTCCATCGCTACGTAAATATATATAAAGAACGAATTATAGTAAATTTACGTAGCCTATCTTTCAGTCAGCCCAGAAGAATTGCCAGCGCTGCCCAGGTGTGTCTCAAATTTAGCATGCTCCGTTTTCTGAATCTGAGCTGTGGTATGATAAGCAGCTGAACATGCAGAGACAATACATCAATATTTGCCAAATGGTTACGATAAAAAAAAAAGAAAGAAAAAAGTTAAACGATCAACATTAATTTCCAGGGATGCAAACTACTACTGACCTGCATTTCTATCTTATGCCATTACATTATTTGTCACATGCACAAAGAAACATTACAGTTTTCAGTATATCAGACAGAAGATAAGTGGAATTACTGAGGAAATCCTGGAAACAGATACATACATTCACTCTTATCTAAGAAAATAATAAAACTCAAAATATAATTCTCGGTCCGCGTACGTTTGAATAATTTGTTATCTCGTTTTTAACTTCTAAACGGAACATAAACAAATCTTGCGTAGTTTTTTCATATTTTTTTGTTTGTTTTGTTTTTATCACACTTCTAATCCATGAAATGCAAAAACAATAAAAAAACAAAATGGATAAACAGCTTGAATATTCGATCTTTACATGGGCAGGAATAAATTATCCTTTCCACTGATTGGTCAACCAAAGATCAAGCCGTGCTTTCAGTAGTTCTTACTCAGTTTTGCGCACCAGAATAATTAGTCATCTGATACAGTTGAATGGATTATTACAGAGTTTATTGCAAATAACTTTAATCTCTTTCTCATCAGAGCCAGCTTAAATGGCGCAACACAAACCGTACCAGGGCAGAGCATAGCTTTCTTCTGTGTTACTACACATTAATTTGCGTGCCATGAAATAGCCTACTAATTTATCGTATTAAATAATAATTTACGTGGCATCTGCTCTCACAACTACCAATTTTATTTAGCTGACCAACTTTCAAAATCTGTGTGAGGCAGTTGTTATAGCGAATACCTACCCCTTCAGGCTGATTTAAGACCCCGACGCGAAAATCAGCCTGTCGGGGTTGTATTCGCTAAAACAACCGCCTCGCTCTACATTATCCGTTACACATCGCATCTGCTGTCACAACTACCCCTATTTGGCACACCGCCTGTTTTATTTATCAACTCTTAAATTGTGTGTACCAAAACTGCGCGACAGAGAATGTATTTATTTACATTGTAGTGAAGTGCAGAGTAGCCTGACCGTTGTTTTGAGCAATACAAGTTTATTTCATTAACACTGAGTTTTAATGCCACTCAAAACAATGTTTCTTTTTTTTCTGCCAGCTAAAAACGTCTAAAGCAAAGTCACAGATCAATGTGTGACTGGCAGCATAGGCGCAAAGAGTAGTGGTTCATTCCTGAATGAATGCGAGTCTTTGAACAAATCGGTTGAGTAAGTGATTCACCAGCCATACAGCCTTTTAATACTGAATGAATCAGCTGATACTGAGTGAATCGACTGAATAAAATGACTCATTCAATAACACAGTGACTTGCTGCCACCTACTGGCGATATTTCAGAATCGTTTCAGAGAAGCCATTTCAGTGAATGCAGAATGAATTTTTCACTGTAAAAAAGATTTTTGGAAGTTGTATATATTATTGGAATACGTTTTACAACAAATAACTATTTCAGTCTTTCTACTTTTAAAATGTTTTTTTTTTCAATGTGTAACTTGAAAATGCTGTTTCTTTGTAATTATTTTTGAACTTCACTAGCAATTTCTGATCTAAAACTGTTTCTGCTCTAAAGCTTTGAAGTGATGCCTTTTATTACTGAGTGAATCAATTGAATAAAATGACTCATTCAGTAACACAGCGACTTCCTGCCACCAACTGGCAATATTTCATAACCTTTTCATCTTGTAATTTATTTCATATTTCTGTATTCAAAATGTTGTTTAAAAAAAATCTAGGTATTTGGCTAAATTAATTTCTGGCAGTGATAGATGTCAATAAATATAAAAAAACCTCTTCATCTCTGGGTTTATTGTTCAAAGTGTTAAGTCATCATAGACTAAACCCTTGAATCGATTCTGCTCTGCGCTTCACTTCAATGTAGCTTAAGCGTTTTCTGCGCGCTGTCCAGTGCGTCGTAGCTTCAGCACACAGATTTTGAGAGTTGGTCAGCAAAATAAAACAGGCAGTCTGCCAAATATGTAGGCTAGGGATAGTTCAAGCTGTTTATCCATTTTAGTTTTATTGTTTTTCCATTTGGCGGATTATGGAGTTTCCTTTGTGTCTTTTTTATTCAATCAAACATACTGTGTTTGAGAGTAAAACTAATTATTTTGAAATTTAAAAAATAAAAAGATTGCAAAAAAGTCTTCTTAAGGCTCAAATATAAAGAAGATGATAACAAAATTATTTGCAGTGGAGGCATACGCACACATTTTGCTCTCTTTTCTGCTGTCTTTTTTTGCGGGTCTAAATCTTTTGCTTGCAAGTTGAAAAGTTTTGCTTGCGAATGAAGCTGTGTCTCAGTGGGCGGGCTATACCAACCAGGATGGAAGGCCCTCTTCTATTGGTCACCATAGATCCAATCCAATCCAACTTTATTTGTAAAGCACATTTAAAATAACCAAGGTTGACCAAAGTGCTGGACATTGACATGATTTAGGACAGATTATAAACATGAGTAACAAAAACAAACATTTAAAACAAGGGACAAACTAGAAAATAAGAATGCAGAATCCAACTCTCAAGCAGGTTTAAAGGCCAAAGAATAAAAGTGAGTTTTAAGTCGTGATTTAAAAATGTGAAGGCTGGGGGCCAATCTGACATGCCGAGGCAAATCATTCCAAAGCCTAGGGGCCACGACTGAAAATGCTTGATCTCCCCTATTTTTTGGCCGCGTTCTAGGGACAAAAAAGAGTAGCTGATCAGCAGACCTTAATGACCTCAGAGGAGCATGCGGCTTCAGTAAATCAGAAATATAAGCTGGGTCTTGACCATAAAGAGATTTAAAAACAAACAACAGAATCTTAAAATGTATTCTAGCAAACCGGAAGTCAATGAAGGGAGGCAAGAACAGGCGTAATGTGATCTCATTTACGAGTTCTGGTCAGGAGTCGAACGGCAGCATTTTGAACCATTTGTAATCTGGAGAGGGAAGCCTGATTAATTCCCACATATAAAGCATTACAATAATCCAAGCGAGTTGTGATAAAAGCATGTATAACCCTCTCAAAATCAGTGAAAGATAAAAATGGCTTCAGTTTGGTAAGTAGCCTAGGTTGAAAGAAACTAGCTTTTACAGCGGAATTTATCTGCTTCTCTAGTTGAAAGTCACTCTCCATCTTAACACCAAGGTTAGTTACCATAGGCTTGACATATGTTGTCAGGGGCCCCAGGTCCAATTTGGAAGCACCAGTAGAACTGCTAGGTCTTAAAATCATGATTTCGGTTTTAATTTCATTAAAATGTACAAAGTTTAAAGCCATGCAGGCTTTAATGTCATAAAAACAATCTAACAGTCTTTTTAGCGAATTATCACCCTTACTTTTTATAGGCAGGTAGATCTGTGAATCATCTGCATAAAAATGTTAACTGATGTTATGCTTCTTTAAGATGGATCCTAGGGGAAGCAAATAGAGGGAGAAGAGAAGACAGCAGAAAAGAGAACAAAATGTGTGCGTTTGTGATAAAGTGTTCGAAATGCACATGCACTGCAAATAATTTGATCAACTTCTTTATTTTTGAACCTTAAGAAGACTTTTTTGCAATCTTTTAAATTTTTTATTGACAAAATAATTAGTTTTACTCTCAAACACAGTATGTTTGATTGAATAAAAAAAAAACACAAAGGAAACTCCATAGCGGATTGGAACAAAGTGTGATGAAAATAAAAATATGAAAAAAAACAACACAAGACTGAAATCTGACAACTTTGAGATGATGGTCCTCAACCAGCCTAGTCACATCACTCACTCCATGCGAGATCGGCTTAAATAGCCTATATTAAATCTCAAAATTATAAAACCATATTTGACAACATATAAAAACAAAATAACCTATAGAGTAATTTTATAAAGGTGGAAATTTTACAACATGTTGAAAAACAACGTTATTTCAAGTCGTGTCATCTTAAATCCCAATGTAGTGAAACAGCTGTCGGCGTTCCCGCGGCTACTGGTGGTCAGAAGTTTGAAATAATTGAGGCTTATTCAATGTTTTTGAAAGAAGCCTGAATTTATTTGATCAAAAATAGCTACAGTCTGAAGCCTATTATTTGATCAAATAAATTCAGCCTTACAGTAAAATATTGTGAAATATTATTACAATGTAAAAATCTATGTGAATATATTGTAAACTGTAATTTATTCCTGTGATCAAAACCGATAGCCTACCACAAATGATTCAGATCATCAGCTCATTAGAAGAGTGTCAGGTTTTGGGTAGGTGGAAGTAGCGAGGACTCAAGTGCAGGAGACGGGCTTTTTATTAATAATACAAATAAAACAAAATACAAATAAAAACTAGAGATGGCAATTTCAAAACGTACTCGGTTACTAATGTAACCTCGGTTCTCTCTAGAGAGGGAACGAGTACTGCGTAATATCTTACGCTAAGGGGAAAACCTCTTTTCCACGAGATATTGAAGCAAAAAATTATCCTTAATTTTGAATTAATGTAAAACGCTGTGCAGCAGCATGCAGATATAGGCAGGACGGCTCGCACGCCTATTGGCTGCCCTGCGGCAAACAGCAGCAGCCTATCGAGAGAGGTGCTGCGTGACATAATCCTATGGGGGCATTTCGCGCCCATTTCGTCACGTCCCGCCAGAAAAGGGCGCAATTTCGCCCTATAAATATAGCTCGATAAGGCTGGTACACTGGTTTTCATCGCCGAAGCGAACCAGAGCTGTGTATGCACGGCAAGATACGCAGTACTCGTTCCCTCTCTAGAGAGAACCGAGGTTACATTAGTAACCGAGTACGTTCTCTTACGAGAGTATCTCTCGTACTGCGTAATATCTTACGCTATGGGGAACACAATGCAAAACGCCGTGCGTACTGGGATCCGACACCAAAGTCCCAAGGGCAGTAGCCCGGGGCTCATGTAGTGCATAATCACCATAGACTCACAGAGAGTCGGAGAAGAGAGGCTGCAAGCATCATTCCCCATGAAATAGCATCCTATAGGGGCTAGTTATGTTAATAGTGTTTCACACAGACAGGGTGAACGTGTTCAGCCTGAACTGGTTAAGATTACGGGTTATTCAACACCCATCGAGCCGTGTTATCGCTCAGTGAGCGATGCACAAGCAAAACTCAGCATCTGGGCCGGCACAGCGGGGCAGATAACACTGAATTCTATACCGACAGAAGCTTGGCTTGTAAGTCGGGAACCACTAGGTTATAAAACCTTATAAATGTAGACGGCGAGGCCCAGCCCGCAGCCGTACAGATATCTTGCAAGGTAACGCCACTATACCATGCCCACGACGAGGCCACGCCTCTCGTGGAGTGCGCTCTGACACCCAAAGGACACTGCAGGCCCTTAGAAGTGTAAGCCAGTGCTATGGCATCGACTATCCATCTGGATAGGCTCTGTTTTGATGCGGCCAGTCCCTTGGAACGTCCGCCAAACAAAACGAAGAGCTGCTCGGTCTGCCTGAAGGCAGACGAGCGGGACACATAAGATCTCAGTGCCCTGACAGGGCAAAGGAGACTCGCATCCTCCTCCTCATCTTGAACCGAGAGAGCACACAGGGAAATCACCTGGGCTCTGAACGGTGTGTTGAGGGATTTGGGCACGTACCCGTGCCTCGGTTTGAGTATGACTTTTGAGTCATTAGGCCCAAACTCCATACATGATGCGCTTACTGAAAGCGCTTGTAAGTCCCCTATGCGCTTCACTGAAGCGAGAGCCAAAAGAAACACCATTTTGAAAGACAGATGCTTCATGTCTGGCAAATGGCTCGAACGGGGCACCTTTCATGGCTTCCAAAACCATAGAAAGGTCCCACACCGGGACTGAAGGAGGTCTAGGAGGGTTCAACCTCCGAGCTCCCTTGAGGAATCGAACGACTAGGTCGTTCTTCCCCAGTGACTGGCCAGACACAGGTTTTGTAAACGCTGCTATAGCCGCCACGTACACTTTGAGCGTGGATCGGGTTCTGCCCTTATCCAGCAGCTCTTGAAGGAAGGAAAGCACTTCTGTGACCCCGCAGTCTACGGGTGAAAAGCCCTGAGCTTGACACCAGGCAGAGAACACAGACCATTTCTAGGAGTAGAGCCGTCTTGTAGACGGGGCCCTTGCCTGCGTGATCGTGTTTAGCACTCCCTCCGGGAGGATAGCGGGTACCCGTTGATGGCCCATGCGTGCAGGGACCATAGCTGGGGGCGAGGATGCCAAATCGAGCCCTTGGCCTGGGAGAGGAGGTCTCTCCTCAATGGTATTGGCCACGGGGCAGTGCTGGTCAGCTGCATCAGGACTGGAAACCAAGCCTGGTTTGTCCAGAGCGGAGCCACAAGCAGCACTGGGCATCCATTTTCCCTGATCCGTTCCAGCACTTGAGGCAGAAGCGAGATGGGGGGGGAAGCATAGAGGGGACAGCGGGGCCAAACGTAGGCCAGCGCGTCCTTGCTATTGGAGAAATATTTCGGACAGTGAGCTTTCTCGTTGGACGCGAACAGGTCCACCTGCGCTCTGCCGAATGTCTCCAGCAGTTGGATCGTCTGCGGGTGCAGCGACCATTCCCCTGCTGGGACATTGTCTCTGGACAGCCTGTCTGGTCCCAGATTCAGGTGACCAGGCACGTGCGCTGCTCTCAGTGAAAGCAGGTTGTGCTGAGCCCAGACCAGGAGGCACTCCGTCAGCCTGTAAAGGTTTCGGGACTTGATGCCGCCCTGACGATTTATGTACGCCACCACTGACATGTTGTCCGACCGGACCAAGACGTGGTGACCCCTTATCTGGGGACAGAAGCGCCGCAGCGCGTTGTCGACTGCCATCATTTCCAGACAGTTTATATGTAGGAGCTTTTCCCGTTCTGACCACTGGCCAAAGAACGGTCTGCCCTCGAGCAGCGCTCCCCATCCCGAGGTGGAGGCGTCCGTGGACACCACCTTCACGCTCGAGGGAGTCCCCAGACTCACACCTGACTGGTACCAGTCGGTTTTCTTCCAAGGCTCCAAAGCTGAGACGCATTTCAGACCGACCCGGAGGCGAAACCGGCCAGCGGTCCATGCCCTGGGCGGAACCCGCGCTTTCAGCCATAGCTGCAGTGGGCGCATGCGAAGCAGCCCCAACTGGAGCACTGAAGCTGCTGAGGCCATGAGACCCAGCATTTTCTAAAACCTTTTGAGCTGGACAGTTGAGCCGCGGCAAAAAGATTTCGCGGCGCGCTGAGTGTCCTGTGCGCGCTCTGGCGACAGATGCGCTGTCATAGATAGCGAGTTCAGCACTGTTCCCAGAAAAGATATTTTCTGGCTGGGAGACAGCGAGCTCTTCGCCCAATTGACTGCGAGACCCAGATTCTCGAGACGTTCGAGTAATGTGGCCCTGTGTTCTATGAGCTCTGATTGTGATCGAGCTAGAATCAGCCAATCGTCCAAGTAGTTCAAAATTCGCATGCCCTGAAGTCTCAGGGAAGCGAGAGCCGCGTCCATGCACTTCGTAAAAGTACGGGGTGCCAGGGACAGGCCGAACGGCAGGACTTTGTATTGGTATGCCTGGCCTTCGAAGGCGAATCTCAAGAATTGCTTGTGACGTAACGCTATTTGTATTTGAAAATAAGCGTCCTTTAGATCTATCGACATGAACCAGTCTCCTTGGCGCACTTGCGCGAGGATTTTCCTGGTTGTAATCATTCTGAACTGACGCTTCGTCAGCCGTCGCAGATCTAGAATGGGTCTGAGACCCACGTCTTTTTTCGGTACCAGAAAATACCTGCTGGATAGACCCCCTTCGCTCTGAGCCTGAGATAAAGGTTCTATAGCCCCTTTGCTCAGTAGTTTCCCTATCTCGGCTCGAAGTAGGTGAGATACTTCATTTTTTACCGTCGTTTGGACTCGCGCCGCGCAACGGCGGGGGTATCGAGCGAACTGCAGCGAATAGCCTCTTTTTATAGTGTTCAGCACCCATTCTGATACCCCGGGAAGCTTTGCCCACGCATCTGCATGAAAAGCTAGAGGTAGAATGAAATCTGGGCTCTGGCCGTGATATAGCGGCGGCCGGAGAGCTCCGGTGTGCTGAGAAATAGACACTGTGTTTATGGTGTGCGAGGCGGGGGTGCGCTGATCACAGCGGGCAGCCTGACCACGCTAGGCTTCTCTCTGACGGGATGTGGAGAAAAGGCGAGCAGGGCGAGCCCCGTGGGGTTCGGCATGTCTGTGAGGGAATGTGGGCGCGGGATAGCGGGCACACTCGCTGCACTGAGAACACTGTCGGCTCGCGCCAACTGAAAATGTGTTGGTTTCGTTTTTACAGAAACCGTGGGACATGCTTCATATAGTGTTTGTGGGCACTGTGTTGTGGGCACGTACACTACGTTTATTGCACAATCGACATGAGTCGATTTTTTTTTTTTGTTGCTAGCCCTGTATTGTGGCGGGCTGTGTCTGCGTGTGGGAATGGGCACTGAGACGTGGGCATTCTTACAACACTCATAACACCATCGGCCGTGGCCTGGAATTCCAGAAAATACACTCTTTTTGGGATTTATCTGGGTCGCCTTAAAGCTGGCGTTTGTGTGCAGGCAAGCGGGCTGTGGTACTAGCTTGTTTACTGCAAAATACACTGGAACAGTCACATTGTTTGGAACTGAACGAGCAAGAAGTTTCGGTAGAGTCTGGCCGCGGCGAGACTTAAACACCGTGGGCCTTAGCTGACTGTATGTGTGTTGGTTTCTTTTACAGAAAACGTGGCACATGCAGTGTGTAGTGTTTGTGGGCACTGGGTTGTGGGCACATTCACTATAATTAATGCACAATTGACATGAGTCGAACTCATTTGTGCGAGCCCTGCACTTTGGCGGGCTGTGTTTGTGTGTAGAAATGAACACTGGGCTGTGGCATTTTTAATACACTCATAACACCATCGGCTGTGGCCGGAATACCAGAAAATACACTGCTTACATGATTTTTCTGGGTCGCCGTGGAAACGGCATTTGTGTGCAGACAAGCGGGCCATGTTACCGGCTTGTTTACTGCAAAATACACTGGAACAGTCGCATTTTCTTGGAACTGAACGAGTGAAAAGTTTGGGTGTAAGTCTGGCTGCGGCGAGACTAAATTTTTATCCGCTGCGAGAGCTGGGCTCGAACACGGGCCTCCCGTGCGAAGGCTTTGGGTTTCGCCACTGAGCCACAGGGGGAAATGACAAAAGCTTAAAATAGCCCGAGCGGATAAAGAGCGTCATCACAGTTTTGTGTGCGTCGGCGTTTGTTTGCAGGCGTGCGTGTAATACAACAGGCTCATTGCTGCAATATTGACATTTTCAGCCGCTCAAACCAAGAGGAGCTGAGAAATGTTTTAGAAAAGGAGATTGGCCCGGCCTCGGCGGGACTAAAAACACACTCTTTCCTCATTTTGCCGGTGACGCATGCCCACGGGGGGCGGGGTAGCTTTCTTATAACGTAAAGAAAGCTAGCCGCGGTTTTGAAGCTGGCCTTCTCTACAGATGCAGCTATCTCGTCGTCATTAATGGCGGAAGCGGCGGCACGCGGCGGCCGTTGTCCGTCAGCGAGCGACTCGAGTGAAGCTGGTGAAGCTGGCGGGCGAACCGGCGAGCTATCACGGGCTGGAGAAGGCTCGGGGCTATTTCGTCGACCTCAATGGAGGAAGCGGCGGCAGACGGCGGCCGCTGTCCGTCGGTGAGGGACTCGAGCGAAGCTGGCGGGCGAACCGGCGAGCTTTGGCGGGCAGGAGAAGGCTCGGGAGCGCGCTGAGCACGGCGCTTTTTACGGCGCGGCGCTACAGCGGGCTGAAGTGCAGGCTCTGAGAAGGATGCCAGGCGAGTCCTCAGAGTCACCATAGGCAGTAGCTCACAGTGAGGGCATCCGCCGTCGACGAGAGCGAGAGCCGCATGATCCTCACCCAGGCAGGAAACGCAGATAACATGACGGTCCCCGTCGCTGAGTGTGGCTCGGCACGAGCCGCAGGATCTTTGCATCTTGAAAAAGACGCAGCTCTTTTAGCAGAGAGAGACAGACAGTGAAAAAATGTGTGTCGCAGCGGCGAACACACACACACAGTTTGAAAAGGATATAACGCCGGAAAGCGTAGCAGGTACGGCGGCTAAAGGCGGCGATGGCAGCGACTTCAGACTCAATGGCTCGTCCCGCTGTGTGCTTTTCCTCAGACGGCGTCGCTTCTCACTCCGGATCCAGCGATGCGTGATGCTTCGCTGAAGAGATGAAAATCAGTGTACCAGCCTTATCGAGCTATATTTATAGGGCGAAATTGCGCCCTTTTCTGGCGGGACGTGACGAAATGGGCGCGAAATGCCCCCATAGGATTATGTCACGCAGCACCTCTCTCGATAGGCTGCTGCTGTTTGCCGCAGGGCAGCCAATAGGCGCGCGAGCCGTCCTGCCTATATCTGCATGCTGCTGCACAGCGTTTTACATTAATTCAAAATTAAGGATAATTTTTTGCTTCAATATCTCGTGGAAAAGAGGTTTTCCCCTTAGCGTAAGATATTACGCAGTACGAGAGATACTCTCGTAAGAGAACACTGCTTCATGAAGCTTCGAAACCTTTACGAATCTTTTGTTCCGCATCAATGGTTCGGAGCGTGTATCAAACTGCCAGAGTCACGTGATTTCAGTAAACGAGGCTTCATTACGTCATAACTGTTTCGAAACACTTCGAAATTTCAATGTTTCACCCTTTTTTACAGTCTATGGTTTCACCGCTGGGGGCGATGATCTCAACCCATGAATCATTGAACAAGTGTCTGTGGGTTTTACCTGATCTTTGATCAGTTTTATACATTTGTAGACGTTTTAATTAGACATTAGTATAATTAAAATGAATAATGGTAGTTAATAGTCTCTTATTGGCCTGTTTAGCTGAGCCAGTCATGGAACAAACAAAACAAACCCTGACAATTGATAAAAGAACATTAGACACTTGATAATCTTATTAGATGATTTAAAAAATGTATTTGAAAGATTTTACTTTTTGCAATAGATTTGTAAAACGGGTTTTTGTTGCATTTACACTGTTTTGACCACTAGGGGTCACCGTGGAGACGGGTTTCGAAGCCTCTCTACACAATATGGCACATTTGCTTCAACTGTTTCAGTGTTACAAAGCCTCGATCTGCCCACCACTAACAAAAACTACCCGAGGGGGAAAACAACACTGACTTGACAAGGCAACACATAGGAGGAACATAACACGGTAAAGTTATGACGTACATACGACGATGAACCAGCACAGGACTGCAAACACAGGGAGAATAAATAGGGAGAGCAAACAAAGCACAGGAGTGCACATGGCACAAGGAAACATACATGACAAGCCATGTGCTCACACCAGTCATTGACAAACACAAGCACATGGCCAGTAAAACAAATCACAAGCCATGTGCTAACACAAAACAAGACATGAACACACAGCTAATGAGAACACTCATAAGCCACGTGTTCACATAAAACATGACAACATGAAAGCACACAGCTAGGGTAAAACAGAAGCTGCTTGCTACACAGTACAAGACAAAACATGACATGAATGCACATGAAACAAGACACACAGACAAGACAAAACAGGAGTGTCAGGGCTCTGTCACAAAAACCAAGAAATGACTAGACAGAAGTGACAGAACCCTGACAATGAGAGCTCCATGACTGTACTAAGATAGAGAGAAATAAAAAGTGCAGAGCGGTGGGTCCCTGGGACCAGGATTGAAAACCACTATTTTAGAACATACCAGAGCATTGTGTTATATGGACTGATGTATTGAACTTTAGAGATATTAAACTGTGCCTCTACGTAAAAGAGCTGTGTAAAAATTCTTGTTGTGATTTGTTGTGGACCGGTTGTGGTGGGCCGCTCTGTGCCAGAAAGTCCAGGGCCACTTTATAGCCTTAGTCCACCCTGTAATATAATATAATATAAAAATACCTGTAACTGGAGCCATACACTGAAGTCCACATCCATTGCTGCAGCATTTCTCATTGTTGGCACAGTCACTGTCATCGGCACACGACACGAAACGTATCCGGGCACACTTTGCTGCTTCATATTTTCTGCTTGGACACACTCCTGGGTTTGCTGTTATACAGACACATGACAGAGAAGCCATATCACTGAATGCTGAATGTGTTTTTTTACTGGGGCTTTTGGTTCTTTTGCTGTTGTTGCTGTGAGGACCTTTGAAATAGGGGTCAACCGATATGTGATTTTCAGGGCCGATACCGATTATTACAGATCAAGTAGACAATAACCGATATTTTAAACCGATATATAGCCTATGTCTGGTGTAAAAATGTAAGTCAATGTCAAAATTAAGAATAACAAAGGGTTTTGACAAATACTTTCTTTAAATGATTTTAAACATATCTTTAAATCTGAGAACTGTTAATAATAACATTATTATTGTTAATAATAATAACTTAAAAAGTGCAGAAGCACCCAGCAGCATTCTGTAAACATTTTGTAAAACTTAAAGACTCTATTTTAATGGTTAAATTACATTTTAGTAATCAAAAAGCATTTCTAATTAATTGAAATCAAATGTATTCAATTTATTTACAGTTTAACAAAAATGACATTTTTAGGGCCCTATAAAAAAATCAGACTTTTATTTTGATGGGTTGCCGTGGAGATCTTGAGTTTCTGTGTGTTTATGACAAGCCTGTTGCACAAGCCCTGAAAAGTGAAGCCAAAGCGTCTCGATCGCCCCCCGGTGACCGGTCCTAGTATAGGTCATAAACCCCGCCTCCCCAAGTTATTCAATGGGACGTGAGACCAGCTAAACAATTAAATTACACTTCACATATATTTTTTCCAAAGATAGTTTCTGTCATTTACTGTAGTTTTTATCACGCTGATGTAATTTCAAGTGTTTGTTTTTAAAATAAGTTTGTTTTTAGTTAGTTATTTGAAGCTATAAAAACAGCGCTGTGGCGTCATGATTGACAGCTGTGATTGACAGGTTCTCTGAGCAAAGTAGTCGCTGAAGCACCAACAGACTTTTTTTCGGGATCTTTGGAGAACTGAGGAGATAGGAGCTTTAAAGTTAATATCTAAATTTCTATAATTAATTATTTCACACCGACATAATGGGTTGTTCTGCAGTAGAATGTGCTAACCAATCTGGCATGTCCGATCAATCTTTGAGTTTTTTACGCATGCAAAATAAATTAATCAATTATAGGATGCTAACCTAGCTAAAACAGACTACATGAGCTAAATATGAAGTTGATTTAGCTGTCCACCAAATTGTGATAGCTGTTTAATTGTAGTAATATGAGTAGGCTACTCATATTTTATAGTATACATAGTTCCCACAGGCCAATTAATATCACGTGACCTCCCCGGTGACGCCATCTTTGATGGCATAAGCTGCTGTGTTTACAAAGTTTTACAAGCAAATTTAGAATATTTCTTTCTGTTTATAATGTTACGCAAATCATGAAGAGACAAAATGACAGAGATTATAAAGAGACTCTATTAACACAAGACAAAGAGAGGTACAATGCGAAAATTTCAGTCATATGGTGTGGATCCGTATGCGCTAACGAAGGAAGCACTGAGCACTGATTATGCAGCTTTGCCTCAGATACAGTATTTTCATGTGTGCCATTATCTGGTATTAGCTAGGAGTTTTTACACATGTGAGCAATTCCGAGCCTGGAAATCACTGGAGGCGTACAATCAGTTTGCCGAGGGTTGGGTTGGTGACGTTTGCTCAAGTGCAATCAATGGAAAATTAGTCATCATAGCTAAGGTAACTTATGTAGCATGATGCTAGACTATATCTGTCTATTAAAAAGCCATAGCCTGCACAACTTAATTCCTATGTTCCCCTTAAAACAGTCATCGGTGCTTTCTGTAATATGCATGTAACGTTACTTATTTGTACACTGAAGAATAGGGGTGGAACGTTACATGTAGTCGTATTGAACCGAAACGGTACGGGCGTCATGGTTGGGTGCATGAATATAAAAATAAATAAAACTCGCGTTCAAATTAATTAATCTAATGCGGAACTACTTTATACGCAGGTTCTTTAGGGACATAATCTGAGATTGCAATGCTGGAATTTTCGCGTGTGTGTGTGTGTGAGTGAGAGAGAGGCGTGGGCGCGATCGAACAGTGGAAACAATGTTGTTTTTGTGTGTTTTTAATACCTCGTCATTTTGTTCATACAGGACATCATTCAAACTTTAAAGTGTTAACTTATATTTGTGTACACTCGCAATAAAACACAAGATTGTGCTTTTGTCAAACTGTAAACTACAACTGTCACCCAACCAAAATCTCTCTCTCTCTCTCTCTCGGGTATACTGTAAAATCCAAATTTAACTGAACCTCCGGCACGATTTGAACATCCATTGACCCAGCAGGAGATGACCATTTTCACTTTTTATCACGAAATGAACTCGTTTCAGCTTCTTCTTCTAATGTTCTGCCCACAGCATGCCCACAGAAATGGCGCCAGGTCGGCAAATGCCCGTATGTTGTGACGTCATGTAGGAACTATGTATAGGTAGGTCCTATATTAACACATATATTAATTATATTAATTCGCGGCTTTACTTCCTGTTCACTACTGCGTAGGTCTGGTCCCGAAATCGCAACTGCGCAGACTCAAGTCCCAAGATGTCAGCGCCATATCAGGACACTGGCAGCTTCACTTCTCGCCAATGGAAGAGAGCGAAGGGGCGTCGTCCATCTTTTTTTACAGTCTATGGTTTATGATGATAACTTTTCTCAGTTGAAGCATTAAAAAGCTCATGAAGTGACTAAGTGGCTCTAGAGATGATGTTTTCGCAATCATGTCCTTATATAATGATGTGGCTGAAAACAGTGCAAGCGTCACGCGTGCTCCAGTGTATGTGTGGTAAATGAAATCACGCGTCTGCGCCATTCATTTAGAGACAAGCAGGATTCATATTTATATAGTCTTTTTGCAGTTTGAAATTAAATTTGATTTGTACTGACCTGCTTTTTATTAATTAATAAAAAAGTTGATAAACTCTGTGACATTCCGCTTTATACAGTAAATTCCGTTCTTATGACTGTATTCCGTCCGTGTTTTCTGCATCGCGGAAATCACAGGGCCCTATTATATTGAGGTGTTTTGCAAATTCAGTGTAGTAAAGTATTGCTACTTCAGCAAAGTCTGCTGCTGCCTTAACTTTGAGAGACAACTGATGCGTGATCAGTGAAGCAGCTCCAGTCAGCAAGTGCTTTCGGTGTGTTCAGTGCCTTCAGCTTTCCGCGTTGATTGGCCGGACTCGTGACTCCCAACCTCAGATGGGCGGGGACATTGCTCTAGTCTACAGAGTGGTGAGTTTCGACAGAGGTGGCTGCGTCAGAGCCAAACATAGCGCATTTCAAAATTAAATTATTTTATCGGCAAATCGGTTTTGAAAATGGCAGATATTGATAACCATAAGAATGCTTAATATCGTCGCCGATAATCGGTCGACCCCTACTTTGAAATAACTGAAATCCTTTGGCAAAGTGATATGGACATATAGGTAATGCGGTCAAGACCTGCCTAGAACTACTTTAGATGTTCGTTTCCCAGAAAATAATTGCACACCTTTAAGGTTGGTCAACCAATCAGATTAATAAAATATAATATAATTCAGGGCTCGACATTAACAATGTCCGGGGCAAGTGGATTTTTTGAAAGGACAAGTAAAAGAGAATTTTACTTCCCGGACTGGACAAGTAGCCTGAATAAAACAAAAAAATAACTAGGGAATCACTAAAACGAGAAAATGAATCAGATTTTTTTTACATTTATTGTACGTTGTGATCGATAGTGGATGATAAATGTATTACTGATGGTAACAAAGAAAGGGTTTTTATATTTTTAACACATGATACAGTTAAGCAACCTCACACAACGAGTGCTGTTTTCCTGAATACCATCACGATTGAAAATGTGACATTGATTTCATACAACAGTTCAATAAACAGTTAAAATTATAGCTAGTCACTTACATTTTAGATGCAATATTCACTGTTTTTGTTCTGTTTCAGCAGCGAAAATAGTTCCAAACAAAGATCACAGTAGAACCATAACGCATCTCACAGGCACACTAAAGGTCCTTGCACACAGAGTCCGAAATTTTCGCGTGTTTTTTCTTATTTATTTTGTGGCTCTGAATTGTCAAAACACCTCTCAAAATGCTTGCTACGGATGCAAAAAACGCAGAAAATCGAACCCGATCCAAAATTTTTTATGACGGACAAAAGTTTAGGAGTTTTTGATTCTTTTGCTGTTTTTGCTGTAAGGACCTTTGAAATAAATGAAATAATTTGGCGAAGTGTTATGGACATGTAAAGACCTGCCTGGAACTACTTTAGCCATGTGTTTCCCTGAAAATAATTGTACACCTTAGAATCTTCGTCAAATAATCAGATTCAAGCATTCATCAGCTCATTAGATAGGTCACTAAGACTGTCAGATAGAGAGACATATAAAAAGTGCAGAGCGGTGGGTCCCTAGTAGGACCAGGATTGAAAACCACTATTTTAGAACATACCAGAGGATTGTGTTATATGGACTGATGTATTGAACTTTAGAGATATTAAACTGTGCCTCTATGTAAAAGAGCTGTGTAAAAATTCTTCAAAATTATTTACTATTTGCCATGTACACCAGGAAAGACAAATCATAATGTAAGACGTATGCCAATCATTCTTTAATGTTAATAAGCAGTTCAATAAAAAATGTAAATAGCATTTATATTTCTGTATTGTGTTATATTTTTATGTTAGTAAGTACTGTTAAAAATTGCTCTGTGCATAATGAGCTGGTGGGTTTATGGAGATAAAATCCTCCACAATTCATTTCCTACCGACTCGGAGAGAAAAGCAGTACCACTTTGATCTGCAGTTGCGGGTCTTTCATGCAGAGAACTCTTCTCAAATTAAAGCAGCACTATGTAGTTTTTCAACATTCATAATATATTTCCAAGACCCTTGAGATGGTACATCGCACAACTGCGCAGACTCAAGTCCCAAGATGTCAGCGCCATTTCAGGACACTGGCGGCTTCACTTCTCGCCAATGGAAGAGAGCGAAGTGGCGTCGTCCATCTTTTTTTTACAGTCTATGGTTTATGACAATAACTTGTCTCCCAGAAAATAACTGCACACCTTTAAGGTTGGTCAACCTGTCAGATTAATAAAATATAATATAATTCAGGGCTCGACATTAACAATGTCCGGGACAAGTGGATTTTTTGAAGGGACAAGTAAAAAAGAATTTTACTTCCCCGACCGGACAAGTAGCCTGAATAAAACAAAAAAATAACTAGGGAATCACTAAAACGAGAAAACGAATAAGATTTTTTTACCTTTATTGTAAGTTGTGATCGATAGTGGATGATAAATGTATTACTGATGGTAACAAAGAAAGAATTTTTATATTTTTAACACATGACACAGTTAAGCAACCTCACACAACGAGTGCTGTTTTCAGTGGTGGAAAAGTGGGTATGCGCTATATGCGGCGCATAGGGGCTCCGCATCATGGGGGCGCCAAAGCGATGGTTAAAAAATTTTTTCAAATTTTTATAAGTTATATAAATTTATATAAAATTTATATAAGTTAAATATAAAAAAGTTATACAAATTTTAGAGGACTAACAGGCTAGAGTAGGCGCCGTGAGCGCTGAGTGAGCAGCACAGTAGTGAGTTATCGTTGAAACTCGAAAAAGATGAATGAAGCAAAAAAGATGTCGGGGGCTAAAAATAAGCTAAATAGCTAAATAAGCAGCTAAATAAGTGGCTGGTGAAAGGCAACAGGTAGGATTTAAAGTGTGACGTCTGTGCTTGGAGGAGACTTGCAAATATTCATGTTAACAGACCATAGTATAGAATGAAATTCCAGACATTATTCAAAAGGAATTGCAAATTGTATTTGCAATTGCGTTTTCAATTTGTGGACGCATAAAATGTGACATAATCCAAACGCAATTGCAAATCGCGGATTACCGTTTGCATTTTCGTTTAAACGAACGCACAATGACTGCCAAATTTCAAATGGAAAAGCAAAGTCTGTTTTTCAACAGTGTTTCCCATATCTTAAGAGTTTTGGCCCTGTCATATTTAAATAGCAATTTCTATTACCACGTCTGCTTTTTCACTTTCTCAGTGTCGCGTATGTAGCCAGCCAAAACTCAAATGGAATACTAATTACCTTAGTATTTCCATTTCCGATGCCTTACACGGAAACCTGTCAATCAGTGTCAAGGGTGGGATTATACTATGGGACGTGTTTGTGTTGGGAAGTGACATCACAGTCGACTGTCAAGAGGTGATGCCCTGAACAGGCACCTTTATCATCTGATCAAGACATTTTTTTTTATATAAATAAAAATACCTGTAATATAATATAAAAATACCTGTAACTGGAGCCATACACTGAAGTCCACATCCATTGCTGCAGCATTTCTCATTGTTGGCACAGTCACTGTCATCGGCACACGACACGAAACGTATCCGGGCACACTTTGCTGCGTCATATTTTCTGCTTGGACACACTCCTGGATCTGCTGTTATACAGACACATGACGGAAAACCCATATCACTGAATGCTGAATGCATTTTTCACTGGAGTTTTTGATTCTTTTGCTGTTGTTGCTGTAAGGACCTTTGAAATAACTGAAATAATTTGGCGAAGTGTTATGGACATGTAAAGACCTGCCTAGAACTACTTTAGCCATGTGTTTCCCTGAAAATAATTGTACACCTTAGGAATCTTCGTCAAATAATCAGATTCAAGCATTCATCAGCTCATTAGATAGGTCACTAAGACTGTCAGATAGAGAGACATATAAAAAGTGCAGAGCGGTGGGTCCCTAGTAGGACCAGGATTGAAAACCACTATTTTAGAACATACCAGAGGATTGTGTTATATGGACTGATGTATTGAACTTTAGAGATATTAAACTGTGCCTCTATGTAAAAGAGCTGTGTAAAAATTCTTCAAAATTATTTACTATTTGCCATGTACACCAGGAAAGACAAATCATAATGTAAGACGTATGCCAATCATTCTTTAATGTTAATAAGCAGTTCAATAAAAAATGTCAATAGCATTTATATTTCTGTATTGTGTTATATTTTTATGTTAGTAAGTACTGTTAAAAATTGCTCTGTGCATAATGAGCTGGTGGGTTTATGGAGATAAAATCCTCCACAATTAATTTCCTACCGACTCGGAGAGAAAAGCAGTACCACTTTGATCTGCAGTTGCGGGTCTTTCATGCAGAGAACTCTTCTCAAATTAAAGCAGCACTATGTAGTTTTTCAACATTCATAATTATTTCCAAGACCCTTGAGATGGTACATCGCACAACTGCGCAGACTCAAGTCCCAAGATGTCAGCGCCATATCGGGACACTGGCGGCTTCACTTCTCGCCAATGGAAGAGAGCGAAGTGGCGTCGTCCATCTTTTTTTTACAGTCTATGGTTTATGACAATAACTTGTCTCCCAGAAAATAACTGCACACCTTTAAGGTTGGTCAACCTGTCAGATTAATAAAATATAATATAATTCAGGGCTCGACATTAACAATGGCCGGGACAAGTGGATTTTTTGAAGGGACAAGTAAAAAAGAATTTTACTTCCCCGACCGGACAAGTAGCCTGAATAAAACAAAAAAATAACTAGGGAATCACTAAAACGAGAAAATGAATAAGATTTTTTTACATTTATTGTAAGTTGTGATCGATAGTGGATGATAAATGTATTACTGATGGTAACAAAGAAAGAATTTTTATATTTTTAACACATGACACAGTTAAGCAACCTCACACAACGAGTGCTGTTTTCAGTGGTGGAAAAGTGGGTATGCGCTATATGCGGCGCATAGGGGCTCCGCATCATGGGGGCGCCAAAGAGATGGTTAAAAAAAAAATCTAATTTTTATAAGTTATATAAATTTATATAAAAGTTATATAAGTTAAATATAAAAAAGTTATACAAATTTTAGAGGACTAACAGGCTAGAGTAGGCGCCGTGAGCGCTGAGTGAGCAGCACAGTAGTGAGTTATCGTTGAAACTCGAAAAAGATGAATGAAGCAAAAAAGATGTCGGGGGCTAAAAATAAGCTAAATAGCTAAATAAGCAGCTAAATAAGTGGCTGGTGAAAGGCAACAGGTAGGATTTAAAGTGTGACGTCTGTGCTTGGAGGAGACTTGCAAATATTCATGTTAACAGACCATAGTATAGAATGAAATTCCAGACATTATTCAAAAGGAATTGCAAATTGTATTTGCAATTGCGTTTTCAATTTGTGGACGCATAAAATGTGACATAATCCAAACGCAATTGCAAATCGCGGATTACCGTTTGCATTTTCGTTTAAGCGAACGCACAATGACTGCCAAATTTCAAATGGAAAAGCAAAGTCTGTTTTTCAACAGTGTTTCCCATATCTTAAGAGTTTTGGCCCTGTCATATTTAAATAGCAATTTCTATTACCACGTCTGCTTTTTCACTTTCTCAGTGTCGCGTATGTAGCCAGCCAAAACTCAAATGGAATACTAATTGCCTTAGTATTTCCATTTCTGATGCCTTACACGGAAACCTGTCAATCAGTGTCAAGGGTGGGATTATACTATGGGACGTGTTTGTGTTGGGAAGTGACATCACAGTCGACTGTCAAGAGGTGATGCCCTGAACAGGCGCCTTTATCATCTGATCAAGACATTTTTTTTTATATAAATAAAAATACCTGTAATATAATATAAAAATACCTGTAACTGGAGCCATACACTGAAGTCCACATCCATTGCTGCAGCATTTCTCATTGTTGGCACAGTCACTGTCATCGGCACACGACACGAAACGTATCCGGGCACACTTTGCTGCGTCATATTTTCTGCTTGGACACACTCCTGGATCTGCTGTTATACAGACACATGACAGAAAACCCATATCACTGAATGCTGAATGCATTTTTCACTGGAGTTTTTGATTCTTTTGCTGTTGTTGCTGTAAGGACCTTTGAAATAACTGAAATAATTTGGCGAAGTGTTATGGACATGTAAAGACCTGCCTGGAACTACTTTAGCCATGTGTTTCCCTGAAAAATAATTGTACACCTTAGGAATCTTCGTCAAATAATCAGATTCAAGCATTCATCAGCTCATTAGATAGGTCACTAAGACTGTCAGATAGAGAGACATATACAAAGTGCAGAGCGGTGGGTCCCTAGTAGGACCAGGATTGAAAACCAATATTTTAGAACATACCAGAGGATTGTGTTATATGGACTGATGTATTGAACTTTAGAGATATTAAACCATGCCTCTATGTAAAAGAGCTGTGTAAAAATTCTTCAAAATTATTTACTATTTGCCATGTACACCAGGAAAGACAAATCATAATGTAAGACGTATGCCAGTCATTTATTAATGTTAATAAACATTTCAATAAAAAATGTAAATAGCATTTATATTTCTGTATTGTGTTATATTTTTATGTTAGTAAGTACTGTTAAAAATTGCTCTGTGCATAATGAGCTGGTGGGTTTATGGAGATAAAATCCTCCACAATTAATTTCCTACCGACTCGGAGAGAAAAGCAGTACCACTTTGATCTGCAGTCGCGGGTCTTTCATGCAGAGAACTCTTCTCAAATTAAAGCAGCACTATGTAGTTTTTCAACATTCATAATTATTTCCAAGACCCTTGAGATGGTACATCGCGCAACTGCGCAGACTCAAGTCCCAAGATGTCAGCGCCATTTCGGGACACTGGCGGCTTCACTTCTCGCCAATGGAAGAGAGCGAAGTGGCGTCGTCCATCTTTTTTTTACAGTCTATGGTTTATGACAATAACTTGTCTCCCAGAAAATAACTGCACACCTTTAAGGTTGGTCAACCTGTCAGATTAATAAAATATAATATAATTCAGGGCTCGACATTAACAATGTCCGGGAAAAGTGGATTTTTTGAAGGGACAAGTAAAAAAGAATTTTACTTCCCCGACCGGACAAGTAGCCTGAATAAAACAAAAAAATAACTAGGGAATCACTAAAACGAGAAAATGAATAAGATTTTTTTACCTTTATTGTAAGTTGTGATCGATAGTGGATGATAAATGTATTACTGATGGTAACAAAGAAAGAATTTTTATATTTTTAACACGACACAGTTAAGCAACCTCACACAACGAGTGCTGTTTTCAGTGGTGGAAAAGTGGGTATGCGCTATATGCGGCGCATAGGGGCTCCGCATCATGGGGGCGCCAAAGCGATGGTTAAAAAAAAAATTCTAATTTTTATAAGTTATATAAATTTATATAAAAGTTATATAAGTTAAATATAAAAAAGTTATACAAATTTTAGAGGACTAACAGGCTAGAGTAGGCGCCGTGAGCGCTGAGTGAGCAGCACAGTAGTGAGTTATCGTTGAAACTCGAAAAAGATGAATGAAGCAAAAAAGATGTCGGGGGCTAAAAATAAGCTAAATAGCTAAATAAGCAGCTAAATAAGTGGCTGGTGAAAGGCAACAGGTAGGATTTAAAGTCTGACGTCTGTGCTTGGAGGAGGCTTGCAGATATTCATGTTAACCGACCATAGTATAGAATGAAATTCCAGACATTATTCAAAAGGAATTGCAAATTGTATTTGCAATTGCGTTTTCAATTTGTGGACGCATAAAATGTGACATAATCCAAACGCAATTGCAAATCGCGGATTACCGTTTGCATTTTCGTTTAAGCGAACGCACAATGACTGCCAAATTTCAAATGGAAAAGAGAAGTCTGTTTTTCAACAGTGTTTCCCATATCTTAAGAGTTTTGGCCCTGTCATATTTAAATAGCAATTTCTATTACCACGTCTGCTTTTTCACTTTCTCAGTGTCGCGTATGTAGCCAGCCAAAACTCAAATGGAATACTAATTGCCTTAGTATTTCCATTTCTGATGCCTTACACGGAAACCTGTCAATCAGTGTCAAGGGTGGGATTATACTATGGGACGTGTTTGTGTTGGGAAGTGACATCACAGTCGACTGTCAAGAGGTGATGCCCTGAACAGGCGCCTTTATCATCTGATCAAGACATTTTTTTTATATAAATAAAAATACCTGTAATATAATATAAAAATACCTGTAACTGGAGCCATACACTGAAGTCCACATCCATTGCTGCAGCATTTCTCATTGTTGGCACAGTCACTGTCATCGGCACACGACACGAAACGTATCCGGGCACACTTTGCTGCGTCATATTTTCTGCTTGGACACACTCCTGGATCTGCTGTTATACAGACACATGACAGAAAACTCATATCACTGAATGCTGAATGCATTTTTCACTGGAGTTTTTGATTCTTTTGCTGTTGTTGCTGTAAGGACCTTTGAAATAACTGAAATAATTTGGCGAAGTGTTATGGACATGTAAAGACCTGCCTGGAACTACTTTAGCCATGTGTTTCCCTGAAAAATAATTGTACACCTTAGGAATCTTCGTCAAATAATCAGATTCAAGCATTCATCAGCTCATTAGATAGGTCACTAAGACTGTCAGATAGAGAGACATATAAAAAGTGCAGAGCGGTGGGTCCCTAGTAGGACCAGGATTGAAAACCACTATTTTAGAACATACCAGAGGATTGTGTTATATGGACTGATGTATTGAACTTTAGAGATATTAAACTGTGCCTCTATGTAAAAGAGCTGTGTAAAAATTCTTCAAAATTATTTACTATTTGCCATGTACACCAGGAAAGACAAATCATAATGTAAGACGTATGCCAATCATTCTTTAATGTTAATAAGCAGTTCAATAAAAAATGTCAATAGCATTTATATTTCTGTATTGTGTTATATTTTTATGTTAGTAAGTACTGTTAAAAATTGCTCTGTGCATAATGAGCTGGTGGGTTTATGGAGATAAAATCCTCCACAATTCATTTCCTACCGACTCGGAGAGAAAAGCAGTACCACTTTGATCTGCAGTTGCGGGTCTTTCATGCAGAGAACTCTTCTCAAATTAAAGCAGCACTATGTAGTTTTTCAACATTCATAATTATTTCCAAGACCCTTGAGATGGTACATCGCACAACTGCGCAGACTCAAGTCCCAAGATGTCAGCGCCATATCGGGACACTGGCGGCTTCACTTCTGAAATTCCAGACATTATTCAAAAGGAATTGCAAATTGTATTTGCAATTGCGTTTTCAATTTGTGGACGCATAAAATGTGACATAATCAAAACGCAATTGCAAATCGCGGATTACCGTTTGCATTTTCGTTTAAGCGAACGCACAATGACTGCCAAATTTCAAATGGAAAAGCAAAGTCTGTTTTTCAACAGTGTTTCCCATATCTTAAGAGTTTTGGCCCTGTCATATTTAAATAGCAATTTCTATTACCACGTCTGCTTTTTCACTTTCTCAGTGTCGCGTATGTAGCCAGCCAAAACTCAAATGGAATACTAATTGCCTTAGTATTTCCATTTCTGATGCCTTACACGGAAACCTGTCAATCAGTGTCAAGGGTGGGATTATACTATGGGACGTGTTTGTGTTGGGAAGTGACATCACAGTCGACTGTCAAGAGGTGATGCCCTGAACAGGCACCTTTATCATCTGATCAAGACATTTTTTTTATATAAATAAAAATACCTGTAATATAATATAAAAATACCTGTAACTGGAGCCATACACTGAAGTCCACATCCATTGCTGCAGCATTTCTCATTGTTGGCACAGTCACTGTCATCGGCACACGACACGAAACGTATCCGGGCACACTTTGCTGCGTCATATTTTCTGCTTGGACACACTCCTGGATCTGCTGTTATACAGACACATGACAGAAAACTCATATCACTGAATGCTGAATGCATTTTTCACTGGAGTTTTTGATTCTTTTGCTGTTGTTGCTGTAAGGACCTTTGAAATAACTGAAATAATTTGGCGAAGTGTTATGGACATGTAAAGACCTGCCTGGAACTACTTTAGCCATGTGTTTCCCTGAAAATAATTGTACACCTTAGGAATCTTCGTCAAATAATCAGATTCAAGCATTCATCAGCTCATTAGATAGGTCACTAAGACTGTCAGATAGAGAGACATATAAAAAGTGCAGAGCGGTGGGTCCCTAGTAGGACCAGGATTGAAAACCACTATTTTAGAACATACCAGAGGATTGTGTTATATGGACTGATGTATTGAACTTTAGAGATATTAAACTGTGCCTCTATGTAAAAGAGCTGTGTAAAAATTCTTCAAAATTATTTACTATTTGCCATGTACACCAGGAAAGACAAATCATAATGTAAGACGTATGCCAATCATTCTTTAATGTTAATAAGCAGTTCAATAAAAAATGTCAATAGCATTTATATTTCTGTATTGTGTTATATTTTTATGTTAGTAAGTACTGTTAAAAATTGCTCTGTGCATAATGAGCTGGTGGGTTTATGGAGATAAAATCCTCCACAATTAATTTCCTACCGACTCGGAGAGAAAAGCAGTACCACTTTGATCTGCAGTTGCGGGTCTTTCATGCAGAGAACTCTTCTCAAATTAAAGCAGCACTATGTAGTTTTTCAACATTCATAATTATTTCCAAGACCCTTGAGATGGTACATCGCACAACTGCGCAGACTCAAGTCCCAAGATGTCAGCGCCATATCGGGACACTGGCGGCTTCACTTCTCGCCAATGGAAGAGAGCGAAGTGGCGTCGTCCATCTTTTTTTTACAGTCTATGGTTTATGACAATAACTTGTCTCCCAGAAAATAACTGCACACCTTTAAGGTTGGTCAACCTGTCAGATTAATAAAATATAATATAATTCAGGGCTCGACATTAACAATGGCCGGGACAAGTGGATTTTTTGAAGGGACAAGTAAAAAAGAATTTTACTTCCCCGACCGGACAAGTAGCCTGAATAAAACAAAAAAATAACTAGGGAATCACTAAAACGAGAAAATGAATAAGATTTTTTTACATTTATTGTAAGTTGTGATCGATAGTGGATGATAAATGTATTACTGATGGTAACAAAGAAAGAATTTTTATATTTTTAACACATGACACAGTTAAGCAACCTCACACAACGAGTGCTGTTTTCAGTGGTGGAAAAGTGGGTATGCGCTATATGCGGCGCATAGGGGCTCCGCATCATGGGGGCGCCAAAGAGATGGTTAAAAAAAAAATCTAATTTTTATAAGTTATATAAATTTATATAAAAGTTATATAAGTTAAATATAAAAAAGTTATACAAATTTTAGAGGACTAACAGGCTAGAGTAGGCGCCGTGAGCGCTGAGTGAGCAGCACAGTAGTGAGTTATCGTTGAAACTCGAAAAAGATGAATGAAGCAAAAAAGATGTCGGGGGCTAAAAATAAGCTAAATAGCTAAATAAGCAGCTAAATAAGTGGCTGGTGAAAGGCAACAGGTAGGATTTAAAGTGTGACGTCTGTGCTTGGAGGAGACTTGCAAATATTCATGTTAACAGACCATAGTATAGAATGAAATTCCAGACATTATTCAAAAGGAATTGCAAATTGTATTTGCAATTGCGTTTTCAATTTGTGGACGCATAAAATGTGACATAATCCAAACGCAATTGCAAATCGCGGATTACCGTTTGCATTTTCGTTTAAGCGAACGCACAATGACTGCCAAATTTCAAATGGAAAAGCAAAGTCTGTTTTTCAACAGTGTTTCCCATATCTTAAGAGTTTTGGCCCTGTCATATTTAAATAGCAATTTCTATTACCACGTCTGCTTTTTCACTTTCTCAGTGTCGCGTATGTAGCCAGCCAAAACTCAAATGGAATACTAATTGCCTTAGTATTTCCATTTCTGATGCCTTACACGGAAACCTGTCAATCAGTGTCAAGGGTGGGATTATACTATGGGACGTGTTTGTGTTGGGAAGTGACATCACAGTCGACTGTCAAGAGGTGATGCCCTGAACAGGCGCCTTTATCATCTGATCAAGACATTTTTTTTTATATAAATAAAAATACCTGTAATATAATATAAAAATACCTGTAACTGGAGCCATACACTGAAGTCCACATCCATTGCTGCAGCATTTCTCATTGTTGGCACAGTCACTGTCATCGGCACACGACACGAAACGTATCCGGGCACACTTTGCTGCGTCATATTTTCTGCTTGGACACACTCCTGGATCTGCTGTTATACAGACACATGACAGAAAACCCATATCACTGAATGCTGAATGCATTTTTCACTGGAGTTTTTGATTCTTTTGCTGTTGTTGCTGTAAGGACCTTTGAAATAACTGAAATAATTTGGCGAAGTGTTATGGACATGTAAAGACCTGCCTGGAACTACTTTAGCCATGTGTTTCCCTGAAAAATAATTGTACACCTTAGGAATCTTCGTCAAATAATCAGATTCAAGCATTCATCAGCTCATTAGATAGGTCACTAAGACTGTCAGATAGAGAGACATATACAAAGTGCAGAGCGGTGGGTCCCTAGTAGGACCAGGATTGAAAACCAATATTTTAGAACATACCAGAGGATTGTGTTATATGGACTGATGTATTGAACTTTAGAGATATTAAACCATGCCTCTATGTAAAAGAGCTGTGTAAAAATTCTTCAAAATTATTTACTATTTGCCATGTACACCAGGAAAGACAAATCATAATGTAAGACGTATGCCAGTCATTTATTAATGTTAATAAACATTTCAATAAAAAATGTAAATAGCATTTATATTTCTGTATTGTGTTATATTTTTATGTTAGTAAGTACTGTTAAAAATTGCTCTGTGCATAATGAGCTGGTGGGTTTATGGAGATAAAATCCTCCACAATTAATTTCCTACCGACTCGGAGAGAAAAGCAGTACCACTTTGATCTGCAGTCGCGGGTCTTTCATGCAGAGAACTCTTCTCAAATTAAAGCAGCACTATGTAGTTTTTCAACATTCATAATTATTTCCAAGACCCTTGAGATGGTACATCGCGCAACTGCGCAGACTCAAGTCCCAAGATGTCAGCGCCATTTCGGGACACTGGCGGCTTCACTTCTCGCCAATGGAAGAGAGCGAAGTGGCGTCGTCCATCTTTTTTTTACAGTCTATGGTTTATGACAATAACTTGTCTCCCAGAAAATAACTGCACACCTTTAAGGTTGGTCAACCTGTCAGATTAATAAAATATAATATAATTCAGGGCTCGACATTAACAATGTCCGGGAAAAGTGGATTTTTTGAAGGGACAAGTAAAAAAGAATTTTACTTCCCCGACCGGACAAGTAGCCTGAATAAAACAAAAAAATAACTAGGGAATCACTAAAACGAGAAAATGAATAAGATTTTTTTACCTTTATTGTAAGTTGTGATCGATAGTGGATGATAAATGTATTACTGATGGTAACAAAGAAAGAATTTTTATATTTTTAACACGACACAGTTAAGCAACCTCACACAACGAGTGCTGTTTTCAGTGGTGGAAAAGTGGGTATGCGCTATATGCGGCGCATAGGGGCTCCGCATCATGGGGGCGCCAAAGCGATGGTTAAAAAAAAAATTCTAATTTTTATAAGTTATATAAATTTATATAAAAGTTATATAAGTTAAATATAAAAAAGTTATACAAATTTTAGAGGACTAACAGGCTAGAGTAGGCGCCGTGAGCGCTGAGTGAGCAGCACAGTAGTGAGTTATCGTTGAAACTCGAAAAAGATGAATGAAGCAAAAAAGATGTCGGGGGCTAAAAATAAGCTAAATAGCTAAATAAGCAGCTAAATAAGTGGCTGGTGAAAGGCAACAGGTAGGATTTAAAGTCTGACGTCTGTGCTTGGAGGAGGCTTGCAGATATTCATGTTAACCGACCATAGTATAGAATGAAATTCCAGACATTATTCAAAAGGAATTGCAAATTGTATTTGCAATTGCGTTTTCAATTTGTGGACGCATAAAATGTGACATAATCCAAACGCAATTGCAAATCGCGGATTACCGTTTGCATTTTCGTTTAAGCGAACGCACAATGACTGCCAAATTTCAAATGGAAAAGAGAAGTCTGTTTTTCAACAGTGTTTCCCATATCTTAAGAGTTTTGGCCCTGTCATATTTAAATAGCAATTTCTATTACCACGTCTGCTTTTTCACTTTCTCAGTGTCGCGTATGTAGCCAGCCAAAACTCAAATGGAATACTAATTGCCTTAGTATTTCCATTTCTGATGCCTTACACGGAAACCTGTCAATCAGTGTCAAGGGTGGGATTATACTATGGGACGTGTTTGTGTTGGGAAGTGACATCACAGTCGACTGTCAAGAGGTGATGCCCTGAACAGGCGCCTTTATCATCTGATCAAGACATTTTTTTTATATAAATAAAAATACCTGTAATATAATATAAAAATACCTGTAACTGGAGCCATACACTGAAGTCCACATCCATTGCTGCAGCATTTCTCATTGTTGGCACAGTCACTGTCATCGGCACACGACACGAAACGTATCCGGGCACACTTTGCTGCGTCATATTTTCTGCTTGGACACACTCCTGGATCTGCTGTTATACAGACACATGACAGAAAACTCATATCACTGAATGCTGAATGCATTTTTCACTGGAGTTTTTGATTCTTTTGCTGTTGTTGCTGTAAGGACCTTTGAAATAACTGAAATAATTTGGCGAAGTGTTATGGACATGTAAAGACCTGCCTGGAACTACTTTAGCCATGTGTTTCCCTGAAAAATAATTGTACACCTTAGGAATCTTCGTCAAATAATCAGATTCAAGCATTCATCAGCTCATTAGATAGGTCACTAAGACTGTCAGATAGAGAGACATATAAAAAGTGCAGAGCGGTGGGTCCCTAGTAGGACCAGGATTGAAAACCACTATTTTAGAACATACCAGAGGATTGTGTTATATGGACTGATGTATTGAACTTTAGAGATATTAAACTGTGCCTCTATGTAAAAGAGCTGTGTAAAAATTCTTCAAAATTATTTACTATTTGCCATGTACACCAGGAAAGACAAATCATAATGTAAGACGTATGCCAATCATTCTTTAATGTTAATAAGCAGTTCAATAAAAAATGTCAATAGCATTTATATTTCTGTATTGTGTTATATTTTTATGTTAGTAAGTACTGTTAAAAATTGCTCTGTGCATAATGAGCTGGTGGGTTTATGGAGATAAAATCCTCCACAATTCATTTCCTACCGACTCGGAGAGAAAAGCAGTACCACTTTGATCTGCAGTTGCGGGTCTTTCATGCAGAGAACTCTTCTCAAATTAAAGCAGCACTATGTAGTTTTTCAACATTCATAATTATTTCCAAGACCCTTGAGATGGTACATCGCACAACTGCGCAGACTCAAGTCCCAAGATGTCAGCGCCATATCGGGACACTGGCGGCTTCACTTCTGAAATTCCAGACATTATTCAAAAGGAATTGCAAATTGTATTTGCAATTGCGTTTTCAATTTGTGGACGCATAAAATGTGACATAATCAAAACGCAATTGCAAATCGCGGATTACCGTTTGCATTTTCGTTTAAGCGAACGCACAATGACTGCCAAATTTCAAATGGAAAAGCAAAGTCTGTTTTTCAACAGTGTTTCCCATATCTTAAGAGTTTTGGCCCTGTCATATTTAAATAGCAATTTCTATTACCACGTCTGCTTTTTCACTTTCTCAGTGTCGCGTATGTAGCCAGCCAAAACTCAAATGGAATACTAATTGCCTTAGTATTTCCATTTCTGATGCCTTACACGGAAACCTGTCAATCAGTGTCAAGGGTGGGATTATACTATGGGACGTGTTTGTGTTGGGAAGTGACATCACAGTCGACTGTCAAGAGGTGATGCCCTGAACAGGCACCTTTATCATCTGATCAAGACATTTTTTTTATATAAATAAAAATACCTGTAATATAATATAAAAATACCTGTAACTGGAGCCATACACTGAAGTCCACATCCATTGCTGCAGCATTTCTCATTGTTGGCACAGTCACTGTCATCGGCACACGACACGAAACGTATCCGGGCACACTTTGCTGCGTCATATTTTCTGCTTGGACACACTCCTGGATCTGCTGTTATACAGACACATGACAGAAAACTCATATCACTGAATGCTGAATGCATTTTTCACTGGAGTTTTTGATTCTTTTGCTGTTGTTGCTGTAAGGACCTTTGAAATAACTGAAATAATTTGGCGAAGTGTTATGGACATGTAAAGACCTGCCTGGAACTACTTTAGCCATGTGTTTCCCTGAAAAATAATTGTACACCTTAGGAATCTTCGTCAAATAATCAGATTCAAGCATTCATCAGCTCATTAGATAGGTCACTAAGACTGTCAGATAGAGAGACATATAAAAAGTGCAGAGCGGTGGGTCCCTAGTAGGACCAGGATTGAAAACCAATATTTTAGAACATACCAGAGGATTGTGTTATATGGACTGATGTATTGAACTTTAGAGATATTAAACTGTGCCTCTATGTAAAAGAGCTGTGTAAAAATTCTTCAAAATTATTTACTATTTGCCATGTACACCAGGAAAGACAAATCATAATGTAAGACGTATGCCAATCATTCTTTAATGTTAATAAGCAGTTCAATAAAAAATGTCAATAGCATTTATATTTCTGTATTGTGTTATATTTTTATGTTAGTAAGTACTGTTAAAAATTGCTCTGTGCATAATGAGCTGGTGGGTTTATGGAGATAAAATCCTCCACAATTAATTTCCTACCGACTCGGAGAGAAAAGCAGTACCACTTTGATCTGCAGTCGCGGGTCTTTCATGCAGAGAACTCTTCTCAAATTAAAGCAGCACTATGTAGTTTTTCAACATTCATAATTATTTCCAAGACCCTTGAGATGGTACATCGCACAACTGCGCAGACTCAAGTCCCAAGATGTCAGCGCCATATCGGGACACTGGCGGCTTCACTTCTCGCCAATGGAAGAGAGCGAAGTGGCGTCGTCCATCCTTTTTTTACAGTCTATGGTTTATGACAATAACTTGTCTCCCAGAAAATAACTGCACACCTTTAAGGTTGGTCAACCTGTCAGATTAATAAAATATAATATAATTCAGGGCTCGACATTAACAATGTCCGGGAAAAGTGGATTTTTTGAAGGGACAAGTAAAAAATAATTTTACTTCCCCGACCGGACAAGTAGCCTGAATAAAACAAAAAAATAACTAGGGAATCACTGAAACGAGAAAATGAATAAGATTTTTTTACCTTTATTGTAAGTTGTGATCGATAGTGGATGATAAATGTATTACTGATGGTAACAAAGAAAGAATTTTTATATTTTTAACACATGACACAGTTAAGCAACCTCACACAACGAGTGCTGTTTTCAGTGGTGGAAAAGTGGGTATGCGCTATATGCGGCGCATAGGGGCTCCGCATCATGGGGGCGCCAAAGCGATGGTTAAAAAAAAAATTCTAATTTTTATAAGTTATATAAATTTATATAAAAGTTATATAAGTTAAATATAAAAAAGTTATACAAATTTTAGAGGACTAACAGGCTAGAGTAGGCGCCGTGAGCGCTGAGTGAGCAGCACAGTAGTGAGTTATCGTTGAAACTCGAAAAAGATGAATGAAGCAAAAAAGATGTCGGGGGCTAAAAATAAGCTAAATAGCTAAATAAGCAGCTAAATAAGTGGCTGGTGAAAGGCAACAGGTAGGATTTAAAGTCTGACGTCTGTGCTTGGAGGAGACTTGCAAATATTCATGTTAACAGACCATAGTATAGAATGAAATTCCAGACATTATTCAAAAGGAATTGCAAATTGTATTTGCAATTGCGTTTTCAATTTGTGGACGCATAAAATGTGACATAATCCAAACGCAATTGCAAATCGCGGATTACCGTTTGCATTTTCGTTTAAGCGAACGCACAATGACTGCCAAATTTCAAATGGAAAAGAGAAGTCTGTTTTTCAACAGTGTTTCCCATATCTTAAGAGTTTTGGCCCTGTCATATTTAAATAGCAATTTCTATTACCACGTCTGCTTTTTCACTTTCTCAGTGTCGCGTATGTAGCCAGCCAAAACTCAAATGGAATACTAATTGCCTTAGTATTTCCATTTCCGATGCCTTACACGGAAACCTGTCAATCAGTGTCAAGGGTGGGATTATACTATGGGACGTGTTTGTGTTGGGAAGTGACATCACAGTCGACTGTCAAGAGGTGATGCCCTGAACAGGCACCTTTATCATCTGATCAAGACATTTTTTTATATATAAATAAAAATACCTGTAATATAATATAAAAATACCTGTAACTGGAGCCATACACTGAAGTCCACATCCATTGCTGCAGCATTTCTCATTGTTGGCACAGTCACTGTCATCGGCACACGACACGAAACGTATCCGGGCACACTTTGCTGCGTCATATTTTCTGCTTGGACACACTCCTGGATCTGCTGTTATACAGACACATGACAGAAAACTCATATCACTGAATGCTGAATGCATTTTTCACTGGAGTTTTTGATTCTTTTGCTGTTGTTGCTGTAAGGACCTTTGAAATAACTGAAATAATTTGGCGAAGTGTTATGGACATGTAAAGACCTGCCTGGAACTACTTTAGCCATGTGTTTCCCTGAAAAATAATTGTACACCTTAGGAATCTTCGTCAAATAATCAGATTCAAGCATTCATCAGCTCATTAGATAGGTCACTAAGACTGTCAGATAGAGAGACATATAAAAAGTGCAGAGCGGTGGGTCCCTAGTAGGACCAGGATTGAAAACCAATATTTTAGAACATACCAGAGGATTGTGTTACATGGACTGATGTATTGAACTTTAGAGATATTAAACTGTGCCTCTATGTAAAAGAGCTGTGTAAAAATTCTTCAAAATTATTTACTATTTGCCATGTACACCAGGAAAGACAAATCATAATGTAAGACGTATGCCAGTCATTTATTAATGTTAATAAACATTTCAATAAAAAATGTAAATAGCATTTATATTTCTGTATTGTGTTCTATTTTTATGTTAGTAAGTACTGTTAAAAATTGCTCTGTGCATAATGAGCTGGTGGGTTTATGGAGATAAAATCCTCCACAATTAATTTCCTACCGACTCGGAGAGAAAAGCAGTACCACTTTGATCTGCAGTCGCGGGTCTTTCATGCAGAGAACTCTTCTCAAATTAAAGCAGCACTATGTAGTTTTTCAACATTCATAATATATTTCCAAGACCCTTGAGATGGTACATCGCACAACTGCGCAGACTCAAGTCCCAAGATGTCAGCGCCATATCGGGACACTGGCGGCTTCACTTCTCGCCAATGGAAGAGAGCGAAGTGGCGTCGTCCATCTTTTTTTTACAGTCTATGGTTTATGACAATAACTTGTCTCCCAGAAAATAACTGCACACCTTTAAGGTTGGTCAACCTGTCAGATTAATAAAATATAATATAATTCAGGGCTCGACATTAACAATGTCCGGGACAAGTGGATTTTTTGAAGGGACAAGTAAAAAAGAATTTTACTTCCCCGACCGGACAAGTAGCCTGAATAAAACAAAAAAATAACTAGGGAATCACTAAAACGAGAAAACGAATAAGATTTTTTTACCTTTATTGTAAGTTGTGATCGATAGTGGATGATAAATGTATTACTGATGGTAACAAAGAAAGAATTTTTATATTTTTAACACATGACACAGTTAAGCAACCTCACACAACGAGTGCTGTTTTCAGTGGTGGAAAAGTGGGTATGCGCTATATGCGGCGCATAGGGGCTCCGCATCATGGGGGCGCCAAAGCGATGGTTAAAAAATTTTTTCAAATTTTTATAAGTTATATAAATTTATATAAAATTTATATAAGTTAAATATAAAAAAGTTATACAAATTTTAGAGGACTAACAGGCTAGAGTAGGCGCCGTGAGCGCTGAGTGAGCAGCACAGTAGTGAGTTATCGTTGAAACTCGAAAAAGATGAATGAAGCAAAAAAGATGTCGGGGGCTAAAAATAAGCTAAATAGCTAAATAAGCAGCTAAATAAGTGGCTGGTGAAAGGCAACAGGTAGGATTTAAAGTGTGACGTCTGTGCTTGGAGGAGACTTGCAAATATTCATGTTAACCGACCATAGTATAGAATGAAATTCCAGACATTATTCAAAAGGAATTGCAAATTGTATTTGCAATTGCGTTTTCAATTTGTGGACGCATAAAATGTGACATAATCCAAACGCAATTGCAAATCGCGCATTACCGTTTGCATTTTCGTTTAAGCGAACGCACAATGACTGCCAAATTTCAAATGGAAAAGCAAAGTCTGTTTTTCAACAGTGTTTCCCATATCTTAAGAGTTTTGGCCCTGTCATATTTAAATAGCAATTTCTATTACCACGTCTGCATTTTCACTTTCTCAGTGTCGCGTATGTAGCCAGCCAAAACTCAAATGAAATACTAATTGCCTTAGTATTTCCATTTCTGATGCCTTACACGGAAACCTGTCAATCAGTGTCAAGGGTGGGATTATACTATGGGACGTGTTTGTGTTGGGAAGTGACATCACAGTCGACTGTCAAGAGGTGATGCCCTGAACAGGCGCCTTTATCATCTGATCAAGACATTTTTTTTATATAAATAAAAATACCTGTAATATAATATAAAAATACCTGTAACTGGAGCCATACACTGAAGTCCACATCCATTGCTGCAGCATTTCTCATTGTTGGCACAGTCACTGTCATCGGCACACGACACGAAACGTATCCGGGCACACTTTGCTGCGTCATATTTTCTGCTTGGACACACTCCTGGATCTGCTGTTATACAGACACATGACAGAAAACCCATATCACTGAATGCTGAATGCATTTTTCACTGGAGTTTTTGATTCTTTTGCTGTTGTTGCTGTAAGGACCTTTGAAATAACTGAAATAATTTGGCGAAGTGTTATGGACATGTAAAGACCTGCCTGGAACTACTTTAGCCATGTGCTTCCCTGAAAAATAATTGTACACCTTAGGAATCTTCGTCAAATAATCAGATTCAAGCATTCATCAGCTCATTAGATAGGTCACTAAGACTGTCAGATAGAGAGACATATAAAAAGTGCAGAGCGGTGGGTCCCTAGTAGGACCAGGTTTGAAAACCAATATTTTAGAACATTCTAGAGGATTGTGTTATATGGACTGATGTATTGAACTTTAGAGATATTAAACTGTGCCTCTATGTAAAAGAGCTGTGTAAAAATTCTTCAAAATTATTTACTATTTGCCATGTACACCAGGAAAGACAAATCATAATGTAAGACGTATGCCAGTCATTTATTAATGTTAATAAACATTTCAATAAAAAATGTAAATAGCATTTATATTTCTGTATTGTGTTATATTTTTATGTTAGTAAGTACTGTTAAAAATTGCTCTGTGCATAATGAGCTGGTGGGTTTATGGAGATAAAATCCTCCACATTTAATTTCCTACCGACTCGGAGAGAAAAGCAGTACCACTTTGATCTGCAGTCGCGGGTCTTTCATGCAGAGAACTCTTCTCAAATTAAAGCAGCACTATGTAGTTTTTCAACATTCATAATATATTTCCAAGACCTTTGAAATGGTACATCGACTTACAATAGGTTGAATGACACGTCTGTCATAGCCTGACAGTGTCTGTATCGCTTTTACTGGCACAGAGACGACTAAAAAACAGAAAAAGGGAGAGTGACAAAGTAAAAGGCCGGACGAGGATCAATATTGGTCCAGCGTTCGCTCGCTGGCGTGAGCTAAAGGAGGAGGAGGGGGGGTGCCCGACCGATGCTGACCTGGCCGTAATGCTGTTGGACTAGTAAATATATTGCTTGCATACTAGTATCTCTATTTTTTCGAAATTGTTGTCTGTCTGGCCATGTTACGGAATATATCTAGTCCTCCATTTATCTTCATGATAGTCATGTTTGTTTATTTATTTTTCTGGTGAAAGTGTCTTGCCTCAGGCTATAATACAAATCGATTTTTCAAATTTGCAGATTCATCTATGGTAGCTTGATATTATAATATTGACGATATATGGCTATTACCTACCACACAAACATTGAATTGAATTAGCATATCCATTATGTAAAACAGTAGCCAATAGGCTACTATAATGATGCTGGCTTGTAAACGTGAGCTACGCGATCTTTTGGCGTTTGAAAAAAAATAAAACCCATGAAATTATATTCATATGACATGCTGAAATATATGCTAATGTACCTGGGATGAAGACATTTCACACACAATGCTGGCAGTCTGCCCAATACGTGAGAACTCACGAGAACTTGTCAACAAATGCATGGTATCCCCCATAGGTATCCCCTGGTGTAACCATGACAGATTTTAGACAGTAGTATAAGACAATACTGTTTCCCAACTGTAAGGGGACCCCGAGAGCAAAAACTACATAGTGCTGCTTTAATGCATAATGATGAATTTAAAAGTTAATGGCCAAACTGATCTTAAAAGTCCACATTGTTATTGCAGATGAAATATAACACGGATTAGCCTATATTAAATAAATATTTTTCTATCAGTTTAAACTTTGATTAGACACTCAAACCTTTATCTAAACCTCTCACCGTCGGTTGTGCATATCCGCCATGTTCATTCATTAATGTTAATAAGCATTTCAATTAAAAATGTAAATAGCATTTATATTTGTGTATTGTGATAGGCTATATTTTTATGTTAGTGTAATTGCTGTTATGCAGACTTTCTATGCATTTGTTTTAATAATATTTCATTTATAATTAAATCCATGATTTCATGCATTCATCTATTATAGGTACAATGTAAAAATGTGTATTTGATGTAATTTTATTTAAATTAATGTATGTCTCTTTAAATGTAAGGCGCGAGAATGCATCACTTTAGCGGAAATAACAAAATATTGCGTCGCCCCCGATGGACTGATGATGAGCGGACGCTAAACGAGGCTCTGAAAGTTGAATTTAAGTTTAAAATAAGTGTTGTCTCAAGTCAAAGAGGACAGTAAAGAGGATTTTGTAAAACTAATGACCCAAGGACCTCTTTTCATGACAAGAAGCCAACGAGGTATTTGTTCCACATGTATATTTGTCTGATGTGTGGAAAGCATAATTTATTTATTTATTTTTGCATTTTGTTTCCTTTAAGAATGTATTGTATAATATGCTGATGTGTTTGTACTATGTTCATTTATGAATGCAGTTCTCACGGCATAAACAAAACGAGCCAAATAATTAAAAACGCCCGTTTTAAAGAACGACCTGTGTTTGTGTTGTTGTGAAGAAAGCTACAGTTAGTAAGTGCTGTTAAAAATTGCTCTGTGTATAATGAGCTGGTGGATTTATGGTGTGATTTGTTGTGGACCGGTTGTGGTGGGCCGCTCTGTGCCAGAAAGTCCTGGGCCACTTTATAGCCTTAGTCCACCCTGTAATATAATTAAAAATACCTGTAACTGGAGCCATACACTGAAGTCCACATCCATTGCTGCAGCATTTCTCATTGTTGGCACAGTCACTGTCATCGGCACACGACACGAAACGTATCAGGGCACACATTCCTGGTTCATATTTTCTCCCTGGACACACTCCTGGCTTTACTGTTATACAAACACATAACAGAGAAGCCATATCATTGAAAGCTGAATTATTTTTTCACTGTAAAAAAAGATTTTTGGAAGTTGTATATGTTATTGAATACGTTTTATCAAGAAATAATTATTTCAGTCTTTCTACTGTAAAATGTCAAGTTTTATTCAATGTGTTACATTGTAAGTATTTTTGAACTTCACTAGAAATTTCAGGTCTAAAACTGTGTTTCTGATCTAAAGCACGAACACCTCGGGTTAGCATTATTTTTTAATAATTCAATGGACCGGAGTGAACTATTTCCGTTTATAATTACAGTATTTCCAAAAAACATGTTACCAATAATTTGTTATTTTTATCGTATTGTTTACTATATTTATTTTCTTGGTCAGTGTCGTCATGGGTTTTGGTCTTTTGCTGTTGTTGCTGTGAGGACCTTTGAAATAACTGAAATCATTTGGCGAAGTGATATGGACATGTAATGTGGTCAAGACCTGCCTGGAACTACTTTAGCCGTGCTTTGTACGACCCCCTTTAGGTAAATTGGACATTAGGCCTTGTTTTCTTCATAGTAAGATGGCAGTGACGCACAAAGGAAATAGGTTAGAGTATGTATAAAACGAGAAGTTGTAATGTGTAGCCTAAGCACGCATCCCGTGCGCATTTGTGAATAGTTTCTCGAGGGCATGAAAAAGTTTCTATTGTACATGCAAAAGTCTGTATGTATATGTATTTACACGAATAGCCGTGCAATATCACTGTATATCATGTGATATTGCACGGCAAGTAGTGTGATATTGCGTTTATTCAACAGTTCGACACGAGTAAATAAAGAAGAAACAACGACGGAATGTCTTTAACTCTTTTGTGCAGACCTACATCCTTCCGCCACAGATTCAATCTCAAGTTGACAGTTGAGTCCAAGCCTCCGTAACTAAGTCTGAAACGTCACTTTAGAACTAGTAACGAAGGAACGTTGAGTTGCTTCATTGAAGCTTTTTGTGTAGAGTACAGTATTATAAAACAGATAGTTCCGGTCCTTGATTCTGATTGGTTGAGCCGCGATCGAAGCCGTTGTAAATTACTCAACAAACATACACCTGTGGCCACAACTGCTGTTTGTTGAATGTGATTTCGACTCAAGTGAAAGTTACGTTATACACTGTTAGATGGCAGCAAAGACTGTTTTGATGAGTGAGTCAGTAACAAAGACTTTTATATTGAAAGAACGAAACATGGTTCTAAACAATGAGTTTAATGACCTGAAGAATATCAGCTAGATGCAGGTAAAATACTTGTTTTGTCGATCTATTTCTCATAATACTCTACATAAAACAATAAGCTTCAATGAAGAGACTCGGCATTCCTTCGTTGCTAGTTCTAAAGTGGAATTTTACAATTAGTAACGAAGGCTTGGGCTCAACTGTCAAACTGTCAACTTGGGATTTGAATCCGTGGCGGAAGGAAATAGTTCTGCACAAAAGAGGGGTTTTAAAGACCCTCCATTGTTATTTCTTATTTATTTACACACTTGTGCCGTCAAACTGTTGTATAAACCCAATATCACAATCGTAGCCGTGTACATAAGAACGCTGTGATTACATGCGGCACTCCGACACAGCCATGCTGATATACTGTACAGCTATACGGCACTGCTTTGAGTGTGATATTGCTAATAGCCTATAATATGATATAAGGCACAAAACTAATCAGGGCACACTTTCCTGGTTCATATTTTCTGCTTGGACACATATCACTGAATGTTGAATGTCTTTTTCACTGAGGTTTTTCTTTTGCTGTTGTTGCTGTAAGGATCTTTGAAATAACTGAAATCATTTTCAAGTGAAATGGACATGTAATGCGGTCAAGACCTGCCTGGAACTACTTTAGCCGTGCATTTCCCTAAAAATAATTGCACACCTTGGAATATTCGTCAAACAATTAGATTCAAACATTTAACAGCCCCGTAGTATATAATATGATGTAATATAACCTGTAACTGGAGCCATACACTGACGTCCACATCCATTGCTGCAGCATTTCTCATTGTTGGCACAGTCACTGTCATCGGCACACGACACGAAACGTACCATGGCACACACTTCTGCTTCATATTTTGTGCTTGGACACTCTCCTGGCTTTGCTGTTATACAAACACATGACAGAGAGGCCATATCACTTAAACCTGAATTAAGTTTTCTCTGTAAAAAAAATATTTTTGTAAAAAAGGAAGTTGTACCTATATATTGTTGGAAGACGTTTTAAAAGAAAGAACTATATCAGTCTTTCTACTTTAAAATGTCATGTTTTATTCAATTACTTACTGTTTCTTTGTAATTATTTTAAAACTTTACTAGCAATTTCTAAACTGAAACTGTTTCTACAGTACACCATTTTTTTCAGTGTTCCTTTTGAAAGACCTCTAATATTATTATCCATAATTTAAACTCACTGAAAGCCGGCGGCACACACACGGCCCCACAGCATTTGTATCCTCCAGAGCAGTCTCTATGAGAAACACATCCTCCACTGGAGCCCACGACCGTCACCTTCCCCGGAGAGTAACCGACCGCTACAGAAGAACATCATTAGGGGATACCAGGTTATAATAGTTTGTTTCAGCATCTTTCAGCAAGTCAAAGCTCAAATTCAGATTAATGGCAAACATGTCTGATAATGTTTTGTAACCAATATAAAACATTTAACATTTATGTTCTAATTTTACTGTATAAAAGAAAAAAAAATATATGTTTTCATTGTACGATGTAAAAAATATAAAAAAAGTAATAGATAAAGCATACAAAGTTCATCTTTCACTGGACGTCTGTACTGTATGTTTGTGAATTGTAATGTGCTGAGATGTCATATTTTGTAAGGCACTTGTTTATGGATTTCTTCAGACTGTGTAATGAAGTTAAAAGAACATGGATCTCACCTGTAAAGTTTCGTCCTAGAGCAGCTTTTGTTGAGCTCCAGCATCCAGACAGACACAATAACACAGCGCAGTACACTCGAGCTGTCATCCTCTCCACCTGTGATCATACAATGAACTCTGCTGGAACATCGTACTTTTCTTAAAACATGAAAGTATTTGAGTTAGCACTCAACCAATGGCATGAGTTTGGGGCGGGATGATCTGTTTTGGCAAACAATAACAGAACAGTGGGCACCTAAAAAAAAATGTAAAGATCCAAGGAGGTCTGTGTGATACATTCAAAGAACTCTATATGTTGCTTGCAAAAGGTTTTTCTTTTCTTTTTTCTCGATATTCAAACTTTTCTAGATATTCAAATACTTTTGAATGTCCTCAATGGGGTAAAATACTTTTCTCCACATAATAGTTTGATTTAGATTAGCCTATATCCAAAACAATCACAAATCTGAAACTAATTAAGCAATGATAATTTCCTCCAAAGTAAACTGAATGTAAACCCCTCATTTGCACAAGGAATTTTGAAAGAAAGATTTTTTTTCTACGTTTCCTCAGTGGATTGGGTAAACAGAAATATTTGGCAGCAGTCATACTTGTTAGCAGCACCATGTGATTGCAATTGAACCCTTTGTAATATATATATATATATATATATATATATATATATATATATATATATAATACATTCTATACATTGCATTAAAATAGATCATGCATTAAACACAGTAATGTGCATCTAGTTGAATGCTGCATAACTTTGTATAACCACTAGATGTCTGGTGTATAAAAAAAGAGCTGTAGGTATTTATCAATGCTGTGTTATAAAATCACATTGAAGGGGCCTATTATTCTGAAGAGCCTTCTATTGAGGAATAAAAGGGACACAAATAATATTTTTCCATTACAAACAAGCAGTATAAATTTAATACATCTGAGAGAAGTGTAAAAAATGTGTATTGGAATACTGTGTGAATTAAACTGGATTTTCCTTGAACAATTCCAATGCATGAAACATGGATGCGCATGTAACCATGGAAGGGAAGAGAAGGGGAATGTGCTGCTGAGTCCCCTAGTGGGCGCTATGGGGAATGCCTCCGGCATGACCGCTGTCTGAAGCATGAGTCTAAACATGACAATAAACTTCACATTTGCAGGCAGCAGCCTATGACGTCACCATTGGTGCGACTGTGAGTATAAAAGGGCACCTGTGAAATACGTCATCCAGTTAATGTCTGAAGGAGATGTGTGCAGGAATACCAGAAGCATGGCAAAGGGACACAGCGTCTCGTTACCCTTCTCAGGGAACCATGGTACCATGCATAACCTGAGACGTTTCCTTTAGAAAGGGAACTTGCGCTGAGTTCAAACATTAGCTGAGCTCTAGTAACAGAGGCCTCAGCATGACGAGACTCTAAATCGAGAGACCTAAGGACGCCCACGCTCAGGACATCTTGAAAGG
The DNA here is from genome assembly GCA_026230005.1 of Gila orcuttii. Taxonomy (NCBI): domain Eukaryota; kingdom Metazoa; phylum Chordata; class Actinopteri; order Cypriniformes; family Leuciscidae; genus Gila; species Gila orcuttii. The sequence continues at coordinate 29,429,438 of JAPDVR010000021.1, forward strand.
AGGCTCACAGAGAGCCTACCACTCGCAATTGCTATCCTAGCGAAGCTTTTGGAAGCGGAGGCCTCAGTAAGATAACTCTCTCTAGCGAGAGGAGGCCTAGCAACGCTCACGGTAGCCAAGGAGGTTCACAGAGAGCCTTACCACTTAGCCTTTGGCTGAGCCCATAGGAAGAATACATTACGTCCTACGCCTGTCAAGAAAGCTACATAACAGGGCTTGCAGGACACAATAATGGGCAGAGCTGAAAGGAGCAGAGGCCTCTAATAGAAGGACTCTCTATAGCGAGAGGAGGCCTAACAATGCTCTAGTTCAAGAGCAGTGACCAAGGAAGACGGAGGCCCTTTGATAACGACTCTAACAAGAGAGAGAAGGCCTAGCTACATCCGACGTCTGTCAGAGAGGCCTAAAGAATGCCTAGCAACTTAACACTAATATAACAGATGGAGCTCAGAGGAGTGATCAAACAATGGTTAAAAGTACTCCCAAACTAGATGCACCAGAGGAGACTCAGGAAAAGAACCTAAAACTCAGTGCTACTGCCCAATTCTAGCTCAAAGAACGGAGGCCTCAATATGCTGACTCTCTATGGGGCTGTTTACACCTGGCCACTTCATACATTTTCTGTGATCGGGTAGCTATCCGATCGTGAAAAGACCATGTGCAAATGCCCTCCGAAACGCATTTGAGACGGATTTAAATTCGATCGCTCAAACCACATCAGGAGGTGGTCTGGGCCACATTCCAGACAAAACTAGACAAGAGTAAATGCATCTGGTTGTTGAAACCAAATTTTACTCCTCCCAACATTGCTAAAAAATAAACGTGTGAAAGCGTGTTATAGGCTATATGTCATGTTATAGCCAGATAGGACGGCACTACTGCAGCACGCATCACCGCAGATGAGCAGCTGAGCGATCTATTCATCAGGTGAATGTAAAGGTGAGTATTTGCAGCTATATAACCAGGAGGACTGAGTAGTCAAATGGAGGTACATAGGCTAGGGAAGGGAAAGATACGCCCAGCAAAAAAAAGGGCTCGGACTAGGATTCGGAGCCTCTAGAAGGGTAATAGCTGGTCAACTCAAACTAGAGAGAGAGGATTTGTGACTGCAGCGCAGGGACCTCCAAGTTGTAAAATCCGGCGAAGGTGGACAGCGAGGACCAGCCGGCCTCCGCACAGATGTCTCCAATAGACACACCACTGGACCACGCCCAGGAAGAGCCCACGTCTCTGGAGTGAGCTCTGATGCTGATGGGGCATTGAAGGCCCACCAAAGCATTAGCCAGTGCGATAGTGCCCACTATTGAACGGGATAGTCTCTGCTTCGTGACCAGAAGCCCTTTGGTGCGGCCACTGAAGAATACAAAGAGCTGCTCTGACTGCCTGAAATCGGCAAAGCACTGTATGTATACTCTTAAGGCTCGAACAGGGCAGAATAAGTGTAGTTGAAGCTCGTTTTCTGAATCGGAAGAGTGGACAGCGTAATTACTTGTGCATTTTGGGCACATAGCCATGCCTCAGCTTGAAGATGAACTTGGAGTCATTAGGCCCAAACTCAAGGCAGGAAGCGCTGACGGAGAGCGCTTGCAGGTCACCCACTTGCTTGACCGATGTTAATGCTAGCAGTAATGCGGTCTTATGCGAAAGTGGTGGAATTTGGCCGACTGTAGCGGCTCGAACAGAGGACCTTTGAGGGCCCTAAGGACTGTGGATAGGTCCCAAGGGGGTATGGAAAGAGGACGAGGCGGGTTAAGCCTCCTTGCCCCTATAAGGAAGCGGACGACCAAGTCGCTTCTACCCAAGGAATGGCCAGCCACAGGAGCGTGGTGTGCTGCTATGGGCGCTGAACCGTCTGAGCACGCCATCATTAGGGCTGAGTCTAGAACCGCTCCCAGGAAAGAGATTCTCTGGTTGGGAGACAGTGAGCTCTTGGCTGAATTTCGCCCGAGTCCTAGGCATTTCAGATGGCCGAGGAGCACGGATCTGTGAGATTAATTCTTCCTCCGACTGGTCCAAGATGAGCCAGTCATCGAGGTAGTTCAGGATGCGCATCCCCTTCTGCACTGCAGCCATGCACTTCGTTAAAGTGCGTAGGGCCAAGGACAGTCGAATGTTAGGACCGTATACTGGTAGGCCACCGCTTCGGGCTATCTGGATATGAAAGTATGCATCTTTCAGATTCACTGAGAAAAAACAATTCCTCAGACATTAAAACTTAATTTTTTTTGATTAATAATATGGGTTAATAAAATAAAATATTAATAAAATATTAATAATTTTGATTAATTATAATAATTGTGTTGTGATATTTTATCTATCAGCCTAAGAGTTTGACTGAGTAAGCCAGGGAAGAGCAGAAGCAGGAGACAAAGAGATGATAATAAAAAGAGCAGTGTATTGAATAATCTTAGTTGCGTATGTTTCAATGCTTTGTCAATGCTCAGACTTCGTCTAAATGTTACACCACTCATTGCTCTATCTTCATCTGACCAGTACAATTCCAACAAGTGTTATTATACAAAGGGAAAAATAATGGAAAATTACTGCTTTACAACATTGTCCTGTGGCTGTAAAAACCTTGAAATGGAGACATTCTCTTATCTCTCTAAGAAAAACATCCCTTCAAACCACACAATCATAAGATTAGACAACAAGAGCAAGGACACAATTAAAATAATCTAAAACATAATTGACAAATGAATAATAATAATAATAATAAAATGATTAAGATAAATTATGTAAATTAATTATACGAATAAATTATGTTAATTAAATAAGAATAATATGAATAAATGATCAATCAAATGACAGCTACATAAATGACTAATGATTATAAATGGTTATGAAATGAAATATAAAAACAAAGAAAAGATGTATGCTGCTTTCTTAAAATAAAACTGTTGTTATTGAAACAACTCTTAATCATATATGAAAACATTTGATTACATGGATTGATTAAATGCAAGCGAACCTTTATGATCATCATCAAAACATGCTTTGAAAAGTTTGGATGGCCAATCCACACCCTTGCCCACACCATACATGCTCTTTAAAAAAACAGGTCTTCTCTGTCAGAGGCGATGTATCTGATATCGGATGATAGACTTATGGCAATCAAGTGTCTCAAAACAAATTAACACTCTTATGGTAATGTACAAGAGTTAGATGAGAAACTGTTACTAATAAAGGCCCTTTCAAATGATACCAAAGTGGCCCCAATTTTGACCCAAACCAGTCCCACTCTTATTAAGTTTAGCTTCCTAATCATGCAGAACTTTAGCTAAATTGTGCAGTGCTCTTCCAGTGTTGTCTGGGATATGTGAACAACACTCAGTTGCAATCAAGTTGCATGTTCCTCCGTGGGTAGGGTGACCAGACATCCCATTTTTCTGGGGACAGTCCCGTATTTCAGCTCTATTTGTAGTTAAAATCATGTTTTGTCCTGTATTTCTTCTTTCCTAAATTGTCTTTGCTTGGTGGTCATAAAAGCGAGTAGCAGTCTTCTGTCACGCGATAATAGCCTAAACAAAGGAGCCAATTTCGTCATAGTTTCGTCATGGGGACGTTTCATTTTATGTTTAACAATATTATTACAACATTATTTTCCTGTTATCTCCGTAAAGCTGCTTTGAAACAATCTGTATTGTAAAAAGCACCATATAAATAAAGGTGACTTGACTTGATAGTTGTCTATTTCGGAGAACAAAATTACCATTCAGTCACAATTCTTTATCGATTAACTTGCAGTTAGTGAAGGCGGGATATTAGAGAGCGTGCGATGACGTAAAAAAAAAAAAAAAAGCCTGTGTGTAGCCTACATTTAACGAGGATCTGCAAAAAGAGTTTAACAAGTTGTTATGCGCAGTAAGTTGTGAAAAAATCCTCAATTTAGTATTACGCTAAATGACACACCAGAAGCGCTCTTGCAGACAGCGCGCAATCCCGAATTCCGTTTTCTGTTTTCTTTGTGCCTAAATGATCAAATATAGACACAGTTGTCAGAATGCCAATCATGTGGAGTAAACACAGTCGAGGAATGTAAACAGCTCGGTGAAAACTGAATAGGCCTATGTCACATAGGCTATGTGTTATTAGATCGTAACATTCAGACTTAACGTGAGATCAGCCTGAAATACCTGTCTGTCATTAATGTTAATCAAACAAAAGATGTTCAATAAATGTATACATGTTAAATAAATCTATACTGTAGGCCTACCTGAAAAATGTAGTTTATTTAATTGGGAACTATAATATTTGTCTTATTGTTTGTGATTTTTTTAAATGACAAAAATAAAACAACAATATGATATATTGTCAAGAAACAGAAGATAGCAAACACAGGTAAAATCTGAACTGAGTTTATTGAAAGACAGGGCCTGTCCATCCTGTCCCGTATGAGAAATCACCCTATCACTGGGAGCCTAGTATATCGAGAGCATTTGATTTTGTAAAGCAACCTTCCTCATTACATGCACTTCCTCTGAAATGTTAGTGATAGAACTATAGTGTTGTTTTTGCTATGGCCTCAAATGTCTTGTGTAGTGCCTGTACTTCATTTTGTAAATTGATCACTCATAAAAATGGTAAAAAAAAAACTTCCTAACAGTTTGAGATTTAATTATTTGTGTGATGATTAAATGATGTTTCACATAATCCTATCCTCTGACTAGATAAGTGTGTCAAGTACTTATTACTGAATTGCCAACCACCCATAGACCTCTGGATTAACAAGATAAACCAAATAACACGTATATTTCCACCCCTTAGAAAAGAATAGATACACTTTGTTACCACAAACAAAGTGTGTGCCTTTAGAACAAGTGTTTTAATTTCTTAAATTTGTTAGAACAGATTTGTCACATCTGGAAAATGCACACATCTGGCTTAGAATTGCTTCCTGCATTCTTCCCTTCAATGCACCAGGAAGAATTCGCTTCAGATTTCATATTAAGGTCAAATTGATAGCTAAAATTAGTACTGTTGTATGCAGTCAAAGGCCATGCACTATAATGTAAATGAGAATAAGTTCTGTAATGACATGGTCATGGAACAGAAGAATGCAGACAAAGGTCAAATCTGAATGGAGTTTATTGAATGACACACAGGAAGTTGGCAGGTGAGTCTCTGGACCTCAGAATGTGATGGTGATACTGGCATGTGAATGATGAGTCTTATCTGTTGCAGGTAGAGATGAGAAGAGGACTGGACAGGACAGGACAGGAGTCAGTATGTGTCAGTAGTCCTCACAGGAGTTGAAGTCATATTTTCACAGAGACACGAAATGTCTCTGTCACATGTCACATCTTGTTAATGAAATGTCTCAGTAGTTTGTTCTTAAAATGTCTCCGTAGTCTGTTCGTGAAATGTCTCAGTCTGTTCCTCCAGAAGAACCATTTTGAAGTTGAAGACTTTGAAGTTCATCTCTCTGACTGAAGGTATGTTATTCTGATTGCCAGTGTTGTTTCAACAGAGTGTCCTCGGACCTCGATAGGGCTCTCTCAGCAAACTTCTTGAAGGCCACCGACATCGATCTGCGAAAACATAAAAAGAGAACAGTCTGCTCTTTTTGAAGAAAAAAAGAAATTGTTTAAACTTTGTTGGAATTATTTTGACTCCATTACAACCTCTAGAGATAAACAAAGACCATAGAGACCTTTTAGCTCGTGACTAAACTGTAATTTGGTGTAGGCTAAACATCTTCGTCCCCACCCGCCAAATCTTTATCATGAGGTTGGCCCCCAAGTCACTAAAAGACAAGGTTCTTCCCCATGACTCCATTCTACTGCATTTAGTCGGTCTCATTTAAAATTTTGGCGTACAAACTAATTTATAATGACTAATATGTGTCCATCTAGTCTTGCCTAACAATTTCACAACTTAAGGGGTAACTAATAAAACTACATAGGAACCATTTCATCTTGTTTCTAAACTTGAACTTTTTTCTGTAAATAATTTTCCCAGGAACAATATTATTTCCCCCCTCTAGAGACAGCTTCCTTGCATCCTGAACTTGATTTTGTGCCTTTTGTATTGCTTCAGTCAAAACCATACAATACATCAAAAGAGAATCTGACATTAAATTCATCTGCCTCAGCAAAATCTGGAGTGCCTGGCAATGACACTGTTCAAGCTGTTCTAATCTCGAAATGTCTCAGCCCAGTTTCTTTGTTAGCTGATGAATGGATACTTCAGAGAAATTATAATGGAGCATCTACCCATTTTGGTCTTGTTATTCCATATTTTGCCCATCTTGTTTTCAGAGTGCGATTTAACTCTTTCCCACATTGAGAGCTTATCAACTATGACTAAAACATTCCGATAACCCTTGCATTTTAGAAAGTCATAACATGTCATTGCAATTCTAAAAACCGTCCTGAGGGTGCAGGGTTCTCTTACGAGAGTATCTCTCGTACTGCGTAATATCTTACGCTACGGGGAAAACCTCTTTTCCACGAGATATTGAAGCCAAAAAATTATCCTTAATTTTGAATTAATGTAAAACGCTGTGCAGCAGCATGCAGACATAGGCAGGACAGCTCGCGCACCTATTGGCTGCCCTGGGGCAACAGCAGCAGCCTATCGAGAGAGGCGCTGCGTGACACATATCCAATGGGGGCATTTCGCGCCCATTTCGTCACGTCCCGCCAGGGCATGCGTCACCTGCGAAATGAGGAAAGAGTGTGTTTTTAGTCCCGCCGAGGCCGGACCGATCTCCATTTCTCAAACATTTCTCAGCTCCTCTTAGTTTGAGCGGCTGAAAATGTCAATATTGCAGCAATGAGCCTGTTGTATTACACGCACGCCTGCAAACAAACGCCGACACACACAAAACTGTGATGACGCTCTTTATCTGCTCGGGCTATTTTAAGCTTTTGTCGTTTCCCCCTGTGGCTCAGTGGCAAAACCCAAAGCCTTCGCACGGGAGACCCGTGTTCGAGCCTAAAAATTTAGTCTCGCCGCAGCCAGACTTACACCCAAACTTTTCACTCGTTCAGTTCCGAGAAAATGCGACTGTTCCAGTGTATTTTGCAGTAAACAAGCCGGTACCATGGCCCGCTTGCCTGCACACAAATGCCGTTTCCACGGCGAACCAGAAAAATCATGTAAGCAGTGTATTTTCTGGTATTCCGGCCACAGCCGATGGTGTTATGAGTGTATTAAAATGCCACAGCCCAGTGTTCATATCTACACACAAACACAGCCCGCCAAAGTGCAGGGCTCGCACAAATGAGTTCGACTCATGTCAATTGTGGATTAATTATAGTGAATGTGCCCACAACCCAGTGCCCACAAACACTACACACTGCATGTGCCACGTATTCTGTAAAAGAAACCAACACACATACAGTCAGCTAAGGCCCACTGTGTTTAAGTCTCGCCGCGGCCAGACTCTACCGAAACTTCTCGCTCGTTCAGTTCCAAACAATGTGACTGTTCCAGTGTATTTTGCAGTAAACAAGCCGGTACCACAGCCCGCTTGCCTGCACACAAACGCCAGTTTTAAGGCGACCCAGGTAAATCCCAAAAAGAGTGTATTTTCTGGAATTCCGGCCACGGCAGATGGTGTAATGAGTGTTGTAAGAATGCCCACGTCTCAGTGCCCATTCCCACACGCAGACACAGCCCGCCACAATACAGGGCTAGCACAAATAAAATCGACTCATGTCGATTCTGCAATAAATGTAGTGTACGTGCCCACAACACTGTGCCCACAAACACTACACGAAGCATGTACCACGGTTTCTGTAAAAACGAAACTAACATATTTTCAGTTGGCGCGAGCCGACAGTGTTCTCAGTGCAGCGAGTGTGCCCGCTATCCCGCGCCCACATTCCCTCACAGACATGCTGAACCCCACGGGGCTCGACCCGCTCGCCTTCTCTCCACAACCCCTCAGAGAGAAGCTGAGCGCGGTCGGGCTGCCCGCTGTGATCAGCGCACCCCCCGCCTCGCACACTACAAACACAGTGTCTATTTCTCAGCACACCGGAGCTCTCCGGCCGCCGCTATACCGCGGCCAGAGCCCAGATTTCATTCTACCTCTAGCTATTCATGCAGATGTGTGGGCAAAGCTTCCCGGGGTATCAGAATGGGTGCTGAACACTATAAAAAGAGGCTATTCGCTGCAGTTCGCTCGACGCCCCCGCCTTTGCGCGGCGCGAGTCGAAACGACGGTAAAAAACGAAGTTTCTCATCTACTTCGAGCCGAGATTGCGAAACTACTGAGCAAAGGGGCTATAGAACCTTTATCTCAGGCTCAGAGCGAAGGGGGTCTATACAGCAGGTATTTTCTGGTACCGAAAAAAGACGGGGGTCTCAGACCCATTCTAGATCTGCGACGGCTGAACAAAACGCTCACGAAGCGCCAGTTCAGAATGATTACAACCAGGAAAATCCTCGCGCAAGTGCTCCAAGGAGACTGGTTCATGTCAATAGATCTGAAGGACGCTTATTTTCAAATACAAATAGCGTTACGTCACAGGCAATTCTTGAGATTCGCCTTCGAGGGCCAGGCATACCAATACAAAGTCCTGCCGTTCGGCCTGTCCCTGGCACCCCGGACTTTTACGAAGTGCATGGACGCGGCTCTCGCACCCCTGAGACTTCAGGGCATGCGAATTTTGAACTACTTGGACGATTAGCTGATTCTAGCTCGATCACAATCAGAGCTCATAGAACACAGGGCCACATTACTCGAACATCTCGAGAATCTGGGTCTCACAGTCAATTGGGCGAAGAGCTCGCTGTCTCCCAGCCAGAAAATATCTTTTCTGGGAACAGTGCTGAACTCGCTATCTATGACAGCGCATCTGCCGCCAGAGCGTACACGGGACATTCAGCGCGCGTGAAATCTTTTCGCCGCGGCTCGACTGTCCAGCTCAAGAGGTTTCAGAAAATGCTGGGTCTCATGGCCTCAGCAGCTTCAGTGCTCCAGCTGGGTCTGCTTCGCATGCGCCTACTGCAGCTGTGGCTGAAAGCGCAGGTTCCGACCAGGGCATGGACCGCTGGTCGGTTTCGCCTCCGGGTCGATCTGAAATGCGTCTCAGCTTTGGAGCCTTGGAAGAAAACCGACTGGTATCAGTCAGGTGTGAGTCTGGGGACATTCCTTCATTCCTTCATTCCTTTTCCCCCCATCTCGCTCCTGCCTCAAGTGCTGGAACGGATCAGGGAAAATGGATGCCCAGTGCTGCTTGTGGCTCCGCTCTGGACAAACCAGGCGTGGTTTTCAGTCCTGATGCGGCTGACCAGCACTGCCCCGTGGCCAATACCATTGAGGAGAGACCTCCTCTCCCAGGCCAAGGGCTCGATTTGGCATCCTCGCCCGCAACTATGGTCCCTACACACATGGGCCTTCAACGGGTATCCGCTATCCTCCCTGAGGGAGTGCTAAACACGATCACGCAGGCAAGGGCCCCGTCTACAAGACGGCTCTACTCCTCGAAATGGTCTGTGTTCTCTGCCTGGTGTCAAGCTCATGGCTTTTCACCCATAGACTGCGGGGTCACGGAAGTACTTTCCTTCCTTCAAGAGCTGCTGGATAAGGGCAGGACCCCATCCACGCTCAAAGTGTACGTGGCGGCTATAGCAAAGTTTACAAAACCTGTGTCTGGCCAGTCACTGGGGAAGAACGACCTAGTCGTGCGATTCCTCAAGGGAGCTCGGAGGTTGAACCCTCCTAGACCTCCTTCAGTCCCGGTGTGGGACCTTTCTACGGTTTTGGAAGCTATGAAAGGTGCCCCGTTCGAGCCAATCCATTTGTCAGACATGAAGCATCTGTCTTTCAAAACGGTGTTTCTTTTGGCTCTCGCTTCAGTGAAGCGCATAGGGGACTTACAAGCGCTTTCAGTAAGGGCATCATGTATGGAGTTTGGGCCTAATGACTCAAAAGTCATACTCAGACCGAGGCACGGGTACGTGCCCAAATCCCTCAACACACCGTTCAGGGCCCAGGTAATTTCCCTGTGCGCTCTCTCGGTTCAAGATGAGGAGGAGGATGCAAGTCTCCTTTGCCCTGTCAGGGCACTGAGAGCTTATGTGTCCCGCTCGTCTGCCTTCAGGCAGACCGAGCAGCTCTTCGTTTTGTTTGGCGGACGTTCCAAGGGACTAGCCGCATCAAAACGGAGCCTATCCAGATGGATAGTCGACGCCATAGCACTGGCTTACACTTCTAAGGGCCTGCAGTGTCGTGGCCTCGTCGTGGGCATGGTATAGTGGCGTTACCTTGCAAGATATCTGTTCGCTGCGGGCTGGGCCTCGCCGTCTACATTTATAAGGTTTTATAACCTAGAGGTTCCCGCCTTACAAGCCAAGCTTCTGTCGGTATAGAATTCAGTGTTATCTGCCCCGCTGTGCCGGCCCAGATGCTGAGTTTTGCTTGTGCATCGCTCACCGAGCGATAACACAGCTCCATGGGTGTTGAATAACCCGTATTTTTAACCAGTTCAGGCTGAACACGCTCACCCTGTCTGTGTGAAACACTATTAACATAACTAGCTCCTATAGGATGCTATTTCATGGGGAATGATGCTTGCAGCCTCTCTTCTTCGACTCTCTGTGAGTCTATGGTGATTATGCACTAAATGAGCCCCGGGCTACTGCCCTTGGGACTTTGGTGTCGGATCCCAGTACGCACAGCGTTTTACATTGTGTTCCCCATAGCGTAAGATATTACGCAGTACGAGAGATACTCTCGTAAGAGAACGTACTCGGTTCCTAACGTAACCTCGGTTCTCTCTAGAGAGGGAACGAGTACTGCGTATCTTGCCGTGCATACACAGCTCTGGTTCGCTTCGGCGATGAAAACCAGTGTACCAGCCTTATCGAGCAGTATTTACAGGGCGAGACCACACCTTTTCTGGCGGGACGTGACGAAATGGGCGCGAAATGCCCCCATTGGATATGTGTCGCGCAGCGCCTCTCTCGATAGGCTGCTGCTGTTGCCGCAGGGCAGCCAATAGGCGCGCGAGCTGTCCTGCCTATGTCTGCATGCTGCTGCACAGCGTTTTACATTAATTCAAAATTAAGGATAATTTTTTGGCTTCAATATCTCGTGAAAAAGAGGTTTTCCCCGTAGCGTAAGATATTACGCAGTACTCGTTCCCTCTCTAGAGAGAACCGAGGTTACATTAGTAACCGAGTACGTTTTCCCAACTAAATGTAATCGGTTGCCATATTAAGTTTTGACATCATGCATCCGTTAACTTCTTCCACATTCCTATAAAAACCCTTTTCCCATATTATTTAAACATGTACACATTAGAAGTACATCTATGTGACTAGATAAGGAAGCAAGGTTTGGAGTGTATTATCCATCTGATAGTTTAGATCAAATCCAAATCCACAGATTTTGCACTTTGGGTTTATCTGTGAGCTGTGAGTGAGGTGATTCACCGGCAAATGACATGCCTAAACAGCGAAGATTTCTGCCGTTCATGCGATGGCAACTGCTGCTGGCTGATCAGCCAGGGTTCTTCCTTCAGTCTTACCTGTATTTGTGTGAAAACCTCTCTGCTGCCAACCTGCTCCTAGTCATCCACACATGCACAACACAAAGGCATAATGGAAGACTGCGTAGATGTTAGCTGATTTGCTGTTTGCCAACTCCCATTTTAGCAACCAAATCAGCCCGAAACTAAAACCTCTCAGTCTGAAGTTACTGCTCAACCTGCCCTGCATTCCCCATTCCCCTATGCATAGTTTTGATGCTATATCTCAGAGCCCGAGACAAGATGGCTATTGCCCTGTGTTTAGGTTTCCTATTTACTTACACTCACATACACCACTGTGTTTTTCAAGCTGAGAGAACTGACTGAGATTATAATAGGAACGATTTTAATTTTCCCTAAATCTGAATGTTTTTTTTTTGTTTGTTTGTTTGTTTTTTGACAGTGACCCTTTTAAAAAAGGAAATTCATGTGACCTTTTACCACACAATAAATTAAATACATTATTACAAGATTAAAATTCCAACTCATTGATTTAATTAAACTTTAGAAGTTGCCAAATTATTTTGATGAGTTCTGTTGACATACTAATATTCCTCATTACTTCACCAGCTTACGGGCAGGTGATTTCTAGTTCCCAATGTCACGATCCCTGTATCATGGTTCATTGTTGTGGACTCTTATTTTGAAGTGTATTTTCTGTTCTCATTGTATTATTGCTTCCCCTTTCCTGTTTAGTTCCGTTTGCCTTTGGGTGCTTCTCAATGGCTGCGTTCGGAATCGCATACTTCCCTACTATATAGTAGGCGAAAAGAGTAGGCGAGCGAAAAAGTACGTTCGAATCCTCAGTATTCATAAAAGAGTAGGCGAGAATTACCTGGTTGACGTACTAATTATCGCGAGATTTGGACGATAGTGCGTTCGAATATGCCTACTTTCCTACTATATAATAGGCGAAAACAGTACGTGAGGGAAGCAGTACGTTCGAAACATCAGTATTCCTAAAAGAGTAGGCGAGAAGTTCCCGGATGATCTCCTGCTTTCGCCCAGACATTTGAGTGTTTTTCAGCTTGTACTCATCTATCCCAGGAGGCCACGCGAGAGGATACGATATAAAAAAGAACAAGAAGAAGTAGATATTTCATACTCAAACATGACGGAAAGGGTGGACGAGAGTGTTTTCAAATGTGAGTATTACAAATACAAACCAAATCGCATGTTGAACTAACTTTCTGTACAGTAAATTGTTGAACTGTTGAAGGTGCAGAGACGCTATATAATATGGTCAATTTGTGATTTTGCCGTAAATCACATTTTATTGGATAGAGGAGCTCCATAAGGACACATACGTCTTTAAACTGTATTTGCATACATTTTAAACCGTATACATCTGAAATACCATTACTAAATATTTATTCAAAATCTGGCAAGATTACTACGTGTAACTGATATGAAATAGACATCTGAGTGACGTGTGTGTACTATTGTTTAGGAGAATTCACTGTTGTTAACACTGTTTTTATTAGTTTAATGCATTTTACATAAAGTAACTAAACATAAGTAATCTATTTCATTTATCCATTAGTACTGTTGAAAAATTGTTGAACATTTATGATGGATAAAAAGCTATTTATTAGCAACAACCTCAACATGTAAATGTAGTATTGAGCTCATAAATCACAGAGGTAACGTGAGTCTTGTCTGGATGTTACAGGGACGGATGAGCACACGCGGCTGCTTATCCGGTGGAGAGTGGCTCATGAAGCGCTCTTCACCGGAAAGCGTAATGCTGCCATCAAAGGCTTTGAGTGAGTATACAGAAATATTTAAAAATCAATTGAATACTTTATTTGCAGTACATTTCAATTATTGTATTTTCAAACAGAGATATAACTTTTTCATTCTTGATTTCTCTCTTGCTGCAGATCTTTTGTGGAGGAGCAGAGCCTGCAAGGCAGGGTGATGGCGGCGTTTGTTAAAAAAAAAATGGGAAAACCTGAAACAAAAATACAAAGTAAGATCATTTTGTTACTTCTAATACATAAATTAAATGATTAAATATTGTGCTGTTAAAATGACTGCTTTTGTATCATGCTTGTGCATTTTTGCAGGATCTGAAATGTCCGCAGACGGGGGTGAGCACTGAGGATGGAGAGGCCACAGCAGCATCCTGGAAGTGGTACACTGCCATGGATGAGGCAATTGGGGGCAGACCCTCCATCTCTCCTCCTGCCCTCGTTGCCTCATGTGGGCCGGATGCTGCTGTGGTCTCTTCATCCTCAGTGAGGCCAGAGCCAGCAAGAGCCAGGAAAAGGGCTATAGATGTGGAGGAGCTGATCCGGGACATGGAGGAGCGAGAAGAGGAGAGAGAGCGGAAGGCAGCTGAGAGGGAGGAGAGGCTGTGGAGAGAAATGGAGGAGAAGGAGGACAGAAGAGAACGGGAGAGACGAGAGAGAGAGGAAAGACAAGAAAGTGAAGTAAGAGAAAGAGAAGAGAGATGGCACCGGGAGGCAGTCGAGAGAGAGGAAAGGAGAGAAAGAGAAACCAACGAAAGGGATGAAAGGTTCCTTTCTGTTCTTCAGATGCTCGCCAAAAAATAAATTAATTGACAAAAAACATCTTCTGATCTTTTGCACATTTGGGTTGATGTGAATTAAATTTGTGAATAAAAATGGGAATCTATATATATATATATATATATATATATATATACACACACACAGTACTGTGCAACAACTACAAATGGTGGCCTAAGAATTTTGTACAATAATATGTATATAAAACAAACTATTCCTAGGCATTCACAGTACATTATAGACTTCTAGAAATTTAGTGATACTTTAAGATTGTAATCAAATTCATAAATTAAATATTTATGAAACATTGATTAATAATTAGTGAATGTATGGTGTAATGTAAGAAGAAAAAACACTTTAAAACACTGGTTTTACTGGAGTGTATTATATGACTTTTAAAGGTTTACAGAGTTCATGCAAGGATCTTAAAGGCAGGTCATGGAGGGTTAAATTCCAGCACACCTGTCAGTAAATTTCAAGTAGTCAGTTATTAATTGGTTTAAATTGATTCAGGGGTGTATAATTAGGGTTGGAAAAACTGCTGGATAATAGCCCTCCATGACCAAAGCTGAACTTGAGACTGTTTACACAAATTACACACAGTAAAATAGTGACTAAAGGGTTACTTAACCCAAGCAAATAAATCATAATAGTAATAATTCAATAGTCATTATTTACTCGCCTTGATGTTGTTTGATCCCTCTGTTTTTTGTTTTCCTGAACACAAAAGGTGATTTTGGTCAGGTTTGTACTGTTTGGTTTAATACAATATCAGTCAATGGACTTTCAGAAGCTTCAAAAGCGTCATTAAATAATGCCATGAAGCTTCTGAAAGTTGGGCTCCATTGACTGATATTGAATGAAACCAGCAGAACAAACTTGACAAAAATTCCCTTTTGTATTTAAACAATAAAAAACATTAAATAAGTAAATAGTAAACCGTAAATAATTGCTGTATTTATATGTTGAGGTGAACTAACCCTTTAACCCACCAAATATAAATTGTAGTAAATTTATGTATGCATTTTGCATTATAGTAATTCCTTGACAAACTAAGCAGCTTTGACTGTTTATGCCCATGACTGGTTCAAAAAATGCTTTACAAATATCAATCACATTTATGCATTTGACATATTTTTTATCAAAAGTGATTAACTCCATTTATTTACAGGGACAATGACCCTGGACAAACCTGGAGTAAAGAGCCTTGCTGATTGACCAGCAATCTTCTTCTAACCAGTTCATTGGTTTATCCCTCTACACTACAAAAGGTTTTAAAGCTCTAACAAATATTTGCATGTAATTGTAAACCTATAAAATGACATTTGTCAAGAAACTGAATGCTGACAACATGAATTTTAAAACATTTTTATCTTTCTTTATGTTTTAAAGGTAGTCATGCTCATGGAGAGCCGGCACAGGGATGTTTGGAGCAGACACTGCAGCAGCCAGATTGTCCCGCACTTGTTCTCCCACTCTTGCTGCAAGGTTGTGGGGATCAGGGGGGCCGTCATCATGGTCTTCCTCATCCTCTGGCTCAACGATGTCCCCATTGGCTAGAGCGAGATTGTGAAGCACAGCGCGGCACACAACAATCTCAGGCACGAAGGCAGGGCTCACCTCCAAGGCCTTGAAGAAAATGCAGCGCCAGCGTGTCTTCAGCATCCCAAAAGCTCTCTCTTCACGATGTTACGGGCACGGGAGTGCTTGCTGTTGAAACGAGCCTGCACAGGGTTCTGTACAGGCTCTCTGTAAGGGGTGATGAGGCAGATGGGTGCACTCAGGCAAGGATAGCCTCCATCCCCGAGGATGCACTTGCCTGCTGGTGGGTAAAGGTTGCCAGCATACACAGGGCTGTTCCTCAGCACCCTGGCATCGTGCACAGACCCAGGATATCCCACAAAGACATCAAGGAATTTCCCCCGGTGATCAGAGATGGCCTGGAGTTGGATGGAGTGAAACAGCTTCCTGTTGAAGTAACAGTGGGAGTTATTTGCTGGAGGTTTGATACGGATATGACAGCCGTCTATTGCACCAACTACTCTGCTGAAAGCTGGTGACCCAGACAGCTGTGCAAATCATGCTCCCACTGCCTCCAGGTCATCTCCGGTCGGAAAGCAGATCACCCTCCTCAAAATTCCCATGATGGCCTTGCTCACTCTGTGCACAATGTCATGCACAGAGTTCTTTGGGATATCGAAGGTCTGCGACACCACCCTGTAGGATGCTGCATGGGCCAGCCAGTGCAGGAACACAAGGACCTCAATCTCCCGTTCCCATCCAAGGTCAGATCCAGGTCTGACTGCAGCAATCAGGGACCTGATGGACGGCATAGACAGGCGAAGGTGGGCACGGTGGTCAGCTGCCTCATCAAGATAAAGCCGCAAAATGGGAACAGCTCTATTGAGATGGCAGTATGATGTGGGGTTCACTGCCTGCAATAAATACATCATAGTTTGTTAGAACAAAACAATCAAAAACAATGTTTCATGTGGTATTGACTTGTATATGTATATATTTATTGTGATGATTTCTTTTATTCATTCACTTATTTTTATTCATGTTTCATATTGTTGTCAGTAAATAAAATATGAATTTCATGAATAAAAATGTATTTACATCATCTGCATTTGTCTAGCGTGTATTCATGCATAGCTATGTCATATGATAATACAAAAGTTTGCTTGTTTTACAAAACTACATAATTAATAATGTATATATATTATAATAATGTTATATAATTAACTGTTGGTCACAGCATTTGTCATAATTATTGTGCATAAGTGTTGGGATGGGCTAGTAATGAAATTCTTTCTGGGGTAATCTTAATTGTTTAAGTAGTAATACTTGCTTTGTTTGAGAATAAAATCATTAGTCTTCTCCAAAGGCGAGATCGTCGAGCAGCTGCCCGACATCTCCTTTGTGCACACCTTAATCTAACAATTGCAGACATGCCAACCATTTCAAACGCTGAACTAAACCGTTCTAGTAAAGTTGTCGAGTTACTGATGCAATCAGCTGTTAGTGCACCTGTCGCTCATGACTTTTAAATTGTTGCGCTTGTGAAAACGTCATAGGTCACATGTAACGTCAACATGGCGAATGATGTCCGGATCGCATTCATACTTAACGAGATTTGGCCATTAAGTACCTACTCTTTTAGCGCTCGTTAAGTAAGTACTAATTGAAATTAAGTACCTACTCATTGAGTATGCGATTCCGAACGCAGCCATTATATCGCTCCTCGCTCCTCCGTCCTCCATCCTATGACCCGGAAACCGATCGAGCACAGCCATCTTGAAGGACATCTCAATTCTCTAATTGCACCGCGAGGATCGAGGAGTGAGTAGGCTTCCTGAGGAGTTATGAGCAAGGATACACAAGTGTATCCTATGCGGAAGTGTTTTATCGACTAAACGTGACGCACGTATCAATTCTCCTCCCCCTTCACATCGATCACAATCGTTTTAATTTATACTTTACCTTTGCTGTTTAAATAAACCACACATCACACATATTTCAACAGGGTATCTTGCTTTATTATTATTTATTATGAATTTCTTAAATAACCAAACTTCAACAACATAAGGGCAGATCATTTGAGCGCTGCTGATGACGCTGTTAAGTGACACTCGAGTGATCAAGTATTCCAATGTATAAAAAAGCTTTCATTCGATTCCTTCATCCTCATTTTCTTTCCTCGCAGCCTTCCCTCGCATCCTACAGGGGGAGGAGCTAAGACGCGAGGAAAGGAAACGAGGATGCACAAATAAGAAATGAGAAGCACCCTTTGTTTCTGTAGGTGTCTTGTTTGTTACCATATGATTAATAAGTTTCAGGTGTGCCTTTTTAACCTCTTGTTATCCTATGCATATATTACTGTGTTTAAGTATTGGTTTGTCAGTTGTTGACTTTGTATGTTGTGAGAAGCTGTTATGCTCCTGCCCTTAGGATTAGGTTCCTGTTTTGCTCATGTTCCTGGTTTTAACTAGTGGTGGGCAGATCAAGGCTTTGTGGAACACTGAAACCGTTGAATCAAATGTGTCGTATTGTGTCAAGGTTTCGAAACAATCCGATACCCGTCTCCCCGGTGGTTAGAACAGTGTAAATGCAACAAAAACCCGGGCCAAACATGCATAAAAACACCTTTTACAAATCTATTGTGAATTTTTTATTGAAAGTAAAATCATTCAAATGCAATTATCTAAGCATCTAATAAGATTATCAAGTGTCTAGTTCTTTTATCAATTGACAGGGTTTGTTTTGTTTGTTCTATGAATGGCTCAGCTAAACAGGCCAATAAGAGACTATTAACTACCATTATTCATTTTAATTATACTAATGTCTAATTAAAACGTCTAAAAAATATAGCGGTGAACCATTGAAATTTCGAAGTGTTTCGAAGCCTCATTTATTGAAATCACGTGACTCTGGCAGTTTGATACACGCTCCGAACCACCATTGATTCAGAACAAAAGATTCATAAAGGTTTCGAAGCTTCATGAAGCAGTGTTTTGAAATTGCCATCACTAGTTTTAACCCACTGTTTGATTATCTTTGTTTTGTTTTCAATAAATACTGCTGCAACTGGATTCTCACCTCTCTTCCTCCCTGCCTGCACATAACAGAACAACCGTCCACAATGAATCCAGCAGCGAGGGTCATGCGTCTCCGTCAAAGAAAACATCCTATCGAGGAGTATGTGAGAGACTTTATTGAACTGACCCATTTGAGTAAAATGGAGGAAATCTCCCTTATGATTTTTTTTCAGTTGGCCTATCTGAGCCACAGTGGTCGCCCTAGAAGGACCATGGAAGTCGTCCCTGAGTTTCCTGTTAGCCTTGACACGACCAAGGAGAACTTCCTGTCTCATGGACCGCACAGGATTTCAGACAGGCTGGTGTAACACCGTCTGGGCCTGGTGCTTTTCTTGTCTTCTATTTCCGGAAGACCCGACACATCTTCTTCACAGACCAAGATGGGGGAGAGGGGGGTTTCTGGAGGTGTTGATGGGTGTATGGAGAGAAGGTCAGAACGAGTGTGGTGTGAGACAGGGTTTTTCAATAAAACTCATTCAAATCGCCGGCCAGTTGTTGATTCTTCTCCACAGTGCTGGGGTATGGTGTCTTGTAGTTAGTAATGTTGTTACATCTGTACACCACCTTTCGTTGATGTAGAAGCATGTCCCACCGCCACGCATTGTCTGAGGTCCAGTCGTGTCTTGATGTCGATGTGCTGCCCAGAAGGCAGTTTGTCTTCAGATGTCTTCGATTTTATTTTCGGAGAAAGTTATTAAATAAAAAAGCAAATATTTTTTATTTATTAAATTTAAATACCATTATTAATTTCAAAATATTAAGGGTTACTAGTTTAATGTTATCTTCAATGCCCAGCATTGTATATGCAGCAGATTTTCCAAACACACTAGGGATTAGATAAATTTAAGATGTTTAGTATTAAAGATAAAAACTTTATTTTTATCAAATTTAACACTACTGTAGTGCTTCATGATTTTTGTTTTTCCTTTGTATAGCTTTGAAAATGTTGTCTTGTACAACTCATTTTGCAGTTATGTAAATATAGATCATGATTTCCTATATTACAGCTATTGTCGATTGCTAACACACTATAACGGATTCAGTTGGCCAAATTTCCCAAACCATTCTTTCAGTTCTCAAAACAAAGACACGTTTCTCAAAACATGTAACACATTTCACACACATTCCAAGTTCCTCAATGTTTTCTGTAAAACTCTACACAAAAATTTCATAATTTTGCACAGGTTTAATCATGCTCTCATTCAGAAAACACAAGTACACAATATAATTTCCTCAAGTGTCACACTGTGAACTCAAATAGCACACATTTATTCATGTGTAAACAAAAATGTAGCAAAAAAAAGTAGCAAAACTGATGACACTAATCAGAATATCAGGATAATACACAGGTGATTGTGTGCATTGGAAAATGAAAATGAATGAAATAGTGGTGGGAGACAAAAACACATTTGTTCCTGATGAAATACAAAGTTGGACATTATAGTTGACCATGTTCTTGTGCATGAATGACCATGAGGAAAGTTGGCCTACAGGCTCATCTACAGGGTTTTAAATTACTTGCACATACAGTATAATTACAGTACACAGTAGCAGTACTGAATTGATCTCACTTGTGTTCTTCACGCAGTCTATGTATTTGTTGGGTTTTGTGTGTCATCTGAGGCAAAAGTTAGATTCTGACAAAAGAAAATATGTTTTTGACTAAAATATTTGAATTGTAAGTGAAAGTTTGAGGTTTGAACAAGCTGGTGTGTAGTTTTGAGATTGTGTTTATAGTTGAGAGAAAATGGTGAAAAGTTTCATGAATTGTGTGTTAGCAATCGAGAAAAATTGTAAATCATTGTGCAACAAAAAACTTAAAATATGAAAATGCATATTGTGTTTGACTGAAATGGTGTGGAAGAATGAGAGTGAAGCGACCCAGAGGGATGAAAAAAAAGTGGTCTTTCACATCACATTTTCTGCTTCACATAAATAAGGTTACATTAACATCAAATGGAGACTTTAGCTTGAGTCTCCTGCTTCTAAACACTTGTCTCCTGACAAAAAAAAAAAAAAAAAAAAAAATCTAACAATCTCACAATGGTCTCCTTTAAAGTTTCAGAAGACACCTCAACAACGTCACACTCACATTTTCTCCTTCGCTACATTTGTCTCTTTTAAAGTTTAAAAGAGAAGTCAACAACTTTACATATAGTGCACCAAGTCATGTAATTGAAAGGCACTAAAGTAAAAAACAATCCATAAATTCAGAGTTTAGGCCTATATTAAGAATTAAGTTATGCAGAAATAAGGTTAACGTTACTTTTAATTGCTGACACACATTAGAGCTGTACAGTTAATGTGCATAGGGCGCGTGCAAAATTGTGTGGATACCGCCCTCTTGTGGTGACACCAGCGTTGATGAAGTGACCTGGTCCGGCTGGGGCTGTGTGCTGGCTGTGCGGTGACCTCTGAGCTGGCTGGGGATGACAGGGTGAACTGATTTCACCAAGTATACCACATGTTCCTGGATCAACATCTTTGTTGATCCTGGAACAACTTTTAGATCAACCAATCAGATTTGAGGGACAAGTTTAAAGTTAGGCTTAGAACCAGGATAAGGTGCTGCAACATCAATGTTATTCACCTATTATTTCCCTCTGATTTTAGGTAAAAAAATATATAGGGTTAGGTTTAGGGGATAGGGTAAGGACTACATTTTGGGGCAGGAATGTTATTCCAGGATCAACCAAATATGTTGATCCAGGAACATGTCTTACTTGGCAAAATGACAGTGACCCTGGGGACAGCTGACGTTTGACGAGGAGATTTTGATGGTCTCCGCTGTTCTCGAACTAGCACCACGGGAGAGGACTGAACGGACAGGTCACGTGTTGGAACAGTTAATGTGTTAGTCTATTGACCTGGGCTGTGTTGTGTCTGTGTTGTGTCGGTTTATTGTTTGTACTGTATAAGTTATATATTATATGTTGTTGTTATAAGTGTGAGTGGTATGTATCAAACTGCATTGTAGGTAGTGTATATATGTTGATGTTATAAGATAAATGTCTGCATTTTTGTGTTTGTGTTGCTGTTGAAAGTAGCAGTGTGTGTAATGCTGTGTGAGTGGTGTGCATGTGTCTGTGTGTGTCTATGATAGCAGTAAGTGTGTGTGACAGAGAGAAAGAAAGGTGCTTGCAAGCAAGAGTGAGTGAGTGGGAGCCTCTTCTCTGCTTTGCTCCTAACTGAGATTTTATGGACTTTGGGAGAGAATGTTTTGCCAGAAGGAGATTTGAAGGGGAGAAGAGAGAAAAGTAATTAATAGAAGCAAAAAAGAAAACAAACAAGTTGCGAATGATCATATGAACCCTGTTCAGTGAAAAGAACTAGAAAACTTCTCCCACAAACCAAAAACATTCAGAATAATTGGCTTTGCAGATTATTTGGACATCTTCCAAATTGTCACTGTTGAGATACAGTTAGAAGAAATGCAACCCTTGATAAAAATAAAAGCATTGACTGCTTGATGCGTTTCTCACCCCTATAGCAAGAGCAAGTGTGAGAGTATCAGTGAGAAAAAAGGTGGGGGATGCCACGCTCCTCTTCCTTAAAAGTGTCCTCTTCCTTTTAGTCACCACTTAAAACTTGTCTGATAGAAGTTGTGAAAACATGCATGGATGCTGAAAAGAGATTTGTTTACTAAAAGAAGATTTGAAACAGAAGAGAATTTGCTATAGGACATTAATAGAAACGAAAGCAATCCCCTCTGAAGAGAAGCAGAATATATAGATATTACAGAAAGTAAAGAAATTAACGGAACGAGTAAAACATGTTTCTAGAACAATTGACCTCATTCCCAAATTTGAATGAAGAAGAACAAGAGTGGCCGCTTGTGGACTGGTGAAGAGATACAGTATATAATGTCCAGATCATTAGAAGGCTAGAAGTTTTTGTTTGTTTTTTGCTGCCCAAAAAAAAAACACTATATTGGAGACACTTAGTATCTGTTGAAAATATCAGTTGGCCTATTGGTAGTACAAAGGAACGGAATTCGATACAGGATAGAGGGAGTAGGAAAGAGTAACAATTCTGTGCAATCCAAAGATTGTCATATTTCCATGTACAGCGAGTGGGGAAATAACACCAGTTGATACTTTCAAACAAGTGAATTGATAGTAACAATTATGAGAAGTGGAATTGGACTTGGACAAACTGAGAGGACGAGTGGGGGGGGGGGCGACATTTTTTTTTTAAGAGCATTAACGGGTGATTCTAACCAAAAGAAAAAGAGAAGTATATTAAAAACATAAAACATATAATAAATTCAATTATTATAAAAACACCATAAAAGAGTTTTCTAAGTGTGCAGAGAAATAGAATCATTGATATAAAACAATTACAGAGTAAGAGCAAACCGAGGGAAGCAAAAAGAGAAAAATAACAATAAGTATTGAATTGATTAAAAAAAAATAGGGAGAATAATTATTAAAAATTAGGAGACAGTTCAAAGGGAGGAATGATGATAAACCTCATGAAAAATAGTGAGACCCCCTCCCTATGCACTGCCGCCACATGGCAAGCAAATACCTGTCATAAGGAGAGGGGTTAGCTTCCAATGCTATCATCTGATGCTGTTCAAGAACTCATGCTGCAGGTTGAAATAGAAGGCAAGATCACAAGGGAGCTAAGCAAATATATAAGCTAACATATACTGGTTAGGAAACTTAACAGTAGAGAATGTAACAAATGGGCAAAAGTTCATAAACGAGCAACTTTGTGAGCCAAGCACGACTAAAAAATTAATTAATTGTACAATGATATATGATTATGGCAGGCACCCAAATGGTTAAATGACATAAAAAGACAGGAAGTTCCATTGATTTCATAATAATAATGCAAGTTGAGACGTGTAGTTTCATTGAAAAATCTTTATTGTATGTATATTAAAGAAACCATTCAAAAGATTTAGGATCAATGCTGTAATGAACTGAAGAGAGTAAGTGGGAAGCAACAGATAATTCTTTTATTTTCCAATCACCATAAAACATACCTCAGAATTGTGTGTCCATTATGACAGAAATCCCAAGACTGGTGATTACTGAATAGAAAGAAAAAAACTTTGGACTCAAAAACAACTGAATTGTTAAAAGAAATCGAAGAACAGGCACCAACTAAATTGTGGTCTTGATACTGGTATAGGCTTAATCCAGTTACAATTAAAATTAGACTAGGATCACCATTACCAAGAAGAACCCAACAATATCGATTGAAACAAAAGCCTATAGAAGGAATTAAAAAGACTATTGAGGGGCTGATTAAAATAGCCAGCCACTCTAACACCCATATTGCAAATTGGACAAAACAAAATAGTGCTTAATGATTTGAGAGCATTTGATGAGATAGAAGATAGGAGCTTTCCCTGTCCTCCCCGGTTTAATAGCTTTATTAATCTTATTTGAAAGAATCCGTAAGTAGCCTATAGGTTATACGTAAGTAGGCTAATTAAGAAATTTACATAAAAGGTTCAAAATATGAGAATTGATAGTAAATTAACCTCGACTGCTCGTACTAAAACATACAAGGTTAATGGAATCATCAGTATCAGTTAGTGGAGCTGTGATGTTATGGTACAGTTTAAAAATTTTAAAAGTCACTGTTTCTATAATAATTGCCTCCTGTAAATAATTTCTACCACTAAATAGGCCTACTGCTCTCTGCGTCTGATTGTGTGGAGCACAATTTGAAAACATCTTGAATGGATCTACTGGAGATATTTGTACACTGATAATTAGTATACCCGTTGAAATTCATTCATTCACTAGCTTGGTATCTACAAGCATTTGAAAATCCATTTTAAATAATTACAATAACTGTGGGTTGTATTAACTTTTGGAGTTTTTTGCAACTTGGTAATCCATCCCAATCTACATTCAATATAAAAAAAATAAGCAGCGTCAGTACCATAAGAGTGTAGGCCTATGCGTTGTACATGAATATGGTAATCCATCATATCTGATACAATTACAGTATTTTTTCCACAAAAAAATTGGTTTAACGCACCTATTCAAATAAAAATATTCGCAAAACGATATTCTCAAAAGCTCTATACAATTTACAATGCTAAGAGTGTAAATATATTCTCTACTAGGTAAACGTTTATGTTGATATTTCATATTTGCTGTCGCGAGAATTTAATTGATGATTTTTCTTAATACCTTTAATGTATGGAGCGCCAAGAACAAAGGTCAATGGCAGCTCCGTTCTTTAAAAATTATGCATCCGAAATCTCTTGATAGCGATTCCGTAGCTGTGTCAGAGAATCCCTTTCACAACTATGCCATTCACGGCAGATGCCCTTTTTAATTCACATAGTTTCAAACTAGATCTCACATTCTGGGAGTCAATGCGTCTCAGCGAGGGTAACAATTATCTGGCCAGTCAAAACAACGATAACCTACATTTTATTATACTTCACAATTCCCCATCAGTTGTATACTGTATAATCAATTTTACAAGATTATAGATATATTTGTTGGTCAATACACTAAATTAGCTCGAAACACTTGTGAAGAAATGTATCCTAAAGTGAAGCATCATGGGATTGGGGCGGTAACGGGGATGATTGACAGGCACTTTAGCCAATAACATAACCCTGGATGTTTCGTTGGTGTTGTCTGATTAGCTATTGATAACAAACGGTAAAGGAGAAAGATAATATAATTACACACGTTAAACATAAAATAATAATAATAATAATAATAGCTAAACTATCTAAGAGGTTAAAAGGTTTTTATTATTACTTCGTTCTACTGTACATGTTTTTCATATTGTGATTGAGTGTGAGAAAGAATGCATGGTCATGTGCATAGTTAAATTATATCTATTCCTGACCCCAATGATTAAAATGTTTTTGGTAACACACTGTAGCATTATTACATCATTATTTCGGAAAAAATATGTATGGCAGTCAATGGCGAGAGACATCTTATATTTTTATTCCGTCTGAACTGTGCCCTGAATTACACATATGATGTTTGTCAATTTAAAAGATAATTATGAAAATCAAGAAAGTCACAGTTTGTCATAAAACAGAAGAGTAACATTTAGTTTTATGTAAAAATCGCTCAATGAACTACATCTCTCGTCTCGCACTATGTACGTCACCGTTCTCTTATGTGTGCAGTCTGGTACAAAACACACAGGCATGACGGCGTAACGTTACGATTATAACGTTAGACTATAGAAAACATGACAGACGTTAGCTTCAGTTAAGTTAGCTTCATTCATGAGAGAAAAAGTAAGACGTCACATGCGCGCCTTTTGGGTTTGTTGTCTTTGTAATTACGTATCTTCACAGTCTTATACCTCAACAGGTTTACATCAAACTGCGACTTTCTTGACTTTAAAATGTATCTTTTAAATTGACAAACATCATATGTGTAATTCAGGGCACAATTCAAACGGGATCCTAATATTTGTTGTCTCTCGCCATTGACGACCATACAATATTTTTCCGAAAAAAGGTCCCATGGTGGTCCACCGGAAGGGGAGGGACTTAGGCTCTCTATTATGACAGTAATCATCTCCGTTACGTATCAGACATGGACCAATTAAAATTGAGATATTACTGGACATGTGCGCAGAGCACGTCATTACACCACAGCTAGCCTCCCAGTTCACACCGCCAGCGACTTTGTCGCTGTATGTCGCTAGGCTCTGTACTGTGAAGTCGCTTGTGGGCGTTCGTAGTGCTGTCGCTCGAATGTTATTGGTAGACTGCACGTCTGGCCATATCTATACAAAATACCATCACAAGTGATATATACAACTATACAATTTTAATTTGACTAATTAGGCTCAAAAGAAACAGTATATGCTGGGAGAGTGTTTTTATATTACCACCGCAGTGTTCAGTAGATTAAATAATTTACTAGATTAACGATCAGTCAATCAACAAATTAAACTCACTCATACTGTCATAATTTACTAAAACGTCATTCGAATTTGACAAATAATCGATTTTGTTGCCCCTAATAGACAACATAATGCAGGGGAAACTGTAAAATGAACTACAGCAGTGCTAAACTTGCATTACAAAACTACACCACTCAAACTATAAATGTATGAATTAAACTCACTGAGACTGTCGACAGTTTCTTTTCCATGCATCATTTTATTATATCCATATATGTGGTTACAGTCAAATCATATAAAACAGTCCTCGAACTCTTCTGTCTTGCCTGCACTCGAGACGGTGACGTGAGCTCCACTGAAAAGCTTCTTTCCTATTGGTTGTCGCTCTCGAAAATCGCTTCTCATTTGCATAAAGTAGAAGGAACCTGGATGTACTCTTTGATACCAATCTTTCATTTGAAAGTCATGTGTCTAGTATCTGTAAAACCTAATTTTTTCATCTTAAAAATATCTAAATTACGTCATATGCTCTCAATGAAAAATGCAGAACAATTAGTTCATGCGTTCATGACATCAAGGCTAGATTATTGTAATCCTATTATGGGTGGTTGCCCTGCACGCTTAATAAACAAACTACAGCTGGTCCAAAATGCAGCAGCTAGAGTTCTTACCAGAACCAGGAAGTATGACCATATTAGCCTGGCTCTGTCAACACTACATTGGCTCCCTTTTATACATTGTATATATTTTAAAATATTGCTGATTACTTACAAAGCACACAGTACTTGAGTGAGCTCTTAACGCATTATAGTCCTTCACGTCTATTGTGATCTCAAAATTACGGCCAGTTGATAAAACCTAGAATATCAAAATCGACTGCTGGCGGTAGATCCTTTTCCTATTTAGCACCAAAACTTTGGAATAATCTTCCTAACATTGTTAGGGAAGCAAACACACTCTGTCAGTTCAAATCTAGACTAAAAACACATTTCTTTGGCCTAGCATACACATAGTACATTATAGACTTCTATAATTGAATGTTAGGCTGCATAGTTTAGATCAGCCAGGACCTGGAAAACTTCCCATAAATCCTGATGTACTTGGTACATCATAAGGAAGGATGGCGTCTATGCTAATATTAGTCTCTGTGTTTATCCTGAGGTTTACTGCAGTCCGTCGGATCGAGGCCGTATCCAGATCTGAGGAAGGACCAGCGCCTGAACACGACGACAACGCAGTCCTGAAGTGTCAACTAGTCTCTCCCCTGTGAATGCCTCCTTCCTTTTACCTCTGTACAGATAAAACATTGTCGGGATAATTCCGGTTTGCGTGGCTACGCAGACGCGACAAAAATTTATGTATTATACATTTTTAAGGTCAGACAAGTAGTTTGTTGAGGGTTGATTTGTGTAGAAGGACTACATGCCTGCACACATATATATTCAAACGCGCATACCTATTGTCTGAACACGTGATGCGCATGTGCGTGCTGTCTGCGTTTTCGCGGGTTTGCGTTTTTGAGGTTTGCGCAGAGAAAACGATAATCGTTTTCACCTTCGAATCTATTTGAGGGACTGCGTTCTCAAGACACCAGGCACTGTTTTGTGCAGATTGGCGGCCGGGGCGCGTTAGTTTTTTTTTCTGTTAGAACGGTGTGGTGTTAGCGGCCCCTAAGTTAATAACTAATGATCTTCGTAACGGAAGTGAATCAATCAAGACTATCTTTAGCTGGACAATAACTTTGTCCTAGAGCTGTGGTAAAGCCTAAACAATCTGTTACGGTAATTTCTATTATCACTGTAAAGCTGCTTCGAAACAATCCATACTGTTAAAAGCGCTTTATAAATGAAGGTTACTTGACTTGACTTCTGGGAGCAATAACCAATAGGTCAGTGGAGCGCATGTGATCTGTTGCTCTTCAGTGCCGAGGCAAGATGAATGAGAAGCTCATTTTAGCAGTCAGCAACTGTCTTATAACTTATGATATGTCTCTGTGTACATAAGGTGGAACTCGCCATGCTGACTCCGAGCCTGAATGGATTTGTGAGCCCAGATAGACCGACATTTGCCCTTTTGCTGCAGATAAATAGCTGTGATGGCAAAGAGAACTCGCTGTTTTTCGTTAATCTTAAATAGGAATTTTATGTACTATTCCATTTATATTTAGACTTTTCCTTCCAAAATGTATGTTTGTAGCAGCAAGAAGCAACTTCCGCCCACTAGCAACTTCACCGCCAGCCACTTGAAACATGCAGCACCGGTAGTGTGAATGCAGCTTAAGAGGAAGAAACAATGGAGTTGCAGGGCTGAGTGGACGGGACTAAGTGAGCTCACGCCGGTCCATATCCTACGGCTCTGGAAGTGCCTGCCCACAGCAGCTTTGAGGAATAGTTCCTGCAGCCAGGGTGATCCCAGCGAGCCCCCCACCAGGAACCTACCCCATTCGTTTATGATGAACTTACCAGTTGTGGCGCACCCCCACTTGCACCGCCATGCACACTCTTCTGCTTCGCCCATCCTCACCATTGTTGACAGTACCGAAAGCTTCACCCTGGAGGAGGCTGTCACAAACCTACTCTGTGGCCTGTCAAGCTGGATCCGCTCTCCATACCATGGTGGTCCTTCAAGTGTTTCAAGCCAAACTCCTCCACACTATGGATAAGTGCGGCCCAGACCCTGCTGCTTTCAAGGAGCAGCACAGCACGACCGACCTCGCTCTGTGCGCTACTAAGAGAGTGGCCCAGGTGATCAGCTGTATGATAGCCTGTTTAGTGGTGCTCAAAGCGCTAGTTAAACTTGAAGATCAAGGACGCTGACAAGGCAGCCCTCCTTGATTCCCCTGTTTCTCCCTCAGGCCTATTCGTTTCTACATGACTTTGCAGAGCATTTCATGGTGGCCTGGAGGGCGTTGCAGGCTATGCACCACTTCCTATTGAAGCAAGGGGTGCCAATTGGGTTTTAGAGAAAATAAAGCGGGGTTAGTCGCTCCAATTTGCTTGCAGACCCCCCGCTTCAGGGGTGTGACTCACACTTTGGTCTCCATGCAGATCTCAGGGGTTCATGATCAAATTGAGCAAATGCATGCTGCTCCCCAGCCAACGCATCACATTCCTGGGGGCGGTATTCGATTGATCCCAAATGCGGGCCTGGATTTCGCCGGAATGCTCCCTTAAAATTCTGAAGTTAGCAACTCCATTCAGATTGGGGAACAACCCCCTCACATTGAAAATGTTTCAGAAGCTACTGGGCATCATGGCAGCAGCCTCCTCAGTAGTTCCCTTGGGCCTGTTAAACATGTGGCCATTACAATGATAGTTGAAGGTCCACGTCTTTATTCTCAGGGTGACCTACGGCTGCACCAGAGCCCTGGTCCCCTGGAAATCGCCCCATCTGTATCAGATGGGAGTGGAATTGGGCATGGTTTCCAGAAAGTCGCCTCTTCCTGTGGGGACAGGACAATCTCCTCTCAGTAATGTGCTCAGTGATACATGTGCCGGGCACCATGAACATAGGAGCAGGTATTCTGCCCCGGGACAGACTACCTCCAGGGGAGTGGAGACTCTACACCCAGACTGTCTGCATGATTTGGAGCATTTTTGACTAGGCAGAAGTGGATCTCTTTGCATCGAAAGAGAACACCCCCTGCCCAATATTCTTTTCAAAGAAAAGGATGCATTATCCACTGGTGGCTCTCTCTGCGCCTTCATGTCTTCCTTTGAGTATCACTGCTCCCTCAGGACATCATCCAATTCAGGGAGGACAGATGCTCAGTCTTACTCATGGCACCAATCTGGCAGAACCAGCCATTATTCCCAGAAGTAGTTCAGCTGCTGTCAGCAGCACCATGGCCAATCCCGCTGAGGATGGACCACCTTTCCCAGCGGAGGGGTCAATATGGCACCTCCATCTGTGGCCTCTTGACAGGAGCCTTTTCGTCTCTCCCAAAAGGTCGTGAACACATTCTCTGAGGCTAGGGCACCTTAGAACATTTTTGTGCGTAAAGACGCCTCGTAGATCTTTTCCGGCTAGTGCTCAGTACCCCATGTCTTGTGAGATCACTTCCATTCTCTCATTTCTGCAGGAGCTGTTGGATGGTGGGTGCACCCTCTCCACACTCAATGTATATACGGCAACGTACCACGCTCCTATAGCTGGCCAGTCGGTTAGGAAACACAACCTGGTGGTCAGATTTCTCAGAAGGGCCAGGAGGCTAAATCCGCCTTGCACCAACACAGTCTCTTCCTGGGACCTGTCTATTGTTCTGAGGACACTCCAGGGCTAGGGATGGGAATCGAGAACCGGTTCCACTCAAGAACCGGTTCTAGGTTTTATGAACCATCGATAATGTATGCCCTCGATGTTAACGATTCCTCTTATCGATGCTCCTGCTCCGAGTCCCAGCCATAATATACAGACCGCGAACTCAGAACTTTACCTTTTGTCCTTTATCGGGCACCATAGCGCGACGTCCAAGTGATTTGAGCAAAAAAGGTAATCATGGAGAGGAAAAGACGATCTAAAACTTGGCTTTATTTTACTAAACGAGACAAATTATGTTGTTTCCTGTTTGCAATAACAGGGTTTTTCCTGCATTGAATTTTTTTTAGCGCCCGCCAAAGCGAATTTTTGTCCCGCCAAAGTCTTATTTGATCGGTGAGTAATGTAGATAAACTGCTGCGCTTGTGACAGGGCACATGTTTAACTGAAAGAACAAGCAGAGAGAGAGAGAGAGAGAGAGACCCGGTCGCACGCGCGCGCACTCTCTCACTTCGGAGCCAGGCGAAAGTGTAAACAAGACTTCACCATCTCTCTTCCTCACACATATTAACCAAAATAAATCGACACGATGTTAAAAGGTCGGAAGACCAAAGTTTCATGTGGAACATTCGAAGATTTTGTTTTCCTGAATTACTGCTGGGTGTGAATTGTGCTAAAATAAGTTACCATATCTTCTCTGAAAAGCGTTCCGAACATTCAGCTGACATAAAACAACCCTTTAAATAAACGAAAAAGAAAAAAAAACGATCCAGTGATGAAATGTCTTTGTTGACACAAATCTTGTGGGATGTCCATTCTGCTGGGATAATCACACAACGCGCATGACACATCCAATTCGCGAACATTTGAACCGATTAATTTAATGAATGGTTAAAACGACTGATCTTTCCAACACTGAACTCACCAGACGTCTGAATCGGTGTATAACTAATCAGTAACACTTTACAATAAGGTTCCATTTATTACATAAAAAGTACAGTTTGCTTACTCAAGGGTAAGCTTAAAAACAAATAAAAACACTTTTTTTTTGTTGCTGAAAAAGCATGACTATTTTCCACACAGTGCTATCAGGAATCGATAAGAGAATCGTTAAAGAATCGGATCGATAAGCAGAATCGTCAGTGGCATTGATAAAATCGTATCAATTCCCATCCCTATCCAGGGCCCTCCATTTGAGCCGCTTATGACCTACAGCCTCTCTCGCTATAGACCGCCCTTCTGCTGGCTCTGGCATCAGTCAAGCGAATTGGTGACCTGCAGGATCTGTCATTGGACACTTCCTGCCTCGAGTATGGGCCCAACGACAGCAAAGTTGTCCTTAAACCCAGACAAGGCTATGTGCCTAAGGTACTTTTCACAGCCTTTAGGCCACAGGTCATTTTGCTCTCTTCTCTCCCCTCTACTAAAGCTGAGCAGATGCCACACCCACTTTGCCTGGTTCGGGCCCTTAGGGTGTACATTGAGTGCTCTAGCCAATTCAGGCAAACAGGGCAGCTGTTTGTATCCTTCGGAGGCCGCTCCAAAGGGCTGCCAGTTACGAACAAGAGACTGTCCCACTGGATAGTTGATGCGATAGTGCCTCGCCGTCCACCTTTGCCAGGTTTTATAACCTAGACATCCCTACCCTTCAGGCATGGATTATTTCTGCCTAGCCGGCCACCCTTTGGAGTTTATATAAGTGACATCATTCCCACCTCGAGTCGATGCTACTGTTACTCAGTCAAAAAATTTAAGATGTTCAAAATTTTCTTATTTTGTTTAAATATAATTGTATTTTTATTTAGTACTGCCTTTCGGAAGCAACAGAAGATACTTACATGTTTCCCGGAAGACAAATTAGGTACAATTTACCTTGATCTTCAAATTCAAAAAGTTTTCATCACTGGCTCTTAATGCATCGTGTTTCATTGTGGAGCATTTAGTTTATAAGTATAAACTGGCCTTGGTGTTAATAGTAAATTAGGTGTACCTTATTTGTTTTGGTTCTTTATAACTTTTCACCTCTGACTTCCAGTGTCCCAGTTAAAGAAGTATCATACTTTGTGCGATTGTCCACCGAACCCCTGCTGGTAAATCTACCCACATCTGACTTCAGTATGCCCTACAACGTCATCTGCCTCACCTGCACGGTGGTCACGGTTCCTTTTACAACTTGCTGACCCGCATGTTCCAGGATGAACCGAGTCCACCGCTGGCCAAACGGTTGGCCAACCTCGTTCACCGCATAAGGGGAGTGCAACTGCTGACCTAACTGCCAAGAGCAGGTCTGATGCCTGAAATGTCCATATTAGGCAGCTGAGAGATTCACGACCCTAAAACGGCATCTGCTGGAGTTTAAAAGGACACGATGCCTGGAAGGACACAATGCCAAGTGACTGTTCTGAATTTTTGTTGAAAACCTCCAACTTTTTTTTAATTATTATTGTTTTGTCGAGACACATTTTTTTGCAGTGTTTTTTTTTTTTTTTTAGAAAACCATAGCTGGCTGTCATAAGGAACTGCGTGGTTCTGGCATCTGGGAGAAATATACATGGAAGAACTTGAATTTTGTCATCTCAATTTACACCACACCTTTGAGAGCGTGACCAAGTTTCACAGAAACACAGACACTACAACCCAGCTGCTGAAGATGGATGTCTAAGAATGTGGCAAGTATTGTCCACTCTCTGTAAATCACTGATATTCAAATATGTGTTGTTTTGAAGCACTGGACTGTTTTTAGTGTTTTGCCTTTATTTTCATACATTTGCCTGTGGGCTGACCCCATAATGACATCCAGACTGGGTGTTATTAAATTCAAATCCTGAAGCAGCTGTTTAACACTTGTTAACTTTCCTATAATAAACTGACTGGAAACCCATAACATGTTGAGAACGATTTGCAGCATTTTTTGTTGTTGTTGTTGAGTATGCTTCGAGGGATTTTGAGGAAGAATGTAATGTTTTTTTATCCCACTCATCTGTGCCATTCTGTTTGAATTAATGTATGTGAAAGAGCCTCTGCATTGGCTGACTGTAAATCCTTCTGTCATCTGTTATTTGACATGGTAGTTTGTAATATACATATGCAGGTAATGTAGTTGAACAGATTTGTAGTTTCTTAAACTAAAAGTACCACTGATTAAATCAGACTATCCAAGTACAGGCATCAGTTTACCTATTTTTGCCTGGCACTAAAGACGCAAGTGTGTGAAACTGCTGTAAACATGATACAATCCCAGCCAATCAGAAGAGATTGATGTTCAATCTATGGTTATGAATGGGATTTTGGACAAGTGGGATTTGTAGATACCAGGGCTACTCTCTATCTCTCTCTCTCTCTCTCTCTCTCTCTCTCTCTCTCTCTTGTTAGGTGGTAGTTCCTTTTATTTAGGTTTATTTAGGTGGTACTTACTCGTATTTAGCACCCAAACTCTGGAATAGTCTCCCTAACATTTGTTCGGGAAGGAGACACACTCTGTCAGTTTAAATCTAGACTAAAAACCTCTTTAACCTGGCAGACACATGACACATTATCACTTTATATTATTCAAATCAGTTAAATATAATATTAATAATAAACTTTATTTATTTAAACCTTTAAAAGTTGCATCTCAAAGCTTTACAAAGACATACAGAAAAAATACATTGAGATAAAAGGAAAAAAACATAAATAAAAAATAAATAGAATCATACAATCAAAATCAATTTAAAAGACATGGAGAAAAAAAGAAAAATAATTCACATATATGCTAACCAGAAAAGATTGGCTTTTAAGAGAAGATTTAAAAACACTAAAGGATTCAGCATGTCTAATCTCAGTGGGGAGAGATTTACTCAATTTTGGAGCCAAAGAAGAAAAGGCCCGGTCACCCATAGAGCGTAAACGAGTTAAAAAGCCAGAATCAGAAGAGCAGAGATTATGCCTTTCTTGGGGTGTAGAAAGTTAAAAGTTCAGACAGGTTTTCTGGCGATAAATCATGCAGGGCCTTGTAAGCATGAGAATTTTAAAATCTATGCAAAACCTGACAGGAAGCCAGTGCAAGGACTCCAAGATTGGAGTAATGTGCTCACTTGTTCTGGACCTTGTCAGGATTCTGGCAGCTGAGTTTTGAACATACTACAGTTTATTTAGAGGTGATTTAGAGACCCCAGTGAGCAGAGCATTACAATAGTCGATGCAAGAAAAAACAAACGTGTTGATCAGTTTTTCCGCCACGGAGAAAGATAACATGAGCCGCAGTCTTGCAATGTTTCTGAGGTGAAAAAATTATACTTTAACCGTGTTCTGGACATGGGGATCAAATGTTAACTTTGAATCAAATATCACTCTAAATATCAAATATCTAAATGATTGTTAGGGCGCATAAATTAGGTCAACTGTAACCGGGAATACTTCCCATAACACCCGATGTACTCGTTACATCGTAAGAAAAATGGCATACGCTAATATTAGTCTGTCTGTCTCATCCTTATCCTGAGGTTACTGACGTAGTCAGTCGGATCCAGATCAGATGGTGGACCTGCACCTAGACACGACAAAAACGCAGCCCTGAATGTCAGCAAAGACTGTGTCTCCTAGACAATCCCCTTTGAAGACCTCGTTGACATGACAGCCATCACCACAGATCCTCAGCAGAGACCACAAGAACCAGACCGATCCTACGCACACACCCTATGGCCAGCTTCGGCTCCATACCAGGTGAAGAATCGATCTTCAAGCAAAAGGAACTGGATGAATATTTGAATTCTGACTTGTGATGCAGCCATGAATGACACCGTGTTCGTTTGTTGGCCAGAGGAGAACTGGCCCCTGACTGAGCCTGGTTTCTCCCAAGGTTTTTTGTTCTTCTCCATTCTGTCACCTGATGGAGATTGGGTTCCTTGCCATTGTTGACTCTGGCTTGCTTAGATGGGGACACTTAATTTCAACAATATTATTGATCTGACTGTACTGATTCTGTTGTATGAGAACTGAGCTGGGTGATGACAATTTTTTTACAGAACTGCTTTCTATAAAACTAATTTAAAGGTGCTCTAAGCGATGTTGGGTGACATCACTTCTTGTTGACGTTCGAAGTATTATCAAACAAAACGCAGGCTAGCTAGACCCTCCCTCTTCCTTGTTTTTGTTGCCGTTTT
Source organism: Gila orcuttii (assembly GCA_026230005.1). Taxonomy (NCBI): domain Eukaryota; kingdom Metazoa; phylum Chordata; class Actinopteri; order Cypriniformes; family Leuciscidae; genus Gila; species Gila orcuttii. The sequence goes on from JAPDVR010000021.1 coordinate 29,465,311, forward strand.
TGGAGCCTGGGGTGTCTGCAGAGACCGCGTTTATTACAGTGTGTTCAGGGGACAGTCAGCTAGATAGTGAGGAGATGTTTGCTGTATGTGCCAAAAAATGTTTTGGCCTAAAAAACGTGTGTCATCGCTTAGAGTACCTTTAAAGTTGCAGTAGGGAGTTTTGAGAAAATGTTGACTTAGCCTGAAAATTTGAACAAGCACAACTTCCAGGTCCAACCCCCTTGCTCTCTGCTGCGCTACAGCCCTCCCTCCACAGCTCCTCCCCCACAGCGGAGCCTGCCGTGAACGCGCAGACTAGTAAACAGGACCACCGATGATGGCGGATTATAAACAGTTATGGAACATTCACTAATAGGGACGAAACATCAACAATATGCTTTACATTGACTATGGCCTGCCCATAGTTTGACTACAAACTTGGTCCTCAAATTTATAACGTTGCACTCTTTCTATAAGTTATAAATAGCTAGTAACGTTAAAGGATTATTTCACTTTAAAAAAAACTTTTGCTGATAATTTACTCACCCCCATATAATCCAAGATGTCCATGTCTTTCTTTCTTCAGTCGAAAAGAAATTAAGGTTTTTGATGAAAACATTCCAGGCTTTTTCTCCATATAATGGACTTCAATAGGACACAAACGTTTCAAGGACCAAATGACAGTTTCAGTGCAGCTTCAAAGGGCTTTAAACGATACCAGACGATGAATAAGGGTCTTATCTAGCGAAACGATCGGTCATTTCAAAAATAAATACAAAACTTTAAGTTTTATAAGCACAAATGCTCGCCTTGCTCTGTTCTGTGATGCACGTTCGTGATCCTGTTCGAACTCGTTCATCAAAATGAACAAATCTTTTTTCGAGTCATTTCATTCGTTGAATGAATGAAATGACTCCAAAAAAGACTCGTTCAAAATGAACAAATCTTTTTTCGAGTCATTTCGTTCGTTGAATGATTCGTTCATTTGGATGAACGAGTTCGAACAGGAGACTCACGAACGACGGTACGCACTCGCGCTGTACAAGAGAGGGGTGATCAGCGCGTACACGAGCGTGATTGACACTGCTAAGATATTCCTCCTGGCTCTGATTGGTTGTTTCTGACCGGGAGCGGTGTATTTCTGCAAATGGCAATAGGACCACAGGGAGGAGCCAGAGGAGCTTGATTTTTTCCTAAGATTATCTGTCTCATATTCTACTGTCAGGACATAATGACAGTTTTAACAAATATTTGTTTACAAAAGCTACCTACTGGAGCTTTAATAATTGATCATCTTTACAACGGAACTGAATCCACACTGAACTGACTTAAGCTGAACAACAGCCGAAATGCATAATTTTCCTGTTATCACTGTAAAGCTGCTTTGAAACAATTTGTATTGTATAAAGCGCTATATAAATAAAGGTGGCTTGACTTAAATGTTGTCTTTCTTAAACACAGGATGTAAACATTTTTTCCTTCCAGACAGAATTTAAAGTCTGTTCACATTCCTGGAAGCTGATGCAAGCTAACCTCGGTTCAGCACAAATTCCATTCATTTTTCCACTTCTTCTCTCTTTATATGACTAAATTACCAAAAGTACAGCATTAACCTGCATTATCTGATCGATTAATTTCTGGTAGCTAAGTACTTTTAGTTCAAGGCTTTTCCATCACTGTCATGTTTCGCTGACAGTGACAATTGTTTTGACACTTTTGCTGCCAAGCTCCTGGAGAGGATGGTAACAGAGGTCTCTTTCATTACAAAATGTTTTGCATGTGTTTCGGTCTCGGGGAGGGGAACTTGTACATTCCTAAGCACTGATGCCAATAAGCTGTTATGTGAGAAGAGAACATCCAAATGAACACTGGCATACCAAAAAATACCAACTCTTCAATGAAGCAATTTTCTTTGTTTTTTTCATGGTCAAAAAACTCAACACTAAAAGAAGGTTTACTAAAACTATGATGTTTTATTTGGTGGTTACAAAGAGGGAAAACATCCCCTATGAATAAAGCACTGAATTGATTTAAGTAAAATAACTCAAGTATGTATTATTATGCAAAATTTATCTCAGGACACTTTCTGGTGGTTAAATCAGCACGGTTCACTGCATGCATGACCACAGGTGGTTGGGCAGCATTTCTGTTCAGCAGGGCACTGACCATCATGGTAACAGTATTCGGCACACATTGGAGTCCCCTTCGGTAGGGCACATCGACCAGGCTTCACTGCATGGATGGAGATATTGAGCTTTAGTCAGGCCATTTAGTGGCATTCAGCCTCAGATGTACAGGTCCTTCTCAAAAAATTTTCACGCCGCATTGAAGCAGTCATTTCTGCAAAAGGATTCCCGACCAAGTATTGACTATTGAGTGCATAACTGAACATAATTATTTGAAGGTTGACTTTTTTTTTGTTTGTATTAAAAACACTTATTTTATTGGTCAGATGAAATATGCTAATTTTTTTAGACAGGAATTTTGGGTTTTCATGAGCTGTATGCCAAAATCATCAGTATTAAAACAATAAAAGACCTGAAATATTTCAGTTGGTGTGCAATGAATCTAAAATATATTTAAGTTTAATTTTTATCATTACATTATGGAAAATAATGAACTTTATCACAATATGCTAATTTTTTGAGAAGGACCTGTACAGCACAAAAAATAGAAGCTTGTTTCTGTCATGGAATAAAAAATGTAAGAGATAATCATGACTTTTTGTCTTACAATTCTGACTTTTTTTCTCACAATTGTGAAGAAAAAGTCTGAATTGCGAGAAAAAAGTCAGAATTGTGAGTTATAAAGTCCAATTCTGAGGAAAGAAAGACTTTATAACTCACAGTTGCAACTTTATATTACGCAATTCTGAGAAAAAAGTCACAATTGTGAGATTTAAACTCGCAATTGCATGCAAAAAAAAGTCTGAATTGTGAGATCGCAATTACCTTTTTTATTCAGTGGGGGAAACAAGCTTCCATACAAAACACTCAAAACAGGCATAAATAGCTAGTTTTCTTAGCTTTACTTACAGAGTGAATTGCATTCTAATTATTATTATTCATCTTTTGTAAAACCACATTGTGCCTAAAACAGTGCTATAGGCCGAATTCATGTACTTTTGGCATAGTAACTAATACTTAGTTAATAGCTAATTCTTAAAAAAAATCATACTTATTATTAAATAAGACAAACTAAAACGCAATGAGAAAGCAGACCCAAACATGAACCGAATAATATTGTAACACTTTAATCCATTTGTTAACATTATTTAACTATAATAGCTAACATCATGAACTGACAATGAAAAATACTTCTAAAACATTTATTAATGTTAATTTTACCATATACTATTACTTTGTTAAAATCAAAAGTTCTGATCTGAGCTGACATGAACTAACAGCTGTATTTTTATTAAAGTTGATAAAGAATCAAGATGAATAAATCCTGTAGCAAATGTATTGGAACCTTATTGTAAAGTGTTTAATATAATATAATATAATATAATATAATATAATATAATATAATATAATATAATATAATATAATATAATAATACCTGTATATGGAGCAGTACATTCATGTCCACATCCATTGCTGCAGCATTTCTCATTGTTGGGACAGTCACTGTCATTGACACAGTACTCAGCACACACTCCTGCTCCAAATTTTCTGCGTGGACACACTCCTGGCTTTGCTGTTATACAGACACATGACAGAGAAACCATATCACTAAATGCTGAATGCATTTTTTTTTTAAGTTTTACATATTATTGTAATACGTTTTACAAGAAAAAACTATTTCAGTCTTTCTACTTTAAAATTCCATATATTATTCAATGTGTTACTTGCTGTTTTCTTGTAATAATTTTTTTTTTTTACCTTTATTAGCAATTTCTGATCTACAATTTTTTTTTTTTTCAAACTGTCCAATTTTTTCCACATGTTCCTTTTGAAAGACCTCTAGTATTATTATCTATTACTCATTTAAACTCACTGAAAGCAGGCGGCACACACACAGCCCCACAGTCAAATACACAGCATCTGTGTCCTCCAGAGCAGTCTCTATCAGAAACACATCCTCGACTGGACGGCACGACCATCAGTTTCCCCGGACAGTGATCGACCACTACAGAAAGAGCATCATTAGTTTGAAATAGTTAGTTTGTTTCAGCATCTTTAAGCTTTTTCACATATTTATCTGCTTCAAATCAAAGTAGTTTAGAAATCTACTGTATCCCTAAACTGTGTCAATTAATGTCATATAAAAAGTGTGTAGCAAGAGTTGTAACCAATTGTATCAGTCAAAATAATTGTTATGCCAACCCCTTGAACACCCTTATTTAATTTTACCATGGGGGGACTATCTGAGCCGCTCAGCTCGATCATGTCACTATGGGACCCTAGTTGGACTCCAGGATTTTGTGTCATCCTGGCATTGCAGCTGAGTGGATCCAAATTTACTGTGGGTGTCGTGGAGGAGGAACGCAACATTCACTCTGTCTGTACCCGCCACGCCAGGGTCTCAAACTGTCATGGCCGCCACGCCAGAGGCTCAAACCGTCATGGCCGCCACGCCAGGCTCTCAAACCGTCATGGCCGCCACGCCAGGCTCTCAAACCGTCATGGCCGCCACGCCAGGGTCTCAAACCGTCATGGCCGCCGCGCCAGAGTCTCAAACCGTCATGGCCGCCACGCCAGGGTCTCAAACCGTCATGGCCGCCGCGCCAGAGTCTCAAACCGTCATGGCCGCCACGCCAGAGTCTCAAACCGTCATGGCCACCACACCAGGGTCTCAAACCGTCATGGCCGCCACGCCAGAGTCTCAAACCGTCATGGCCGCCACGCCAGGGTCTCAAACCATCATGGCCACCACGCCAGAGTCTCAAACCGTCATGGCCGCCACGCCAGAGTCTCAAACCATCATGGCGGCCCCTCCAGAGACTCCAACCATCATGGCCGCAACGCCAGAGTCTCAAACCGTCATGGCGGCCACTCCAGAGTCTCCAACCATCATGGCGGCCACTCCAGAGTCTCCAGCCGTCGTGGTGGCCACTCTAGAGTCTCCAACCGTCATGGTGGCCACTCTAGAGTCTCCAACCATCATGGCGGCCACTCCAGAGTCTCCAACCATCATGGCCGCCACGCCAGAGTCTCAAACCATCATGGCGGCCACTCCAGAGTCTCCAGCCGTCGTGGTGGCCACTCCAGAGTCTCCAACCGTCATGGTGGCCACTCCAGAGTCTCCAGCCGTCGTGGTGACAACTCTAGAGTCTCCAACTGTCATGGTGGCCACTCTAGAGTCTCCAACCGTCATGGCCGCCACGCCAGAGTCTCAAATCGTCATGGCGGCCACTCCAGAGACTCCAACCGTCATGGCCGCCACGCCATTAAAGATTTTGCCTAATTTGGCATTGACATTACCCCTGGATCCTGCCTGCTCTGTTATGGCAAATGAGGCCATTACAGAACTTTCTGCCTGTCTTTACACTGCCCCAGAAGCCAACCCTAACCTTTCGGTACCCTTTTCTACAGTTCCGCCTGCTTCGCCATGGTGGTCACCAGCTCCACCTGCTCTACCGTGGGGATCTTCTCTCGAGTCTGCTCTATCATGGTGGTCCTCAGTTACACAGTGGTGGTCTTCATCCCCGGCAGCTCCGCTGTGCTGGTCATCAACTCTGCCTTCTCTACGGTGAGGGTCTTCAGCCCCGCCTGCCCTGGTTACCCATTCTGCTGGCTCCACCCTGGCTCCCTGATCCTCCTCAATCTCCAGTTCCACCACACTTGCCTGCAGAGTCTCCAACCGTCATGGTGGCCACTCCAGAGTCTCCAGCCGTCGTGGTGGCCACTCCAGAGTCTACAACCATCATGGAGGCCACTCCAGAGACTCCAACCATCATGGCCGCAACGCCAGAGTCTCAAACCGTCATGGCGGCCACTCCAGAGTCTCCAACCATCATGGCGGCCACTCCAGTGTCTCCAGCCGTCGTGGTGGCCACTCTAGAGTCTCCAACCGTCATGGTGGCCACTCTAGAGTCTCCAACCATCATGGCGGCCACTCCAGAGTCTCCAACCATCATGGCCGCCACGCCAGAGTCTCAAACCATCATGGCGGCCACTCCAGAGTCTCCAGCCGTCGTGGTGGCCACTCCAGAGTCTCCAACCGTCATGGTGGCCACTCCAGAGTCTCCAGCCGTCGTGGTGGCCACTCCAGAGTCTACAACCATCATGGAGGCCACTCCAGAGTCTCCAGCCGTTGTGGTGGCCACTCCAGAGTCTCCAACCGTCATGGTGGCCACTCCAGTGTCTCCAGCCGTCGTGGTGGCCACTCCAGCGTCTACAACCATCATGGAGGCCACTCCAGAGTCTCAAACCATCATGGCGGCCACTCCAGAGTCTCCAACCATCATGGCCATGACGCCAGAGTCTCAAACCGTCATGGTGGCCACTCCAGAGTCTCCAACCATCATGGCGGCCACTCCAGAGTCTCCAACCGTCGTGGTGGCAACTCCAGAGTCTCCAACTATCATGGCGGCCACTCCAGAGTCTCCAACCATCATGGCGGCCACTCCAGAGTCTCCAACCGTCGTGGTGGCAACTCCAGAGTCTCCAACTATCATGGCGGCCACTCCAGAGTCTCCAGCCGTCGTGGTGACAACTCTAGAGTCTCCAACTGTCATGGTGGCCACTCTAGAGTCTCCAACCGTCATGGCCGCCACGCCAGAGTCTCAAATCGTCATGGCGGCCACTCCAGAGACTCCAACCGTCATGGCCGCCACGCCATTAAAGATTTTGCCTAATTTGGCATTGACATTACCCCTGGATCCTGCCTGCTCTGTTATGGCAAATGAGGCCATTACAGAACTTTCTGCCTGTCTTTACACTGCCCCAGAAGCCAACCCTAACCTTTCGGTACCCTTTTCTACAGTTCCGCCTGCTTCGCCATGGTGGTCACCAGCTCCACCTGCTCTACCGTGGGGATCTTCTCTCGAGTCTGCTCTATCATGGTGGTCCTCAGTTACACAGTGGTGGTCTTCATCCCCGGCAGCTCCGCTGTGCTGGTCATCAACTCTGCCTTCTCTACGGTGAGGGTCTTCAGCCCCGCCTGCCCTGGTTACCCATTCTGCTGGCTCCACCCTGGCTCCCTGATCCTCCTCAATCTCCAGTTCCACCACACTTGCCTGGCCCTCCATCCCTCCCCCTGTTCCACCTCCCTCCTGGAATTATGTGTCTGTTTGTTGAGGAGCGTCTGAAATCTGTTTTGAGCCATGTTTTGTAGTCCTTTGTAGTTATTCTTGTTGATTAGTTCCTGATAGTTCCCAGGTGTGTCTTGTTTGCCAGTCACCCCTTGCCTATATGTTCCACAGTGATTCTCATGTTCTTTGTCTGGTGTTGTTCTTCTATGGATGTTATATGTGCGCTTGGTGTCAGTTTTGTTGGCCTTCCTTGCCGGTGTCTGGATTTATCAGTTTTGCCTGGATTTACTTTTATTATGTTTTTTGAGTAAATGATTGCTGCATCTGGATCCTACTCTAGTTCCTCTGAAACAGCCACCATTACAGAGTAAATGGACTGAATACATTAAACCCATATGATCAGACTTTTATTGAATAAGTTATAATTAGCTCCTCATTTTATATTGTATTATAGTTGTTGTTAAGACGGAAAATACAAAACATTTAAAGCTACAATATGTATTTTTTTGTCGCCGCTAGGGGTCGCTAACCTCTTACAATAACAAAGGCATAGATTTATGATGCAGTGATAAGCGGAATCATGCAGCTTGCCATCATGCTGATGGATCTAATAGTGTTTATGGATGAGTGAAAACATTCATGTTTTTTAACATGACTGTGCTATGAAGCAGGGTGCGATTGCTAATGAGAGACAGATATCAGCGATATCAAGGAAAGGAATGGAGGACATTTAATTGTACCGAACTATCCGCAAGTGCTGAATTACTACTCACACAGGTCAGTTTAGTTGACGAAATAAACTTGTGAGGTAACGCAGCGCTGTTTCGCTTGGTCTAACGTTACACTATCATACTAAACAGCATTTGAGTGTGTTGAAAGTTATAATGTTATTCTGTGCGTTTGTTTGTTGCTATATGAAACTAGCAGTAAGCTAAATCAACATTAGAATAACATGCTGATCATATTCTAACATTTCATCATGTTGAGCTATATAACATTGATTTGTTTTATATGCATTTGCTCACCTGTCTAATAAAGCACATGCAAGAGCGACGTCTCTGTCAAGTCGTGAAGCTCTGTCAAGTCGAAGTTTGCTCTCGGCATCTCGAAAACGTTTCACCGGTATTGATCCTCGTTTTAGTTCTCCTTTTGTCCCAAAGTCTGCTTGCCATGATCCATAATGTTTGAACGAAACAACAACAGCGTGCCTCTAAACATTAATTGTCCACATATGTCGCCATGGTTACTATGGCAGTACAAGTGGAAACCAGAGATAACGCGAATATTACATCATTGGTCATTGACAGGCTACAAGTGACAAGGGACGGGCGCTATTTAAAATTGTGCATTTCTCTTAATTTACAAATTCTTGGAAACATTTAGGATCATGTAAATACATAATTGAAAGAAATATATAACACTGTGCAAGTGGTTTTTTGGATCTTTGGATACAAAATTCGTACATATTGTACCTTTAATATTAAATATAAATAAAATTGTCTATACGTGTTTTTCTTGTACAATGGGAAATACACACACACACACACACACACACACACACACACACACACACACACACACACATATATATAGCCTATAAATTAATAGCCTAGATAAAACATAAAAGTTAACTTTCATATGACAATTTATATATGCATATAACTTTATAGATTTTTTTTAACTTAACTGATGTAGGCTACATAGTTAATCTTTCACTGGACGTCTATAGGCTACTCTGTATGTTTGAGAATTGTGATGTGCTGAGATGTCATATTATTGTAAGGCACTTGTTTAATGCATTTCGTCGGGCAGCGTATGAAGTTACAAGAACATGGATCTCACCTGTAAAGTTTCGTCCTGGAGCAGCTTCTGTTGAGCTCCAGCATCCAGACAAACACAATAACACAGCGCAGTACACTCGAGCTGTCATCCTTTCGACCTGCGATAACAATGAACTCTGCTGGAAAGAAAATGCGCTGACTCTGAGTGGGTTCGTGAGTCAGGAGGGGCGGAGAGATCTTACAGAGTCCGTGAGGCTTCAAGGTCCTTGCGCGAGTTATAACGTTACACGGACGACGAACCTACCATCAAAACATCAGCTGACATAAAAAAATAAATGCTGGCCCTACAGTCTGTCAAATGTTATTATAAAAAATTTGCTAAAAGAAATCATACTTTTCTCAGAATGAGAAAGTATATGACCGCGCCAGTAAGCCAATCAGAAAACTTGAAGTTGGCACTCAACCAATGGCGTGAGTTTGGGGCGGGATGATCTGAACACATCCGCAGGTTTTTAAAGAGTATTTTTCTTAGTTCTGAGTATTCAGAGAGCTCTGATGCTTTGCAAAAAAGTTTTGAATGGCCTCAATGGAGTAAAATACTTTCCCCCACATATTACTTTGATTTAGATTATATCCAATACAATCCCACCGGAAAGTTTCCCATATAGGTTTGGGCACTACTCAATCCCAAATCTGGAACTAATCTCTTACGAAATTATAATTTTTCCCAAAGTAAACTGAATGGAAAACCCTCATTTGTGCATGGAAACAGTTTTGAAAAGAATTAAATTTAAAGAATTTTAAAAGAAAGAAAGTTGTATGGTGTTTCCTCGGTGGATGGGGTACACAGAAATATTTGGCAGCAGTTAAGCTTGTTGTTGGCATAGGATATATATTCTATATATTGCTTTGAAACAGATTATGCATTAACACAGTAATGTGCATCTAATGCTGTATAGTTTTATATTACCACTAGATGGCAGGTGTATAAAAACTAGCCGTAGGTGTTTGTTAGCAATGCAGTGTAAGAAAATCACATCGAATGGGCCTTTTATTCTGAGGAACCTTCTATTGACAAACTTGAAAAGAAGGACAAATAATATTTTTCCATTACCAAAGTGCAGTTCAAATTTAACACATCTGAGGCTGGTGTAAAAAGTTTATTGATATACTGTAAATTGAACTGGATTTTCCTTGAACAATTCCAGTGCATAAAACCATTTGAAATACAAAATTTTAATAAAAACAAGGAAGCATTTATTTATTGTATAGCCCTTTTAGCCAAAATGCATTTTTTTTTTAATGGGAAAATTTGAGAAACCTTAGAAATCTCAAGTTTTGCAGAGTATATTACGCTGTTAATGTGTAAACTATACTCAACAACAAATAAATTAACACATAAATAAATATATTCAAATTCAAATTTAGTAAGTAACAGAGGGAAAAACAGTAATCTGTTTAACCAGTATACAAATATATCTGACTTTGTGTGCAACAATCTGTAAAACAATGCAAGACTTTACAAAAAAGATTGGGCTCAGACATTAAAAATTTAATTTTTGAAATTAATAACTATGTAGTATTGAAAGAATGATTTTGTTCTCTAAATCTATTCAAAATCATTCAATAAAAAGGCTCTCTATGACACATAAAGGCATCCTTTGAATTATATGGAAAGAAAAATCTGTTAAAACACGTGTAGTGTTATTTGCACTGCGGAAATGAACAGATTTGACGTTTGTGCAAGAGTAATTTAAAATCACTTTGAGCTCAGTAACAAAACATACATTTAAAACTTTACTTTACAGCATTACCATTTGAAGGCTTCTGTTGTAGCAGTATCTGACAATTTCCTTTATAATTTACACCAAAAGTGGATATTCCCTTTATTTTAAGAATTTATACTGCATAATTTACTGAAAAGGCAAGTCAGTCCAGCAGCTGAATGTAAACAACACCGTTCAGAGTCGACAGCCTCGCTTAATACTTTCCCATGTCCACTTGAAATAATGTGTGATAGTGGTGCTGAAATGAAGGCTGATAGATTCAAGTCCCCTAAAGAACAAGACAAACACAACTGTGTTGCATCTCTGTGAAATTCATGACGGCTGAAAATAAATGTTCTTGGTGTCACACCAAAACCCGATTCCCAGTTGAATATTAACAGGATACAAAAAATAGTGTAACACTTTACAAGTTCAGTTTGTTAACATTTATTAATGCATTAGGTATCACGAACTAAGAATAAACCACGATTCTTTACAGCATTTATTAATCTAGGTAAATTTAATAAATACACTATTGTTGACGGTAAATTAACTCATAATTCACTAATGTTAATTTATACTTGTATTGAAATGTTACAATTGTATTAGTGTATTTTAGAAATGAACTTCACCTTTAAAAGTATTGTTTGTTGTCAATTCATAATACTAAGTCTTAAGGCATTAAGTAATGTTAACAAACTATGAGTCTTATTGTAAAGTGTCACAATTCAACAATACGGCTAATAAACGCTATTGAAATGTGCCCATGAAATGCATGTGTTTTAAAGTGTAGAGTTAATCTTAATTCCACAGGTTTCCTTAGTGACCTAACCTTACATATTGCTTTCAGAAACATCCCTCATATTCATATATAAAAAAAGAATCCTAAATGCTTATGGGACATCTTCAGTTTTGCTCTTAGCCCTGACAAGCCCCTCGCTGTCCTCGATGCTCTCTTTAATGAGAAACTCCTTCAGGTTGGGCTGATTCCCTAGATCAATCCCCTGCTCCTGGATCTCCAGCAGAAGAGCTTCCCAGCGCCTCTTGTCCTTCGAGATCTTCCAGGACAGCCTGACGTTGGATTGCAGGAGGGGGATGAGCAGAGGGTGCAACTGGTGCTGCTGCAAAGCCTCCTGGGAAGGCGCTAGATCCTGCAGGGCTCGGTCGCAGTGTTCCTGAGCCTCACTGAGTTGTTCCAGCTCTTGGAAGCAGATGACCAAGGCGGAGAGCGTGAAGAACCAGTGAACCCTCTGCATCTGGTTGAGCTGCAGGATCTGATGGCATCCTAACTTCTCCTGGAGTCTCAGAGAGTTGAGAAGAGGCCCCAGGGCATCCTGGTAACGGCCCACTCGCATCAGCATCTGGCCAGCTCGCAGATCACCCAGGTAGAAGAACTCAAGGAACGTAGGTGTGGTCCGCAGTTCAGGGAGGGAGAGAAGGTGGGTCAGGTACTGCTCGAACGCCCGGCTGCGCTTGGCAATGGTCTCGGCGGCGAAGTTTTTGCGCAGCTTCTTGCGAGGGAAGTGCACGCCATCCATCTCGTCTCCGTGACGCCGGCGCAAGCGACTGTGTAGCCGTTCGAAGTCAGTGTAGCGCCGCGTGATGACAGCGGGAGTTTTGTCAAATGTGCCAGAGTGGATGACATGAATCGTGTAGAGCTGATGAGAAAAAGTGAATGTGAATTCACGTGAAACCAGAGAAACAAAACAAGCAACTGTTCAATTGATCCATGAAATGACGCTTGTTTTTGTTCCGAAAATACTTGAAAAATGCAGTTCATGCATAAACAGTGACCAATGATGAGCATGTTTTTCATTTCTGAATTAAACGTTTTTGGGGCGTTTTTTGAATTAAAAAACTGTGATTAAACTATCCTGATATAATAATGAAGAATAAAGCCTCATTCAAATGTTTGCATAATCTTTTAAACTAACATTTATACAAAGACTACATTTCTTATTTTAAAAAACTTTTGCTTTTCTTTAAAGTGCCCTTATTAAAGCTATTAATTTTTTGTTTTTTTAATAGGTTTACATGCATCCAATTGGCTTACATTGCAGCATCACTTCTTTTCTCAATGTCTGAAATAGTTTGATAAAGCAGGGGTTCTCAAACTTTTTGGGGCCTGGGACCCTTTAGAGGGGAACATTTTTTCCAAGGACCTCCTCATAATTATAACAGTAAATAAGTGCTTGCTATAGTTTGTACTCTTGAAATCAAAAAGCATGTCTAAAATAAAATTATACAACATGTCAATGATGGCCTTCTGGACAGCAGTCAGGTCGGCAGTCTTACCCATGATTGCGGTTTTGAGTAATGAAACAGGCTGTGAGTTTTTAAAAGCCTCAGGAATCTTTTGCAGGTGTTTAGAGTTAATTAGTTGATTCAGATGATTAGGTTAATAGCTCGTTTAGAGAACCTTTTCATGATATGCTAATTTTTTGAGATAGGAATTTTGGGTTTTCATGAGCTGTATGCCAAAATCATCCGTATTAAAACAATAAAAGACCTGAAATATTTCAGTTGGTGTGCAATGAATCTAAAATATATGAAAGTTTAATTTTTATCATTACATTATGGAAAATAATGAACTTTATCACAATATGCAAATTTTTTGAGAAGGACCTGTATGATATGATGATAGTTTTATCAAGTGAAATGCTGGTGAAGGGACTCTCAGAGCAGGTCTGGAGATTAAGTTAATGTGTTCATGTCCTGATATAGTGAGACAGCAGATGCTAAAAACACCATAAGCATCTTGCGTGCTTGAGCATGTGTACAGACGAAACTGCTCGCCTGCGGCGCTCATTCACACACAGACGCTCAGAACATGCAGAGTTCATATTTAAATAGCAGTCTTTCCGCTCTTTAATATTCACAGATGCTAGTGCAGATCGCAATTTGATAAAGTGCACATTCCTACTTTTGATTTATTAATCCAAAATTTGCCAAATTCTGTGACATTCCACGTTATACTGTAAATTCCATTTTTATAACTGAATTCCGCGATTCCGTCCGCGTTTTCCACATTGCGAAAATCATAGGGCCCTACATTTATTTTGAGGACCGCCTGGTTATGGGGCACGGACCACACTTTAAGAACCCCTGCGATAAAGGATCAAGTCTCTTTAAACCCCTACTTTCAGAGAGCCTGCTCTGCTCTGATTGGTAAGATAACTCAAGAGTATGTTGTGATTGGTCCACCGCCTGTCGGAAACGAAACGCACCATATCTGAATTTCAACTCCTGATCATCCTCAGCACTTGATACACAGTGAGATAAACAGTAATGATGGTGTCTTTTTTATTCGAGCCCGAGTCCTCATCCTTTGAAAGTTCATGCAAATTGGATTTGCTTTGGCAGAGCAGAAAACAGTGTCTTCTCAACAACACAAACTCAAACTCATTCAAGTCTCAGCTACAACTACACTGTTTGAGGGTCAAAGTAGATGCTGTTCCGGGCAGCTAATGAAGACTATAGGCTGGCATTATGCACATTTCTTACAAACCTACGTAGATTCGAGCAAGAAGTAAGACTGGTATTACTAAAGTCTCATTTCAGGCAGTTCAGAATCGATTCTTTTGGAGACAGAAACTTTTACATTCTCAAACAGCTATATTACACATTACATGAAAGGTAATATCTGAAAAAGCATAACAGTGTACGATAACTTTAAGAAAAGAAAAGTCATGTAAAAATGACTTTTATTTGGACAATCTTATTTGTCATTGGCCCAAATATAAAATGCTGTTTTGAATGTTTGTACAAATATGTAATGTGTTTTGAATTTGCTAAAAATGACTGAAATGGTTCACAGTTTTGTCTTGTGTACTTACCACATACTTGGAATTTGTATCATGGACAACACTGGCATCTGTCACCTCAAAAATGAGTTTTTCAGGAATGCAACGAGTTCTTGAGCTCTTGTAGTTTTCTTGTAGTTGTCTGGTGATCATATTTGAGGTTTTGGGGGAAGGACCTATTGGGCTGGTCTCTATAAAGCAAAGACAAAATTAACTACAAATGTGAAGTATCAAACGAACTAAAAGTGAACCAAAAAGAAGAAGTGAAATTTGCCTACAAATGGATTATTGTAAGTTCACAAACAACATGTACATATGCTTAAGCTCATTCCAAATGCTGTTTCTAAAAGAATGGGGGTTTTTCCATGCAAACTCTTTTTCCATACAATAGCTGTTCATAATGACAGCTGTCAAGCTCCAAAAATAATACACCATCAAAGTGGTTCATTCAACTTCTATGCTATAATACAAGTCTTTCAATTGTAAGCTGCTGTGGAAAAAAGAGTCAGCTAAATCAACAAATTAATGTAATAAAATGTAACTGTCAATCTTCTGAAGTCATGTGATAGCTTTGTGAACAGAAACTTGTTCATCACTAATGAGGTTCCATATCACTGAAGATCTAAAATCGCATTCATATTTAGATTCAAATATAATCATTGATACCAAAAGCTACTGTTTTCCATGTTTCCAAATCATTTGGCATCATAAATATGCAGAATAAGGAATGTGATTCAAGAACTGCAAGAACTGAGATGAGTTTCAGTGAATTCTGAGCTAAAATTGAGTATGTTCCTCACACAGTTATCCATAAGATTTGCAATATGCCATTTAATATAGGCAAATGGGCGACCTTTATGGTGTTTTTGTCCTTTTTAAAGCTTGACAGCTCTGCTCAATAATAACAGCATATACACTACCATTTAAAAGTTTGGGGTGAATAAGATTTTTATTTTATTTTTTAAGAACTTAAAATGTTTATTCAGAAAGGATGCAAATAAATGTATTTAAATGTCTGTATACATTTATGTTAAAAAGTTTTCTATTTCAAATGCTGGTCTTTTGAACTTTTTATTCATAAAAGTAACCTGAAAATGTTTTATCTGCAACATCAATATTTTCTATGGAAACATGTTTCTGCCAGGGAATAAAATGTAAAAAAAAATAATATAATAATTGTGACTTTATCTCACGATTCGGATTTTTTCCCCACAATTGTGTGATATAAACTTGCAATTGTAAGTTATAAAGTCAGAATTGTGGGATATTAACTGGTAAATACAAGAAAAAAAGTCAGAATTTCAAAATATGAAGTCGAACTGCGTGATATAAACTCGCAATTGTAGCATTGAGAGCTGATTTTTCCCTCAGAATTGGACTTTATAACTCGCAATTGCAAGTTTATTTCTCAGAACTCTGAGAAAAGATGTCAGAATTGTGAGATAAAAAAATAAAAAATATGCTGAAAATTCAGCTTTGTTATTATAGGAATAAATTACATTTTCAAATATATTAAAACAGAAAACAGTTATTTTAAATTGTAATAATAATATCTCACAATATTACTGTTGTACTGTATTTTTGATTGAATACAGCCTTGGCGATCACAAGAGACTTCTTTGAAAAACATAAAAAAAAATCTTACAAACCCCAAAGTTTTGAACAGTGTAAGTTTTGGGACAAGATGAGGATGAGTAAATGACTGTATTTTAATTTTTGGAAAAACAAGCCTATTCCTTTAATAGCTTCTGCACATGTAGCTTTGACTTCAATTCACCAACACAAATTGTGCTGTTCTACTCCTCTATGAAGCATATATCTTGTCCTTTACACTACCAAATTATAAAATGTTAGCTTTTTAAAAGATAGGTATTATTGATGACTACCTGTGCTGCTACATGCATTATCTATGGACTCTCCAAAAAAGTCAGAGTCACTGTCTGGCCCCGACGCGTCTCCCGGATCCTCAGAGTCCAGGACCCCATCACCCTCGAAGCACAGGGTCCCCCCGAGCCTAGCCGACACGCAGTCTATATCATCCTCAAGCTCAGAACTTTCTGGAAAGTCATCCGTTCTGTGGCCGTCTGTCTCTGAAGGAAGCTCCCCTTCTTTGAACAGTGAACGGCGAAGTCTGTCGAATAGTTTAGAGGCCATCCCAGCTTTGCTCCAACCCTGAAGAGCACAAAAGAGAAGGATTCCTAAATATAATATGCATTCAAATCATGACATTACTTATGGCAGATGCTTTAATGTCCTGTAAAACCACTGACTAACAAATGTGTCAAACAAGCCTGCTGACAGTCTGAGGCAGTAATGGAAACACTGAAGTTCAAACCTCTTATGAACTTTCATTGAGCTGTGAAACGAGAGAGCAAACCTTCAGGGAAACTGATCTGTCACACAAATATTTATTATTTATTGAGGGCCTCACAACAGCATTGAATTACTGTTATTTCCATGGAAGAAATTTGAGTAAAACCCTTTTTTTTACAGTCTATGGTAAAAACAGACGTCATATTTATTTTTTGTTACATACATTTGTGAACACATTATGCACAACGTTTCATAAACACTCATGAGTATACAGCAAGTTGCAGGGCTCATATTTAAAGTTTTCCTAATAATTAGTATAAACAAGTTATATTTATCACGTTTCGCCATTTGCAAATGGAGAAACTTAAAAAAAAAAAAAAACATCCAGGAGAGTGGGAGCAGCGACTGCAGAAAGTGAATTATAACTCTTAGCTTGCTAACGTTAACTTACGTGCTAATAATAACATCGCGCTTAATCAGCAAAACTTCCACAACTTATAAATGTGAAGAAATTTTACAATAACTAATGTTGAACAAAATCATCCCTTAAATCCATTAAATATCTGATAAGCAGCACTAAAAGTTGTCAGACACCAAGTTTGATGTTAACTTTTCTTGCTAACTATGGCTAATCTAACATTTCAACTCCAAAATGATGAACAAATATATGAAACGTGAATATCTCAACTCACCCGAGTTATAGACCTCTAAACTACATATGATCAGCTCTTCATGGTGCTGGATAAATCATTTCTAGAATACAAATAAAGAGAAGGAGGGGTGTAAACATGAATGGGAGTTGGGAGTTGGGAGTTGTTCCCTGTCCATAAGAAGAGGACGGACAGACACGCGCTTGACAACTGATTGACAGACACGAAACAGGAGAAAACGTTTTACATGTCTTCATAAAAATGCATTTCATAATACATTTATGTACAGATCTGTGCAGTTTTGCTTGGTGCATTTGTGTTTAACTTTTAATTTTGAATTATTTCGTGGACATGCGAATCGTTTCTAACTGTCTGTTTTTAATTTAACCGCCATACATGGAACATATTGCATTCAAAGTATAAGAATATGATTCTATGATCTATAAATTAAAGCTACTTAATTATTGCGTCACGATTTTTTTAAATACAAAATGTTATAAAATTCAGGAAGTTAATTACTCATACGTGATTCATTACAATGGGGAAAAATCATTGCATCATTTTGTGAGGTAAATGTTACAGGAAAAATGCGAAACTATCGGTATTCGCAATCTGACTGTGTGTGTTTACACTCCAGGCTGAGAGGTGGCGCTGAACGCAACTCGTGTTAGCGCTTCAAGCACACAGAGGAAAACAATCGATAAAACGCGGGGTAGCAGTCTTCATCACTTCGATCCGATTCGTAGTTGTATAACGAAATGGCATCTAAAAAGCCGCCGTTAAATATACGTAAAGTTGAAAAAATAGCTTCAAGTGACTCAAAAAAGTAAGATTTTGTTTTAGTTCAAGTTCAATTCTCTGACGTTAAAGCATTTCATTGTGAACTGTTGAATTATGAACTTGCTGCTTGTACAATGTACACACTAAAAACTTTTTGCTTTATTTGAAGTGTCCATGTGTATTAGCCTTACTCTTGGGCTAGTGTTGATATTGTAAAGTAATAGTTAAGATAATATAAGTAATATAAATATCTAATTTATTTATGTAAATATATGTTCAAATATTGTGGCCCACTAGACACTATTTTGAAAATGACAATGAATAAACCTATTGACTTGAAAACTGGAAATGAAACTAACTTAAGTGGGCTAGATAAGATGATATTATTACTACTAATATGAATTATTTTTGGTCTAATACTTACTAAAAGACATGTGATATCTGTTTCTGCTACATAAGCTGAAGTATGGGTAAAAGTCCAATTCAAACTCAGACCGTGATACTAATGTCACAAAACAGTAGAAATTTACTCTTTAGAGGTGCAATAGGTGATTCTCTATCAAAACATTTTTATGCTGATTGAAAGTCTCCTCATGTCCTGATAGCAATCACTGTTAAGCGGTCTAAATGTATTTTTATAAATATAAATCGTCAATGGAAGGCATATGACCATCAAATTTTCGTTAAATCGTTGCAATGAAAGATAACGTGTGTTTAATGTGTCTGTTCATGCAGACATCATACGTCATCAGCGCGTTCACGTACACCCCTATTGCAGTCAATTTCATGAATGCAAATATTCAGACAGCCTCTGTTTTTCAGTTTATCCACCGAAAATGAAGTCAGTAGTGGAAATAACAGTGGTGCGAGGAGGAAAACCAAAAGTAAGAGCATGACTTAAAACTTCTCATAACTCATTGATGTTATTATACTGTAAATTCTGACCGTTTCATCTGATCTTGATTTTTAGCATCGGGCACAACTGTAAAGTCTAGGTACATGCAAACTGAAACAAAGGCTCCTGCAAAGGTAACTGAATAATTCCAAAATAATGGGAATAAGCTGTACGTCAAGTTTCCGTACTAAATCTTGACATCTGTGTTGTGTCTGTTTTCTGTCATTTCACAACAATATCAAGGTTGATTATTTTTTATGATGTGTTGTGTAGAGCAGTGTACAGCAGCAATCGATGCTGATGCCACCCAGACCGTCCTCTCCCAGAATAGGCAACACACGAAAGCCGAGGGACGGCGTCCTGTCGAGACGTACAATAAGCACTCTGGCATACAATGACTCAACCTGTGAGTGTTGGGCTAATCTGCAGATATGTCAGATTAAATATTCACTATCTGTATCTATATAGGGTCTCTGTGTTGGTTAAACTAGTTCAGTTGTTGTATAGGCTTAATTTTATTAGATAAATTACTTGATGACTGATGAATGTGATGTTTTCCCATAGTGGCCTCCAGCATTCTGGAATCCTCAAATTTGGGAGGAAATGTTTTTCAGTCGACTGTGTTGGATGGCCACTGCATAAGTCCAGATTTTGATGTCTCCGTTATTAAAGGTGTGGTACTCATGTCGTCTGGAGTAGAGCAGTAATGTGATTTTGTTTTAACGGTCGTTTGAACGGCTTGCATAACAAGTTTACATTTTCCAGACAGAGTTGCAGTGCCAGGCACAGTGGACCCCAAGAATGAAGAAAGGGACATGGCGATGGAGACGTTTTTGCTGGCCTTCCTCACTGCTAAGGTCTGATGTTAAGTTGATCAATATAGTTATTGAATATGTCCCTGTGTATGCCCCTATGTCCCCATGTACCTGTGATTTGTTTTTGAGATAGATATATACATTTCATTTGCCAGCATTTGATTTAAGTGCCCCATTATGTTCCTAATTTTGTTTTGGAGGTCTCCTACAAAAGGTTTACGTTAGGGATGCTCCGATTGATCGGACGCCGATCATGATCGGCCGATATTGGCTAAAAATAGATTGATCGGCGAACCCCAAAAGCGCCGATCAAAAAAGCCGATCACGTGACGTAAATTACTCGCGCGACTTTTTCCCACCTGCATGCGTGGCGCATGGGCACACAACAGCAGAGTGGCAACATGAGTTCTCCTTCACCGGAACGAATAGGGAGTCTCCCAACGGATTGAAGCGCGCGTCCGAGTGAAGACCGTGCACCGCGCGAGCCACAACAGAACGCGATATCTGCGCCACTGATCGCTGCGGCAACGAGCACTTTGATCACTTGATAAAAAAAAACCATTTCAGCGCTAGATCGCCTCTTATTTAACAAATGAACAAAATGAATGCTCTGAGTTAACTGGAGATGTTTTTATTTATTTGTATTGGTACATTCCTGCCCCGAGATGTTTCAAAAGTGGTGGTGGTATTTTATTTTTTTTGATCTGACGTAGTTGGTTCCTCAACTACATCAGATTCAGATTCAGATTATTTTATTTAATGCCATGTCAGCATTCAAAGCTATTTTCATGGCAAAAATTCAATTATAAAAATACAAATATCATATAAATACAATAAAACAAAACAAATATAAACAAGAAGTCATTTTATACAATATATATTTTTAAATGAACATATGATAAAAAATCCAAAACCTTTTCAGGCATAATCTCATTAAATATGTCCTTTAATGAAGTAACTTCATAAAAGAGCATTCTGCTCAACTACATCAGACGTTCATAATAATAACAGAAAAAAACTTGCCATAGTTTTGTCCTTTTGTCAGTAGCCAGTTTTGGTGTAACAAGTTGTACATTTTGTTGCCAATTAGTAAATGTAGTGGGTGTATTAAGAGGCTACAATTTCCAAATATGCCTAAGTGTAACTTGATCCTCTCCCATTAGGCTGATCTGATGTGTGTTGGTCTGCCTGACCCCTCTTTGTTTGGAATAATTTAATGTTACTCTGCCTTATTTGGGAAAGCTGGCCTACAGTAGCCGTAAGACATCTCATTTTCTAAATACAATTAAATAAACAGAAACACATTTCTACAAATTGTGCAAACTCTGCTAGATTATAGATAAAAGATTCCCATTCCCCTGCCATTCTGTGATCGGCAGTGATCGGCAATCGGCAGATCATGATTTTGGTGATCGGTAATCGGTGATCGGCCCCAAAAATGCTGATCGGAGCATCTCTAGTTTACGTGCATCCATGGTCAAAAAACTCTTAATTTTTTTCTAATATATTTGTGTTGTTTTTCTAATATGTTGTGATTGGTCTACTCCGCTCTGATTGGTCAGATGGGCCAGTCTGTTGTGATTGGTCTACTCTGCTCTGATTGGTCAGATGGGCCAGGCTGTGTCCGATATCGCCCCTATACCCTTAAATAGGGCACTTTTTAAGGGGACAGCCATTTGTAGTGGTGTTCGAAACCATAGTGGATGTTATCGAGTGCACTTATTCAATCCCACAATGCACCGCATTAACGAGTGTACAACTGATGTACGCTCAACGGCTAGAGAATACCCATAATGCCCTGTGAGAGTCGCGCTGAATGAATTCCCGCGTCTCGCCAATGGTGCCTGCAGCTGAATCAATCCATCCATTTTTCAAACCGTGCTGGTCTAGCGTAATATTATACAGGTATAAATTGTTTAAGCAAGGCTTATATGCTAGTTTCCATGTCAGGGTTCAAGATAAATCTTTTCATTACTACTGGAGCTGCCAGTTTACCAAGTTTCAAATGATTATTAAACAGCAAGTACAAACTATGCAGAAACAGCAGCCATTCCGGCGCACTCAGTGTCAGAATTCACTCACTCGTTTTCATTCACTCCTTCAAGTGGCCTATATTTATGGAGTGACGTAAGGAATAGTGAATGAGGGTATAGGGGGCGATTTCGAACACAGCACTAGTCTGTTGTAATTGGTCTACTCTGCTCGGGTCAGATGACCCAGTCTGTTGTGATTGGTCTACTCTTCTCTGATTGGTCAGATGACCCAGTCTGTTGTGATTGGTCTACTCTGCTCTGATTGGTCAGATGGCCCAGTCTGTTGTGATTGGTCTACTCTGCTCTGATTTGTCAGGTGAAATAGCTACTGCATTTAGAGCATAAACAAAATATGAACAAATATTGAGCATATTAATCCAAAATAGGTAGTTGATGCATAAACATTTCCATTTTTTTAAAGCCCTTGTTTGATAATGTTTGTGTTTCTAGATTGAACATAATACCCGAAAAATGAGAGAGGAGGCTGAGAGGAATATTTTGGCCGTCATGGAGAAAGAGCAGCAGTTGAGAGAACAAGTTAACCAAAAGAAACAACAGTATCTGCTGCTGGAAAAGCAGAAACAACTCAACAGTTTACTGGACGTACAGGTGAGGTCATCATCACACATTTAACTCTGTTGCTTGCATCTTAATGTTAACACATCTCACATTTGAGTTCTTTTTTTTTTTAATGCAGATTGAAGCTTTAAGCCCTGTTGCTACTGCAGCAGACACATTTACAGAGGAGTACAAGTCATTTGCCCAAGCCATTGATGCCACGAGACACAAGCTTCCTGTGAAGAATGTGCACATTGGAGAGGACCCAGAGGAGTTTTTAGGTGAGATTTGCTCAACATTTTATTTATTTTATGACGTTTGTATTTTATATTGTGCAATTTTTGGGTATGTCTTCTTTGTTAAACATGTTATATTGTTGGACATGAAGTCATTAAGTATGAGGGATTGTGTGTTATTGAGGGATTGAAATAACTGGTCAGTGTGCATGCTCCTTGAATCCAACTGGTGATTTTAAATAATTCCAATCAGATCTAATGAATAATATTTGTCTTACACAGACAAAGCGGTCGGATGTCTAAATCAGAGCGAGCGACTCTTACAACACTATACAAAGGACATTCCCATTGCCTGTGAGGCTTTATCAGAGTGTCTTGGAGAGATTAAAAATACAGCAAATGAAATCAGCCAGCAGCTGACAAGGTAAGAGCAATTCAGTCTCCATATACTATGAAAGACTTTGCACATTGTGAAGCCCCTAGTACTGAAACCTTATTTTTCAAACAATGCTTGATGCGCATTTCATCTGTGCTAGTCTATATTTTAACTTACTTGCATGTCCATTTGCTGTTTCATATTTTCTTGTAGGACTTTTTCTGATCTTCTGGAGGTGTCTTCATTAGTAAGCCGGGAGACAGTTTTGGTCCAGCAGTCACTGGGGGAAGGCCAGATCGGACAGAGCACAGCCCAGACACTCTTCTGCCCCTCCATGACATGATATGCTGTATAATTAAGGCATCTATTTACAATGAAATAATTAAAGAATGTGAATAATCAATTAATTGTAGGTATTTATTTCATACATTACTGAAGCAGGATTTAAGGAATTTGTCACATATTCATATTTCTGGTGATGGTGTGTATTTTATTAGAAAAACAACAGTGATTCATATTTGTATTACAGATTAAAACATTTTGGTTGAGAAATTGATAGGTTTATGTTGGATTTGTTTTTATTGTCTAAATTCTTAAATTGAGATCAGCACACCAAACATTATGTATATGTACACAGAGAGAGAAATATTTGATACCATACTGAGTTCATCGTTAACTCTAAAGTCCTTTACACCTAACATTAATTACTGGGAACTGAACTGACTTGTGAAGGGGATTTTGTAGTCATTACTCTGGTTGCTTTTAGTATTTCAGTTGATCAGATATGTGATTCACTTTTCCTAAAAATAATAACCATAATAATGTGTGTATCCTATTTCAAAAAGATATTGTGAACACTTTAAAAGTTTATTTTGTGAATTTTAAAGTTGATGGTCTTAACCATAGACTGTAAAGGGTATTAACGAGAAGAAATAAATCCATGAATAGAATCTCTGCAGCTTTTAACTAGAAATAATTTTGCAGTTATATTGCACAGTTCATTATTTTATGGTCATAAACAATTTTCTGTTGTTTTAATATTGCTAAAGCATAATATATAAGAATTTAGCGGATGTGACGTACAGTGTCGTGGAAACAGGCGACCAATCGGAGATGTATTTACGGCAAGTGACGTCACGTGTGAGCAGTTGTAATCAACAGACACAATGAACAACACAGCCATGAGCAACGCGTGAGTCTTCCGAAAGCTTGTTGTTATTTTGATTAATGCACGACGATACGACATGAACATATATTTAAACATCTCCTTTAAAAGTTTAACTGAAACCCGTTTGATACAAAGAGTATGCGCAGACAGAAACCGTCTTTGTTAGAACAGGGCTGATGTCAACAGTATAAAGCACATAACTAATAGCAGATTACTACCTCTAGCACATGACAGATTGTTATAATAGTATATCATGTGTTTTGGCGATGTAACTAGTTTTGAATCTTAAAAGAGATAAATTATTGTCAATAAATAGAAAATAATTGCTCAGAAAGGTTACAGTGAGCATCTAACAGACCTGTGCAATACTAGAAACTTAAGAGATGATAGAGTCTATTTATTTCACTGCCTTTTTGCTATTATTAATCATTTTCATATATATATATATATATATATATATATATATATATATATATATATATATATATATACTGGTTAAAAGAGCTGTTTTCTACTTGAATATTTTTTTAAAATGTAATTTATTCATGTGATCAAAGCTGAATTTTCAGCTTCATTACTCCAGTCTCAGATTCAGTGTCACATTCAGAAATCATTCTGATATCTGATTTGATGCTGTTTTTTATCAATTGTATGATGCTCAATTATTAATAATGGTTGTAATCATTAATATTAATAACAACAGGTTTTACTGGTTAATTATTTGTGGAAATAATTAATACATTTTTTAATTCTCTGATGAATAGAAAGTTTAAAAGAACAGCATGTATTTGAAATAGAAATCTTTTGTAACATTATAAATGCATTTACTGTCACTATTGATCAATTTAATGTGTCCTTACTGAATAAAAAGTATTAATCTATATGTCTCCACAAAATATTAAGCAGCACAACTGTTGATAATAAGAAGCAGCAGCAAATCATCATATCAGAATGATTTCTGAAGGATCACGTGACACTGAAGACTGGAGTAATGATGCTGAAAATTCAGCTTTGACATCACAGGAATAAATTACATTTTAAAATATATTACAGTAGAAAACAGTTACTTTAAATTGAAATAATATTTTACAATTTCACATACAGACATATGTACAGTAGCCTATATATATGTTTATATATATGTGTGTGTGTGTGTGTTCAGGTGGCATCACTCTCGGAGGGGTCGAGGAAACAGGCATAAGGAGCAGGGTCGACCGAACAGGGAGCGGGCTGTTGAGCAGAAAGCTGAAGAGTCAGTGCCCCGTGGCGCCTGTATGACTATGTGCCCTGCCTTTGAATTACGCCAGCGGGAGGCCCAGAATCGACTGCACAGGTTTGAGATGTTGGCTGGCACAGAGCGGGATCGCTTGCCGTGTGCTGATGTGTCACGTGCTGTCAAAGAGTATTCGCGACCTGCCGCGGGGAAAGACTCCACGAGAGCCAGTGACCTTCGGCCTCCATCTGTGCTTTTAAAGACTGTGTACTACCTAGTTGATGACATTGCAGCTTCCTCTACATTTCAGCCATGGACGGAGGTATGGAAATTGCATTTTGTCATCTTTATCTGTAATATGATGGCCATTTGAAGCCTGTCTTGTTTACGTTCTGATCCACAGGTGTACAGTTTTGTGTCTGACCGCCTGCGTAGCGTTCGGCAGGACATGATTATCCAGCGTGTGTCGGGGCCGGACTGTGTGGCTGTGCTGGAGAAAAGTGTGCGATTCCTTCTCTACGCCTCCTACAGACTCTGTGGGCAGCCACTTCAATATTATGACCCGCGTATCAATGACACTCACCTGCAGGAAAGCTTGAGCTGGTTGCTGGAGAGCTACAGAGATGGGAAACACAGACATCAAGAGGAGTTCCAGGCCTTGAGTTTGCTCTATAACTTGGGTGAGTGAGTGAATGAGTGAGTGAGTGGAAAAACTGCTAGAGATCTCAGTGCTGGTTAGTATCCGTATAATGATCTTATTGTAGTATGTGTATTATAGTGATTGCCTTGACTTTGTTCATCTCATACTGCGGACACCGGACACAAGCAGCGCAGCACAACACAACCAAAAACAATAAAACCCAAACAATAATTATATTGTTGTTATATAAATAATTATATTATTATAAAACAACATTATAATTAGTGATGCACCAAAATTTTGGCTACCATAATGTTTTTATCTGAAATTTTCAGCCGAAAACATTGACAGAAATGGCCACATTTAATTAGCGCTTCTTCAATGATGATTTTTGACAGCGTCTATTTTGTTCACACAATGTGGATAAACGTGTGGAAAGCTGTGTGGATGGCCGCTAGGGCTAGGTTGACTGTATAATTTTCTCGATTTTAATCCATACTGACATGGATTATGTATGACTAAAATCTTATATCTTATGTATTATATGAGAATGGAGAAGGATGTGTCAGGTGAGATGTATTATTTTTTAGTCTTGGGACCATATATTTAGATTTTTAGGCTCCATCATGTACAGCAGCCTGGGAGATGTCCATGAAAGTAAATGAGAATTTTATGCTAAAAACTATTTTTTTCATGTCAAAGTAAATTTTATACATGACAGGTCAAATCAATTTTATGTCCATGCAAATTTATCCAGGTGTAGCGAACTGCTAATGTACAAAATCATGTAAATTATTTGGTTAAGGATTGGCTGCAAATTATTATAGGCATATAAGCATTTTCCCAAAAATGGTAGGTGTGGGGTAAGTTGTGTCAGATGCTTTGGGGTAAGCTGTTCCAGCACCTCTACTACTGGTAATATCGATATTTTAAGGGTCCTACGATTTCCATGATGCGGAAAACGCGGACGGAATCACAGAATCCAGTCATAAAAACAGAATTTACTGTATAACACGGAATTTGTCACATTTTTGATGAAGAGATAAAAAGCAGGTCAGTACACTTAAATCAACCCGTGATATAGACTAGTGTCTTTGAATTAGGGCTGCAACAACTAATTGATATAATCGATAATAATCGATTATGAAAACCGTTGTCAACGAATGTCATTATCGATTAGTTGCTCTGCTTACGTCACGGGGAGTATTTACTGGTGATTGGTTGAAACAGGCCTATCATGATGCGGCACACACGCACACACACGCAAGGTCTCTCTCCCTGTGGCGCTCTGTCGTGCGCGCACTACACAGTTTGGACTTTGCAGCACTCTCTTCTGTCTCGCATGCGCTCTCTTGCTTGCACGCTCTAGATTCCAGGAGTTTGAACTAATTTGCGGGCATCAGGGAGCCGCTATCAATATGCGGGAGACTCCCGTAACTTCCGGGAGACTTGGGATGTCTGTATTTTGTCTCGGGCATCAGGTTGTGCAATCATTTCACTCGCAACATAAGTGATGGATTAAAATAGCGCTACGCAGAAATAGGCTAAATTAAAACGGTGTTTAGAAAGTGAAGCACTAAATATAAAGGCAGTTATTAACAGCAGCAGTAAAAGATTGTTTTTTAGTCACTGTAGTCAGTGGTTTTCAGCGAATGCTTGTGCACTAATGCATCATTTTCTTGTCCTTTTAATCAAGCCTGTTTGCTGCGTCTCCATTCCGTTCTCTTTTTATAGCATTTGTCTTCTAGTTTTAATTGTTTTACAAACGCGATCTACTGCGGCTCTACTACGTTCACACGCTTTTTTTCAGTCTTTCTATATTTATTTTAGCAATTTATCCTATTAATTGAATCTTAAATAAAAATTAAATGAATTATGTACTTTACATGTTTTTGGTTTCTATCTTCACATCTGAACATGTCTGTGTAAATTAGTTTTTAACAAAAATTATGTTAAAACAATGTTGTATATAATTTAGATTTTTTTGTTTTTCATGGTTGTCAAATTGCCATCAGCAATTATCATTAAAAACAATGCAAATATTGATATTAGTAAAACTCAATGTGTGGCTTTTGTACACTTTTACACATAAATACCATGATTAAGGGTTTTATTTAGTTGTAATAAACAAAAAATGAAATTGAAATTTTATCAGATTAATCGATTAATCGAAAAAATAATCGTCCGATTAATCGATTATGAAAATAATCGTTATTTGCAGCCCTACTTTGAATATTAAACCTCAAAAAGACAAATATGAATACTGAATAAATATAAATTCAATTAATTAGACGTGCTTTTTGATTATGGAAAAAAATTAAATAATTAAATGGGCCCTTTATTTTGCCTTCATATGCTGGAAATACTTTTACAGGTACTCTTAGAAAAAGTTTAAAATGTGTTCACCTTTAAATATCCTGAATATTTCACCTTTTTTTCTGAATAATGAATAATAGTTTGCAGCAAAATAATAGTTTGAAATGGGATTGGGTGTGTTATCGTTAACAAACTAAAACTATTAAAAAATATTTTGTTAATTGAAATAAAGATAGTAAATATAAATGGATGAAAAATTATAAATAGATAATAGTTTATAATTTAAGATGTAGTACTATTGCTAAACGAAATTCAACTAAAACTGTAAAAATAAATAATAACAAATAAAAAACCTAGAAATATATATTTTTAAAAATTAGAAAAGCATATAAGAAAAATACTAAAAAATAAAAGTCAGTTCAAAATATAAATAACAATAATAGTATTTAAATAATAATAGTAGTAGTAGTAAAATCTTTATTTGTCCCTTTGCAGGGCTATTTAAGCAGCTTCAAACCTCACCAACATACACATTTTTAATACATCACAAAAACATCACAAACATCACATCACAAACCCCGAGCATTTACAATACTTGGAGCTACTATTAAAGTTCACGGTACCTTTATCTTTGTTTCAGATAAGTATTTACACTCATAACTGCATTTGAAACAAAAGATCTAGAAGCTTTAACAGTCCTCCATTTGAGCACTCTATATCGCTTACCTGAGGGAAGCAGTTCAAATTCTGAAAACAAGATGTGAGATGTATCATCCAGGATATTTCCTGAACATTCCTCTCACACAGAGTAGACAAACCTATCTGTACAGAGCCTGTAATCTTTGACCCTAAATGAGTAATGCTCTGAAGCTGGGATCTACTTTTAACATTTAATCCAAAAAACCAACAGATCATAGCAAAAGTCAAAACAGTTTCAATAAAAGATCTATAAAACATTATCAATATGGATTTATCCACTTCAAAGGACTTAAGCTTCCTCAATAAATATAACCGTTTATGTGCTTTCGATATAATAAGATTTGTGTTTTCCACCCACTTAAGCTTATCATCAATTCATGTACCCAAATACTTGTATGAACTACCTTCTCAGCTTCTTTACCCGCAATAACTAATTTAGATGGAGTTTCAACAGAATTATAAAACTCTATCGTCATATCCTTAGTTTTGGAGACGTTAATTAATTTGTAAGTGAGAATTCTCACACCAATCCGAAAAATAATTTAAAATGGACCCATGCTCTGTGTCACCTTGCTTTAACAAACTTAGCACCACTGTATCATCGGCATATTTAATAATATGTCTGTCTGGATATTGACTTCTGCACCTATCTGTATATAAAATAAATAATAAAGGTGAAAGAATACAGCCTTGGGGACAGCCCACTGAAGAATACATTTCCCTGGAATGTTCTCCATTTACTCGTACTATTTGAGATCTTCTGGTCAGAAAATCTAAAATCCAGACCACCAAACCCTTAGGAACATTAAATTCAGAAAGCAAACGTTCAGCTAAAAGAATTGGTTGAATAGTGTTAAATGCTGATGAAAAATCTATAAATAATAAACGAGCATGACGTTTACCGATATCCACATGTTTATATATGAAATTTAGGAGTGTCAGAGTGGCATCCTCCACACTCCTATTTCTCCTATAGGCAAATTGTAGTGGATCAATCAGCTGACTAGTATCCTCTACAAGCCAAATTTTAATAATTCTTTCAAAACACTTAATTAATAATGATGTTAAAGAAATTGGTCTAAAATCATTAATTTGTCTGGCATTGGTCTTTTTTAGAATCGGTACAATAATGGATTTTTTCCACACTGAAGGCACTCTCTGTAATTTCAAAGAGGTCTGAAAAATTAAATGACTGATATCACAGAGCTGATAAGCACAGCTCGTCAAAACTCTCCCACTGACTTTATCAGGCCCAGGGCTTTTATTTTTTTGCGTGGTTTGTAAAACCCTCAAAACAGAGACTTTATCAATTTGCAGATTGTCCTCTGTTTTCAAACTAAAATAAAAATCCCTACTCATTTCATTAAAATCGTGTGCATCAAATCTAAACTAAAAAACCTAAAAAAATCATTAAATTAATTTGATATCTCTCCCTTTTCCATCCTAGACTCAGTCAAAGTTATCCCAATTGGTTCTTTATTTTTTGCACCAGCCATTACTTTTCTTTCTTTCCATGCTGACTGAATATTTCCCTTAATAAACTTTTCCTCCACTGATGCCTTGTATTTCATTTTTGCCCTCCTAATTTCTCGTTTTACTTCCTTATTAACCTGCCTTTTTTCCATATCTGTGCCTTGGTAAAAAAAAAAAAAAACAGTTTCTTCTCATTTAAAACATATTTCAATGATTTTGTCTCCCAGGGCTTATTATTTGAGTAATTTTTTACATTTTTCCTAGGTATTACAGACTCTTCACAAAAATGAATATAAGAACTCACAACATCAGCTAGATCATCAATGTCTACACAAGAAGTTTTAAAAATATCCCATTCCGTACGATTAAAACAGTCTTGTAACTGTAAGATATTATCATCAGTCCATCTTTGAAATGACCTAATGACTGGCCTTGATCTCTGCAACACTGGTTTATAACATGGTTGCAAAGAGACTGCATTATGGTCTGGAAAAAGATCTATATGCATCCGGTATTGACCCATAACATAAATCAAGTGTTTTTTGATGACGTGTAGGACAGTCAATATATTGCTGAAAATTTAAAACTCCCTCCAAAGAACATTTGTTAAAATCACCCATAATGAAATGGGGAGCATCCGGTGAACGCAACTGATACCGCTGCACCACCTGGCTGATGGTAACCGTTGCCTTCTGAACATCAGACTTCGGGTGAATATATACCACTGAAACAAAAAGTTGCTGAAATTCTCTTGGCAAAAAAAAAGTCCGGATGGATACAGTCAATAGTTCTATGTCAGCAGTACACATTTCCTCACATACAATCACTGTCTTTGCCCTTCGATTGTTCACATACAAACAGAAACCTCCTCCTTGAGACTTCCCTGTGACTGAAGGGTCACGGTCCAGCCGTAGAGGTGCCCCAAACCCGTCCAAAGACAGTTCGGTGTCAGAATCCTTCCCGTTTAACCAGGTCTCTGTCAGTGCAATCATACAAGCATCTCTGTACTCCCGTAAACAGCGCACATTTGCTTGCAAAGTTCGTTTATCTTTCTTCGTAGGGATTGCACATTCGCGAGAATTATACTGGGCAGTGGGATGCGCTTAAACCCCAACTTTTTTAGCTTCAATCGGATTCCACCGCGCTTCCCCCTCTTCCTCGCCTTGATATTAAAGTCCCAATTTTCATACCTTGTATTTCCTTGCGAGTCCGTACTCCAGTTCGCCACAGTCCTTGGATAATTTCCACGCAATTGGAGCAACAGTTCCCGGCTGTATTGTAACGTTGGATAGCGTGGAGATTCCTGAGTACTCCAAACAACCCAAAAAAATGTCCAAAATGTCCAAAACCAAAACGAATCCATTTCGTCTGATGAATCTCTACAATATATTAAAAGACAAAACAAAAAAAAAAGCACGTAACGAAACAAGGAACAAGGAACGGGACTCGGGAGACCACTTTCATGTAACAAACCCACGAGGCACGCACACGCTACCAGTCGCTACAAGACCATTAATCTAACTAAAATAACACTGGCAATAGTATTTTTTTCTCATTTATTTTCATATTTCCACACACATTCCACATTACCATATTTTACTTTGTTGCTCTCAAGTGTAAAAATGGAGTTCTAATAGAGAAAAATTAATATCTTTTCTTCATGCTTTCAGGTTCAACTCATGCCCTTCAACATGTTCTTGAGCTGCCCGAGAGAATACGCAGCTCTCCTGCTGTTCAACTCGCTCTGGCCGTAAACAGGGCACATTCGGAGCGCAACCCAGTCCGGCTGCTCCGTCTAGCCCAGAGACTGGACTTCATCCAGGTCTGTGCCATCCACCGACATCTGCTGCCCTGCAGGAGAGACCTGCTCCTGCTCTACAGCCACGGGCACAGCAGCCGCAACTGCCGCTACCCTCTGCAGAGACTGGCACGCCTCCTCTCTCTCAAAGACCCGCTGGCGGCCGAGCTGTGCCGGGTGTACAGCGTCAACGTCAGCGGAGAGTGGGTGAGCTTCTCTAAGAGCTCCTTTACCGAAGCTCCGTCTGGAGATCTGCAGTGCAGGCGCACGCATGAGCCGGTGGATGACGAGCAGTGGAACTGTCCTGCCGGCAGCGTGATTCACGGCTGTGCCTGAAACCACTGCTTTTAACTCTTGTTCATTTGCACTTGGCGTAATCTTTTAAAAATGAGCATTTCAGAGGCATTTCCCACTTCTTGTCAAAAAAGTTTCAATAAAGTTTTGTATTTTATATATATTAGTGGTTGACCAATATGGGTTTTTCAGTGGTCATTGCCAATACTGACAACAGAAGGGTGGCCTATGGCTAATAATTAGCCCTATGTTAGTGATATCGGCTAATACTGTTTCTTAACCTGTAGTGACACAATGAAGCACAATTTTTTTTTACACCGTATATACTAGAAATTCCTCCTTTAATGGCATTTATCCATCAACAATCGGTTAGGCACATTTAGCTAAATACTGTTAATTAGACAATCTTAAAATAAGCAAAAATTGTCTGATTAGCATTAATGTCTATTGCTTCATGGTAATCCATGTATTAAATGAATAGCATAAAATTACCAAAATTAATAACAAGTCATAACAAAGCACTGTAAGCAAAAGAGTGTCATTCTGATCTAAACAGTTAAATATTGCAAAGAAATAAAAATTAACAATATTAGTAACAATTCATAACAAATCCCTGTTAGAAAAAAAGAGTGCCATTCAGGTACAAAAAAATATTATGCAATGTATATTTTTATTGTTTATATTATATTTTAACTATAATATAAACAATAAAAAACAATGCATTAAATGAATGTGAACCGACAGTTAATAACAAACCCCTGTAAGCAAGTGTCATTCTGCATTCTGTTGTGTGTGTATATACAACAACAGAACGACACTTGCTTTATATATACCTATAATATGTGTGTGTGTGTGTGTGTATATATATATATATATATATATATATATATATATATATATATATATATATATGGGTGGTTGACGTGAACTCAAATCCAAAGTGGAAAAAAATATATTTCTAAAATGCATGTCAAATGACATATAATTATATTGCTTAATATGTGAAAAACTCAAAACTGAATGTGTCCCGTTCTAATTCCTTATTTATTAAGCATTTTATTAACTTTTTTTGTGTGGTAGTCCCACATATTGTCCACTGGTGTGACAACATTTTTAATGTTAATATTTAATTCAGAGATTGTGTGACAGATAAGACAAATATGCACAATCCTTATCAATTTGTCCTAACTATATTCCCACATCAAAAGTAACCAATACAAATTCACAATCATGTTATTATCCTACTATAAGTTGTACACATAGGGACTTTACCCAAACGTCTGGATTATATTCATTATAATTAGTATAAAACCTAATGAAGCTTCATTTCATCCTTATATGTGCATAGTGATGATATCATTATTATACTATTCAACACTTTTTACATTAATTTGTGCATTGAAATGCCTTTTCCACTTATAATTCAGTTTGTCACACCACAGGACACTCCGTCACACCATTGGACAACAAGAATTGTTTCCTTTTAAAAAAATATATATATACATAAAAAGGCAGGAAAAATGGTCTGTGCTACCTTTATAGTCTTTATTCTAAAATATTAAAACCACTTTGCAGTCTAAAAACATTAAATTATAAGATTAAATGGCTCTGAAGGAAAGAAATGTCGGATACGTTTTGAAGTAACACCACAGATGTAATATAACACCACAGATGTAATATTGCATAAAGGTTTAACAATTAAAAGTTTGAGCAAAAGAATTAAATTCATCATGAGTAGGATTACAAGAAGTAATTGCTCTGATAAAAGAACATTTAGACAAAAACTGCATTAACAAATATAATTAAAACAACCTGCAACCTGTTTCTCACTCTCTCAAAAATTGTCTGCACAATGGATTGTATTGCAATCACAATGTTTGAATCTGTTTCAATAAAGATCTGAAAATCTTTAAAAAAAAATCAGAAAATCTTTCAACAACAAAAAATTCAGAACATCTTCAGTGAATAAATAATGTATCCACAAACTTATTTAATACAAAACATAAAAAATAAAAAAATCCGTACATCTTCAGTGAATAAATCTCTCTCTGCTTTCTTGCCCTGTATTCTGCCTTATATATTCTCCAGTTCTTCCTTGCTGCTCTCTTTCCCCTCTCTGGGAGATATGTTTTTTAAATAGGTCTGTTGTTTCTTTTGAAGGAACTCTGCTCTTCGAACTGGGTCTGCATCTCTGTGCTGTCTATAAAGCACTATATAACATTTTTAACCAAACAAAAAGGGGTTATGTTTTGAATATAGATTTTATTTAACATGTACAATTTTATTAAATTGTTTTAAAAAATACATATTTTGTAATATCTAAGAAAAAAGTAGTGTTCCCCAAATTCATGTCTGTGGTGTTACATCAATGGATGTCGCCCCTTGAAGAACAGGGGAAAATCTGTTTGGACTATATGCTTTTCATCTGGCCATACCTGACAAGAGAGATACATTTATATGATTACTGATGTCCTATGTGTTTTATTAAAAATACAACATTACTGGTATATTGTCTGTGTAGTTACTATAGAGTATGTGGTGTTACCAGGAAAGACAGTAACAACACAGACAAATTAGTCTAAAACCAGACTTTTCTAAAATGGAGGCTGCCATCATGATGATTTCAAGATCAGGGGATATTATGGAAATATTAATAAGTATACATTTATCTAAATTTTTATTAAAATATGTAAAATCTGCAAGTTATCAACATAACATGCAGACACTAATAATGTGCGACACATGAAATTGTCAGGAATTTAGCTAACTTTAAGAAATTAAATAATGTACTCCCCATGCACCCCTCAGATCAACCAGCACCTGCAATGACCTTTACACAAAATCATGATGTCTATCATGGAATCTATATCCACCACTTTTTTTTGGTTAAAAATGTTATGTAATTACATTCCATGATATCTCTCTGAGGTATGGTAGGAACATGCAATTTTGTTACAAATGCAATCTCTCAAACTCAATTAAATATGTATTTTGAAACTAAAGTTTATCTATTAATAGTGCACAAATTGTGTTTATCCTACAGAATACAAAAATGCAAACATTTTAGAATTGATTGGTATTTAAAGGGATAGTTCACCCAAAAATTAAAATTCTGTCAGTATTGACTCACCCTCATGTTGTTCCAACCCCGTAAGACCTTCGTTCATCTTCGGAACACGAATTAAGATATTTTTGATTAAATCTGAGAGCTGGATCACTCCTCCATACTCCTCCATAGGCTTCTAAGGGATTGAAACTTGTTCCCCGAAAAGTTATTAAAGACATCGTTAAAATAGTCCAAGTGACTACAGTGGCTCAATCTTAAGTTTATCAAGCGACGAGAATACTTTTTGTGCGCAAAAACAAACAAAAATAACGACTTTATTTCAACTATTCATTTCCTTCTCTGTGGGCCTCGAGTCAGTT
Source organism: Gila orcuttii (assembly GCA_026230005.1). Classification (NCBI taxonomy): domain Eukaryota; kingdom Metazoa; phylum Chordata; class Actinopteri; order Cypriniformes; family Leuciscidae; genus Gila; species Gila orcuttii. The sequence goes on from JAPDVR010000021.1 coordinate 29,501,521, forward strand.
AAACTAGTATGATTGCGTAGTGCTATGTCACACGTAGGCTCACTATTGGCCGGCGCTGGTCATGTGTGAGATGCGTGTGACGTACAACAACAGAAGCTTACGCTGTTAAACTAGTGAACTGACTCGAGGCCCACAGAGAAGGAAATGAATAGTCTCATTACGGGGTTGGAACAAAATGAGGGTGAGTAAATACTGACAGAATTTTCATTTTTGGGTGAACTAACCCTTTAAAGTTAATTTAAACTGTTGTAAAGTAGAGGGACACCACTTGCCACCACAAATGAAGAATGACCCATCCCTTGATAGAGCCTACATCCACTGGTGTGACAGCCATTTCCACCAGTGTGACGCTGATTTCATGTCACACTATAGGACAGTGCTGTCACACCAGTGGACGTTTTCAAGATCAAGGCCAGTTTGCGGCCTAGCTATATGAGAGACAGTCTTTAATCCTGACTAACAGTGTTAAGGTTTACATTATTTTCAATAGTCAATATTTTCAGATCAATACTTAAATAACGTCACACCAAAGGACTGCATAATGGATCTCATTTCCAGCAGTGCACAGAAATAGCAATATTATCAAAATATTTGAGACAGAACTCACCTAGTGTGCAGTCCATGTGCTCCAGTGAGGTCTACTGTACAGTACTTCATGGATGAAGAAGGGCCCCTCTCAGTAATAGGGTGCCCAAATTAATGCCTGTTTTAGATCTACAGAATGGCGTCACACCAGGTGGACACCAGTTTTGCGGACAAAATGTAATGTGTCATAATTATTCTAAATGGGGACCTTAAGACTTATAACCTTTAGTTTCATTAAGTTAACACTACTATAATATCTATTCAAGTATTTTAATGTATTTAGACTTATTTTTCATTTAATTAAAGTAGGTTTAAGATAAGGAACGCTAACCCGGACAGTCACGCCAGTGGACAAATGTCATGTTTAAAACAAAATATTTACAAATTTGAATTATAATGCTCATTAATTACAGATGTATTAGTTCTGGAAGATTAAACTGTATATAAAAACTGATATTTTAATAAAATAGTATACATTTTTGTTTATATTTGTCACTATGGACACAAAAATGGAGCGTCACGTCAACCACCCATATATATATATATATATATATATATATATATATATATATATATATATATATATATATATATATATATATATATACATATATACACTGTGTAAATGTATATACATTTACTAAGTGAAATTATTTAAATATTCGCTTCCAATGAAGATGAACAGACAAAACCTTTATCAGAGTGCCATTATGATTTAAGTGTGTGTGTGTGTGTGTGTGTGTGTGTGTGTGTGTGTGTGTGTGTGTGTGTGTGTGTGTGTGTGTGTGTGTGTGTGTGTGTAAGAGAGAGAGAAATAGAGTGAGTGAGTGTTTGTGTTACAAAGCAAGTAGGTGGGCACTAAATGTGTGTGTGTGTGTGTGTGTGTGTGTGTGTGTGTGTGTGTGTGTGTGTGTGTGTGTGTGTGTGTGTGTGTGTGTGTGTGTGTAAAAGAGAGAGAGAAAGAGTGAGTGAGTGAGTGAGTGTGTGTGATACAAAGCAAGTAGGTGTGCACTTAATGAAATCACGCAATAAGTGTATATGATGGTTGTGATGATGAAGAGTTGCAGCAGTGACTGAGGCATTTCGTTCTCATCTGCGAGTGTGTCAGTGCAGAAACATGGGGGAGGCTGAGACTGTGCCATCCGACGAAAAACAAGCAGAAACCGGCATCTGTACCGCCGAGGAATCGATTGTATGGAGTCAAGAAGTGGAAGTGTGTCTTTTTCACGCCATGTTGGGTCACAAACCCGTAGGTAAGATGAATTAATTTGTGAGTGATGTGAATAACAGGCCTGATCTCTGTGTATGGACCTCAGGCGTGAAACAATGTAACATCATAAATAAGGACCATGTGCTCATTTTCACATTTTAAAGATCTAAAATCGATATATAATTTATTTTATTACAACAAAACAGATTTTAAAATCCTGATAACGCATTTTAGTTCATCTAAGGGTTTTAGTGATCTTTAGCTTTATCAAGTCAAATCGCTAATTGTTTAAGACAATTTAATATAACGATTACATGTACGGCGGCTTTTTTATTGCAACGTTAGAGAATTCTAGAATTGGACTATTTAATATAATGAATAAAACTGTGTTTACGGAGGCAATAGTAATAGTTTATATCTGTTGACATGTTAGCAAACGTTAGCGCGGCTGCTAACTAGCATGATAGCATAATGGCTAGGCTAATCTACATCAACACAAAGGTGTTTTCTGTGCTGGAAGGTGTGTCTTTTGTGAAACTGTCTCTTGTCTTCAGGGGTGAATCGTCATTTCCACATGATCTGTATTCGTGATAAGTTCAGTCAGAACATCGGCAGGCAGGTGTCGTCTAAAGTCATCTGGGATCACCTGAGCACCATGTATGACATGCAAGCGCTGGTAAGAGACAACTATTTTATGAGATTCAGTCATTGCATGCAATGTACATTTATCGTAATAAAATGGGATATATTATATATACATGGGATCCAAAGTCCAAATCTGGGATTCACAATATCAATATTACATTATTTCCTAAACCTGGAATTGAAGTTGTAGGGTTTTTAAAACAATGAAACGTTATAATGTGACCAGGTCACATCAAGTAAACACATTTGTGATAGTCAGATCAGATGTCTAGATACTAGGCTGTTCATGTTATCGTTCAATTCGGCTTCTCATAGTTGTGTGTGTGTGTGTGTGTGTGTGTATATATATATATATATATATATATATATATATATATATATATATATATATATATATATATATATATATATACACACACACACACACACAACCTTGCAACTATGTTGAACTTTAATACATAAAGTTATACATTCTTCCCATTCAACTTTTGGCCTGCAACAATAGAATAAAGACAAACAAATAAAAATAGTTTAGCTTTTAACACCTTTTACATGACACTGTTTCTTTTCATGACCATTGGTTAAAAAAATTACCCCCCCCCCCCCCCCCCCTTTATGACACATACGTGCCAGCTTTGCTTGTCATCTGCTTCACACGGATCCCGACCGAGCCGAAAACAGTAATTTTCTCTGTAAATCATCTGTGAATTTACATTTGTTTTTGTTTTTTTACGCTGTTCAGGAGCCATGTGCCACTGTTGACAAGCAAGCACTGCTCTGTCTCTTGGCTGTTGCCATGGTGCTGAGGGTAATGACTAATGATTGAGATGCAGTTTGACCAATGTTTGCATTACATACATGACCGACCGACCTACCAACCGACCAATGGTGCTGTGCGAGAAAGCGGGACCTAAAGGAATGCAATAACGCACATCAACCCGATCACTTGTTGTACATTCAGATACATCAATCTGAATGAATTCAGTCCGATTGAAACAAAAGGTGTGCATGTAAACATAATGAATGGTGACTGTAGAAAGCAAAAGCGGAATCCTGGACATTTTGGGCCGTCTAGAAATTGTTTAGGTCCAAAAAGAGAACATGTCCGGGGAAAAAAGGACGTATGGTTACCCTAGTTTAAATATTGTTTAGAATTAACAATATTTCATAAATGTATTCTCATATGCTATAATTTAATTATCTCTTACATATATACATATAATATAAGGTCTGAAATTATCACAAAATAAACCCTGGCAGGGTGATCAGGATCATATTTTCAATTAAAATGGCAAAATTTCATATATCATTAGATAGTCGGTCACTGAACATCTTTATCATAGAACAGTTGTCTAATACTTAAAGCTACTTGCATCTTTCCACAAACTCACATTGCATTGTTACAGTGACCGATAGATATTAAGATATTAAGACCTGCTGCCTTTGATTTGATTGGCCATCTCGATCATTTTGACGAGCGCTGTCAGACCGCTGAGGAAGAACAGCCTAAAATTATAATCAGCCTAAACATTTTACTTTTCAAGACATTTCCTCATCCTAACAACAAACAGCTTTCCTCATTCTACAGTAAAATAAGATATATAAAATGAGAAAATGTGACTTCTATTATTTTTAAAATGTTTATTTTTTTTATTGCTGCAATTTCCAGTGTGGAAAAATAACATTTACTACTACAATACTACTCGAAGCTAATCATTAAATCACATTTTGTTGCTGCAGCATGAATCAGAAATACTCCCGTTCCCAAACTCAGAAAAGAGCTTTGTGCTGCCTGAAGAGATCATACAGGATGTCAAGGAAGGTGAGCTGCTCTTAGTTTCTGTGTTGTGATCCTCCACAGTTGATCCGTTTGGTTTTACTGATCATTAAAAGCTCTTTATGTCTCTGCACAGGTAAAGTGGGATCAGAAGATGACGTGAAGGAGGAGTTTAAAGAAGAGAGCGACCCGCCTGCAACCCATGAAGAAGGTTCTCTCCTCCTTCACTCTCTTTATTTCTCTCATCTACTCAACCCTTTCTTTTTCCTTTCCTTCTCTCTCTCTTTCTTTTTGACGTAAAACGTCTATTAAAACCTGCGTCATTACATCACTTTTTTTTCTGGATCCCGTTGGCGTGAAGCTCAGCGTGGCTCACACTGGTCATTTGTGTCTCATTTTCAAAGGTCTGGGTCCCAGTATGGCTGGCCAGGATTTTGCGAGGTATGGACAGAAGAAAACGTTTCGCTCTGTTCCAAAACTCCAGCTTGAGCTCAGTACAGACCAGCTCATTACCAGAGGCCTCTGTAGACAGCCTTCAGAGACCTCTGACCATGTGCGTCTATTCGTCTTTCTTTCGCTGTCCTTCTTTCTCTTTCTCTTTTGTCTTTTTTTGTGTGTTATGTGCACCCTAGCTTGTTGTTGTTCTCAGTGTAAGGGGGGCATGAAGTATGGCATGTTGAGGGTTTGTTGTTGAACAGCAACCGCTATATTCTGTATGATAATGAAATAACTTGCAGAAAGGTTCACCAGTTTTTCAAATATTTCTGGTAGCAAGGTTGAAGAAATAATACACATGCTTTCGACCTTCAATTTGAAAATTGTTAGCTGTTGAAGCAGACAGTAAAATGTGGTTATTAAACATAATTCTAGCCTTTAAAAGAATCAAAGATACAAGTTCTGTTCGTAAACTACGTCTTTTGCCCCCATACTTATAGCCTACATAGGCAGCATTACTAACTTTATAAGTGACTGATTTGGAACCCTCTACTTTGGCAGCAACATACATCAAAGTGCACTCAATTCAGTTTCAGTAGTGTTGTGTTAGCATGTTGCTAAGCTAACAACAACATGATAAGCTATTTTCTTGAAGATATTATTATATTTAGGAAGTCAGCACATTCTTGGATCTTGAGTTTCAGTTGCATCAGAAAAAAAAAAAAAAACATATTCTTAAAGGAATGGTTCACTCAAAAATTTAAATTATCCCATAATTGACTCACCCTAAAGCCATCCTAGGACTATTCTTTCCCAAATTTGTAATGGCATTGACTAGTGCCTAAGGTTAACCTTCTGCTGAAACTCGACTCTCTTGTGAACGCGTGTACGCCGATTGCCGGAAGCCAGTGATTATAGTTTATATTCAAATATAGATATTGTTCTTATAAAAACCCATCGCTTCGCTTCAGAAGGCATTAACTAACCCACTGGAGCCGTATGGATTACTTTTATGTTGGATGGATGCACTTTTTGGAGCTGGCACTTTTTAATGCCATTACAAATCTGGGAGAGCCTGGATATTATTTGATATCGTTTGATGAAAAGAAAGTCATATACACCTAGGATGGCTCGAGGGTGAGTAAATTATGGGATAATTTTCATTGTTTGGTGCCTTTAAGAAGGCAAATTGTACTGTCATTTCATTTCATGTTAAGAACCCACCCAACTCTTTCGGCTTCTGCAAATGGGCCTTAGAAATTCTATGCGCTTTATAGCCCCAAATAAATGGGAAAATGACAATCTAATTGTTTAAAAAAAGAACGTGGCAAATATATTGGCAGGTTCTGAAAAAGATAAACAAAGCGAGGCAAAGAGACAATTTTAATAGCATTGACCCAACCAATTAAAGATAACGGAAGAACCCTCCATTTATCAATGTATATTTTTAGCTTATTTATGGCTTCTCTGAAATTTTGACTGAAAATATGTTTAACATTTTTTAGGAAAGACTAACCCTAAATAAGTAAACAACTCTGTCATTCTAAAACACAATGACATCAGAAACTGAGCATCCAGTCCTTCACCCAAGGGCATGAATACACTCTTCTCCCAATTAACAGAATAACAAGAAAAAGAGCCAAAAACCTCAAGTGATTCCATTAAAAATGGCAAAGCAGAAGAAGGATCACTCAAATATTAAAGCAGATCTTCCGCATGTAAGGACAGCTTAACCTCAGAATGACCACATGATATACCCCTGATCTCAGAATGATTACGAAGATGAATGTCCAGGGGATCTAAAACTAGATCAAATAACAGTGGGCTTAGACAACAGCCCTGTCGTGTATCACGCCGAAGAGGAATGAAAGCAGACCTATCCGAATTAGTAAGTATTGCAGATTTAGGTGAAGATTAAAGCATTTTTATGAATGGTTTAAAATTCTCACCAAAGCCAAAACGATCCAGCACAGAAAACATCAAACTCCATTAAATTCAGTCAAAGTCCTTTTCAGCGTCTGAAAAAGCACAGCTGCCTTAACTCTTACTCTGATTACTGTACAAAATATTTAGCAGGCCACGTTAAAAAATGAAAATCTTCCTCAGACAAAGCCAGTTTGATCTTGGTGAATTAATGAGGCCACATGCTTATTCAAATGGCTGGCCAAAATCTTGGCAATCACTTTTTGATCGCAATTGAGAAAGCCGATTGGCCTGTAACTAGAGGGCTCCATTTCTGTCGTTTTTTTCTTTAAAAGGCATATATGTGCAAATATTTCCTTTTCAATCGAATAATTTACTAGACTGGGTAAACCCGATTTGATTTCGCCCTGGAGCTCAGTTTGGAAACCTGTAAATTTTTCTATCCTGCTTCCATAACAAATCTGCGGGGACCAATCACAAACTGGCTTATCCACCTGGCACGCTATTGGCGGGTTTAACACGGTGACGATAGAGAAGCGACGGCAAGCAGCTTTTTGTTTACATTCAACATGGCGACCACTCACTTTCATGTTTTTTTTTTTTGCACAACCTGCAAAACTCACACAATGCCATTGCTGCTTCTGCAAACCGCTGATCAATGCTACAAACTAACACGTTTGTTGACACGTTTCCTGCCTGGAGTTCTCGCGTCGCTCTGCAAAGTACGTCAGCCGGATCCTTGGTCTGACTGGTTGAAGGACTATCCTATTGCGAACAGTGTCATTTGAACTAAGCCCGTCGATCACGCCTCTTGTGCAGTAAAAAATACTAGAGATGCTCCGATCAGCATTTTTGGGGCCGATCACCGATTACCGATCACCAAAATCATGATCTGCCGATTGCCGATCACTGCCGATCACAGAATGGCAGGGGAATGGGAATCTTTTATCTATAATCTAGCAGAGTTTGCACAATTTGTAGAAATGTGTTTCTGTTTATTTAATTGTATTTAGAAAATGAGATGTCTTAAGGCTACTGTAGGCCAGCTTTCCCAAATAAGGCAGAGTAACATTAAATTATTCCAAACAAAGAGGGGTCAGGCAGACCAACACACATCAGATCAGCCTAATGGGAGGGGATCAAGTTACACTTAGGCATATTTGGAAATTGTAGCCTCTTAATACACCCACTACATTTACTAATTGGCAACAAAATGTACAACTTGTTACACCAAAACTGGCTACTGACAAAAGGACAAAACTATGGCAAGTTTTTTTCTGTTATTATTATGAACGTCTGATGTAGTTGAGCAGAATGCTCTTTTATGAAGTTACTTCATTAAAGGACATATTTAATGAGATTATGCCTGAAAAGGTTTTGGATTTTTTATCATATGTTCATTTAAAAATATATATTGTATAAAATGACTTCTTGTTTATATTTGTTTTGTTTTATTGTATTTATATGATATTTGTATTTTTATAATTGAATTTTTGCCATGAAAATAGCTTTGAATGCTGAAATGGCACTAAATAAAATAATCTGAATCTGAATCTGATGTAGTTGAGGAACCAACTACGTCAGATCAAAAAAAATTAAATACCACCACCACTTTTGAAACATCTCGGGGCACGAATGTACCAATACAAATAAATAAAAACATCTCCAGTTAACTCAGAGCATTCATTTTGTTCATTTGTTAAATAAGAGGCGATCTAGCGCTGAAATGGTTGTTTTTTTATCAAGTGATCAAAGTGCTCGTTGCCGCAGCGATCAGTGGCGCAGATACCGCGTTCTGTTGTGGCTCGCGCGGTGCGCGGTCTTCACTCGGACGCGCGCTTCAATCCGTTGGGAGACTCCCTATTCGTTCCGGTGAAGGAGAACTCATGTTGCCACTCTGCTGTTGTGTGCCCGTGCGCCACGCATGCAGGTGGGAAAAAGTCGCGCGAGTAATTTACGTCACTTGATCGGCGCTTTTGGGGTTCGCCGATCAATCTATTTTTAGCCAATATCGGCCGATCATGATCGGCGTCCGATCAATCGGAGCATCCCTAAAAAATACATAGCATACTCCCCAGACTAATGTTCTATCTTAAAAGATTGAGCTTGGTCTGGTGATAGCCAGACCAATGATTTACCACTCTAAGCAACAAAGAAACATTTGCATTCGCCTTATAGAATTCCACACCGAACCCATCAGGGCCTGTGGCTTTCCCATTAAAAAAGGAGATTGCCTCCAAAATTTGGCAAGTGAACGATTCCACTAATACCTCTCTGGCACACTCATTAAGTTTTGGAAAGTCCACCGCATCAAGAAATTGGTCCCCTGTAATGTACAGCTTAGAACAGCTGGAAGAATAAAGATACTTATAAAATTCAGCAAAACAATTATTAATTTCTTTAGGATGTGTTAATAAAGTACCATTCTGAGATTGTATTTGATGAATGGCCCTACTAGCCTGCGCACCCCTTAGTTGCCTGGCACGAAGCTTATCTGCTTTATCTCCCAATTCAAACTGTGTCTGTTTAAGTTTAATCAACATATTAGAAACCTGATCGCTCAAAATAGTTATATTCATATTTCAACTAAAGAATAGCGTTAAGGTCAGTCTGAGCTTTAGATAAACAAAACGTTTGTTCTAAAGACTGAAGTATGGATTTTATCTCAGACAGACCCCTATGCTTCTCCCTCCTCAACGAAGATTCATATGCAATATGAGCTCTTAACACTATTTTACATGTTTCCCACAGACAAGAGTCTGAAACATCCCTCTTGACCTTAGTCTCCAAAAATTGTCTTAAACATATAAGATTGAAACTGTTTATTCATTAATTATTTAGGATTGAAACGCCAACAATACTCCGCCTTTAATAGCAAAATTTTCAGACCCATAGAAATAGGGCTATGATCAGAAATTAGAATATTATGATATTTGGTCACCCCTTAAATGAGTTTGGAGTCAATAAAGTAATGAATACGTGTATAGGATTTATGAACATAGGGAAACAAAGAATAATCACGAGCAGTCGAGTTAAGTAATCTCCACAAGATCCATGGATTTTATCACTTTAAACACCAACAGACTGATAATTACAGTAATTATGACATGGCGTGAATGGGCACAAAACAGTACACAAAAATATAGGGTAAAATAAAATCCTGAATGGGAATAAAACCATTACCATTTTTTTTTCTCTTAGTCCACTATCTAGGATATTTTTTTCACAGAGCTCATTGCATTCTGGGATTGCATTTTTAGATAAGAGAAATATGATTTTCCAAACTAAATTTGAATATGATTTAAATGAAGTTGAAGGTGAAGTGTGTCATTTCTGTGCCAGCATCACCAAACTGTATTGCAAAATGAATGCTTTTCGGCACAGTTTTCCCTCTCTGCCTACCTTGGTTTGGACAAACAGGTTGTTCTGCAACTATTGGTTAAACATTGGTTAAACTAATGTCAGGCTTCATTTAGTGTAGTCTAGTGGTGCAGAAATTACATACAACACTTTTTAATTAGGATAGAAAGTTAAAATAACATTTATTTGGTTTCACTTTATTTTAAGTTGTCCTTATTACAGTGTAATTATACATTTAAGTACTTAGTAATAATAATGAACTACATGCACTTTCTGTAGGATTAGGGTTTGGTTTAGGGTAGCTGCATAATTTATTGCTATAACTACAGCAAGTACATGCGACGTGTTACAAGGACACTGTAAAACAAAGTGTTACCTTTTTCCTTTGTATTATTGTGTTATAAATCTGTTTTTTCCATCTGTTCTTTGTGTTCCATTATCCCACCCTTTTTTTTTCCCCCGTTTCATCCTTCCCTTCTCCCTTCGTCAGGCAGCAATTCCTCCGTGAAGATGTCGGAGAGGTCGGGCAGCGGGCGCGAGAAAGAGAGAGAGCGGGCCGAGAGGGGGGGCTCCGGTGAGACGGGCAGCGGGTCGAAAGAATCAGCCGGGGAAAAGAGAAAGAGGAGCCGAGCCGTGGAGAAGGTGATGAACTCCAGCAACCCCTCCAGCCCTGGAGGAGCCAAGCGCCGCAGGACGTAGCCGCAGCTTGCAGCAGGAGGACTTGGGACATCAGATGTTTGAAAAGAACTGACTGAGAAAGGCGTAGCTAATATCGGTCGCGCTAGAGTCAATGTGAAAGTGAAATGACATGACGTGCAGGGGATGTGGTATGTTCGTGTGCGTTATCTGCAGTCCAGGGGTTCACTGCGAGGCGTTCCTGTGCTTTAAGCGTTCTGAGCTGTTCACAGACAGAGACGGCAGAAATGTAGAGGAAGGACAGTCTTTGGTGGTTGTGTAGGATCAGACTAGACTGATGGGGAAAGTATGATAAACTAATACGCTTTCCTTTGCTGAGTTTGGAAACATAACAGCAACTTTTTTTTAAAAGGGAAAAAAAAAACGTTTCTGGGAATTTTAAGTGGTAGCTTTATTTTATTTTTGTCCAAGCCAACGTTTTTTGAGATGGACCTGAGAGTCAACTAGTTTGTTGTGTGATGTATTAGGACTTGCACTGCAAATAAGTTGAGCTAAATGTCTGTTATTAACTGTAAGAAATAAGCTGATTCTATTAGACGGTCATTGATCAAATGCTTAGGAAATAGTTATGGATATTTACACTGTTTCTGAGTCATGCTTGATTGAATTATTTGACGGTATGTGTGTTGAGCGCATCAGGAGTTTCTCCCTGATTAAAAAATTGACTGAACAATGTTGGTCTGATTTGAATTCTTAATTCCCATTTCTCAGCCTGATGCCATATAGAAAACATCTTAACTCATGATGCCACAGAAGTTTTTGTAAAAATAATGTAACTATCTGGTGGTGCTTCAAGGAACATTGGCTTCTCTTTCCTGTCAACAGATGATACATAAACTACCATTCAAAAGTTTTTGTTTTTGTTGTTTTTAATGAAATTAATACTTTTATTCAGAAAGGCCACGCTAATTTTTATTTTTTTATGACAGTGCAGACCTTTACATTGTTACAAGTACAAGAGATTTCAAATTCAAATAAATTCTGTTTTTTATTACAAAGAATCCTGAAAAATATCAAAGTTTCCACAAATATTAAGCAGTGCAACTGTTTTCAACATTGATAATAATAATAAATGTTTCTTAAGCATCAAATTATCATATTAGAATAATTTCTGAAGGATCGTGGTCTGTAGAAGTGGCAAAATGAAGTCCGAGAGAGTAAACTTAATCAAAATGTTTTCTACTGTGATCTGCTTGTTTTTTCAGATGACCAAAATACACATTAAATTAAAGTACCTGTACAAAATGAGCATAATAATATAATTCATAGATGAATGAGGTTTAGTATGAAATTATCAGCTTCAGAAAGTCTCAAGAACAGACTAAGAAACTGATCAGACTCTTATGATAAATATACAATTTCAGATGTTGTTCTAATTAATCATTGAAATAGTTTAAATGGTGTTCCATCTAGAATAACCTGCATGGTAATAAAAATTGTCAATGATAATACAAACGAAATTATATTACGAATTTGTATTGACGTGTCATATTTCAAACGCACATTTAGACCCACACAGCGAACCAATCTGATTCTTCTCCAGCAGGAGATAATTCAGGATAACATGCTGAGTCACTGAACACTGATCTATTCCAGTGTGTTCCTCCTTCATCTCTCCTGCTCTTCCTCTCAGCTCGTTTCTGCTGCTGTCTGACTGCAGTCCCTCATCACCACCAGCCTCCCCCACTTTGAGTGCCGCATTGCTGTATCAAAGTGGGGTGAGTTGATTACGCACACAGACTTGGACTGTGCCGCCACCTTTGCAGGAGCACAGACTGTCAGTTTGCTGAGGGGAGAACAGGGTCTGGCTGTCAACTGCAGGTAAGAGGCCACAAACATCTTCCTGCTGATAGACTTTAACTATACTCATAATGGATGACAGCTATTTTCTGTTCTGTGTTTTTATTTTGTACTTCCCTGATGAAGCTATTTGACATTGTTTACTTGTCATTTGATATGTAATCCACAAGACCAATGAATAACAGAATTGACACATTCTGTTCAAAAGTTCACATACCCTTGCATCTTAATTCCATGTTGTTTCCTTCAGCATCAAAGACTGTAGGCTTTTGTGATAGTTGCGCATGAGTCCCCGGTTTGTCCTTAGCAGTATAGCTACCCTCTGTTTTTGACAAGAAGCCTGAAAGTTATTTGCGTATTCTGCACATTTTAGTTTTTCCCCACAATGGTGTGATTTAAAACACCCTGCTTGACACTATTTTGAGGGAATCACAAAAGAATACATACAATAATTGTTTTAGATGCTAAATATATCTTGAGAACCAAGGGTATGTGTATATAAAAATACTTCTATGAAAAGAGTTTTGAAATTAATGGGAGATGGTATTTTAGGATTCTTTGGTCTGAATAATAATAAAAAATGTTTTGAGATTGTAATTTTGCAAGGTTGTTATCTCTTGGTAAACTATTGATCTCATTTAATGAGATCAAATAGTCATCGGTCATATGTTATGTTGGTCAGAAATTACCTTGATTGGCTTTGCTTTGCTGTGAAGACTGTCTAATACTGAATTGTGTTCCAGGATGAAAGTATATGTTGGTGTCTTTGTGTACAAATGTTCTTTGCCTCACTTGCTATGGCTGTAGTCAGAAGAAAGCTCCACCCGTTCCCATCCTTTCTTCCTGCCCTGTGTCATCATGGGAAAAGAGAAGATCCACATCAACATTGTGGTCATCGGCCATGTTGATTCTGGAAAGTCAACCACCACTGGCCATCTCATCTATAAATGCGGAGGAATTGATAAAAGAACTATTGAGAAGTTTGAAAAAGAGGCTGCTGAGGTAGGTGAACAGTCTCAAGAGTTTTTCATAGGAATTTGACTTTGGTGTTCTAGTGGAGTCAAATTGCTGTACGAAGTTGGTAAAGTGATAAACATTGATCAAGGGAAAACCAGGAGTTCAGTTGCACCTTTCATTAAAATTTAAGTGAACTCATCGGCATAGCGTTCTGAGAATTGGGGTCTGTGCTGAATGATGGGTAGCTCCAACCCACTTACAGTGTTGGATAATTGTGTATTGTAAGACTCTCATCATGCATAACACTATGCCTTCATCTCTGCTCATGCACTGGAGAGTAGAGGGAGATTTGCTGTATAATTACATTAAGACATTTACTCATTGGAAGATGCCATTTGAGATGAAAGGAAAAAATGATAAATGGATTTTTGAAGCAAGCAGAACCATTAGTTAGGCCCTGCACTTCTGTCTGCTTGACACACACACTTGACTGTGAAAATGAGGCCTGAGTAAAGTCCAATCCCAATGGGTCTGACACCTCACCTCTGTATTTGAGGGAAACTTGTTCTTCATACAGAAAACGTAGGGGGTAAAACACTATGTAGGCGCAGAGAAGCCTGTTGGGTCTGTGTTATAGGTTTACCAAAGATTAGGTGCTTTAGTGACCTTGACTGAACATCATCACCCTCCGTATGGGGTTTTACCTACAGTACAACAAGAATGGGCAACTCTGGTCCTGGAGGGCCTCTGTCCTGCAAAGTTTAGCTTCATTAAAATTTTAGGCAGGAGTGTTTGATTAGGGATGAAACTAAACATTGCAGAACTGTGGACCCCCAGGACCAAAGTTGCCCATCCCTGACCTACAAGCTTCCTTTTCAGAGCAGGACTGTGTTGGACTGTTGTGAAAACTGTTGAGCAATTTTAAAGTGTGAGAGTTGTCTGGAGCAAGTACCTTGCTCAGGGGCACAAGGTATGGACCATTCTGGGATTTGAAATTACAACATTCCAGTTGTGAAATTTGTAAAGAGACTTATTACAAGGACAGTCAGAATGGTACAATGTTGAGGCATAGCGTATGGACCCTTATGGGATTTAAACCTACAACCTTCTGTTGACAAAAATGAAGAGACTTATTACAAGGACAGTCAGCTGGAGTAGGTGAATTACTGAATGACACAATATTGAGGCATAATGTAAAAACATTTGCAAGATTTGAACCTAAACCATCCAATTAACAGTTCAGGGTTCACAGGTTACAAGAGTGAAATGTTTCTCTACTTGGGGAAAAAGCGGGGTTTAGAACAATGATAACCCGGGATTAGGCACAATGTGAAGTTCCCAATGAGCACTTCAGAGGAAAAACAAGTTACCGGATTTCCAGTATGCCAGGCACTGGAAATAAACCTTTAATAGATATTGAATAAGCTTCATATTTCATATCATCTCCTGCCTGCAACCACTTAGATGTGTAAGGGGTATTTATTTATTACTCTAGCCAGTTGTGAGGACACACAGTGAAGGGATTCTTCCCTTTTACCCTCACATTTTTTTGTCTTGGCAGATGGGAAAAGGTTCCTTTAAGTACGCCTGGGTTCTGGACAAGTTGAAGGCAGAGAGGGAGAGAGGAATTACCATAGACATCTCACTCTGGAAGTTTGAGACCACCAAGTACTACATAACTATAATAGATGCTCCAGGACACAGAGACTTCATCAAGAACATGATCACTGGGACGTCTCAGGTAGTGACAGTTCTGACTCAATTACAAGAATGTTCAAGAATAGTGATGCTTGGTGAGAACATCCCTACCTAATGCATAGATTCTCCAAAGATTCTTCAAAATTCTCTCTTCTACATATACCAAATATGAATTTTAATTTGTAGGTGAACTATGCCTGTAGACTGTGATCCATGCAAAAGTTTACTGTGAATCTCATCCTTTCTCTCCCAGGCAGATTGTGCTGTTCTAATTGTTGCAGCTGGTGTCGGTGAATTTGAGGCTGGCATCTCTAAAAATGGGCAAACGAGGGAACACGCCCTGCTGGCCTACACACTGGGCGTCAAGCAGCTGATTGTAGCCGTCAACAAGATGGACTCCACTGAGCCGTCCTACAGTGAGAAACGCTATGATGAGATTGTTAAAGAAGTCAGTGCCTACATCAAAAAGATCGGTTATAGCCCAGCCTCCGTACCCTTCGTCCCGATTTCAGGCTGGCATGGCGACAACATGCTGGAACCGTCTTGTAATGTGAGTCCTCTTGGCATGTGTGTGTTTGTGTTCGTTTTCTACAAAGACTTCATACCATACAGCACTTTTCTATTAAACTGTTGGCAGAATGCTAGTGATTTGATTAATAAAATCATCTCATTTGTGCTGTGCAGATGCCGTGGTTTAAAGGCTGGAAACTGGACAGGAAGGAGCACCATGCCAGTGGCGTTACTCTACTGGAAGCTCTCGATACCATCATGCCTCCAACACGCCCCACTGACAAACCCTTACGTCTACCCCTACAAGACGTCTACAAGATCGGAGGTGGGATTAACCCACTCAAATCAAAACCACATTTTATGGGGTGATGTCATTTTTAAGATCAGCTTGTGGTTATATTTTGAGTTTAGAAAGCTTTTATGACTCGCTACACCACTGTGTTTTCGGAACATACCTATTCAAAGATGTCTTTTCTCCTCAGGTATAGGGACCGTCCCGGTGGGCAGGGTGGAGACGGGTATCATGCGGCCAAGTATGGTGGTGACCTTTGCCCCAGTCAACATCACCACAGAGGTAAAGTCGGTAGAAATGCATCATGAGACTCTGAACGAAGCTCTGCCGGGAGACAATGTGGGCTTTAACGTAAAGAATGTGTCCGTAAAAGACATACGAAGAGGTAACGTGTGTGGGGATAGTAAGTCAGACCCGCCCCAGGAAGCATCAGGGTTTACAGCACAGGTGGGACAACACTCTTTGTCTGCTTGTTTGTTTATCTTGATATATTTCTTGATATCTAGATTTTTGTTCTCTCTCTCTCTCTCTTTTTCAGGTCATCATTTTGAATCACCCAGGTCAAATCAGTGCAGGTTACTCTCCTGTCATAGATTGTCACACCGCTCACATTGCCTGTAAGTTTGCTGAGCTTAAGGCGAAGATTGATCGCCGTTCAGGCAAGAAGCTAGAAGACAACCCCAAAAGCCTGAAGTCTGGAGATGCTGCCATTGTGGACATGATCCCAGGAAAACCAATGTGTGTTGAGAGCTTCTCCCAGTATCCTCCACTGGGTATGTGTCCGGTTCCCAACCTTACATTAAATACTTACATTAAAACAAAATGCTTTTGTTTTCTTTGATGTTTTGCTTTGCTTTTGTTTTGCTTTCTTTTATGTTTTGTTTAGCTTTTATGATTTGTTTTGCTTTGCTTTCTTTTTGTTTTGCTTAGCTGTCTGTAGTTTTGTGTTTATTTTATTTTCTTTGATGTTTTGCTTTGCTTTGCTTTGTTTGGTTTAGCTTTTTGCTTTGTTTTCCTTTGCTTTCCTTATGTTTTGTTTAACTGTCATTAGTTTTGTTTTGCTTTTTATTTTATTTTGTTTGGATTTGCTTTCTTTTATGGTTTGTTTTGCTTTGCTTATTTTTTTATTTTTCAGCATTTCTAACAATATGAATATATTTATGGGGCTGCTTTATTTTAATCATGTTAAGATAAATGGGGTTGAAAATATTAATGGAAATTAGCTTAACTGAGATCAACAGCTACAAAAAATGGCATTGAAAAAAGGGATAGGATAAATTATTTTAACATCCAAAAAAAAAACATAACTTAAAACGGCTGTAATAAGTCTAAACACAATAATGAGGAGATATAATAAAACCTTGTGCACAGCTCTCCTAATTAGTTCCTTGATATTTTTAGAGTTTTTCCATGCCCTGTAAAGCAATTTGACATGATCCATTTTTGTTGAAGAACCAACTTCACCAAGCAAATCGTAGTTAGGTTTGTCATACTTCTTTGGAATTGGCGTCTCAGGCTTACATTACCGTAGGTCACCCAGTCTCATGATTAATGAGATTTACTGCAATCGTTGTCAGGTTAAAGGTTTCACTCATCAGTGATGTGAGCCTCCACATCTTCCTCTCGAAAACATGAGTTCATGATGTTCATGTTTCTCTCTCTGGATTACATTTCCTCTTATTCTGCAATTCCACTGAAACTGGTTATTAGGCTTGTTTCATTATACCGTCTCGCATCACTTTTGACCTGCAGCGGCATCATTTTTATTGCATCTTGTTCTCGTTATGTTTTCCCCCTAAAATCTTATAGCATATCTTGTTTCTGTAAGGCACAATCCTGATAGATGGCTGTGATTGGATTGACGTCTTTAGTCAGCTCTCACACACACACACACACACACACACACACACACACACACACACACACACACACACCACTAGGTCTTTCATACATTTTCCTAAAAAAAGATTTTTTATTATGATTTTTTGTTTTTGTGTTGTCTTAGGACGTTTTGCTGTCAGAGATATGAGACAGACTGTTGCAGTCGGTGTCATAAAAAGAGTGGAAAAGAAGATCGGCGGCAGTGGGAAAGTGACTAAATCGGCCCAGAAAGCTCAAAAATCTGGCAAATGAATCTGAATCTCCAAATTGCATTGTCACCTCGGGCCTCACCCCAGCTTACATGCCCCCCTCATCTGGGCATGCCCAGTCTTTTTCCCACGTGTGCTTGAAATATATGCTTGAACCAACTAGAGTTTGATCATATAAATGAAATAATGAAAGACTGACATTATCACATTTTGAATGGTTGCACTGTATATTCACTTTAATAGCAGACCCGTACACATGTTGCATGGATGTCTGTCTGGATATATGCACGGCATCTATTAAATGAATGTAGCTGGTATTGCTGAGTAGTGTGTGTGTGTGTGTGTGTGTGTGTGTGTGTGTGTGTGTGTGTGTGTGTGTGGTGTAAAGAAATCAAAGGAAAACTACACTTTGATCAATATAACAATGATTAAGATGTCCAAAGGAAATGAACTGCTGAAGTTTTGTATAGTTTATAACAGAGCACTGATAAAAAGCTAATCAATCCAAAGCACCATTTGTCTCCTTTCAGACCCTTGCAGCCAAAACCTATGATGAATAAATAAAATGTTTCCAAAGTACATGAGTTTATAAATTAAATTTGTTTTTATTGTCTCTGAAGAGAAGAAAATTTCAATCAGACGTTAGTTTCTCATTAGTTTCACATTCTTATTAGTTCATTTGGTTGTTTAATGCATAAGAGAGATATGGAAGAGACAGACAGGTCTGGTTGCTGAGACT
The DNA here is from genome assembly GCA_026230005.1 of Gila orcuttii. Lineage (NCBI taxonomy): Eukaryota > Metazoa > Chordata > Actinopteri > Cypriniformes > Leuciscidae > Gila > Gila orcuttii. The sequence goes on from JAPDVR010000021.1 coordinate 29,520,238, forward strand.
AAGTTTTACTGTGTCCTTTGGGCTTAACTACAGCGGAAACAGTCGTCAGATGCAAACAAACTCTGGGATGGACTGAGATAAGTGGCTGTTTATATAGAAATAGGCCTGGATTCACAGACAGGTCTAAGATTAAGTCAGGATTAGGCCTTAGTTCAATTAGGGCATTTAAGTTGTTTGATAAACTTAAGATTGAGTCACTGTAGTCACTTGGACTATTTTAACGATATATTTAATAACTTTTAGTGGCTGGCAAGCTTCAATCCCTTAAGAAGCCTATGGAGGAGTGATCCAGATCTTAGATTTAATCAAAAATATCATAATTCGTGTTCCGCAGATGAACGAAGGTCTTACGGGGTTGGAACAACATGAGGGTGAGTAAATACTGACAGAATTTTCATTTTTGGGTGAACTACCCCTTTAAGACCACATATAACTTTGGTCTATAGGCCTGGGACTCATTTATTTGTGTCTTTGTCTGAGAAAAAAAAAAAGTTGCTGCCTTAAATTTTTAAGTACAATCAACTTGGATGTTTAAGTAATTTCTACTTAAATGACATTAAACTGACTTAAAAAAAAAACGAGTTGAATCTTTTATAACTTAGGCTATTAAAAAGTAGAAAATGAAAGTAGAAAAATATTTAGATGGCAGCTGCCTGCTTGACTGAGATGGCGAACGGGAACATGGTTTGTGTAACATAGCAAGACATTATTAGCTGTTTGCTAACATAGTCAAGCAAAAGGCTAATCATATTAATAACCGTAATGTGTCCGACGTTGTAAAGAGCAATACCACTGTGCAGCGTTTACTTCAGAAAGTTGGCCCGGCCGCGTGAATCTCTGAGCTGGTGTGAGCGAGTGGAGGCGGGGCTAATTTGCATATTCAGGTTGTAGAGTTGCAATCAAGCTATTTTAAGGCAAGAAGATTTTATTTTTTTTTCACAGGGAAAAACTTTTAAATATGTAATTTTGGTGATCAAAGACGAATTTTAATGGATACAATTATTTACTACAGTTCTGGTATTGGTCATTGCATTACTCAGTACAGCCATAAGAGGTCACTAGTGTACTTGCTTGAAGGTGACTGGCGCGATATTGGTGGCTCTATCTTTCCCTCTCTCTCTCTTTTATCAAGTAATAGTAGTGTCTTGACTTATAGCTTAAATCAAAAACTCAAAGCGCCGAAACTCCATGGAGGGAAAACGGATTCTAATGTTTGGGTTTTCAGTTCACTGAAATCTAAGGTTATTTCATTCACAGAGTTCACAAGCCATTAATGTACCGTCCCGACCCTGACCCCCCCCCCCTCCCCCCAAACACACAATTTTATTTTGCAATTCTAAGAACTAAGACTAAGAATTCTAACAACTTTTTAAATGCAAAAATACTCTTTAAAGTGGCAGGATGTTTGGAAAAGTGCAGTCTGGTTAGGGTCTGCACACAGTGCACCAAAATGGATTTAGTGACAGGGTTTTGTGCCTTGAAGCTTTCTATCCTTTTCTCTTGTCACTAATGCTTCTTTAGAATTCCACTCACTGCTTTTTAAATGGAGTTTTAAATGAATCTGAGGCTGAATCACAGCAGTTAATGGCAGTTGGCTCTTTCCCTGTTGTGGTATGAATGGCGATGGAGGCCAGAAGCAGTCTTTTGAAATGATAAGTGAAATAATTACGTTGAGTGAGAAATGCCCGCAGAAGGGCCGTGGGGTTGGGCCGGGTGTTGTGTTTGGTGTGATAAATTAAATCGTCAGGCCTTTTGTCCAGCCTTTCAACCGAGGGACATGAATCATACCCCTGTTGAGTCCACGAAAACAGTCTCTGAGAACGACTGGAATACTAACTTACTGCCTGCAACATATTATATAAGCTCTGTTCCAAAAGCATCTGAGCTACCTAGCTAGACAGCATTTTATGGGCTTATAAGCAAATGAGGATCTTCTACACTTTTAAGATATTGCTTTTTGACAAAAAACTCTAACGCAGGATCATGTGTCCTTCACAGAAAGATGATTCAAAGGTGCAGTGTGTGATTTTAGCAGCATCTAGTGGTGAGGTTACGAATTGCAGCCAACAAAAGTTATGGTGGCGACAGGAAAATATGTCATCGTCTGAGACAGCAGAGAGTAGCCAGTTCAGCAATGAGGTTTCTTTACAAGGATAAATTAAGAAATTATGTTTACTTAATTATTCAGTAAAACTATATGTTATTGCGAATATTATTGTTACTTGTTCATCATTGTGTCAGTGTTTTATTTGCTGAACTAAGTTTGCTTCCTTGCACGAAGAGCAACATTGTCCGTTTGTCCGTTCAGGGCCACTGTAGAAACATGTCGGCGCATTTCAATGTAAGGGGATCTGCGGTGTATGTAGACAGAAACTGCTCATTCTAAGGTAATACAAATATAACGGTTCATAAGGTCTTTATAAACCACTGAAAACTTATTTTTCAAGGTAGTGACGAAACGCGCTCTGTATCACTGTTTGTTCGCTGTCGGCTACGGTAGAAACATGATGACACAATATGTAGAAGGGGTGCCCGCGGTTATGGAGATATGTCTCATTCTAAGGAAAAACACAACGGTTCATTATGCAAGGTCTTTATACACCACTGAAAACACAGTTATGGATCTTATATTGCATTTCTGTCAATAGATCCTCAGAAATATTACACAATGCACCTTCAAGAATTATTGAAAGTAGACAGAAGTGCAGATTACAAATACATTTCAATAATTACTTAACGGTAAAATTACTATTTTACCCAGTGTTTCATTTGCTAGACATGTTTAGAAACTATATATTAGATACTATTTCTGTTAGGCCATCGTGTTGTTAGCTGAGCAACATGCTAATTATTGCCAATCTCTAATGGAATCAGCTGTACATGTTAGACAAACCTTTTTGTGTTTTGCAAGAGGGCCATTATTCATACAATTATGAAGCAAGAAATATATTTATTTTTCAGTATTCATTTTAGTAATTTTATTACTTTATTTCAGTTAGATGCCAAGACAACATTCATCATCTAATATTGATATTTTATTTGAGCTTTAATTTAGATTTAGTTAACAATAAAACACGGATTCTACTCTATATACAGAATTAATAAGAGTAATTCTAAATTCAGCCAGTGCTCTCTCTTACTGCATATTTTGTAGTGGGTAATATGAATATTCCATGTATACAGAAACGTACAGTACAGTATACATAGTCATACTACCAACTACATACAGTAATATGGAATTCATAAACCACTAGCCACAGAATAATGGGTAGACATGCATGGAGAGAGAATAAACTTTACATCTAGAACTTGAAGACATGAACTAAAAGCAACATCTCAAAAACATTTGCCTTATGAGACCAAAATCCACAATTAGAAGTAAGACTAATATATTATTTTTAGGTGTGTTTATGCATTTACAGTGAGGGAATTTAATAACAGGGCATGTGACCTTATCAGTATTCATGGTCTTCTACTTTGCACTGACATTTACAGGAAGTAATTGGCTGTGGATTGCACAGAGTCCTTGTTGACCTAAGGAATCCTTCACTTTTGTGGACAAAGGTTTACTCAATCCTTGGGGATCGAGGCCAGCGAGAACAGCAACCTATAACAACTGACTTCTGCTCAGTAAATATGTGAACAGTACCAGAGAAACCCCACAGGTTACGGCTCCGCACAGGTCTCTTAACTAGAGATTTTTTAGCATAATTTTGTTCAATTAATTTCATAAAGGCACATCTTCCCATAAACTAGCTTTACTTATTTATGCGGACCCCATTAATAGATTAAGCACACATAGACAGTTGCTTCGAAGATGGGAAAACTTGCATTATTGCTAATGGATTTGCACTGTCACAGCTCAGTCTGACTTTCTGCCAAAACAGACAGAATTACACACTATTTGCTTGCAGATGGATTCTGCAGACTTTTTTTTTCTTCTAAACCGTGCAGAATAGATTGAGTTAAGTGTACTAAACTATTATTGGGAGCTAAAAGCTATAACTTTGTTAAAGTCTGCTTGAAACAGAGGTTGCGATAGTCTTTTCTTCCCTATTGTGACGTATATTCGAGTGAGACAGAACAAGAAAAAGTGTAGGGCGGGACTAGATTTTTGTCCATTGGGAATTGATTGGATGGTTGTGGTTTGCTATTGGTTGATTTCATTTGAGTGACAGGTTGCCCCACCCTCATGCCAGTTAACACATCATTTTTGATTTCATGGTGATTTTAAAGATGTCAAAGTTTTCTACAAAGTCGTTGTGCAAGCAAATTATATGTGTGCCTGCTTTAATGGACAATGTTGGTCTGAAAAGCTATGGACTTGTATTTTCTGTTCATGGATGGGCCACTATTCCATCCAGCAGACTCTTAACAAACGATCCAAATATACCAGACTGATAAATAATTGAGCGTGAGCTTTGAATAATTCAGCGCACATGTTAAAGTCTGGTCGCTGGAATGGTTTTGGCGAGTGGATGTAAAAGAGATAAATGTTTAGAAAGAAAAAACGAGACCTTTTGTCCTTCCACTCGGCAACAGATCTCATTTGTATATGTTAAAATAAGAGCAAATGCCCGAAGAAGCAACGTCAAACCCTTTGCAAGTAGCCACGACCTCTTTGACTGATAATGATCAGCTTTTCTCCTTTGATGTTATTCATTCTTCCTCAAACTTTTGTTGAGGATGTGCTTGTCTGAATGTTGTCTTAACTCACTGTGGAGAGGTCAGGAATGAACTTTCCATGAGCTTTCGGGGTTTGGGGGGGTTTTGGGTGATTGAGGAAGTCTTCTTGAAGTTAGCCTAGTTTTCAGCCCAGTTAGAAGCACAGTGGTCATCACTTAGTCTGCTAAGAATAGCGACGGATGAGAGAGGCTCAATGGAGCTGGAGTTACAGGTCAGCTTTGAGAGCCATGCAGATCCACTGTCCAAAAAACAAACAGACAATAGCATTCAAATGATTGGTTTGTCTAATAAAATAAAAATCAAAGAATTAAAGGGATAGTTCACCCAAAAATGAATATTCTGTCATCATTTAGTATATGGAATAAATACTATGGATATCAACTGTTTGGTTACTCATGTTCTTCAAAATATCTTCTTTTGTGTTCAGCAGAAGAAATAGATTCATACAGGTTTGGAACAACTTTAGGGTGAGTAAATTATATCAGAATTTTTATTTTTGGGTGAACTATATCTCTTTAAGATGCGGTCACATTTACTGTTGTTTGGAAAATTTTCGCAGGCAATTTGAATAGGAATCTGTACGGTTGGGAATTTCGAGTGTGGGTGAAAATTTCCCCACGCAGAGTACACAACAGGTTTGTCCTGTGGATTCACAGCGTTGGCCAACAGAAAGTTGCTTGGTTTGAAAGGGATTTTTGTGTGAGAATTGCTACACTATTGACAATACACAGTGGACCTCTTTTCTTTCTTTTTTTTGTCACATAACATCTTATCAACACGTCTTTAACATGTTATGTGTCACAAAAGTCCTTGTAGATTTGCTAGATAGTTTTGTTTAATTTCCTCTGTAATCATGTTCACACCCTACAGTCTCAACTGCTTAAATAGGCAATTTGGGACAATTAATTCAGCATGACTTCTCTCTCTTTATCACTGCTGCATTGTAAGTCTCTGATGGAAATGCAGCAATTATAATTACTTCCATCAGTGATAAATAATAAATGAAGGCACCAGAATGTTTCTTTAAACGTGACTCCACAGTCAGTGTATTTGAATTTCGCTAAATCTGTTGTGAAATTTTAGTTTTGAGCTTCATTAAATGGATAATAAAGAATTTAATTAGTTACTAATATGTTAAAGACAAGCTTTTTAATGCATTCCCTTATGAAAAAGAAGTTGATTTAAGTGTGCAATTAGTATGCTTATTTTAAACAAAAAATAAGAAAATATACTTTGTCTACTTTTCATGTACTCCTCAGAAATATACTTTATGTACTTCTCAGAAATATACTTAAAATTATACACTTAAGTATACTTGACTTATACTGACAGAAAAGTTTAAGTATATTTGGCCTTTACTGGTATTTAATCTTTTGATCAAGACTTAAAAGTATAATTAACTATTCTAAGTATATTTGGCTTGTATGTTTTCACTTTTGATTAAGTGGCATATTAAAAACTTTTTTTTCACATAGTTTTACATACGGTCTTATAAACTTTCATTGCTTGAAAATATTGATTTATAAAGAAAACAGATATGTTCCTAATTCTGAGTATCTGAATTTTTATGTAGGCTAGTCCACTGGTAGTGTAATTTACTTCAAACTCTTTCCCCGCCATTGACTGCTATCTATGTTTTCATTGTTATATAGTAGTACGGTGGCCGAGAGAGCTCAACGTGCTGCAACTGAAGAAAAGCATGCAAATAGAAAAAAACACATGCAAATAGAAAAAAACACCCGCAAATTAAGAAAACATCTTCATCAGTTTCACAACACACGTGTGCTCCAAATACTCACAACACAACCAAATACAGAAACGCGCTGCAAATAACACAGGCCACAACGGAAATGTTTCCGGGGGAACCAAATAAGTGACGAACCCGGCTGGGACGTGCTTATTGCTCGTGAGCATCCCTATGCCCTACTCCCTTCGAAGGGCAGACGGCAGAGCCCTTCAAGTGGGACTTTGGAGTGAGCATGGCACTAGTGTGCCATTTATGTAACCGTTTGGAACGCACTTGATGAAGGGAGCAACGAAAGACAACGTAATTTCCTCATTATTTTCACCTGGGATGTTCCCATGACAACGCAGCACGTTGTCCATCAGCTGAATAGCTGTTCTGACGACAGAAATATAATAACGGTTGCAAATAAATTATTTTTTTTATTTTTACTTTACAAAAAACTTTTAAAATATGCTTTATATATCTGTGTGTCAGTGTCTCAACTTTAAAACTTTGGACCCTACATTACCTAACATTTTTTATGAAACCTTCTTAAGGTTTCATAAGAAAATTTAAACATAACATGAAACAATTTGTACAGTGTAGCTGATGTATAGATTAATATCTTTCCTTCATGTTCTTCTTCTCTATCTTTTTTATTCATTTATTTTAGTTTTCAGCTCGTTCTTTTCTCATTTGTGTTCTGATGACATTGAACATATTGTTAATACATTTTGTTTATTGTATACAAGTTGTATGTCATAAAAATTTAATCTCTGTATGTTTTGCGAAAAAAAAAAAAGTTAAAATAAATAAAGTAAAATAAAGTTAATAAAGAATTTTGAGCTGTAAGCACGTCCCAGCCGGGTTCGTCACTTATTTGGTTCCCCCGGAAACATTTCCATTGTGGCCTGTGTTATTTGCAGCGCGTTTCTGTATTTGGTTGTGTTGTGAGTATTTGGAGCACATGTGTGTTGTGAAACTGATTGCGGGTGTTTTTTTCTATTTGCATGCGTTTTTTTCTATTTACATGCGTTTTCTTCAGTTGCAGCACGTTGAGCTTTCTCGGCCACCGTATGTAAGGGCTATTGCGCATCTTTTAAAAGAGTACTGAATCTCCTGATCAAAATACAGGTGAAGAAGAAGCAGAAACAAATGATAGAAGATTGCTTACAAACATGTAAAATAACGCGATCATCAAACATTAAAGAGCATATAAATTCAATACTGCCTAATGTTACCAAATGAAATGTCGAACCATGAAGAGGAAAGGACTGTGAAGCTTTGCGGATGTTGATGGACTCGATATACTCCATCTGTGTTTTGATCATCATTCTAAATCCCATCCGGACGTCTTTAACAAAAATGCAATTTTCTCAGCTTTTTGGTTAAAATGTTGCTTGAAGGTGCTGATTATAAATGATGCATGAAGCCAGAATAAAAAGTTTTTAAAATGGAAAGACTTAAAGTACAGTTAAAGGTATAGTTTTAGTATTTAGGTATTTAGTTAAAGTAGTAAAAAAAGTAGTAAAAAAACATAGTAGTATACTTAAAGTGCAAAAATAATATATAAATACCCTGACAGCAACATAGTGTCAGCCCAGATCTGGCCCACATCTGGCACATGTGGATTCCACACGGCAAAATTTGCTACTAGTATTTGTCTAGTAAACAATCAGTATATCTGTGTTCACTTGTAGTATAGTTGCAGTACAAATTAAAAACTTTTTAAAATTTTAAGTATTAAGTAAATTAGTTGTGTAGTCAAAACTATAGTGTTACACTTAAAATATACTTAAAAGTACACTTTTATACACTAAAAAGTGGGCCAATTTACTAATATTGAAACAGTACAATTACAAGTATACTTCTAGTACATTGATATAAGTATACTTAGTACATAAGTAAGGTTTAAGTATATTTTTTTAAGTATACATACTTAATAAACAACTTGAAGAACACTTATTTTTGAAAGGGTTGTCACATTAAGCACATTCTTGTTCACATAACATAACTTATTGAAATATATTTTTATCTAGCAGACTATCGAGTTGGAAGAAATAAGATAAAGAAGAAACAAAGCATCATGAAACTGCTCTGAAACACGGGTTGAGGATACAAACACTGCTTTTATTGGGGCAATCCAGAATGGTAATCCATAAAACAGGCAATAGGTCAAAACACAGGGCAGATAATCCAAAAAGACAAGAGAGTAGAAAACCACAGAAGATCAAAAACCATGACAGGGGAGACCAGAGAGAACTAAAAAAAAAATGCAGTGTGACATACAAGACTTCGCAATGAATACCTGAAAACACGGGGCTTATGAAGGCAGAGTTAACCAGGTAAATGAGACACAGCTAAAAGTAAAGAAGCATAATGAGTCTAGGCAAAGGGTTATGGGAAATGCAGTTTATGATGAGATGGCAATGGACTAGGGAGGAGTGCCCTCTGGTGGAGATCAAGGGCACTCCAGCTGGTGGATGTGACAAAGGTTTATTTAAGAGCTTTTTTACTTCATTTGAGAGTGCAGGGAGCAGAGGATCATGGGCTTAAACTTGCATTCCCATAAGGCACTGTGCCATTGCTCAAACTTGCTTGATTGCTCAAACTGTGATTTATACTAAATATGAACTTGGATTTGAGGTTTAAACAATTCTTTTGTTGTTATAAAGTTCTGATTCATGTCAGAATTTGTTCTTCTGCCAGTCTGGATGTGAGTTGAATGGAAGAGCTTAATACCCTGAGAGGAGAAATTTGACTGGAAGACAGAAGATCAATATAAAGCAATTATGACAATTGTCAGATGTCTTTGTGAGGCATCAGCGCCCACAATGACTGATCACAGTGCTGTCATCAAATCACAGAGTTTACGCTGTCTTTTTCTTTAGAATTTAGTTTTTAAAAAATCCATTAAAAAAATATACACACTATGAATGCCACAATAGTTAGGTGGGAGCTATAGGTGAATCATAGAACAATTTCATACCCGTATTTAATATTGAATTGAGAATGAAATAAGCGATAGGATATGATTGTAGGATTGTGATTGTGATATATACAACAGTTTTATTGAACCGAGAAGAAGTTTAGTACATTTTAGACATCGTCAGTTTATTTTGCTCTGCCAATAGTTCCAAACGAAGCCAAATCATAATCGAAATGAATCAGTATAATCGAATCGTTTGAGTGAATGACTCATTCATGAAGACAGTCACTGGTAGCCACTTGTGTTAAACCTGCAAAAAAAAGTAATTGAAAAATCTCCAACACTAATGGCCAGTTTACACCAAGTACAACATAACTATAATTATAAATATAGCTGCAAGCAGCAATTACCGGGGCCAAGCGCAAAAGCAGCCGACAAGACATGCCAACATGGCTGGGAGTTTCAGACCAACTACAGCAAGGAGCAGTTAAAGACATTTTAAGATGAATTTAGGCAAAATGGCTGAAAAATCACATACAGTTACTAAAAATATGATTTAATGGATTATCACTTTCGACCAATAGGCGGCGCAGTTACAAAACTGATGTGATCAGAGTGAGGTGACAATGACACGTACAAAGTTTGGTGTCAAAATGTGAAAGCATTGCATTGATAAAGCCTGAATAGTAATTTTGGAAGCATGCCTCAACTTTGATGCTGTGGTATACAAAAACGGTTTTGTCTATCGTCACGAAATCCATAACTTTTAGTCGGCACGGTCTGGAGATGATACGATACGATTTTGGTGGAAATCAGACAAATGGTCTAGGAGGAGTTTGAAAAAGTAGGTATTGAATAAAAATCAAGATGGCGGACAGGAAGTTCAGCCAAATACGGCAAACTTGGTATCTATGTTCTCTGAGTGACCCAAGGAATCTATTAAGACCAGTGACATTTTAATAGGCAGATTTATTCAAGAGTTATTAGCATTTTTGTACATTTTATTATAACTTTTGACCAACAGGTGGCGCTGTCTCGAAATCTTTTGAATACCTTCAGGGGATTTAGCTGGTGGCAATTTCTGAGTTTCATACTGTTACAGCTAGGCATTTGTTAAGTATAGCATTTTACATCACAAAACTGTATTGAAGTCAATGGGAATTCCATGTTTTGTTCTATTATAGTGTCACCAAGAGGCAAAATCCCACAATTTTTTTCATGTGTCCTCAGAATGAGCCCATACATGTGTGTGCCTAATTTGGTGAAAATATCTCAATTCGCTTCGGAGTTATAGACATTTATATGAAAAAACATGTCAAAAATGACTGACACGTGACTTTGATCATTATTACTTACTATCATTATTTTGGCATTTGGGCATGGACATATAGATAACGACCTATGGTTCCAAACTTCTGACAGTGGTTTCGTCTCGATCGGACTAACGGTTTCAAAGATATCGGCAAATGTTTTTTCAGCGTTAAATCACAACGCTACACAAACCGTAAGACGAAACATAGCATGTTTGGTATCTGTGAACTCGGCAAGGATTCAGGAACCCAAGTAGACGACTCCTGTGAAAATCAGTCAACCACAGCCAGAGTTATAAGCATTTGAAAAATTAATTTTGAAACTTCTCAGGGTCCTTAAGAGCATCGTACTGATGACCCATACTGAGTTTCGTAACAACTGGTTCTTGCGTTCAGAAAATACAGCATTTTAGCACATAATTTAAAATGGCCGACAGCCAAAATGGCCGATCTGGAAAAATTGGATATCAGTCGACTCGACATGATGCCCTGAATCTAACGAATCGTTCAGTAGTTAGAAGCAAAAATAGCAACTTTTCATATCTCCGGACCAGTAGGTGGCGCTGCGCCGAAACGCAGCATGTGGCCTCAGGTCATGTTTGTGATGACATGGACCAAGTTTGGTCTGAATATAATAAAGCGTTGCGGAGATACAGCCTTATGTCTGTTTTTGCAAGCGCTACGTAAAATTAATTTGCGCGGTATTCGAGAACGGTTAAGCGAATCAAATAGAATTCCATAACTTTTTGTCAGCACTGCCTGGAGATGATCTGGTTCAATTTTGGTGCAAATTGGACTAACCGTCTAGGACGAGTTCGAAAAAGTAGTTTTTTTGGACAATTCAAAATGGCAGACATATTTGTATGATGTAAAATGACGTCATGTGATCCAATCGAATCTGAGCTCAGAAATCAGAGGAAAAAAGACTTTTGTTTCTACCTATTATGGTTCAAAAGTTATTAGACTAAATATGAGTTAAACTTTGGACAGGTGGTGGCGCTAGAGGGATTGATTTTGAGATGTCAAATTTGCACTAGTGACTTTTTAGACTGTCCTCTATCAGTGTGCCAAATTTCACAACTTTCCTGCAAGCGGTTCTATGGGCTGCCATAGACTTCAATGGCGGAAGAATAATAATAAGAAGAACGCCAACGATTACAATAGGTGCCTCCGCACCTTTGGTGCTTGGCCCCTAACTATATTAGCGCCATCCACTCCAACACACGATATTAAGTGCGTGCGTGTAGACAGTTCTGTCGTCTGCCGTTTTAAATGCTCAAGCTCTTTAAAGTCTGATGGATTCTGATCGTCTGTCAACGTTTTTATTGTTCATCAGCTGGATTTTTTTTTCTATTGTGCCCTGTCACTGGCGTTACCTGCGGAAGAAGTTAAAAAATGTTCACTTTTTTCAAGCGCCAACACAGGCCTTATGCAAATACCCTAGCGCAGACGCTATCCAAATTGCGTTCAAGCAACACCAGAAAGTAATGTGATTGGCTGTTGTACTATAACGGTCGTGACAGCACCAAGCTTCAGATAGCCCTCCGTAAAGCAAAGACAGGCCAAATGCCTGTTTTTATTTATAGTTATATTATTGTTATTGTGTGAACATTCTGTCTGGAAAGCGCAAACACAGACAAGCTGAGTGATACAACAGTTAAAATTCAAGGACTGGTTTTGTGCCGAATTCTGTGATCCACCGAATTTTGTGACTCTAGAAGCTGCTGTATTGAGCTAATCTGGCCTACTTGAAATTCCAATCCTAATCCTGACCCTACCATCGCTATAGTTCCTTCTAGGGTCACAGAATTTGGAACTATGAATCATTCTAATTTATTTAATTTTTAAACCACATTCTCGACCCATAAAAATATCAATTTAGCAATTTAGTTTAACTTTACTTAATTTTAATCTTAAAACAATTGTCCAGCACCCATTTTAGATACATTTCTCATTTCGAGTTTCCGTATTCATTTCTTTCCGTAGTTATCCCATCTACTGCTACAGAAGCCACATGTGTCATTCTTGCTGGCTGGCTCTCTTTCTTTAGTCAGTGCAAACAATGGCTAAAGTTCCCTCTGCAAATTTGATATGATAACAGATGGAAACTCTCAAAAGTCACAAAAAATGTACTAGGCCATTGACTAGTAAATTAGAGACTCATTAACAACATAACTCCATAGACCTAGATATTTTCTCTAATATATATATATATATATATATATATATATATATATATATATATATATATATATATATATATATATATATATCAGCACCATAATGGTTATCGGTCAAAATCTTTTATTTATTTATGTATTTAGCAAATTTTCAGTATGGTCTGTTAATCAATATTTATTGTTTAATACTGGATATTTAATATTTTCTGCCAATTTTAAGATTGAAATCATACTGTCTAAAGGCACCTTCACACCTAGGGCGATATCTAACTATAATATTTTTTAATAATCGTTCCAATTATATGAAAATAGAGTGCAAAAGTGCTTGGTTCTGGAAGTATTTTTCCCATACGGATTCTTTAAAAGTCTCTGTTAAAGAGTTATAAGCCATAAGCCAGTGCTTTATAGAAGTGGGTGGACACTAAAGAGTTGTAATGATTTGCTGGTCTTGATTCTCTGGTGAGGATTTCTCTCTGCAGAATCATGGGTAATGTAGTTTTTCACCAGAATTTTAACACAATTATTTAATAAATAAGTTGAAAAAATACAGGCTGGTCTTTAAAGTTTATAAGTTATCCTTAGCAATCAATTCCTCTATGGAGAAAATGAATGGGATTTTTACTTCCGGAACCTGACTGTTGCACTCTATAGGAAAGTCTGATATGGATAAAGCCACAGAGGAACAATATTGTTGGAATCACACTTTCAGAAAGATTTTTTTTCTCCCCCAGGGTAATAAAGCTTGAGCATTTAAAGCAGCAGAAAACAAAACTGAAGCGTGTTTGTATAACACTTTAACAGCACTCTCTCGAAGAACCCCTTATCTTTAACATGTTTGCCTAACATATTCCTTTCCCGGTATTTCTTGTCCCACAAAGTTCTGTCACTCCAAGAAGTTAATTTTAGAAGAGCTTGTTTTCTTATTCTCCAAGCCACATGAGCCTTTTCTGCTTTTCTCACTATCGATCGCCGGTCCAAAAAATGCCTCTGGGGCAGCACGTTCAGTGTGAAGGCAAGAGATAATAAATTTCACCACAGCAAATGAGCAAGCAGAACATTCAGAGTCCTGACTGCATAGAACTTACTGTGATGAAGCTAATGTTTATTAGGTTGGTGATTCCCCACGGGCAGCAGATAAAGAGGGATAAACACCTCACTTAATGTCATTTCACTTTGTTCTGAGAACTACAAGATACACTGAAAAACACATTTTTTTATACATCATTTGAAAGCTGTAACTTGTATTTAATAATAAATAAAGCAATTTTCTCAATGTTTCAATTTTTGTGCACCCTCAGATCCCAGATTTTCAAATAGTTGTATCTCGGCCAGCTATTGTCCTATAATATTGCTGAATAAGTAAGCTTTCCATTGATGTATGGTTTGTTAGGATAGGATAATATTTGGCCGAGATACAACTATTTGAAAATCGAAAACATTCTGCTATCAAAAAAAATCGAAACATTGAGAAAATTGCCTTTAAAGTTGTCCATTTATGTTCGCGATTGTTCGCGATATCTTCATGGAACACAATCTTTATTTAATATCCCTATGTTTTTTGACATGAAAGAAAAATCAATAATTTTGACCCATACAATGTATTGTTGGCTATTGCCTCAAATACTTGACAAAAACGTGTGACTGGCTTTGTGATCCAGAGTCACATATATCCATCCATCCTCGTTCCTATCAATCATTCTTCCTTCTTTTCCTTCTTTCTTTTTTCCATCCAGTCACATGTATGTTTCTTTTTTCCTTCCTTCCTTCCATCCATCCATCCGTCCATCCATCCATCCAGTCACATGTCTGTCTGTTTCCTTCCTTCCATCTTTTGCTTCCTCCCTCCCTTCCTCAATCCATCCATCCATTCATCCAGTCATGTCTTTTTCCTTCCCTCATCCATCCATCCTGTCATCTGTCTTCCCTTCCTTCCTTCCGAGCTTCGGATACTCCGGCAATAACAAAACACGCAAATCTCACTCAAATCTCCAAAATCTCAGACAAAAATAGTAGCGGTGTGCAGCCTTACGGAGAGACTCGGGAAGAGGTTGCAACTTTTAGAGTTGCCTTTTAGTCGCACCTGGATGTTTCTGAATGGTTAGTGGATACATTTATGTAGTTGTTGTGGAGTTACATTGATTCATTTCATCGACTTGCATGAACCGTCATGTTTAACTTTTACACAAGTTGACACAGTTCCCTGAGGTCTTTATAAGACAGCTGTGACATTTTTTGGTCAAATATTGTTCTGTGCTCGTCTGTGCAGCCAGTGACAGAACAGTTTGCATGCTTTGCTCGAACTTTGGCCATTGTGTTAGAACGGGTTACACTATTGTCGCTTTCGAAAACCAAATGGCGGTGCTGTATATAGAAATGTGCAGATTAAGGGGCGGTACTATTATAATAAGATCCCCTTCCTACGTCAGAAAGGGGGTGAAATCTGATCGTCTTATTTTTTGACATGCTTGCAGAGGAAGGCTTACCAAATCAAAGTTACTGGGTTGTCACTTTTCACGTTTTCTGAGTTGGTGGATGCACCGGGGACCCAATTAAACATGGAAAAAGTCAGATTTTCATGATATGTCTCCTTTAAAAAGGCCGATGGAAAGTCGTTAATCTAGAGACAAAATCTGTCTGTCCTTCCTTTGTTCTTTCCTGCCTTCCATTCATCCTTCCCCCCGGACAATCGTCTTTCCATCCATCCATCCATCCATCCTCTGTTCTTTTCTTCCATCTGTTTGAAAATCAGTTTTCTTTAAGGCATATATAGGGGTTTTAATACCAAACAGAGGAGCAATTGAGTATGGTAAGGTAATACTGAGTCACTGACTGCATCATTTACTTTCTAAGTAACTGTGACGGCTGGAAAATGATGGCCCAATCCACTGGCCAAAGATCAGCATATAGCAAGAGTTGAAGTCACTGCAGCCATTTGATTCATAACTTATCCACTCACGTAATTTGGCCAGGCATTAAAGGATAGGCCCACTGATTTAGTTCAGGCTGCTGAATGCCATCATATCTCGAAGGATTAAATGTACCTTACTTTCATTCTATTTCTATTCAGGACTTGATGGGCCACATGATCTAAGTAATTTGAAGGCAATTACCCAGTGCTTTTTAATATACTATACTCATATTTGATTTATTAATATTTGGCTTAGGAATTAATATGGATTTTGGTGCCGAAAGTTGATTTAAAGTGTATTTAAAGGGCATTTATCTAGCCCAGATGTCCTGATACATGTTTCAAAACATGAAAAGTAAGATAAAACAGAGGCTCTTAATGTTGAGAAATGATCCACACGGTGTGAAAGGTAAGGAGGTTAGAGAGAGAAAGGGAGAATAAATGTGATCCTAATCACACAGACTAGTCAGGACTTGTGAGATGACAATGAGGAAGGCAAGGCAGGCACGTCTGGTGTCGGATAAGAGTCAGTGGAATTGTTCAGATATTTCACAGCGAGAATACAATAACATTATCCTCTCAAATGTGTCACTGTTAAAGCTTCTTGACAATAGCCGCTCCATTTCTCTGAAAGACTTGGCTGATCCTACTAATCTACTAATCTCCTCACATACAGAGTGACATCTCGAGAGATTTTGTAGAGCAAATGTCTAAAACATGAAAAAATGGACACATGATCCAAAAGCTCTTCTTATCAGTGGGTGTGTTACATTTGCTGGTCAGCATGCACAGAGACAAAGGAGATTCAATCAGACAGTCTTTATTAACAATACTAAAAATTCAATATCAAAAATACTCAGAAGATCACATAAAGGAGAAACACAAACCATACCAATACATTAGTAAGAACCTACGAGGAGCAACTGAAACACAGGGAGTACAGGCTACAAACAAAGGAAACTAGATAAGAAACAGGTGAAGAATCAAATAACCAATTTGTAACCATTTAAACAAATTAGGCAGCAATGAGAATCCAAGGAAACTAAACAAAACGTGGAAACAGGAACTAAAGGAAAGGATGGCATGTTTTAATGCCAAATACTGTATATTACAATATGCCTTTTATTGGTTTATTTCCTTCAAAAAAGTAAACCCTTTAGAGTTACATAAATCATAAATAACACTTCTTACTTTTAACAAGCTGACAGAAATGGGTTAGAAAGCTGGAAAATTACTGTTTTTGATTCCACAATAACGTTTTGTGGGAGTGTTCTGCGCTACTGTTACAGATCAGCCAGGCTCTCACACCAGCCAATCACAGCGCACTCCTTCACCCTGAGTTCTAATCGCACACACCTGTACCTCATCATTACTGTCATCACCAGCACTATAAACACACACTCTTGATCTCAGTTCACTGTCCAGTCCCGTTTATTTGAAGAGGACTACCTTGCTATTACAAACCTTGCGTCTCCAGCGTCTCTCCTGTGTGTCCATTCCTGTAAGAAGAACCATTCCAATCATCACCTGCACTCCGCTCTCCAAAGTATAATTGTTCATATCACTTACCTGCATCCTGTCTCCGCTCTGTGTTGTCAATAAACTCCTTTTATTCCTACATTAACCATCTCTTGAGTCTGCTTCCGTAACAGCTACATTATGTTTGTGGTAATCGTTGAATTGAAGGTCATCAAATCAAAGAGTGTAAGAGATAAGAGGTGTTTCTGGTGTCTTGATTTCATTCTAATCAACTGTAATGTCTCGATAACCTTATATGGGAAAATGACATTCAATTGTGCTATAATGGCAGTCATCAAAGAAACTCCATTGTTAGAAATAAGCCTCTACTGACAGCCTAATACTCAAAACATCTGCTGTTATTTTGGCACATACAGAAAATGGCACAATGTTGATATTCATATATTCAGGGCATTGTGTCAGGTTTCCTAAAATTCTTCCCAAGTGTCACATCAAAAATGTGCTGTAAAAGGTCAGCTCAGTTGGACCTTTGTGCTCTAATTTCCTGACATTAATCAGGCCATTTCATGCTGGAGAAATTACTGTATGTGATGGATGGAAATTATCCCGAATATACAATGGTAAAATTTAATTTTAAATTTTAACTAAAATAGATTTTAGGGGTGTCTCTCTTTCAGTCCTAATGTCACTCTTGGCAGACATGTGAGAAAAATTTGGCTCTTTTTACATTGTCACATTTGGTTTTGGGTTTTGTTTTCACTTTCATGTTTCATGTCTTTTATTTTGTAATTTGGCTTGGTCTAGGTTTCTGGTTTTATGTGATAATGTCATGTGCTTCCCTAGTCTCTTGTGTCACATTCTTATTGGTTTATTGGTTCATTGTGTTCTGTGTGTATATATATAGCCCTCATTTTTCCATTGTCCCTTGTCTAGCTTTGATGTTGTAACATATTGTTGGTGAGTGTATGTATGTTCATGCCAAGTCTTGTGTCATGTCTATATCAAGCCATAGTCAAGCCTGTTTTGGATTATGTTTTATGTCACGTTGTTTCAATAAACCACTTAGGTTCAAGTTAATCTAGCCTACAGTGGACATACATACATTATTTCTTGAATAAAACCGTAGATCTTCAGTGTTATCAACATATAATAATAGTGTCAATAGTTTTTACAGTTTGATTGGATCGCAAGCAAAGGACACTCAGAGTGTTATCCGCCTCAACGGATAGAAAAAGAAATGTTCTCCAAAACCACATTTCTCAGACTTCCTCTTGAATAGACTTTCCCGACTGATATTTTTTAGGAGTAGAAATATTGCACATAAGAAGTGTACATCAATTCACATTTACACAGAATGGATGTGACCTTCAGAACATATAATGTAAATTTGCAGAAGAGACTTTTGTAAATTGAAACATTGATTGAATTTGGTTTCATAACAGTGTGTAATGAGACTATTGACAAAATTATCAATTTAATGATAAGATAAGATTACGTATCCTCAGCGTAACTAATCATAATGAAAATGATCGTGATTTTAACGGTAAAAATGCTACAGTGAAAAACTGTTAATTGGTTAACAGAAAGTTTCCTTACTATATACGGTAAATAACTGTGATATATATATAATGGTACATTTAATGTAATTTTACTGTAAAATACCGTTAAATTTACAGTTTTTGGAAGTGGAAAAGAACAAGTCATTGTATAATTTACAGTGAAAAAATGTAAATTGACATTCCCACTATTCCCTGCGTGACACTTCCCATTTAATGTATTGTTTTTTTAAATAACTGTTTCTTCATAATTTTCTTAGTTTTTTCCTAATCAGTTATGTACATTAGGGTTTTATGTTACATATAATGTTGTTAAATTAATGCTTATTGCATTTTTTAAATTTCACCATGTTACCATAATGGTGTTTAATGTTTGTGTGAATGACACTGTTCAGCTTCTATATATTAGTATTAACTTTCATGTGGAAGAGCTGCTTATGATGAGCTTTGATTGATCGTTTGACTCTCATTACTGCTGTGATTGTTGGCTGTCAGTGTACTACAATGGAACAAAACAGATATTAATACTTCAAAAGATCAGTAAATTAACATTATATCAGATAATGAAATACGGTTTATTGCTGTAAAATTATATACAGTTAAAAGTCTGTAAAACCTAAAATGTTGCTACCGTATTTTTAACAGGAAAACTCTGGTAACCACAGCTGCCAGTTTTTTCCCGTAAATTTAACGGATTTTTTTTTTTACAGTGTATGATTCTTTAAAGACAGGTCAGAACTCAAATAAGCAAAAAAGAAAGCGCGAGAAATCTGATTTGTGCAGTCCATTATTACATTTAAATGTAATGTTTTTAAGACACACTTTGTTATCTAGTTCAGTCACTGTTCGATAAAGATCTTAAACGTTGTGTTTTGGGCTTTTTTTTTATTTGGAAAACGCAATATGCCAAATCCACAGCAAACACTTTTAAAGTGTTTTCTACTTCATGAAGAAAGAAATATGCTGCACGTCTCTTAGACTTCTTTAATATTTGAAATTCTCTCACTTATTGCCCAAAACACACAAAACAACTTTAAAATACATCAACATTGATTATTATCAATCTAAGTCGAGCATGAACTCCTGGAAGTTTGTTTATGCATTTAAAGCTACCTGAACAAAGAAGTGTGAATGCGCTAAGCTGATGGATCACCGTTGAGAAATGGAGGGATAAAGTGAATGTGTGTTTGCTCAGATGTGAAAGTCATGGAGACAGTAATGTGAGGAGAGGGGGGGTCTAGGTGTGTAACTGTCAGACTCAGAGCACAGGAAACATGGGGTTGGGAGTGATGTGGGTATAATTACAGTAACAATGAAAAGGGTGGATATCCAGGCTGCTGTGTTATATACACACACACACACACACACCACAAGGTTGATAATTACCGTTACACCTGTCTGAGCGCTACGGTTCTCCTCCTGGGCTGTCTGAGGTAAAGCGTGTGAGACAGCTGCTCTTGCAGCGAGGGGCGTGGATGTACACCTGCCCTGCTGGATCTTCTTCATACTGTGCATGTGCTGCTGTCTGGTTGCCTGTGCAGTTTATCTGTTCTGTACTGATGCCTGTAATTTTCAAAGGGGACATATCATGAAAATCTGACTTTTTCCGTGTTTAAGTGCTATAATCGGGTCCCCGGTGTATCCACCAACCCAGAAAACGTGAAAAGTGACAACCCAGTAACTTTTTTTGGTAAGCCTTTCTCTGCAAGCATGTAAAAAAATAGGACGGTCAGATTTTGATCCCCTTCTGACGTAGGAAGGGGATCTTATTATAATAGTACCGCCCCTTAAACTGCACATTTCCACCCTTGAATCAATGTAACTCCACAACAACTACGTACAGTATATGTATCCACTAACAATTCAGAAAGATCCAGGTGCGTCTAAAAGTTGCAACCTCTTCCTGAGTCTCTCCCTAAGACTGCACTCCACTACTGGTTATTTCTGAGATTTTGGATGAGAGAGATTCACGTGTTTTGCTATTGCCGGAGTATCCGAGGCTCGTGTAAAGGATCGGCCGTCTTCTGAACGAGGGAGGGGAGCAGCAGCTCATTTGCATTTAAAGGGACATTTTTGCTCACACCCAAAAAGGGGCAACTTTGACAAACTATAATAAATGATCTGGGGCTATTTTGAGCTTAAATTTCAGAGACACATTCTGGGGACACTATAGATTTATATTACATCTTCTGAAAAGGGGCATAATATGTCACCTTTAATCAAAATAACTTCCCATCCTCTTGCAGCGAAATCTCTTCTCTTCTTTTCTCTGATGACGTGTTTACTGGTGTGAGGGCGGGACAACCTGTCACTCACATGAGATCCACCAATACCAAACCACAACTATCCAATCAATTCCCAAAGGACAAAATCAAGGGCCGCCTTATATTTTTTCTTGTTGGGAAGCCGTTTAATTCGAATATATGTCGCAATGAGGAAGAAATTACTATCGTAACTTCAGTTTCATGCCGACTAAAGTGTGTAGCGGAACACTTTCTGTGATATAATGCATTATATTTTAAATGCATTTTAGAAATCCTCACAGGATTTACAGGTTTCTTTATCTTTTGTCATTTTTTTTACAGTTGCGCATCCCAATTAAGTCTTTATAATTTGTTATATTGCCCAAAAACTTATCGCCCGTCTATATCGGTTGGATATATAGTGCATTATCTTCTCTTTGAAAGTGGATATTCATATTTTATATATTGTTGTCAAATAATTTGGGTTTATTCTTAATTGCTGAAGGTTCGTCATGCTTAGAAGGTCAAAGAGAACATCCAGAACAAGCAAACACTGTGAGGCCAAATGAATATTTATCACCACCTGAACAAGTAGTGTTCTGAGTGGCCAGGGGACCACAGTAAAATGTTTATTCATAAAGGGATTATGTAAAATAGCCAGAGAGGCGTGTTAGTACATTCAGACAGGGTCTAATGGTCAGTAATTAAAACTCAAAGCTGGTGTTGAAAAGAGAAGAGAGCACTTATTGTTTTGGGTGTTCAAGAGAAAGACTGGTTTTCCCTTGAGAGACCTTAGTCCCACAGCATCCTGGGTGTATATGCAAAATACATTGATTAGTGTGTGTGTGTGTGTGTGTGTGTGTGTGTGTGTGTGTGTGTGTGTGTGTGTGTGTGTGTGTGTGTGTGTGTGTGTGTGACAGATGGGGGCACATCACAGGCCTGTTACTATCCAAACACTAGCACATGTTCTCTGACTGGCCGTCTGCTCGTCCTTTTCACCTTTTTAACTTTGTTCTTTCTGTCCAGATTTTCTTCTGGTGTGCATGTCTTTATATACTTGATTGCGTTTTGGGTCTTAGGGTTTCAAATTTTCAGTTTCTACAGAATTAAAGGCATTAGAATTCAGTGTGTTCTATTATGTTTGCATATAACATAAATAATATATAATGCATGAAGCACCGCTTACTCAGAGGTCACTTACAAACCAAGCAGTTTATATTGTTAAATGCAGTGAATTTGTGTGTTAAAAGTTCACTTTGAATCCAATGTGAAATCCACAAGGAGAAATTTGTCGCCTCACGTGTCCCTCAAGCTAAATTTGTAATCGCTTGGATTCCTATCGAGAGGATTTCGCCAGTGGATTTTAGCTGTACGAATTGGCGAATTAGCTAAATTTTGTATGCAAAAAGGTAAATTGTCAATTGTGTAAGGAAGCACAGCTCACACAGATGTCACTTTCAAACCAAGCAGCTGTCTGCTTATCAATGTGTCAAATGTGCAGGACCAACTGAACCCGATGTGAAAGATGATTTATTTGTTTATTTTATTTGGGAAGTTGACATGAGGGCATCTTTATTTTATTTCTTATTTTTTTGATAATGACTGCCTGACTGTATATTGTACACATTGTCTCAGTCTCTCAGTCTCATAAACTTAATAATTCACATAAAAAGCCACATACTCACATGGTCCATTACCACCAATTGATCTATTCTGAATGTGGCCTTTCAAGCTCTCCAGTACCATGAGACAGGAGCAGGTGAAATTACACCAATACGGTGTGTTTGGATTCAGGGATGCATGTTGGCATCATGTTGCGATATCAAACTAAAGACATTTGTCCTGTGCGGAAACATGCCAGACGACTCCTATCTCTCCATCTTTCTGGTACCGCAATCAGCTTATGACCATTGATGCGAATATAGAGTAGGCTGTAAGCTGAACAAGTCAGCATGTGCAAGTCTGCCCTATGCAGCCAACTTAAACACAGACACCAGTCTGACTTATACAGCAATGCAACTGTTTGCTTTTTGAAATGTAATTTGACTGAAGTGCTGGAAAACTTTCCACGTTTTTTACAGTATTTTGACTGTGAAAAAGTGGTTTAAGCTCATGTAGGCAATGAAGCCATGTAAATGCTGACTTGTCCTCTTGCTCAGACATGGAAATGTACTAGAGACAGGCAAACAATGCTTTCTTGGTGTTGTAAATGTTGAAGTCAGGCTTGTTTTAGACAGATCTTTATTAGACACTTTTGTTTTTATGAGGTAATTTTGGCAGAGTTTATTGTTTGTGTAACATTTAATAACTATAACTAAGCAACATTGCAACTACATGTCAACTAACTCTCATTAGAGTATTAGTAGACTATTTGAGTTAGGTTAGGGTTACTAGAATCAAGAACTTGCAAGTAACTTATCATTAGTAGAATGACATGTAGTTGCAAATTTATTTATAGTTAGTAGAATGTCTAATGTGGACAATTGAAATAAAGTGTAACTATTATTTATATATACACACACAGTATAACTGAGGAAGAAAACAAGGTAGAGATGGGGACTTATCAAACAACTAATGAATCACTATGACAACAAATGCAAACCAAGGAAACAGAAAGGAAAAACAGGAAACAATAGCCGTGTTTCCATTACCCTTCAAATTGAGCAAATTGAATTTGCCAATTGAAAATCCGCCCAATGGAAACACGTCAATTTTACAAAAACTACCTTATATTGCCAAAAGTTTTTACACTTGCATGAGGTGTTTTTTTTTCAGGCAATTAAAAAATTAAAAAATTGCGAAACTGCAATGGAAACTGTTTTTTCGCATTTACAGGTCACCAGGTGTACGTAAAAGGCAATCGTTCTTCATAGATGACGTTTGATGACATAGATGTGTTTGGACAGAAGATGAAATAAAGTTCTTTATTAAACATATAAACGACAAAAGTATCATGGGAATACTGGATTCTAAACAACAAATAAATGCCACAATTTATCAAGACCTTGAAACAGATAGGAGGGAGAAACACCCAGAAACACCTCATATGTGCCGCTCCCAAGTATAAGGGGCTTTCATTGCTATTAATGTCACAATTCTGCAAGAGATAGGACCCAGATGCAAATGAGCAGACAAGGGGATTTTATTAACTAGACTGAAGACCTGAGACAGCAGGGAGAGTGAAGCGTGAACCACAGTTCAAACAGAAGGGTATAAGGCAGGGCAGACGAAAGGGCAGGAAGGATGACCACTGAGAGAGTCAGTAAGTTGGCGATGACGTAAGTACAATAGAGGCGGGTCCAAAGGAAGGACCAGGTAGGAACACAAGGAACTCATAGCTTGATGTAGATATCAGATGTAGCACCAGTCTTGCAGCCAGATAGAGGCTCACAGAACCAGTGGCTTGAAACTGGAGTTAGACAACTGCACCAGTCAGGCTGCCCGGCAGTTAAGAATCAGTAACCAGGGAACTCAGGATACAGGACAGGGACACACAAGATATCGCAACCAAAATTAAACTGATAAGATCAATGACTAGAAAAACAAAGGGTAAAGAAATAAATATAACTAAAGCAAACAAATTAAAATAAAGAGTAAAAACTAAAAAAACTAAAATCCTAGAAAGGCGGGACATTAGGTGCACATGACAAACAAACAAAGACAGAGCCATGTGTTTAAACACAAGATATGAAACAAAGACAACACAGACAAGGCTGCCAGAGCAGAACCCTGACAATTAATGCTTGGGATAACATGGCTACGTCTCATTTAATTAGAAATAATGGCTAGTGTGGTGGCTGGGATATAAGTAAATCTACTAACATCCGTTGACATGATTTTTGGAATGACTTATCTCAAGAGGAAAACATTATGTTTTAGTCGCATAACCTCGGTTAATGGAAACGCCGTCATTTCGCAAAAGTTTTTTATCGACCTTTAGAAAATATCGCAAAAGTTTTGCGCAAATCTGTAATGGAAACGCGGCTAATGAGAACCAACCTAATAGTCCATTAAACACTAAACTGAAACAAGCTATGTTATTATCCCCCTATCCCAAAAAGGTACATCCTCACACCATAACAGTCCATGGGGGAGTGGAAGGAGGAGACAATGGACTGGGTAGCCATGGAGGAGCCTGGGAGTGACCCAGAGCAGTGCCAAGAAGAAGGCCCATGGTGGAACTGATGTAGGGTGGGACCAGGAGCTTAAGGTGGAGATAGGGAGTCGACACACCAGGGCCGAGCGGGAGACGAGTGGATACGAGCTGCTAGGTGGAGCCAGCGAAGGTGGAGCTGAAAGCCTGAAGGGAGCCAGCAGAGACGGAGCCGAAGAACTACATGGCATTGGCAGAGGACGAGGGAATGGGAGGCTGGGTGGGACATCAGAGAACGACGAAGACTTGGTGCTGGGCGACAAAACAGACTGAAGGTTGGATGGGACCAGTGGAGGAGGGAGGACTTCAGACAAGACTAGGACATCCAGACAGCAGGATGGGACTGGCAGAGGAGGAGGAGGCCCAAGGGCGTAGACAAGGATGGAAGCTGGCTCGGTGTCATTCAAATCAATTAGCCACTCCTGGCAGTCCAACTCCACCAAAACTCCCACTGGGACGGACATGCCTGGTCAGACTTGGCAGCAAGCTCGGGCTCCAGGGCGGACAATGCCTCTAGCAGAGGTATGTGGTGTGTATTGGCTCTGGGTATAAGATCATCATGAGGGTGGGAGTGGACTCCAAAAACAATCCATCAAGGTGTGATCATCCCAAGATGTAAAATGGCAATAGCCCAGGAACTCCTCCACATATTCCTCTGTATCCCAACTTCCTCAAATAAAACTCTCTTTCAAATATTTGTCAGGAACCTTGCAAGCATTGGCTAACCCAGTCAATATGCCATCCTTAAATGTGCTTGTATTGTCAACCTGGTATTTTGGTTCCAGATGGACTGATAAAAGTGCAGTTGCATAAAGCCAATCAGAATGGAGCTTGCCAAATCAAGAAAGTTTAGAGGATTTTTTCTTTCTTTTAATATGCATCAGACAGTCAATGGACTGTGGGCAGTCTGTGAACTTGCTGTCTGAGGCTGAGAATAGGCTTTTTGATGAGCACACATGCATATCTATATTTAATGATGAATTCTCCTAGGTGGATATTAAGTTGGAGAGAGGGAGGTAGAAGAAAGTGAAGTGAGGAATGATTGATATGAGTCACTGTGTAACGGTCACCAGCTGGAGTGCCTTTGAGAGCCACCCAGAGGGCACTCCACATCAGACTATTGTCATTCCCTCACAAACTACATTTCCCATAACTCACTGCCCGGACTCATCATCCTTGATTGCATCCACCTGTGTCTCATTACCTTGTTAGTCTCAGCCTATTTAAACCATGTACACTCATTCATTCCCAGCAAAAGTCTTGTACATGTAACAGTGCATTTCTGAGCGTTTCCACTGTTTTCCATGTTCCTGTTTTTCCTGTTCCTGTCTCACCCTCTGTATTTGTTTGTCATTGTGTGGACTTATTACCCTGTGCTTTGAATACTCCCTGTTATACGGTTTATGAGCTTGGATTTTCCCATTAAAAACTGCATTTGGATTGGCTTTGTTAGTGATAGATACGTAGTGAAGCTTAAATACTTTCAACCTTCGTGTCTCGGAGCAGATCGTTACACATTAGCTCTGTACTGAGGCCATCTGATAACACCTTTTATCCTCTCTTTGCCATTTCATCTAGTCAGAATCTCGGAAAGTATATTAACGATATCACATTGATGAAGACTGATATACCTTTAACCTTTGATATACCATCTATGACTTTTTTTTTAGCTGCACTCTGAAGCGTTCTTTTTTACATAAAAAGAGAGAAACAGACTGGAATATCATATTGATCTTGTTAGTGATATAGACTCGCTTATGCATACCGAATCATTTTGCACCTGGCCTAGAGTATAATTTTTTTTCTCCACATTTTTTCCCTTCACTTGCCTGAAAGAGGTTATTTACTGAGTTCATGTTCACTTTAATTTTCATTGCTGACCAAATACCAAATTTTTCCCGCAAATGTTACCTCTAATAAATAACTTATTCTTCCCCATGACATTCCAAACTCAAGCAAGTTTCTTTCTTCAGTGAAACAAAAAAGTAAGCTCTTGTTGCTCCTTTCCATGTAATGAAAGTGACCAAAACTTTGTCCAAAAGTTTCCAAAAAATGACATTAAAACATTCAAAAGTGGTCCATGCAACTGAAGCCATAGGAAAACTTAAGAGCCATATGAAAAAGGAAAAAAAAAACTTTTTTTAAGGGTAGGAAAAATGTATGCACACAAATATTATAACAATATTGAAGTTTTCAAAATGGCAACTCAATCTTCATTGGCCTACCTGCATCTGCTACTCCACAAGTGGATCCACAATGCTATAGCTTAATATAATTTGCACTTTCCACTTTCATAATTATGGACTGATTATGTATGTGGAAACTGGTGATGATATCAAGAGGCATTGCTGTAGAAAGTACCAAAATACAAAGGACATAATAAATGTAAAAGTCTGGAATTTATTAACATTATGAATGAAATGTGTAGGGCATGTTGTAAAGGAATTTTAATTTATCATGTGTCGTCATGACATACATGGTAATATTTATGCACCTAATACAATTAGGCCCCTTTTTTCACTTAATACCTTTACCATTTCAAACAGAACAAGCCAAGGGGATGTCCTATTTCACCCACCAGTCATGTACAAATCTATATGTCCTTTTTTCTTTTTTTTAGGAGGAAAATTCTGCCAAATGTCTCATGCCGCGATAGCCTTTTCATTCTTTATCATTCAATTTTACAAAAATGACCTGAAAAATTGTCCAATTCTACTTTTCGGGGAGTATCAGTCTAAAAAAAAAAAGAGCTTTAGTCCTGACTCCTTGCAGATGTGGTCGTTGTGGATATCAAAGAAACTACTTATTCAGAAAGGACCAATATTTAGAAAGAACTTGCATTTCATGTTTAAAGAAGAAAAAAATATTAAAGGTAAACTCCATGGAAGAATAAGACAAGTAGTATAAAAGGCTGAAGGTCAGTATAGCAGAGAGGTTTGCAGGCAGATCATTAATCACTTTCCTGAAGGCAAGATGCATTTCTCACTGCGTTTCCATAATTTAAAGTGAATATGGATTGAAAAAAGTATTTGCTTCAACAAAGGCAGCAATTGTTCAGTTAAGACAGAGCAGCAATCCTGAAGAAAAATTGATCACTGAGACACAAGCAGACAAACATGGAAATACTTGCTGACAGCAACTACAAAGCTTACAGCCTTGATCTATCTATCTATCTATCTATCTATCTATCTATCTATCTATCTATCTATCTATCTATCTATCTATCTATCTATCTATCTATCTATCTATCTATCTATCTATCTATCTATCTATCTATCTATCTATCTATCTTCTGTGCATCTATAAGTCTCCATCAGTTCATCTTCTTGCTTGTGCCATACTTTGACAGCTATTGGCAAGCTCAGCTCATTAAAGGAAATAATTATTGAAACATTCTGTGTATATGTGTGTTAGACTATACATTTGTCTATACTTTAGCCAGCGCTTCATTCACTAACCTTCAAACTGACAGGTTCTGCAGAAATGAGGAGAAAGAGCACGGCCGGGAACCATGCACATAAAAAAACTAGAGGCAAACTAATTACGGTCGGTATAATTAGCAAGCATGTGGCTGTCCGCCAGCTCAACTCGCTGTAAAGAGAAACTCTGCCTCTGTTAAAGACTTAAAGGGAAAAGTCCATATTGTATTTACAATCATGGGAACTGCTGCTAGCCTTGACTCAGTTGGACCTGGCTGAGCATTTATTAGTCTCTGTGTCCAAATCTCACACATTGTGTGTGTGTGTGTGTGTGTGTGTGTGTGTGTGTGTGTGCACGCTAGACACAATTTAGTTAATTAATTATAAGTACAATCAATAAAGGCAACTTCATGATTTGTCGATTTAGAAATTCTTCTTGGCCTTAACTCATCCACATAATTTGCTGCCTATTGGAAAGATCCATATGAAAGTACGGTAAGTTTAAAACATTGCAGATTTTTTTTCAGATTAATAAACCAGGATTGGGCCTTAGTTTTATAAACGTGCCTTAGAACAAATAAACATTACTGGTGTGCATCTTGAAACAAAACAATGGCACTGACATATTTAAGATATTTTTTCATGCGCGATTGTTCACAAAACCGCATTATTTTTCACATATTTTACATTATTACAGATCTTCTCTTCCCAGTCTTGTTGAACGCGTCGTTTACGATGAAGCCCCTTCTTCCGAAATACGACATGTGCTGTGATTGATTAGCTGTCACAGTGTGTTGTGATTGGCAGTGCTTTTTTTGGGAAATATCATGCCTCTTCATAATCGTGAGCTGTACTCAGATGTAAATATTAACGATTGAGTCAATAAGACATACTTACAAGTTGTAATCCATAAACAACAGATTGTCCCGACAAAATGGGAATGGATACGTCTTTCAGGAGAATCTTTTGTGCTATAGCGTAAATGTTAAACTTAAACCGCCAGTAGGTGGCGGCAAATCACAGTTTTGATAAGTGACTCATTGAGGCATTCACTCAACCGATTTGTTCAAAAACACATTTTTAATTCAGCAACAAATCAACAGTGTGTTGCTCTAAACATACTCTACCTCTCACGGTTTAAAAAAAATCCCCCTTTTCTCTTGCTGAACTACTTTTTTTCCCCTCTACTTTTTTATGTGTTCTAGCTTTTGAAATATAGTTTCCTCTGGCTCCCATCCGATACATTTCTTATTTTTCCTCATTTGTAAATCACTATAGTTTCTGTTAAGTCTGCCAAGTGATTAAATGTCAAGTAGAAAACTAATTCTTAAGAAAGGAGCTAATAAGCAGACACGCTAGACACAATTTAGTTAATTAATTATAAGTACAATCAATAAAGGCAACTTCATGATTTGTCGATTTAGAAATTCTTCTTGGCCTTAACAGCAGGTTCAGGTTTATTGGGAATTCATCCACAGAATGTTAATGAATTTGCTGCCTATTGGAAAGATCCATATGAAATTATAGTCTTCTTTAGAGTGCAATGTTGCAGTTTGAGCTTGAGTTATTCTTTATAGAGGGTATGCATTGAACACGTCCCCTCAGCCTGACTGAGTGGCAGAAAATAAGAGAAATGATAAATTCGTGGGTTTGCTTCATTTACTGCAAGCTTTTTTTTCATGTTCAAATGGTGTCTGAACGGACCCCAAAGACAATATGAGGGTTAAAATTATGTATCTTTCGAATCTTGTATCTTGCAGCAGGTCACACCGAATGAATTGCGAAATGTTATCATTTCATATTAGGTAGATGAGTAGGTATGCGTTTAATAAATGCAACTGAAAACACAATGGCATTGTTACGACAATTGAATACAATAGAATCAAAATATTAAAGATATGATTTTAATATTCGTAAATAAAGATTCGTACGTCCAAGGTTGTTCTTAAATCATTTACGTTTAGTGCTAACAATACATCAGTATTGCACATTTTGGTGTCTATGGAAAAGTAAGAAAATGAAAAAAATAAATAAAAAATACATACAAATATTAATGAGATCACGTGGGAAAAATTATTTTTTAGAACATTCAAGCATGAAAACCTATTCTAGTAGACCCCAAAATCAAAATCAAGACTTTGTAAAAGGGGATTATATGGCCCCTTTAATTCAATTAAAAGTCTATGCAATATCCTAACATCAGGATCTTCAAGATTTTTTTAAGATGTAAAGAGAAGATATAAGGTTCAACCTAAGGAATATCTTGATGACATATAACCCGTCCTTTTTGTCTGTGTAGATATGTTTTCTCTCTCTGGGAAAAGGATCGCAGGGTCATTTGAGCCGAAACACTCTCAGCTCAGAATAATAAACTGGAGGAAGAGGGCCCTCAGGGTAGCCAAAGAAAACAGCTCTCTGTTATGGATGAGTCGTGAATGCATGAAGAAGTGTGCATGATGGATGTTAGGCGCAAGAGTGAAAGGGCGAGCAAAGTTCAGCGACTCGAGATACTGTGAGCTCAAACTTTTTATGTGTTCATGTATGCAACAATCTGTGCATGAATTTTTAATGGAAGAGTTTTATGTCTTATGTCAAAAGGTTATTCTTTTGATTCATTGATATGTGTACTTATTTCTCTAAAAGGAAATATTGGAATTCTAGAGTCTCACTCTCAACATGACCACAGTTTACACTGGACTGAACACAAAAATTCCTAAAAATCAGACAGTAGAGAAAGAGGGATCGTGAATGAGATATTACAGCTAAATATTTTGTCAATAGCCGACAGGTAAGGTTCAACTCTTTACTGTGACCAATTACAGAAGCTATTTGGAGAAAACATCTTTGAGTTGCCCAGAAGTGAGTGATTCATTTCGGGAGAGTGACATCTTTTATATTGCATTCTGTCACAGTTTGAGACACTAATAAATTCTGTCAGTCCCTGTAGCGTTCTCCTCACAAACTCTCATGCCATAAAAACATACTTGACACAAGTACACAGACACAAATACTTGGCCAGCACATTACAAATGGACAGTTCTTCCACAGCTGTGGTTGTAACAAACTTCAAAGGGCAATAGAGTCTTCACATGCCATGGACTCTTTTCACATTCTGGGTTTTCTGCGGAGGGCTTTTCACACTTGAAATAGTTAACCCTGGGTCATTCTAAACCCCAGATAAACTGAATCCTGGGTTATCTTGTTTCATGTTGCTCCATAGGTTTTCTTGCACACTGGGTTAACATTCTTATTTGCATATTTGCGGGGTCAGTGTCATTGATTGGATGAAAGCAGGACGCGACCTGTTTACAAAAAAGCTCTAGCATTGCAGATCCTCGTATTGTCGACTGTTCTTTTGAGTTTATACTGAATGGATGCTTCGGACTATAAAGGTAAGAATGAAATGGTCTTCACTCAAATTGTCGTGTTTTCTGTCAGCATTTGACATTTTCCTTCTCCTTTTACTGTTTATATCAAATGTGCAGTGCTTCCGTGACTGTACAAAGCATGCAAATATGTACCCATGTGGTGAAAAAAATATAATTTTTGAGTTTCCATTTGCTCTAGTAACATAAGAAAACATTCACAATAGCATTTCTATGATTTAAGAGAGAAAAATATTTAACATATTGATTACTTTGGTCAGAAAAGAGAAAATGTCAAATTTTCTGTCACTCTGAAAGTGGGAATTTGTCCTCTGCATTTAACCCATCCAAGTTAGTGCACACACACACAGCAATTTTTGCTGTGGCTCCCGGGGAGTGATCGGTGGGTAGTTGCCTTGCTCAAGGGCACCTCAGTTATTTCCTGCTGGTATTGAGAATCGAACCCGCAACCTCCGGGTTACCAGTCTGACTCTCTAACCATTAGGCTCTGTCAGGGTTCCCTTTTGAGAGGTCTCCTGAGGTCAACCTGCTAAGCAGCTCTGCGGACGCCGGCTCCCTGGTTTCAATTGGACGCCACCTTCAGCCACTGGACGCTGTTCTGCCGTGCCATCCGGCACGCAATATCCTTTAAAAGCTAGTGTTTTGCCGTTGCGACTCACTTTCTAAAAGAGCAATTACCAGGCATTGTTTCAAATGTCTCGGGTCACCTGCGCCTCGTGCAGAGGCCCTCTCTTTGGCGGAGTTTGTCACATCTTCTGTGCTTCCTGTCTGGGCCGTGACCACGCGGAAGCTGCACTCTCTAAGGGCGGCTGCCCGGAGTGTGATGAAATGGCGCTCTCCACCCTGCGGTCTCGTCTGGCCACCTTCACCCACGACGACCCCGCGCCTCCCGCTCCACCTTTTCCTCTGATCGAGCCACGCAAGAAAAAGCGGCGCGCACAGAGGATGCCAGAGCGGATGAACACGAGCGAGCACACGCCGGCCCAGTCCCCAGGCCACGCGCAGCAGGTTGGACGAATAGTTCCTGCAGTGGTGCCAAACTGTTAGTGAAAGGGGCTGTAGAGCCAGTCCCTTTATCACTAAACAAGTCTGGCTTTTACAGTCGATATTTCCTTATTTCAAAGAGAGATGGTGGCCTCAGGCCCATCTTAGATCTCAGACACCTGAACAAAGTGCTTATGACGCGCCCATTCAGAATGCTGACAACCAAACAAATCCTCACGCAGATTCGCCCGGGGGATTGTTTTTTCTCAGTGGATCTGAAAGATGCTTACTTTCACATTCAGATAGCACCCCATCACAGGCCATTCTTGAGATTCGCCTTTGAGGGGCAGGCTTATCAGTACACAGTCCTACCATTCGGGTTATCCCTAGCACCTCGTACGCTTATGAAGTGCATGGACTCAGCCCCCCCCCCCCCCGAGACAATGGGGAGTGCGAGTGTTACCTCGAAGATTGGCTGGTTATAGCCCAATCGGAGGTGCAGTTAATAACTCACAGATCCTGGCTCCTCAGCCATCTAGAATGCCTAGGTCTCAGGATCAATGCTTCAAAAAGCACACTGTCTCCCAGCTAGAGTATACCTTTTCTGGGAACAGTCATAAATTCTATACAGATGTGAACGCAGCTGATGTCAGAGCACGCGCTCAGCGTCTAGTAGCATCTTTCAGAGCAGGCGCTTGCCCTCCTCTCAAGATATTTCAGAGGATGTTAGGCCTCATGCCCTCAGCATATACGAAGGCAGGCCCATCTCCGGCCTTTGGTCGAGCCTGGAGAGGTGCCTACACATAAACTGTCTAGAGATGAGAGCGGTCGCTCTATCACTAAAGGCTTTCCTCCCATACATTACAGGTCACCACGTCTTGGTCCGGTCGGTCAACATGTCAGTGGTTTCCTATATAAATCGCCACGGTGGTCTCAGGTCGAGCAACCTGCACACCATGGCCAAATGCCTTTTGCTATGGGCTCAACTCAACCTGTGCTCGCTAAGAGTGGCGCACTTGCCAGGCATTCTGAACCAGGGTGAACCATATGCTATCCAGAGACAATGTTCCCCCGGGGGAATGGTCTCTTCACCCGCAAATGGTTCAGATGATACGGAGCATCTTCGGCGAGGCAGAGGTTGACCTCTTCTCCTCAGAAGACAACGCTCGTTGCCTAACATTTTTCTCCAAAGACAGGGATGCACTGGCCCAGAACTGGTCACGCCAGTACGCATTCCCGCGTAAGCTACTTATGCAATACGAGAGACCTCTCAAAAGGGAACCGAAGTTACATTAGTCACCGGGGCTTTATGTTTATCTGTGTTTTAGTTTTGGTTTTTCTTGTTTGACCTGCCTACCTAATTTCTAGGTCTGTTACATGGTTTTTCATTGATTGATTAGTTGAACACCTGCTACTCGTTTCTTTGATTGGTTTGGTTTTGTATATATATTGAACTGCTTTTCTGTCAGTCTTTATTCCATCTTCGTTGCATTTTTGTTGCATTCTTAGTTGGTTGTTCTGTTCTTGTTTTTGAAAGCCCAGTATCATGAGAACCTTTGTCTTATGTTAAGTTTGTGCATGAACCATAACTGCTGCAAATAGATCCTGCTCTATATAAAAGCGTCTATACTGCTGTATTGCTTGAGCTGACTGCAGGGATTTTCGGTGTTTGGAGCTCCGTCGAATTGATTCATTAATCCTTGATTTTCTTCTTTACCACTCATTTATAAACAAGTACTTTCTATTTTTATATCGTGTGAACTTATCCTCGATACTATTCCCTATAAAAAACAATCGGATTGCTTTGATATCGCTACTTAGATCCAACTTTGCGAATCCCAGCTACTAGCCTTTTAGCCCGCTAGCATTTCACGCGTGGCCTCGCGCCTATCGACCGTCTGATTTTACACCCGTTTCACTGAAAGGATACGGGTTATATCCAGCATTCCAGTCCTAAATTAGTAGTGATATTGGTAGTATCACTACTAATTTACTGTTCATCTGTTATAATGGCGAATATATCGGATGTGTGTCTAACATTACCTCTGAGTGCAGGTGAGGACACATTCGAGCTGCATTCGGTGCTGTTGGAGCTGGAGTCCGTGGAGAAGCAGATCCGTGGTCTGCTAGAGAGGCAAGCCGAGCTGCGAGATCGGCGATCAGCGCTTGAAGCATCACGCGCCGATGCTCACAAGTCAGTGGTTAGTAACTTTTTGACTCCGACTTCGTCTACTCCGTGCGTTTCTCTGCCCAGGAGGACGCGATCATCTCTGGCTTCATTCACTCCGGCACCGACACAAAGCCATTGACCCTGGGTGATCCCTCAGCGGAAGACACGAGCCAGGACCAGACCAAGAACCTCTCCACCCCTCCCGGTCTTCGAGATCTCCACCCGGAACCGCTTCTCCCCTCTTCGCGAGTCGGAACGTGACGACGCCGTGATCATCGGCAGTTCCATCGTCCGTCATGTCCGCGCTACCTCAGGTAAGGGTAATGTGCGCACTCACTGCTTTCCTGGTGCTCGTGTTCTAGATGTCGCTGCACATGTTCCCGAGATCCTGAACGGTGACGAGCGCGTCGGAGCTGTGGTGCTGCACGCGGGAACGAACGACATCCGGCTGCGGCAGACGGAGGTTCTGAAGAAGGACTACAGGAGCCTGATCGAGACGGTACGCAGCACAGCGCCTGAGGCAAAGATCATCGTGTCTGGATCGCTTCCCACGTACCGACTAGGACAAGAAAGGTTCAGTAGACTATTTGCTCTAAATGAATGGTTAATGTCATGGTGTAATGAACAGAAACTGCTCTTTGTAAATAATTGGAATCTGTTCTGGGAGCGACCTAGGCTCTACCGTGCTGATGGCCTGCACCCCAGCAGAATCGGAGCGGCTGTGCTGTCGGACAACATCTCCAAGACGTTACACACCATCTGACTAGTAAGTCAAAGTCCAAATCACAATCTATGCTGTCCCAACTTAATTGATACAAGTAGTGTAGAACATGATATAGAAACTGTGTCTATTCCTCGTCTAGTGAGGCCAAACAATAAATCTAGTGTAGGATCTAGGAAAAATCTTATTGTAATTAAACCAGAAAATCTAAATATCAGTGAACAAAAAGAATTTCTTAAACTAGGTCTTCTAAACATTAGATCGCTCACACCTAAGGCGGTTATTGTAAATGAAATGGTCAAAGATAATAATTTCGATGTTCTGTGCCTTACTGAAACCTGGCTTAAACCAAATGATTATTTCGGTCTAAATGAGTCTACTCCACCAGGATACTGTTATAAGCATGAGCCCCGTCCGATCGGTCGTGGCGGCGGTGTTGCAACAATCTATAGAGATATCCTTAATGTTACTCAGAAAACAGGTCACAGGTTTAATTCGTTCGAAGTACTTGTGCTAAATGTTACGCTCTTAGATGTAAGAAAGAAATCCCTATTATCTCTAGCCTTGGCGACCGTATATAGACCTCCAGGGCCCTATGCTGATTTCCTAAAAGAGTTTGCAGACTTTCTCTCAGATCTATTGGTCAATGCCGATAAAGCAATAATTGTTGGAGGTTTTAACATACACGTAGATAACACAAATGATGCGTTAGGGACTGCGTTTACAGATTTATTAAACTCCTTTGGGGTCAAGCAAAACGTCAGTGGTCCCACTCATCGTCTAAATCATACACTAGATTTCATTATATCATATGGAACCAATCCAACCGATATAGATATTATACAGCAAAGTGACGATCTCACTGATCATTGTATGGTAACGTGCATATTACGTACTGCTGAAATTTGCCATGTTGCGCCACGTTATCGACCAGGCAGAACAATCGTTCCAACCACTATAGATAGATTCACAAATAGCTTACCTGATCTATCTCAGCTGCTCAGTGAACCCCAACAAACAGATGAACTAGAGGAAATGACTAGCAGTTTGAGCACCATTTTCTCTAGTACATTAGATATTGTTGCACCAATTAGATTAAAAAAGGTTAGAGAGAAAACTAAAGCACCATGGTACAATAGTACTACACATGTTATCAAGAGAGAAACTCGTAACTTAGAGCGTAAATGGAAACAAACTAATTTAGAGGTCTTTAGAATCGCGTGGAAAGACAGTATGTCACGTTATAAAAAGGCTCTAAAAGCAGCCAGGGCTGAGCATCTCCGCAAACTGATAGAAAATAACCAAAATAATCCAAGGTTTTTATTTAACACCGTGGCTAGACTAACAAATAAACAGACATCACCAGAGCAAAATATTCCGTTACAGTATAGTTGTAATGATTTTTTGAATTACTTCAATGAGAAAATAGAAAGCATCCGAAATACAATTGTAAATGTACAATCCTCTATGGTGTCTTATGATTCAGCCTCAATTATCACCCCTCAAGAACAACTACACCGCTTTACAACTATAGGACAGGAAGAGCTAAATAAACTTATCTTTGCAGAGAAACCAACAACATGTTTATTAGATCCAATACCCACTAAACTACTGAAAGAAGTGTTACCTGTAGTGGAAGAGCCTCTTCTCAATATTATTAACTCGTCTTTATCTTTAGGTCATGTTCCAAAAATATTTAAGCTGGCAGTAATAAAACCGATTATTAAGAAACCGCAATTAGATCAAAATAACTTAGCAAATTACAGACCCATTTCAAATCTTCCATTTATATCTAAAATACTAGAAAAAATTGTGTCCGCTCAATTGTGCTCTTTCTTGCAAGAAAATGATATCTATGAAAAATTTCAGTCAGGATTCAGACCGCATCATAGCACAGAAACTGCGCTAGTTAAAATTACAAATGATTTACTTTTAGCTTCTGACCAAGGCTGTATCTCAATACTAGTTCTACTCGATCTTAGCGCTGCGTTCGATACTATAGATCATAAAATACTCT
The DNA here is from genome assembly GCA_026230005.1 of Gila orcuttii. Lineage (NCBI taxonomy): Eukaryota > Metazoa > Chordata > Actinopteri > Cypriniformes > Leuciscidae > Gila > Gila orcuttii. The sequence continues at coordinate 29,558,105 of JAPDVR010000021.1, forward strand.
TGGATCGACTACAAAACTACACTGGTGTTCAGGGACAGGCATTAAGCTGGTTTAAATCGTACTTATCAGACCGTTACCATTTTGTCTGTTTAAATGGTGAAAAATCGAAGATAACGTCAGTAGAGTATGGAGTGCCGCAAGGATCGGTGTTAGGCCCTCTGCTATTCTCAATATATATGCTGCCACTTGGTAATATTATAAGAAAACATGGAATTAATTTCCACTGTTATGCTGATGACACTCAATTATATATTTCATCAAGACCAGATGAAAACACTAACTTATCTAAATTGACAGAGTGTCTTAAAGATATAGAATGCTGGATGACGTGTAATTTCCTGCTATTAAATTCAGATAAAACGGAGGTATTACTTATTGGTCCAAAAAACTACCCACAAAACCTCGTACAATACAACTTTAATTTAAAAGGATGTCCAGTTACTTTATCCACTACAGTAAAAGACCTGGGAGTTATACTAGACCGCAACTTGTCTTTCGAAAATCATATATCATATGTTACAAGAACAGCCTTTTTCCACCTTAGAAATATTGCTAAGCTACGTAACATGCTATCTGTTTCTGATGCAGAAAAGTTAGTTCATGCATTCATTACCTCAAGACTAGATTACTGTAACGCTTTATTAGCTGGTTGTCCTACATCCTCAATAAACAAGCTACAGTTAGTGCAAAATGCAGCTGCTAGAGTTCCTGCTAGAGTTTGCTGACTTTCTATCAGATCTTTTGGTCAACGTCGATAAAGCATTAATTGTTGGAGATTTTAACATACACGTAGATAATTTAAATGATGCGTTAGGGGCTGCGTTTACAGATTTATTAAACTCCTTCGGGGTCAAGCAAAACGTCACCGGACCAACTCATCGTCTTAATCATACACTCGATTTAATTATATCATATGGAACCAATCCAACCGATATAGATATTGTTCCACAAAGTGATGATGTCACTGACCACTACTTGGTAACTTGCATATTACGCACTGCTGTAATATGTCATGCTGCGCCACGTTATCGACCAGGTAGAACAATTCGTCCATCCACCATAGATCATTTCTCAAATAGCTTATCTGATCTGTCTCAGCTGCTGTCTGAACCCAAACAAACAGATGAATTAGACGAACTAACTAGCACTATGAGCACCATTCTCTCTAGAACATTGGATATTGTTGCACCCATTAGATTAAAAAAGGTCAGAGAAAAAAGTATAGCACCATGGTACAATAATACTACGTATGTTTTAAAGAGAGAAATCCGTAATTTAGAGCGTAAATGGAAAAAAACTAATTTAGAGGTCTTTAGAATCGCGTGGAAAGACAGTATGTCACTTTATAAAAAGGCACTTAAAACGGCCAGGGCTGAGCACCTCAGCAAATTAATAGAAAACAACCGAAATAATCCAAGGTTTTTATTTAATACCGTGGCTAGACTAACAAATAAACAGACGTCGTCTGAACAAAATACCTCGTTACAGTTTAGTAGTAATGATTTCATGAACTTCTTCACCGAGAAAATTGAAAGCATCAGAATCAAAATCGTAAACGTTCGATCTTTGCTCGCGCCTTATAATTCGGCCGCAATTATCACCCCGCAAGAACAATTACAATGCTTTACAACCATAGAACAAAAAGAGTTAAATAAACTTATCACTTCATCTAAAACAACAACATGTTTATTAGATCCTATACCAACTGAACTACTGAAAGAAGTGTTACCTGTAGTGGAAGAGCCTCTTCTCAATATTATTAACTCATCTTTATCTTTAGGCCATGTTCCAAGAACGTTCAAGCTGGCAGTTATAAAACCTCTTATTAAGAAACCACAATTAGATCCAAATAACCTAGCAAATTACAGACCCATTTCGAATCTTCCATTTATGTCAAAAATATTAGAAAAAGTTGTGTCCGCTCAACTCGGCTCTTTCTTGCAAGAAAACGACATCTATGAAAAGTTTCAGTCTGGATTCAGGCCACATCATAGCACTGAAACTGCGCTTGTTAGAATCACAAATGATTTACTTTTAGCTTCGGACCAAGGCTGTATCTCAGTACTAGTTTTACTTGATCTTAGTGCTGCGTTCGATACTATAGATCACACAATACTCTTAGATCGACTACAAAATTACACTGGTGTTCAAGGACAAGCATTAAGCTGGTTCAGGTCATACTTATCTGACCGCTACCATTTCGTCTACTTAAATGGAGAAAAATCGATTATAACTTCGGCAAACTATGGAGTGCCGCAGGGATCTGTGTTAGGCCCTTTATTATTCTCAATATATATGCTGCCACTTGGTAATATTCTAAGGAAACATGGAATTAGTTTCCATTGTTATGCTGATGACACTCAAATATATATTTCCTCACGGCCAGATGAATACGCTAAATTATCCAAATTGACAGATTGTGTTAAAGATATAAAAGATTGGATGACGCATAATTTTCTTTTATTAAATCCAGACAAGACAGAGGTAATACTTATCGGTTCTAAAAACCATCCACAAAACCTTTCACAGCACGACTTTAACATAGTAGGATGCCCTTTTACTCTATCCGCTACAGTAAAAGACCTGGGTGTTACATTAGACTGCAACCTGTCTTTTGAAAAGCATATTTCATATGTTACAAAAACAGCCTTTTTCCACCTTAGAAACATTGCTAAGCTACGTAATATGCTATCAGTCTCTGATGCAGAAAAGTTAGTTCATGCATTCATGACCTCGAGACTAGATTACTGTAATGCTTTATTAGCTGGTTGTCCTGCATCTTCAATAAACAAGCTACAGTTAGTCCAAAATGCAGCCGCTAGAGTTCTTACTAGATCAAGAAAATATGATCATATAACACCGATTTTATCATCACTTCATTGGTTACCTATAAAGTTCCGTATTAATTACAAGGTATTGCTTTTGACCTATAAAGCTCTAAATGGTTTAGCTCCAGTCTATTTAACGGATCTTCTATCGCCTTACAATCCATCGCGCTCTTTAAGATCACTAGATTCGAGGTTTCTGGTCATTCCTAGGATATCCAGATCCACCAAAGGAGGCAGAGCATTTTCACATTTAGCTCCGAAGCTCTGGAATAGCCTTCCTGATATTGTTCGTTGCTCAGACTCGCTCTCCCAGTTTAAAACTAGACTGAAGACGCATCTATTTAGCCAGGCATTCATATAAATTTTTTATCTTACAGTTACTGTAAATTCGGCCTCTAGTTCATAAACGCCAGAGGAGAACTGGCCCCCGACTGAGCCTGGGTTCTCCCAAGGTTTTTTTTTCTCCATTGGGTCATCTGATGGGGTGTTAGGACACCATTAGGTCACTGGATGGAGTTTTTCGGTTCCTTGCCACTGTTGCCTTAGGCTTGCTCAGTTGGGGATATTCAAATTAATTAACCAATCATACCATTGATCAGCTCTACCAAACTTGGATGTCTTTTTTCCAGTAATAAACAAACATTAAGTTGTTTTGATTGATACTGTGAAGCAGCTTTGATACAATCTGTATTGTGAAAAGCGCTATATAAATATATTTGACTTGACTTGACTTGACTTGACTTACTAGGTCAAGAAAATATGATCATATAACACCAATTTTATCATCTCTGCACTGGTTACCTATTAAGTTCCGTATCAATTACAAAGTACTATTACTGACCTATAAAGCCCTAAATGGTCTAGCTCCTGTATATTTAATGGACCTTCTATCGCCCTACAATCCATCGCGTTCTTTAAGATCCCCTAAATTCGAGGCTTCTGGTCATTCCTAGGATATCTAAGTCCACTAAAGGAGGGAGGGCGTTCTCACGTTTAGCTCCTAAACTCTGGAATAGCCTTCCTGATACTGTTCGTTGCTCAGACTCGCTCTCCCAGTTCAAAACTAGATTAAAGACGCATCTCTTCAGCCAAGCATTCACATAATGCTTACCTTTTATACCACTGTTGAATCAGATCGAATGCATTAATATTATGAACAGCAGCTACGCTAATTATTTCCCATCTGCTTTTCTGCTGTTATCTCGGGACGCTAGTCCCGAGGTAAATAGCGTTCTTCAGCTACAGTCTGTATCCAGCCTCTCACGGAGACTTCAGAGTCCCCAACACCTGCGATGAGATGACTAAACGCCTGCGATGAGACGACTCGACGCCTGTGAAGAGACGACTCAACGCCGGCGATATGTTATGCCCTAAATTAATACATGATGATTAACTTACTGTATTTTTTACGTACATTTCTGAAATGCACTTTCTGTAAAGCTGCTTTGAAACAATATGTATTGTGAAAAGCGCTATACAAATAAATTTGAATTGAATTGAATTATTTAATCTCTGTTTCAGCCAACTGTGACACACTCCCTATATTAGAAAATAGTATATTAGAAAAACTCACGCAACAATGTTATAGTTTTCTGTAATTTAATGGCAATGTAATATAACACAAATTATAGTGATAGAAATATACATACGTTTTTTGAATGAACATATAGAAAACTCGACTTGCTAGATGTATGATGTTAATAACTGTGGAAATGCATCATCACAGTCTGTGAAAAGGGTCCGTTATACCAGATTCAGTATCCTAGTTTTAATCATATAAAATATATTACTTTCAATAAAATGATCTCTTGTGTGAAAGCACAATAAAAAAAGTAGATGTAAAAGAAGGATTATGGGTTGGGAATAGAGGGTGAAGGAGAAAAGCACAATACTGTTTGTGGTTGGATTTGCTTTCTTTACCGAAGGAAACTTCCTTTCTATGGGCCGTCTCTCCCCATTAACCGCAAAAGCCAAAGATAACACTTGAGAGTGCTGCTTTTGGCCTCTCCTCCATCTGTGTGCTGAACTGATTTACACAGGAGAAGTCATCAGAAATTGTCAAGTGATCTTTAAAATAATAATTGGTTGATCATTTACATATTTTCATGCCCTTAGGATTATATTAAGTCAATTAAACAGAGGATTGCACAAGTGAGTTTAAGGAAATACATACCTCCTCTTTACCCAAATATTAGTATTTGATATAAGTATAGTTTACAGATACATTTTCGTATGTTTGGACATATGCATTAAATATATTTGTACTGTTATGGTTATATTATAATGTCAAATTAGGTAAATGTGTTAAGGTGACACTGTATATATACTACTGTTCAAAAGTTTTTGCAATAAATGTATTCTCATCAAGGCAGAATTGTATTTGTTTAAAATACAGTAAAACAATTATTATGTAATATATCATTACAATTTAAAATGGTTGTTTACTATTTGAATATATTGTAAAATGCAATGTATTCCTGTGATCCTGTGATTTCAATGTTGAAACAGTTGTGCTGCTTAATTCTTTTGTGGAAACTATGATACTTTTTTCAGGATTCTTTGATTAATAGAAAAGTTCAAAATAACAGTATTTGAAATATAATTCTTTTGTTACATTATAAATGTGTTCACTGTCACTTTTAATCAGTTCAACGCATGCATCCTTGCTAAATAAAAGTTCAGTAAATGTATTTATTTCAGCAATTTGAACAGTAGTGTATTTATTGATTAAATTCAATAAAAATCAATCTATTAATTCAATATTCTATGACTAGAATCTGTAAAGTTCAGAATACATAAAGCTGTTCATATAAGCTTAAGATGCTGTCAGTGTGTTAATAATGTAAATCGGTGTCTTGCACTAGAACCACACTTTGTACGAATGTGTGTGATTGGATATTCCTAAATAACATACGTTTGTTTCAGACAGATAAGACAAAAGTGTGCCTATAATACCTGTAACAAAAACTCTAATGGCGTGTCCATCAAATGAATGCATGAGGCACATTTTGTGACAGACTTGTTGGAGGCCCCTGGAGGGCCTCCTCTTTTCAAACAGGACATGTTCGTAATGTTGCGCATCTGTGCATGATCACCCCACCTCACCATCTGAGGTGTTGTGGGAATGATGTATGACTAGGAGTAACACATTACCCAGCTGGGCTGTATTTTTCTGGAAGGTTTGGTGTTGACTTGTTCTGGTCTTTTAATATGTCACATTCTTTGTAAAGCTCAAAGGCTAACCCCTAACCCAGGAGAGCTTTGGGAAAAGTTTGTTTCCGTACATACTCTTGGAGAACTGGAGAACAGTGTTGATTTTGGTTGAAGAAGCAAAGATCCCCCTGATAAATGTATTCCGCGGTGATCCATCTTTTCTGTCTGTTTCCATTAATCACTCCCTGTTCTCCTGGTTCTGTAATCAGCTGAGCCTCAACAGTCCACGTTCTGCTGTTGTCTTCTTCCAAAAGTCTCCTGTCCCCGCAGTTCATGCTTCAAGTCACGTTCAAGTACGAGTAGATGGGAAATTCAAAAGCTAACATTTACACAAAGAATACTGATAGAGGAATAGCAAAGAGAGAAAAAAATAAAAGTTCCGCAGTTTAATCCAAGTTGGAAAGGACACAGCCCAAAAGGCAGGTTGTGTAAATGGTGTTGTGTTGGTGTTTATAGGTTACTGGCATGCTGAAAGGTTACACGCTGCCATTTCCTTCTCCTTCTACAGCTTGACATTTCCTGACACCCTTGACCAACTGTCTATTAATTATGGTGACATTTCAGGCTAAACTGGCTGTCGAGAAATGCCAGAGGAATCTTAAGACATTTTACTGAATGGGAGGATTTTTAGTTGCAGTGGTAACATCAGTCTCCTCTCTGGTCGGGGTCAGATGGACAGTGATTAGAGATTGAATGTCATTATTGATCATCATGCAAAGCTTCCTGTATTGATGTGGTCAGTGAATCTCGAAGAAATATTATGGGTTTAGTCAGGGGTTAAATTGGGATTTATTATATGGGGGTGCTCTCCGTAGGGGGGTCCGGGGGCATGCCCCCCCCCCCCCCCCCCCCGTGAATTTGTTTTTGAAAAATAAACCATTAAATAGCACTTTCTGGAGAGTTTTGTGCAAAGAAATGGAGAAATTGAGTATTACATGATATGTGAAAAACTGCAAGGTTAAGAGCATATACTTTGCATTGTTGTAGTATCAACAGGTATTAGGACATTTAGCATTTACATTACTGTTAATCAGTCATCACTTGATTACACATTGTATTACCTGGTTATGATATATAGTGACCCATACAATGTGCCAAACATAATGTGCCACATGAAGAGACAGTGCAGCATATGACAGTAGCAACTGCTGAGAAGATTTGGGTCTGTGGTGACCAGGTCCACCTCACACACACTTCCTTCTCCCATTCTCTCTCTTTACTACTACAACACATACACACACACACACACACACACACGCACACACACACTCATCCTACTCTGCATCATTTCTCATCAAGATATGCACAAGTCACAAAAATAAAATCAATCTATCCTTGTGGAAAGGTTGCTTGGTAGCTAAATGTAGGTCTAGCAAGTCTTATATTTCTGTAATTCACACAGATCAAATATAAATATGCTGACTGAATATATTGCTAGTTTATTTTGAGTAGCCAGCTAGCAGTTCTCTTGGCAGTTTGCTGATAATCCGGTGTCTGAAGTAAAACGCTCAAAACATCTCCTGAGAAAAATCACATGGTCAACCTAGTCTTATTTTCCTTACCTTGTCATTCAAGGCCAGGGCACTTTTTGTACATTTCTGGAACTTTCGCTTCCACATCCCGCGCAACTACGGATCCCCCAGGAATATTCATTATATATTGCTGCGTACATTTATCCGTGTCACCTAGATGCGCGTGCGCGAGCGGTGCGCGATCATGGTCGACTGACAACGAGATTAAGTAGCTGAACAAGAATACGGCCGTGTTCCGATTGTTCTCAGCTCCGCCGAGACAAAATAGACATTCATTTATTGTCATAGATATGTTTTCAAAAGCATCACTTTCATCTAATTTTATGTGACAATTTCCAGTAGGCAACTGACTGCAAACGAGCAGGGTTATGTGCCGGGGCTGAGCCCCGGAGAGCCCCGGCCCAATTTAACCACTGGGTTTAGTACAAGTTAAGCTCTATTGACAGCATTTGTGGCATAATGTTAATTACCACAGAACAAAATTTTAACTGGTCCTTCACTGTTACTATTACAGTAACACCCTTTCATGTTGGAAGTACAGAAGTAAACAGCGACATCATTCCCGTTGAAAATGTGAAGCTCAAGGTTTTGTTAAAGCACTTATTGTACATTAATTATTCAGTAAAACCCTGTTTATTATTTGATCTGTAAAGTAATGTAAATCATTGTTTGGTTACACTTCATTTTAAGGTGACGTAGTTACATTGTACTTACTTAAGTACTGAGTAATATTAATCAACAACATGTACTTACTATTGAGTTTCTACCCATCCATCCATCCATCCATCCATCCATCCAACCAACCAACGACTCACAGCCACATAGCCTTAGATTATCATCACCTTGTTCACTTTTATAAACCATTTTGGCTTTATATGTTTAAAAGTTGTCTCCATTATAATGATTAGTGTTCCCGTAAGTTGTGCACTTGGCCCTTGACTATGGTTGAATAAATTTTCTGATGAAAGTGCATGCTATCAATATTCCCTCCAATATTTCATGTTTCTGACTGCAATGACACCTTTTGTACACTTTTTGGAATCAGTGACTAACATTTTGAGCTTTCATTATTAAGTTGTTATTAACTGTCGCATTGAGAGAGCTCTTCTCATAACCCATGTTAATGAACAAACTGCTTATGATCATGCTGTTATTTGGCTTTTTTTTTTTTTTTGCAATATACACAAGCTGTTTTTAACTTCTTTTAAGTGATTTGCGTACAGATCCTTTGAAACAGGAGACAAATCCTTTGAAATGTTTGATCAGTTTGTGAATTTTTACTTTGTTATTCATATACTTCAGATGACATTGATTAATAATGCTGAACCAGCTTCATCAGCTCCGGTTTGCTTGAGAACAGCATCACCTGACCAAACGGAGAATTCCGTCAATGGCAGGGAAAGAGTTAATCAGAACCAAACCCTATATAATATAATATATTTGAAATATAATAAATTTCAAAGGTATAAATGAAATAAAGGTATAAATGAAATAAATAGCATGTTACATTTTTCAAGTAGATCTAACAGTAGTATTCGTGTAAGAAATACCACAGAAATTGAATAATCAATTATAAAATAACACTGCATAATCTCAACTGTATAAATTAAATATAGATGAATTCTTATTAAAGCAACAAAAAGTTATTCAGTCAAGAGCAGTGATTGGGGGGGAAAGTCTGATCACTTTTCATAGTATTTCAGTGTTGTTTGCACAGGAAAACTAAAGTTGATCTTAATAAAATTAGAAGATTAAATGGGTTTGAGTGTATTTTCAACAGCAAACCAGAAAATTGACTTTCCTGCAGGGTTGCAAACAGCAATAAAGATAAAATAGGAAATATAGAGCCAAGGCATTAATGCACATCATTAAGCTACTGCATGAAGTTTATTAGAGCAAACTGTGCTAAAATAAGGTAAAGCTGCAGTGCCGATAATCATGTTTACAGTTCATTTAAATGTGACTCATGCCGCTAATTGGTTAATTCTCTCTGACATGCTACATTTCTTTTCCTCCAGAAACGAAGGCACTTTACCTATGTGACAAATTAAAAATATATAAACCTATAAATGCACCTGCTGTGTTTAAATTAGTAATTCGGTGAACTGAAGGGGGAAAAACTTGCTGTTCAAATAAATTAACATTAAGTGTAATAAGTGTTCATGGTGGAATGTGTTCATATTATCAAATAATGTCAAAACATTTAGCAAAGTATTTTAAATACTTGATGTATTTTAAAGGGATAATTCACCTTAGAATGAAAATTCTATCATTTGCTCACCCATGTCGTTTCAGACCCATAATACTTTCGTTCATCTTCAAAGCACAAATAAAGATATTTAATGAATCCAGAGAGATTTCTGTCCCTTCAATTGAATATTCAACCAAAATGTTGACGCTTTAATAATTCATAAAGCCATGGTAAAATAAATCCCTAAGAACATAGCAGTTTAAGACACAATCTTTAGATCTCTTTACACAATAAACATATTTAATTTAGGCTTTTATTCACAAATAAACATTAACACACATAAGTAGAGCATATCAAATGTGGTAAGTAGAAGATCAAACGTAATTGATGAACTAAACCTGATTAACTAGCTTTACAACAAAAATTATATATGTTTTATAACTAAACAGCTTAGCTATCCTCCGCCGTATAGAACAGCACCAAACCAGCACTAACCACCATAAACCAGCATTCATGCTATAGTGTAATCTGGTCTTTTTAGCAAGGTAAGCATTTTGATCTTCTTATAGGTTCTCCTATTTGACTGTAGATTTCCAGAAATGGAAATTCACACACTATATTGGGCAACTGAATATCTTTTATGCAGTTTGAAAATCTATTTAACAATTTAACCTCATCTCATGTTACTATGGTGAATATTTCTCAAAACAGCCACTGAGTAAAATACCGCAAGGCAGGTCAATTTGTTCATCCTAATGAGTAGATGAAGTAAGGTTAGATGAAGGTTCATACACACACGGTTGAGCTTGTCTGGAAAATTTGACTTTGAATGTATGTTCACTCTTTTCAGTCCCTCTTTTACATTCACCTTTACGTTTCTGTGCTCTAGAGGGTTTTGTTAGATGATTTTTAAAACACTCGTAATTCCGCCTGCTCTTTCTCCCGTTAATCTCCTCAGGGAATGATCTGATTAGCATCTCTGCTGATACAAAGATGTTGTTGAACAAACCGGTCACATCTACATGCAACCCTGGCTGAAGGAAAATTAGATGTGCTCTGAAGACAAAAGCCCCAAGCTGCAGCCCTTAACGTTTATTAAATTCAGGAGGGCAAGGTAAAATAAATATATAAAACTAATTATCATGTTGCATAACTATGGTAATTTTTGCAGCAGCGAGTCAATGCTGTGGCACAACGGTTGGGTAGATGGTGCATAACATGTCCATAGGCTTATGTTTTCATTAATACAGGATTTTAGTTGAAAAGTATATTAAAAAACCTCACTATTGTGTAAAGTTTAGGTGCTCTGACTTGTCACGTTTTCTTTTAGTCAACATTTTTAACATTTTTGCCTCCTAGTTCATTTAAAATGGCCTTGCGGTGTGACAAATACATTTTCAACAGCGTATATTTTCCATCTAGTCTCTAAATGAATATGATGAATCACTTTATATGTATATGCATGTGTGTGTGTGTGTGTGTGTGTGTGTTGTAGTGTGTGTGTGTTACAAAAGGTATTAAAGCTACCAGTTACAGACTGCTTTCAACCATTTTTTTTTCAGTTGGACTGTCGAATGAATGTTTTTAATAGTTGCTTGTGATGTCATACTTTCATATACGCTTTACCATATTCATTTTCATTAGATAAGCTTCAAATTATACTGAATCTTCTCTTTTTCCAAAAAAACTATTTTCACTTGGACTATATGTAGCAAAATTCATCTTCCGTGGTCTGTCACTGGACTTTGAAAGTCCTAAAGCACAGCTAAAACTAATCCACCCGAATACAACTCCCAATTGGACTGTAATTGGATTGGAATATTTTTTTCGGGATGTGGAGCAAAAATTAAAAAATGATCATAGGAGTGAGGCACAGAGATATGGATTGGGAAAAGTGAGACAGACTCATCCTTTCACAAAAAAAGTTTATATTTAGAGGACATATTGAGTTTAATTACCTGAATATCTTTGAGGTAAAGGCAGTTTAGACACATTCCTTTTGATTTTGTTCTGCTTCCAAAAGCAACTCTTTTATATAGATGCATTGTCAGAATGCTATGAGAAAGACAGTCTGGATGCTCAAGCCGGAACATTTGTGAGTTTGCCCATGAGAAAACCAACAAATTCCACACAATTCAGATAACTGCTTATTCCTGTGGCCAATTATACTCCTTTTTCTCGATCCGTCCCAGTCTCTGGAGATATTCGGTGGAGGGCCTTTCAGCTCTATTGCACAGTGAAGCGAACGAACGTATCCTCAGAGAGAGGCTGCTTTTACTTTCAGACCTGTCTCATAGGAACTGAGCCAGAACTCAGTAAATTCACCTCCAACTGTCCCACACTCAGGGTTACTAACAAACCTTGACCTTGATTTTATAACACATTCCCACGCTCATTCCTCTGGCAATAGTCACGATTTAAAGTGATTTTGAATGAAAGGCCACTGCAGATTCCACTTCAAGCCCTGAAGGACTTTAAAAAAAGCACTTCCACGGATTTAACTTTGGGCAAAATGGTTTTATTGTCAGACATAGAGGCATAGAAAATTAAAGGTTGAGACCTTGTTCAGTTTAGTCAAAGGTCTGTCTGTGTGACACTAACTTGAAGATGATTGTTTTGTTGGGGTGCAACTAAGAGGAGCTTTTGGTTGGAAAGCTTCAAGACTAGACTGCGAGCAAAAACAGAGTCAAGTCTGTTAAATTAATCATCACAGAGTATTGAATAAGATCGAATGGAGGTAATGAACAAAAAAATCAATGAAGCTGATGTTAGAGAGAATAACAAAAGAAATAATGTAATTTTCAGAGAAGAGTGTGGCCCAATAGCAGGCTTTCTGCAGGTTAAATCATCATGTCAGTATGTCTTTATGAGTGAATAATTGAATGATTCACTCAAATGATTTGTTCCAAACACACTGATTAGTTAAAAAAATTAAACAAGGTGTTTGAATCAAATGATTCCTTAAAAAACGCTGATTCATTCAGAAATGAGAACAGTTGACTGTCTTTAGGAGCGAGTGAGTGATTGAGTCATTCATTCATCTGTATCTTTAAAAAATTCTGATTCATTCAGAAACTGAACATGTGAATAGGTGTGTTCGACTTCAAGCGGCGCTGCACAGATCCATCGTCAAGAGTTGCCGCTTGCAGTCGGGGGCGCAATTGAAAATACAGCAGTTCAACTCGGACACTCTCTGCTTCCTGCAGTGACGCTCACACGGTGTTTGCTTGCTTTATCACAGACGAAGTGGACTAGATACAATATTTGTCAAGACGTTTCATATGTTTTCATGAAGAAACAGAAGCACTTTTCATACACTGCTTAATACAGCGCCATCTGTACAAGAATAAAGTAAAACATAAGGCTATTTTATTATGGTTACATGAAAAGAGCTTTTACTGTTATAAAAACAGATTTGTGAGCATTAGAAGAACTGTCAGAATAAACACGAACACATGTCATTGTTGTCATCTGTGAATCCGGCAAATCGTGGAACAGCTATGTCATCATCAGAGCTTGTGCAGCCGCTCTGCAAGTCTGACAAAATTTCTAACTGGCTTAGATGTCAAGTCAGACGTCAGTCGGTCTGTGCAGCGCTGCATGAAGTTGAACACACCTAACGTCTACATGAGTGAGTAATTGAATCATTCATTCAATTGGTTCGTTCAAAACAGCAGATTCATTCAGAAATTAAACAAGTGAAAATCTTTATTAGTGAGTCATTCGCTCAACCAATTTGTTCAAAAACTTTTAATTTACTCACCACTATTTTTAGTTAGTTACTACCCAACACTTTTGGTTAAACTTAGGGTTGGCAAGTAGATATATATTAAACTACATTGGTAAAACATTGTATTCGTTGGATATACTGGATTCATGAAGCTTAGTAAGCTTTAATGTTCTTGCCTTTAGTTTTACTGGTAGAACTGGACTTGAACTGCAGAGAGCACAAATGGATTGTAGTTCTCAGCAAATCTGTCACATGTGCTGAGGTGTATGTTTGCCCAAAGCGGGTGGTTATTATCCATAATGGGCAGGTGCATTATGGGTCATTTGTTTTGGGTCAGACTACATAGACCTTGGCATACTGGTGTAAAGGTTCCATTAGTCTGGAAATTGAGCATAGCATTGATCATTGAGATAAATACACCATACCTCTTACATGCTCCTGTTCTTTCCCCTGAATAATAACTTTAAACTACGAAGGGGGAAAAAAAGTTCTTGAGCAAGTCAGTGAGTCTAATGGGCTATGATTCGTAGAGCATTTCATTAAAAGTTGTAATTTAATTTAAAAATTGTAATATGAAGCCATAATCAAATTTCAGGGCTGAAAGTTTTATTTCTAGCTTTGATTATTTTATTCCTTCATGATTTCTGCACCAATCCCATCTCTCTTTTGAACTCAGCACCTTCTTTTTGAAGGTAATGAGCTTTGGGTGACAGTTCTCCTGACCACATGAGTGTGTGAGCAGTGCTGTTCTGGTGTTAAGGTCAAAGTGTTGATGTCATAATTATTGTGGACTGAAGCTGCATGTCACATTAAAGTGCAGTGAAGTCAACACAAGAGAATGAGCTTTCAGGATGAGTGCTTTCAGCTGCAGCTGTGTCCATAAATAACAACATCCCGACACTGATATGACAGATGTATGCATAAGCTTCCACACATCGCCAGCTTCCACATTGCAGCCCAGAAGCAACAACATTGCATTTCTGCTCTGCTGATGCTGTAAACAAGAATTTGAGTTTCGTGGCCTTTAGTTCATGTGGCTTTTGGTTTAATCCATTTGGAGAAAGTCAATACAACTAACAATCAATAATATTTATTTAATATTAATATATTATTTTAGCATTTATTAATCTTGGTTCATTTGAAATGATCAAAGTACATTTTTCCAAAAAAGAAAAACATTAAAAGTAATATTAGCTATTGCATTATGAACTAATAACTGTAAGGAACTCAGCTTTTTGGAAATATTAATAATCCATAATATCTTGTTATTATTAATTATAAATATTTTGGTCAGTTAATTGGATTAACTTGATGTGGCTGAATTAATATTACAATCAATTAATCAGTTCGTCCAACGAACTCTTTTGATTATTAATTTATTCTAAGAAAAGGGTATCTTCCATGGCCACAGAAGAATAATTATTTCTTCGCATATACCGCACGTTGAGCCAGTAGCAAAAACCGTGATCATAAAGTGACAATGTATTGCAAACAAATCAGAACCAAATACATATTATGTACAAGTTTTATTAACTAAATATAGATATTTATATGAATATAAATAAACTAAACAACGTACACACATGAATACATAAATAGGTTAGTGATAGGATGAAATTGGAAAAAGAGGGTCTATGAGAAGAACCATCAGAATTTCATTTTCACATTTCATTGAATTGAATACTTGCATTTGTAATGGGAACAATTCTTGAAGTTGTTGAAAATTGAAGTCGATGATGGTTCCGGCAGTGTCAAGTGGAAGTTGGTTGAGCGTTCTCTTTCTCCAGGAACGCATGATTGGTTTGGTCAAGGCCTGGGACTCTGTTGAGGCCACGCCGAGTACCCAGGAGAAGTGAGGAAGTCGGAAGGATGGGTGATTGGAGTTGTTGTTGGTTGGAGTCTTTGTTCCAAAACTCCTGAGATTGTCTTTGGTTCTTTGTGAGAGAGTCTCCTCTCTTTTCCATGAGGCCGGATGTGGTTGGGATCCAGGCCTGTTGGAAGGCCTCTTGGCCCCCATGGAGGGGGGAGGGGGGGTTTCCCCGTATCACCCGAGACCGTGTTTGCGGTAGGATGGAAAACCAAGAGAGGGCGGTCACTGTTGCCTGTCTCTGATATAGTCTGAAAAAGAACCACCCCTAAGGTTTGAATGGACCTATGAGTAAGGTGACATGTCCAAGAGGGGAAGCGGCTCTTAGTTGATTTATGGTCTTTGTCCCCAGCGTGCTTAGACTGTTCATTCAAGCTCAAATAGACATAACAAATTCAAATTGCATTCGAATGAATAATGATACAGGTGAAGTTATATTGACCGTTGGGTGGTTGTGGAACCACATACACCCCAATCAAACATACCATGTTGTTATACCTAATAGTACACGAGACAGTAAATCATCACGGTTTCTGTGAGGCATGTTCCTTCATAGATCAGAGTAATACCGCAAAGTTTATTTAATTAAAGATTGTCTCTCTCTCTTGAGCATGTGGCGCATGTGGCCACATTGCTTTGAGGTCGTAAAAGTCTGTTATCAGTCTTAAAGTATTCTGTAACCGGACACCCGGCTGACAAAGTAACTTCATTTGTGAGGTTAGTTTTGGGGGGGGGAGTTTCATAGACCTTTATATTGATTAAATATAGTGAATATGAATAATTAGTGTGTGTCTGAATGGTCCAGACCCTACATCCCCCCTTTTCGACCATTGTTGTCCCCCTCAAGGACAACCATGATCGAAGTTGAAAGTGCCGAGAGATCAGACACACCTTTGTCATAGAAGGCTGGAAGGCCATGGTGGCCTCTGGTTGCTCACGTCTTCTGGAGCGGTGGTCGTTCCACGGCGGTTGATGTGGACAGTAGCCCAGTACAGGTCTCTGCAGCAGGTGTTGGGGCAGAAGGTGCCTTGACTGGGTATCACCTGTCATTCTGGAGTTAGGGTGAAATTGTGGTTCTTGAAGAAGGATGAGGTTTCCAGCTTTGATTCAGGTTTGGCCTCAGCAGGGCAGCGTGTGTCTTGGATCAGAGGCTGCAGACCAGCTGAGTTTGAGTAAAGTCATTCTGGAAGACAGTAAACAGCTGTTTCATGGAGTACACTGTCTGGTTCAGCCGAACGCTGTGGGTGTTGAGAATTACCACAGTTCCCTTCGATGTCTTGCCGATGGACGGCAGGGAGGCACTCTGTGTTGTGACTTGCCCTTTTAGCTGTGGGATTTCAGTTTGAATTTCAGCCACACGTTGTCTCACGGTGGCTAGGTTCAGTGCGTTGACACTGGACATGCCAATGTTAACAGAGTTCCGACAGCAGCGGCGGTTGTGTCCATCTAGCTCTGCTTGTGTGACAGTTTTTTTTTTTCAAGTTGGTTGAGCATGTGTTCGACATTGGCCTCAGCGTGGGCGAGGGAGTGGAGTCGAACATACACTCTCTGGGTGTGTGTCCTGCAGTTGGTGATAAGGAGTCCCGGTTGTTCCTTCGGGACGCTACCTGATACCGGACCTGGTGAGATGACCGACTGCGGCTGTCCTCTGGTTGGCTGGAGGCACAGGAAGACTAACCACAGCAGCATCCTGGAACAGACAAAGGGGGGAGGGAGAGAGAAAGGGAGGAAAGATCTCAGCGACTGTCGTCCTTTGTTGGCTAGGACAGTCTTTCCGCTTCGAGGACGCCGGTATGCCACTTGCTTCGGTGTTCTGGTGCTGCGGTGTGCAGCACATGGTGCGTGATGGGCATACACTGGCATGACCCCCCCTTTTGCACTGTGGCACCACAAGCTTTGGCGCAGGGATGTCATCAGGTGCATAACACAGAGTGTTGTCCTGTGAACGCAGCGTGTGCTTGTTGATTTCAGTTGTCTGGGGCACCGGTTGTCGGTGGGTGCAGACGGCATTCGTGGGTGGTTGGAGGGGTTAGAGGTGGTTTCTCATAGTGTCCATTGGTTTGTCATAGTCTTTGGTAAGCTGGAAGGTTGGGGTCAGGTTAAGCAGAGGCTCTGTGACATTTTGGCACACTTGTGGTGAGAGACTAATACATGACCCTAAAAGTTCAGGACAACTGTTTAATGGGTTCGCTAGATATGTAGCATAAAGTTAGGTGTTTCATGTGTATCTAGCTAGTGATGTGTCTCTTGTATCTTTATCATCTTAGCTGTGGATGTTAGGAGGCTAAGACTTGTGTGGTTCCTAGAGTATTTCCTGGAAAGGGCATAGCCGAGATGAAATAAATGACTTAAGATGGTTCTTATGACTAAATTATTTCTCTGGACTTAAATGGTGGTTCACTACGGCTTGACGAAGTGAAGGATAGGAGGAAAAGGGACAGCTTTCCTATTCAAATTATCCTTATTATCAATCCTCAGGACTATAGCTATGCCCTAGTAATTGTTGAAATTACTTGTGTTGCAGGGTCACAAAAATGAGTGCACTTGTTGAAAATAAACACAATCACAAATAAAGGTGTCTCTGTTTCCTTTCTGGGCCCAATGGGAAATAGAACCACATTCGAACAAGAGAGGAAATGGAATTAAATTATGTAGATGACCGAATAGACAAGGGAATATCTGACTGCTATTATTATCAAAGTGGAAATAAAAAATAAATAAATAAATAAATAAAGTAAGTAATCAAAACAGCGGTAATGATCTGAATGTGAGAATAATCAGTAGCACTAGTGACAAAACTTTGGATTTGCCTGGGCCAAAACTCTGTAGTGGGTTACAGCGGTTGCGTGTTCAAGACCACACTGTGTGTGTCCCTCCAAAGGTTTAGTCAACATGCTGATGGAAATTTTTTATTACTATACGAATTATTCTCTAGCTACACAGTTTACATGTAGTTAAACTTAAGTTTAATTGACAGGGCATCTGCAAATTTAGCCTACAGCGCTCAGCCAGGACTATGCCTAACTAGTGAAGGTGAAATTTAGCTGAGAAGAATTGAAAGTATGGAAAGTGAAGAATTAGAAACCCTAACTGGGGTTAAAGAAAGTATTCTAGAATACTTTGCACTGTGTAAACAAAAGCTGTAATTAAGGCTTCAAGTGAATGATGCTAACTGCTAACTGTAGAAGTTATTATTTAGCTTAGCCTAAGCTGGATGAATGCTAGGTTAGGTTAGCTTAGCCTACCTAGGCTGGTTTGTTTACAAAGTGACATCACAAGTTAGCACTTCCTGTGTCCAGTTGTTGTCATGGGAACCAGAGCATGTCAGAACAATTCAACAGTACCTGAAGAATGTCTACACATTTTACCGAGTTATGCATGTTTACACGGGTTAAAAGGGGGCGCCTATACTTTAAGTCTTTCAAGAACTTGATGTTACATTCAGTAAAATGCACATGTGTTTTGGCATTTGCTAATTTTACTCATGGAACTCTTCTCTTTACTTTACACAACTTATTCTATTTGTTTACAGAATAAGGAAATAGATTTGCTGTAAGTCAAAGCTTGTCTAAGCCTATATAGTTACGTCCCTCTCATGCATAAATGCTGACTTTTCAGCGAGTGAACAGTTTTGATGGCTAGGTAGCTCTCTGCTTGTAGATGCAGCTAAAATTTAGGTGAATTACATCAATCTAACAATAATTTGTAACGCCTTTACATTGTAGAAAGGGGGGCATCACCCAGGTCTATGTATATATAACACTGTCCTGAGCTTTCTTTGTCAGAAACAGGTTTAGCAATACTGCCATTTGGATTTATTTAACCAAAGCAGGACAGATATCGGTACAGTTTACAAGCTGCTGAGATGAGATTCCTTTGTCAAACAGACTTACGCTTTAATGCTGAACTTACTGATACCAGTTGGAAATCTAAGACTCTTTCACTTACAGTAGAGATGTCAATTCCCGCTATCGTTTTATCTGCATTTAGACAAGCCAGCAACCAGTGATCAAAATGCGTATCGCATTTTGTGTTCCAGTTGGACCGCAATGGTCAAATGCACGCCTGTAGGTTAACAGTAGTTTAAAGCTCAGGTGGTTTTCCTACACTCTGGCATCAAGGTGACGTATGCCCTATTTGGAGCTAGTGTTTCCTGTAACCCTTCATTGTCATGGAAACTAATGTGTAGCAGTGCCAATTCAACCAGCATGTAGCAAATGTTTGTTTCAAAAGAGTCGTGCATAGTCTGTTGGCAGGTGAGGCTTACACGTCCATTCAAGATTTTCTTTATATCAGTAAAATTCTACTTTTACTAATGCAGAGTCTTGCTGCTCTTTGAGCACACATTTTCATCTACTTTAAAAGTGTTATGTCCTGTGCTGACCAGGGACTTTTTAGCAGAGTCTTGCATTGTGTTCATGCTGTGTGCCTTCTGGTTTTGCAGTTCAGAATCAATGGGGTCTTAGGAACCCTTTCTGGGGAGGCCTTCTGTGTTAGAGGCCTTCTGCATCAGGTCACGCATCGTTGAGTGGGCATTGCGTGGGGGCAGGTGAAAATATGGTGACTAACTGGTTTTGGAGGAAAAGTTTCTTGAAGCTGGTGTCCTCCTCCGTCACAGGTTCGTTGTAAGTTCCACAGAAAACTCGTTCGGAGTCGGTGGTGGTAGCACAGGCCCTTCTAGGTCTGTCCTGCTTGGTGTCTGGGCGGGGCCCAGCTGGACTGGATGTGTCCAGATCAGATGGAGTCTGTCTCGGTGTGCCACACCGGTTGGAGACTTTTCCTCCTGCAGCTGCAGGGGCTCTCAGGACACTGGCTGGTGAAGTGTTAAGCCGAGGGCTTTGGCTCCTCCCCCCTTTGTGCAGGGCTGGGGAAGCTTACGCTGCTAATGTGAAGTTCAGCAGGGTACATCTTTCTTGTGGGGTCCATTTGCAGTTGGTTGGACTGTTGCAGTTCTCTTTGGACCACATGGAGTTTGTCCATAATGTTACAGCATCGCTAAGTCAGTGTTCGGACTTCAGCTGCATGTGGATGGCTTTAGCATCTCTCTTTAAGTTCAACCAGTTTTAAGTTCTTTAAGTGAAACAGTTCTTTACCCGGTTGTTGGCAGGTGCTCAGTAGCTGTCAGCCGCCTGAAGACTGGGGATCTCTTTCAGTTGCTCCGCTCTGTCATGGTCTTTGCCTCTGTCCTGTGTCTTCTACCGCTGAGCAAGGTTCGTTCTCTGTGGAATTCTGTGGCTGGCAGTGTTAGTTCATTTACCTCCTGTTTGAGGCCTGTGGGAGCGTGGCCAAGGAGAAGATGAGGCTGGTCAGCTCTTGGTGGCTCAGGCTGGGTGTCAGATGTCCACTTTCGTTGTCGTCTAACGGTTCCTTTCTCTGCCATGGCAGGTTGTTGCCTGCTTCCGGCTAAAGGATGTCCATGACACTGCTCTGCCGGGTCTCCAGGTGGTCCTGGTGGCAGGGCTGGGTGTCTGAGGCCTACTGGCACACTTGTGGGAACACAAGAGAGAAATGGCAAAGGCAAATGCAAGTTTCTACAGAGGTGGTGAGCTATCTCTGTGGGAGAACGGCTATGTGGAGCAGCTAAAATTTAGTGTTGGGGAGCACACAAAAAAAAAAAAAAAATGTGAGTATCTTTGACGTGCTTTAAGCAGCATCGACTGATGACTGGGCTAAGGAGTGAGGATGGGTAAACACAGACAGGAAGTAGGATATTAATGACCTGTGTAACTCGCTAAGGAAACATCAGTCGCTAGATATTGTAATCCTAAAGAGACAGAGAAGATGAGGATAGTGACTAGTGATCTAAA
This sequence comes from Gila orcuttii, assembly GCA_026230005.1. NCBI lineage: Eukaryota > Metazoa > Chordata > Actinopteri > Cypriniformes > Leuciscidae > Gila > Gila orcuttii. The sequence goes on from JAPDVR010000021.1 coordinate 29,579,273, forward strand.
ATAAGGTAAAGTTAAAGTAAGAACGTCCTTATAGCTCTAAGAAAACTAAAAGGGAAAGGGAAGGATATCAAGTAATTTAATTAAATTTCAAATTTAGTTACGCTTTATTTAGCTGAATATAAGAATTCAGGCTGAAACAAAAATAAATAAATAAATTGAAATAAAATCAAAAAATAAAAATTAAACATTGAGTGTTCTCATAGCTCTGGTAACTAGAGGGGAACTTGAATAAGCAAATTGATTTAATTAAATTCCCAATTTAATTAAATTCAACTTAACTGAATAGGACTATTCAGGCTCAACAGGTGTAAATACACAAAATAAAATAGGGGTAGACTTAAATCAAAATAAAAGAAACACAAATAAAAACCCAAAGTATCTGGGTTTCAATTGAAAGTGAAACCAAAAAGGAGGGGGTCCAGCGAGAGAAAGAGAGAGAGAAGAGAGTGGTTTAACCCTCTTATGAGACGTGCTTCGTGAAGCTCTGACACCAGGGTGAATCATTCGTCTCAAATCATTCGGAGTGGGTATCACTGCTAAGGTCACGTGATTTTATTAAACTGGGCTTCGTTACGCGTCATAGCTGTTTCGAAATTGTTTTAAATTTCAACGGTTCGTGAACCAGTGTGTATCTGTTCTCTATCTGTGATCTTGTATCACTTTATAGATTTGTACACATTTAATGACGCATTTGATAAAGGGTCTGATTGACTTTCAAGTCAAGCTTTCATAAAACGAGCCCTACAGTTTACTAGGATATTGTGCCTTGAAAGACACCTCATATTAAACGATATTAGGTAGCTCGCGGATTGCCATTACCTGATTACACCTTTTGATAAAACCTTTGCGATTGGTTTGTAAAAGGTGTTCCGTTGATTTGAGTTTCCGCTACACTTCCACTGTTTTGACCAGCAGGGGTCGCCAGCGAGGCGAGGCGAACTTTTACTTGTAAGTTATGCGTGTAAGTTAGGATTGAGGGAGCTACTGGCTACAACCGTCGCTTGTTTACACGAGGGTCTGTGAGATTGGTGCTGTTGTCAGAAAAACTAGATAGGAACGCCTGCTCGCGTTCCGGACGCAATGCCAACCAACAACACAGATCGGCCGGAGCACTGGACGAGCTGTGCTGAAAGTTTGCACTGAGTCTCTCGCTTAGGCACATGACGTTGCATGTGAGTGACTCTTTCACAAATCAAACAGCACCGTTCTTTCCCAGACAATGGCAAATTAGCCTACTAGTTAGCTAGGCTAGAATTTATACCACTAATTTGACGCGATTGTTTCATATGAGCGCTTCGGCGGTTTAATATGAATACAATGAAGTAACGAACAACAAGGCCTTGATTGGTGACTGAGGAGCATCGCTCAGATCACCTTCAAAATGCTGAGAATGGAGTTTTCTTCGTCCATAATCAGATTAATTTGTTCTGGTACCATTTATACGCGCGGCTAATCTGAGATTTCTCTGTCAGAGAAGGTTTAACGTACGCTCGACTTCTATCTGAAATTAGGATTTCTTCGCTAATATCAGGAGTTTCTTATCGTATGAATAAGAATATAAATATGCATTATAGCATTTGAGAAACTTTCTGCCATTCGTAGGAAGGCATATTCAGGCTATAGTTTTGCTGATTTCAGATACTTGTGCGTGTGTATGAGATGTTAATAACAACTTATGGGACAACATATGATTGATTACTGTCTGCTTGCATACAATGTTTAATACGATGCCTTAAAATTCTCCACCATAATGTAAGGAACTCAGCTTTTTGGAAATATTAATAATCAATAATATCTTGTTATTATTAATTATAAATATTTGGGTCAGTTAATTGGATTAACTTGATGTGGCTGAATTAATATTACAGTCAATTAATCAGTTCGTCCAACGAACTCTTTTGATTATTAATTTATTCTAAGAAAAGGGTATCTTCCATGGCCACAGAAGAATAATTATTTCTTCGCATATACCGCACGTTGAGCCAGTAGCAAAAACCGTGATCATAAAGTGACAATGTATTGCAAACAAATCAGAACCAAATACATATTATGTACAAGTTTTATTAACTAAATATAGATATTTATATGAATATAAATAAACTAAACATCATACACACATGAATACATAAATAGGTTAGTGATAGGATGAAATTGGAAACCGGAAGAGGGTCTATGAGAAGAACCATCAGAATTTCATTTTCACATTTCATTGAATTGAATACTTGCATTTGTAATGGGAACAATTCTTGAAGTTGTTGAAAATTGAAGTCGTTGATGGTTCCGGCAGTGTCAAGTGGAAGTTGGTTGAACGTTCTCTTTCTCCAGGAACGCATGATTGGTTTGGTCAAGGCCTGGGACTCTGTTGAGGCCACGCCGAGTACCCAGGAGAAGTGAGGAAGTCGGAAGGATGGGTGATTGGAGTTGTTGTTGGTTGGAGTCTTTGTTCCAAAACTCCTGAGATTGTCTTTGGTTCTTTGTGAGAGAGTCTCCTCTCTTTTCCATGAGGCCGGATCTGGTTGGGATCCAGGCCTGCTGGAAGGCCTCTTGGCCCCCATGGAGGGGGGGTTTCCCCGTATCACCCGAGACCGTGTTTGCGGTAGGATGGAAAACCAAGAGAGGGCGGTCACTGTTGCCTGTCTCTGATATAGTCTGAAAAAGAACCACCCCTAAGGTTTGAATGGACCTATGAGTAAGGTGACATGTCCAAGAGGGGAAGCGGCTCTTAGTTGATTTATGGTCTTTGTCCCCAGCGTGCTTAGACTGTTCATTCAAGCTCAAATAGACATAACAAATTCAAATTGCATTCTAAGAGAAGGTGATGTACATCAAAGTATGTGTCATTAAATGAGGATTAATTAGGTAGGAAGAATGATACAGGTGAAGTTATATTGACCGTTGGGTGGTTGTGCAACCACATACACCCCAATCAAACATACCATGTTGTTATACCTAATAGTACACGAGACAGTAAATCATCACGGTTTCTGTGAGGCATGTTCCTTCTGTCACGTTTGTACTGAGGGACGAAGACACAAAGGATGAAGTGACAATGTTTATTTAAACAAGCATAAGCAACTTCATAATACTTGAAGGCTCGTGATGACACAGGGAATTCCAAAGTCTCAGAAGATCCGTGAACATGAGAGAAACAGTAAGAGCTGGACTGGAATCAGCTGGATCTTACGGAAGGATACTGGAACTGCCGGAGATCAGTGCAGGTGAAACACAGGAAGGTGATCGTGAGTATCAGGAAACCCACTTCACGGACGCTGCAGAGGAGATATAAACGGGACGTTAGAATTGTGAAGAAACCACTTGAAGTCAGGCTTTAACTGGAACCAGGCAATGAACACAAAGAACCAGTGAGTCACGGGTAACGGAAAGACGAGACCGGACGCTGAATGAGAGGAGACTGAAGCTTATGAATGGTGTGCATCCAGGTGAGTAATGATGAAGAGCAGGTGGGAGCGATTTAGAATTCTGGGGATGATGAGCGAGACCAGGTGCGCTGAGTTGAGATTGATGGAGTGGTGTCATTGATGATTGACTCCGTGACAGTACCCCCTCCTCCACGGCCAGCTCCTGAGGGCCGTAGCCCCCGACGACGAGGGCTACCCCGCGGACGAGGTCTTGGACGATCCGGATGATCCCGGTGGAAGTCTTGGAGGAGAGCGGGATCCAAGATGTCATCCCGATGAACCCAGCTGCGTTCTTCCGGTCCAAATCCCTCCCAGTCCACGAGGTACTGAAGTTGACCTCCCTGACGACGGGAGTCTAAGAGGGTGCGGACCTGGTATACTGAATCCTCTGCGGGGTCCACTGGAGGACGAGGGGGCGTTTTGTCGGTGCTCGTTTCTGTGGTCCGAGATGAGAGGGGTGTGAAGTAAGGCTTTAACAAGGAGACGTGGAAGGTGGGAGCTATCCTGTAGTGTCGAGGAAGCGTTAGACGGTAGGATACCTGGTTGACCTGCCTCTCAATCGGGAATGGCCCGATGTACCTGGGACTCAGTTTACGTGAGGGCAGCCGGAGGCGTATGTCCCGGGTCGAGAGCCATACCAACTGGCCTGGAGTGTAGAGAGGAGTGGCCCTGCGACGGGTATCGGCCTGTAGTTGATGCCTCCGAACTGCCCCTTTTAGATGGACATGGGCGGAATCCCAGACCCTCTCACTCTCCACGAACCAATGCTGAACTGCTGGTACGTCAGATGGTTCCCCAGGCCAGGGGAACAGTGGTGGTTGATAGCCCAAAACGCATTGGAAGGGTGTGAGACCTGTGGAGGACTGACGAAGGGAGTTTTGAGCATACTCCGCCCATGGTAGGTACCGGTTCCAGTGGTCCTGTGTATCCTGACAATAGGTCCTCAGATACCTTCCGATCTCTTGAATTTTACGTTCCGCCTGCCCGTTGGACTGGGGATGGTACCCCGACGTCAAACTGACAGATACTCCTAATAACTTGAAGAAGGATTTCCAGACGTGAGATATGAATTGGGGTCCTCGGTCAGAAACCAGGTCTTCTGGAATGCCGAAGTGACGAAATATTTCTGTGAACAGGAGTTCGGCGGTTTTGAATGCTGTGGGTAGTTTGGAAAGTGCTAGTAGCTTGCAAGACTTTGAGAATCTGTCGACGACAACGAGTATGCAGGTCTTGTCATCAGAGGGAGGTAAATCAGTTATGAAATCGACAGCGATGTGTGACCAAGCTCGATTCGGTATGGGGAGAGGCATTAGTTTACCCTCAGGTAGACGCCGTGGTACCTTGGTCATGGCGCAGGCGGTGCAACCCTGTACGTACTGTGAGACATCCTGGGACATCCTGGGCCACCAGTAGCATTCTTGGAGTAGTGTCAAGGTCTGATGGCTACCTGGGTGTCCGGATCCTGGAGAAGTATGTACGGAATCCATGAGGGGTATCCGGAGTCGGGATGGAACGAAGATCTTCCCCTCGGGACCCCCCGGGGGAGCAGGTTCCGACAATGTGGCCTCAGCGATGAGGTCGTTGAGATTCCAGAGAATGGGACTCATTATCAGCGTTGAAGGGAGGACTGTTTCTGTGTCTTTCTGAGAGTTTTCCGGTTGGAACAAGCGAGACAGTGCGTCGGCTTTGAGGTTTTTGGTTCCAGGGCGATAGGTTACCGAGAAATTGAAACGAGTGAAGAACACTGCCCACCGGGCTTGGCGTGGATTCAACCTTTTGGCGTCTCGAAGGTACTCCAGGTTACGATGGTCTGTGATTACTTGGAATGGATGGTTTGCTCCTTCCAGCCAATGTCTCCATTCTTCCAATGCCAGTTTGATGGCCAATAACTCCCGATTGCCCACATCATAATTTTGTTCCGCCGGTGTTAACTTGCGTGAGAAGAAGGCGCACGGTCGGAGGTGAAGGGGAGTCCCCTGCCGTTGGGACAGTACAGCTCCAACATCGTTGGAAGATGCGTCGACTTCCACGACGAATGGCTTATCAGGGTTCGGATGGCAGAGCATGGGGGCTGAACAGAATGCTTTCTTTAGGTTCTCGAAGGCTGCAGTGGCTTCTGGAGACCAGGCGAGACGTTTGACCTCCTTCCTTACAATGGAAGTTACAGGAGCACAGGTTTTGCTGTGGTCCTTGATAAAACGACGATAAAAGTTCGCAAAGCCAAGGAACCTCTGTAGTTCTTTCAGGGTTTGAGGTTTGGGCCAGTTGAGGACAGCTTTCACCTTGTTTTGATCCATGGAGATACCCTCTGGACGAATGACATAACCCAGGAAGTGAATGGTGGTTTGGTGGAATTCGCATTTCTCGAGTTTTAGATATAACTGATGCTCACGAAGACGTTGCAGGACTTGATGTACATGGTTTACGTGCTCCTCAAGACTGGTGGAGTAGATGAGGATGTCATCGATGTAGATGATGACGAATCGGTTGAGGAAGTCACGGAAGACTTCATTCATGAAACCCTGGAAAACTGACGGTGAGTTGGACAGACTGAAGGGCATGACCCGGTATTCATAGTGGCCTGCGGGGGTAATGAACGCCGTCTTCCACTCATCTCCCTTGCGTACGCGTACCAGGTTATAGGCGCTCCGTAAGTCGAGCTTCGTGAAGATTACCGCAGATCGTAGTTGTTCAAGAGCAGCAGGTACCAACGGCAGAGGATAGCGATATTTGATTGTAGATGCATTCAGGACCCGGTAGTCGATACACCGTCGAAGACCACCATCCTTCTTTCCGACGAAGAAAAAGCCAGATGCGGCTGGGGACGTAGAGGACCGGATATATCCCTGTCGTAACGCCTCCTCCACATATTCCTCCATAGCCTTATGCTCAGGAATAGACAGGGGATAAATCTTCCCTCGTGGTAGAGTGGCCCCAGGCAACAGCTCAATGGCGCAATCCCAAGGTCGGTGAGGTGGAAGGGTGGTGGCCTTTTGTTTACTGAACACGTCCTGAAATGACTGGTATTCAAAGGGAACGTTTGGGACAGAATCAGTGACTGGACTCTCAACAGAGGTGGATCCCAGGAATACTGGAGTTGGAGGCTTAGACGAATTCCTCTTAACAGACAGAAGGCAGTTTTCTTTACAATGTTTGCTCCATTGACATACTTCACCGGTGGCCCAACAGATGACAGGTGAATGCTGATCAAGCCACGGACGTCCCAGAACGAGGTCTGCTGTCGAGTCTTCCAAGACATAAAAAGAACGCTCCTCACCATGCAAATAGCCCACTGACAGATGTACCACTGGACTGTAATACTGGATGTTTCCTCTCCCCAAGGGTTTTCCCAGAATGGAAAGGATACTCAATGGGCGAGTTAAACGTAGACGGCGGGCTTGGAGGCGGTTGAGCAGCGAGGCGGAAATGAAATTCCCCGCTGTGCCAGAGTCAATAAGGGCGTTTGCTGGAACAGAGTGTTCACGATATTTAAGAATTACAGGGGTTAGTGCCAGATTAGAAACTGAACAGGGTAGATCAATGGTACTCACCGCCGAGCGCTTGGGGCGGACTGGACAGTCCATGCGATAGTGATCAGCAGCTCCGCAGTAGAGACACAGATTATTGTTCCGACGACGATTGCGTTCTGTGGTGGTTAGATGACCTGCACTGATCTCCATAGGCTCAGGTGCGGGGAGGTTTACTGACGGGGAGTGTGGCGTGGATAATTCAGTGATCGCTCTAGGGCTACTGGCCACAGCGGGTCGCGGAGGAAAGGTTGTGGACGACCTGAGACAAGCAGCGCGATGTTGAGCAATCAGGATAGACCGCTGAATTAGTTTCTCAATCCCAATCGAGTCTTCATAAATGGCGAGCTGCAGACAGATGTCGGGATTCAGACCACGTCGATAAGCGGTCATTAAAGCAACTTCATTCCATCCACTGTTAGCGGCGATAGTGCGGAACTGCAGAGCATAGTCTGCCACCGTAGAACGGCCCTGACATAAACGTAGCAGCTGATCGTGGATGGAGATCGCATTCGAGGTTTGTGCGAAGACAACTCGGAAGTGTTCCAGAAAACAACTCAACGATTGTAGAGCAGGTGCATTAGAATCCCATAACGCTTGTGCCCAGCTCAAAGCGCGACCTGTGAGTAGGGAGATCACAAAGGATATCTTGGCTCTTTCAGAGATGAATTGGTGGGCGTGGATCTCCATGTAAAGTCGACACTGCAAAAGGAATCCACTGCATTCCTCATCTCCTGAATATGAAGAGGGTCGGGCCATGGGGCTACTGGATGCTGGTCTGAGACTCTGTAGTGTGCGACTAAGTTCAGCGAGGGTTTCTTGGAGTGTAGTGGGTGGAATGGATGATGCAGCGGCCGCTGCGGAGAGAGGCGAATGTACCGTGGCAGTCGATGCAGTGGCGCCCTGAGCGGTCTCCGCACTGGAATGTAGAACATCATGAGCCGATGAAGCTTGCATAGTGTGGTCCGGTCTTCTGTCACGTTTGTACTGAGGGACGAAGACACAAAGGATGAAGTGATAATGTTTATTTAAACAAGCATAAGCAACTTCATAATACTTGAAGGCTCGTGATGACACAGGGAATTCCAAAGTCTCAGAAGATCCGTGAACATGAGAGAAACAGTAAGAGCTGGACTGGAATCAGCTGGATCTTACGGAAGGATACTGGAACTGCCGGAGATCAGTGCAGGTGAAACACAGGAAGGTGATCGTGAGTATCAGGAAACCCACTTCACGGACGCTGCAGAGGAGATATAAACGGGACGTTAGAATTGTGAAGAAACCACTTGAAGTCAGGCTTTAACTGGAACCAGGCAATGAACACAAAGAACCAGTGAGTCACGGGTAACGGAAAGACGAGACCGGACGCTGAATGAGAGGAGACAGAAGCTTATGAATGGTGTGCATCCAGGTGAGTAATGATGAAGAGCAGGTGGGAGCGATTTAGAATTCCGGGGATGATGAGCGAGACCAGGTGCGCTGAGTTGAGATTGATGGAGTGGTGTCATTGATGATTGACTCCGTGAAACCTTCATAGATCAGAGTAATACCGCAAAGTTTATTTAATTAAAGATTGTCTCTCTCTCTTGAGCATGTGGCGCATGTGGCCACATTCCTTTGAGTTCATAAAAGTCTGTTATCAGTCTTAAAGTGTTCTGTAACCGGACACTCGGCTGACAAAGTAACTTCATTTGTGAGGTTAGTTTTGGGGGGGAGTTTCATAGACCTTTATATTGATTAAATATAGTGAATATGAATAATTAGTGTGTGTCTGAATGGTCCAGACCCTACACAACATAAAATATAACCATAAATGATTCATTAAATAATTAAACTGTTGTGATCAATGCAAAAAAAAAAAAAAAAAAAAAAGTTTATAATTCGTCTTTATAAATATACCTTTCCGTTTATGGTTGGAAAGATTGTTTAAATGTTTTTGAAAGAAGTATCTTATGCTCACTAAGGCTGCATTTACTTGATGAAAACAGTAATATTCTGAAATATTACAATTTAAAATAACTGTTTTTTTATTTTGATATATTTTAAAATGAAATTTATTCCTGTAATATAAATACTGGATTTTCAGCATCATTACTCCACTCCAGTCTTCAGTGTCACATGATCCTTCAGAAATCATTCTGAAATGTTGATTTGCTGCTCAAGAAACATTTCTTATTATTACTGTTGAAAACAATTGTGATTATTAAGATATTTGTGGTATCCTGGATACATTTATTTTCAGCATTATTTGATGAATATTAATGTTACAAATATTGTTCATTGTTCAATATAAGTAGGAAACCATAGGGGTCTTTCATATTGTCACGGTTATGGACTCTTATTTTGATATTCTGATATCCTTTAGTTCTTGTTTCCCTGCTCTGTTTAGTTTTGGTTTTCTGGGTTTCTGATTATGTCCTTGTTTGTTTTTATAGTTACCAATTATCCCCAGTTTTGTCTCATCTAGTTCTTCTCAGTGTATTTATACTCCCTGTTTGGTTATGTCCTTTGTCAGTTACCGTGCTTAATTTACATGTGTAGTTTGCTATTGATTCTCCTGAGTGTTCTCCTGTGTTATTCTCCGTGTTCATTAAATAATTTGTTTTTTATTTATGTATCCTGCATTTGGATTACTACAATCCGTTACAGAATTACCAACCCTTAAAAAAAAAAATCATGGACTTACCAGCAGTCCGTCTCCACCTTGAGAGAAGAACTTTAGTGGAGTATTTGACGTGGGTGCTCCTGCATAGCGGTTCCCCTCTCACGGTCTGCGAAGCAGAGGAGGAGCCGCCCACCAGCCCCGCATATAGTCAAGCCAGAGACAGCCACCCAGTTCATCCCAGAGCCAGGAGCAGACCTCTGCCTGATAGACATGTGGTCCGTGGATCCAGTTCCCTCCCGAGTCCCCACTCACGAATTGATGCCTTCTCCGCCGGTCCCATCCGGTTGTTTGGATACTCCAGTCCCGTCCGGAGAACTTCCTACTCCCATGTTCCCGCCCAACTCCCTGATTCCATCTCCTCCTCTGGTTCCATCCAGTCCCCTCGATCTGCCATCTCTGCTGGTGTCGTCCAGATCCTCGGCTCTGCCACGCTAACTCTGTGCAGCTCTCCGGCTCAGCCTCGAGCTTCCTGATCTCCAGCTCGGCAAGATGTTATGGATTCCCCAGTTTCACCTCTTGGCCTGTCAGCTACCTTGGCTTCACTATGGTCCATCAACCCTTGGACTCCTCCGGCTCCCTCGTCCCTCCGGCTCAGCCTCAGTCAGTCATCGCTCTACCTCCGGCACAGACTACCGGGTCTCTGACTGTCCCTCGACCCTCCACCCCCTCGGATCCACCTGGCTCCTCCTTCCTTCTGGCTTCCCCGTCATCCTCACTCCCTCTGTCGTTGCCCTGGTCTGCCAAGCCCCCGTCTCCGCCTCAGTCCCGTGAGCCAGCGGCTTTACCTTGCGCTTCCAGGCCATAGATGTTGCCCTGGTCTGTTGATCTCTTAGCTCCACCTGGATCTCCATCACTTTGACTCGGCCTCAGTCCCCAGGTTCCTCCCAGACCTCCACCGTGGTGTCTCCCTCTACCGTGGTGTCTCCCTCTACCGGTTCCTCCTGGTCCACATCCCTCCTTCCCTCCACAGTTGGAATATCAGTCACAAGGATGCACCTTCCGAGAGGGGGTTCAGGGTTCTTGTTTGGTTCCTGTTTATTTCCTCCCTGTTTGTCCTTCGCCGGTTAGCATGCTTAATTTGTATGTAGTTTCCTATTGATTCTCCTGAGTGTTCTCCTGTGTTATTCTCTGTGTTCATTAAATATTTTGTTATTTCTGCGTCCTGCGTTTGGATTACTACTACTCTCCGTTACACATATAAAATGGCTTTCCTGAAAGGAATAGTCTAGACTAGATTCTACTTCTCTTACTAGATTGTTTCCATCATGAGTAGATCAGCTTACTGCAGTATATTTGTGTTTTATTTGTATGTACTGTATGTGTCTCAGTAATAAGCACCGATATTTTTAACACCTTATAAAATAAACCTCATTCTCATTTTTTTAATATCCAGCATCATTGCACAGGACCCTCGGATTTTATAAAATTGTTCTACAAAGAAGCTTTGGAGATAAAACTACTATCACAATATCTACTTCAAAATAGGAGGTTATATTATTGAGATTATTATTAAGTCAACATGATGTCTGGCATTTTACTTCTCTCAGCAGACCTTGACACGTCTCTGAAATGAGGAGAAACTTATTTCCTCTTTACCACCAGGAAGTCATAAACCTGTCAATCAAATCTGATATATATTCGCCTGGAGGTTACTGTAAACCGGTATGTGCCTCAATGAGAGGAGATATGGTGAATTATTACAGGGATTGTGACGGATATATAATGGTCTACAATATTCAGTCGCATTCAGAATCGCAGCTGTAATACTGAGACCTCTATTAACCTTCAGTGAAAGTCTAATGCTCGCAAACACTACCAAAAGAATCTCTCCCAATATGAGTAATGTGCTGCATAATCCAATCCTCCTTTCGAAGATTGGACAAAGGTTTGTATTAAACAGTATAAGCCAGGTGGTGACACTGTGGATCATCAGGGTTTATAAAAGTATTTGTTCTGTTTGCAGTAGAATAATTCAGTGATGGAAGAGAAGAAAGCAGAAGGTTCTATTGGCTGTACAAGCACACATTAGGGCTGCAAAGTTTTTGAACATTCACAGCTTAAACCTTAACCTGCATTTTTTATTTAATTTTTATTGTGAGCATGAAACATTGAAAATACCTCTTTTAACAAAATTATAATGAAAACTCAGGAAGACATACATTGTTTTGTGGCCTTAACACAGTTAATTAAAATCAAATTAAATATGGCTGACTGAGGTCTATTATGTGGTCTCATGAAGAAAGAGGCTGCTGCAGAGCCAATGGGAGGAGCTTGACCAAGTACAGCTCCCCCTCACTGGACGTTATGGGTGGAGCTAGATGGTCCAACCACACCCTAACCATACCCATAACCCTATCGCCAATCATATCTCCAACCATTAGGTCCACAGAGGTGGAGCTGGCCTTGATCAAGCTCCACACATTACGTCCAGAGAGGGGGAGCTGGACGTCATTTGGCTCTGCAGTGAGCGGCACTTGCATGAAGGGCTCAAATGTATAAAACTTTTCAGAATCAGAAATGTTCTTAAAGTGATAGTTCATTCAAAAAAAAATCTCATCATTTACTTATATTCAAGTCGTTTCAAAATGGTATGACTTTCCTTATCCTGCGGAACACAAACATAATATATTTAGAAAAATGTTGGTAACCAGTTGTCTCTCCACAAAAATTAGTTTTAAAGGGGTGGTAAAGTATGATTTCACTTTTCTAACTTTAGCTAGTGTGTAATGTTGCTGTTTGAGCATAAACAACATCTGCAAAGTTACAACGCTCAAAGTTCAAAGCAAAGGGAGATATTTGCTTTTAAAGAAAAGGACTACAAAAAACAGCTGGTAGGGACTACACGACATTCCTCCCGGGTTTAGTGACATCAGCAACCCTAAATTGTACATAAACCCCGCCCCCGGGAACACGCAGTCCATGTTGAGAAGAGGAAAAGTTGTTGTATAAGAGTGTATTTGTGAGTCAGCTCAAACTTTAGCATACTACTTTTCACATGCAATAGAAAGTCACTCTGTGTGCATCTCACAACAGTTCCTATACGAGCGATTTATAGATTAACATGACAGAATATCCTAATTGAAGATAGTGAACTCCACATCAGCAACAAAAATCAACTAACCATTCAGAGACGTCCTGTTGCATTCTACATGTTGTCACTTCTTCTTGAGTCTCTCCATCTTTGTCTGACTCCGTTTTAACATTAACGGCAGAACAGTTTCTGTCATTTTAGTGTGTCTGCGTGAGGTAATCGCTCTGCTAACACACAAGAGCTCTTGAAACCCCGCCCTCTGCAGCAGCTCATTTGCATTTAAAGGGCCAGGCACAAAACGGTGCGTTTTTGCAAACCCTCAAAATGTGATAACTTTAACATGCTATATAAAAATATCTGTGGGGTATTTTGCGCTTAAACTTCACACACACACTCTGGGGACATCAGAGATTTATTTTACATCTTGTGAAAATGCCATTTTACCACCCCTTTAAGTTATTAATCTAACGTGATAAAAAAAGGCTGGTGGAGCTCTTTAGAGGGTTCCCTTTCAGTCGATAATGTCGGACGTAGTCGACGTCGAGTGAATGGGGATCGCGTCAGAGAGCCAATGTTCTTCGAGTAATATTGAATGAGCCAATGGAATTGGCGGGCGTGATTCGCATCACACACTCCGCCCCGGTGGCGCGGGTATAAATACGGAAGTGAATGCAAGCACTAGTTGCCTTTCGCTTCGGAGCTGATCGTTTGATGTTTCTGAGAGTGCTGTTGTTTACAACGAGCGAGTGTGTCTGTGTTCTTCAGGAAGACTCTCCCAGTGCTGGTGTTCTACAGCGCGAGTGCAGCGGTGATCGCGAGCTTTGAGCTCTCAACTGGTGTTTTAACAGCAACAAATTCTAAATGTTTGTGTGTGTTGACGGCTGGTTAGAGGGCGGATAAGTGAGTGCTTCACTGTTTCAGTTCACTGTTCAGTGTTGCCGCGGTCATTCCCCTGTGTGCTCCGACACTGGTGACGGTCCTATTTTCTGAAAGAGCAACACGGGTGCGTTTGCGTCTTTTTCAAGATGTCATTCCACCTGTGCATTTCTGGATGCGGTCGTTCCCTTTTCCTCTCTGACGGTCACAATTGTTGCATCACGTGTTTGAGCTATGTATTTATATGTATATAAATATGTATATATATAAATTAGGGGTGGCACGGTTCACAAAACCCACGGTTCGGTTCATATTACGGTTTTATGGTCACGGTTTTCGGTTCTGTACGGTTCTTGTTGTTATTTTTTCTTTTAATTTTTAACACTCCATAAAATGACTTCAGCATATGCTATATAGCTTAATTATCTAATTATTAATTTATTTATTTCATAAATGGGGCGTGTTTGCAAAACGCAGCTTCTCATTTACCATTTCGAAGTAATATAGTGAGTGAGCGGTCACTGTGGGGACACTTTCAGTGGCCCTGGAGGTCCAGTTGGGAGGTCCATCCATCTGTAGTGAGAGCTATGTGGGCTATGTCGGACAGTTTGCAATTTCTCCTCGTGTCTCGTCATCATAGGCGTAATTTGCGGGTGGGACATGTCCCCACCATTTTTGGCCAGGGTCGATATTGTCCCCACCACTTTTGAAACATCTCGCGGCACGGATGTACCAATACAAATAAATAAAACATCTCCAGTTAAATTATTCGTTCGTTTGTTAAATAAGAAGCAATCTAGCGCTGAAATTTGTTTTTTTAATCAAGTGATCACAGTGCTCGTTGCCGCTGCGATCAGTGGCGCTGATACAGTGTTCTCTCGTGGCTCGCGCACACGTCTTCACTCGGACGCGCACTTCAATCCGTTGAGGAGACTCTCTATTCGTTCCGGTAAAATCACAAAACAAAATTCACACAAATCTGTCCTTGCTTGATATACAACCACTGATAAACATAATCGGTTTTTATGAAAAAAATAAAATAAATATACGAGTGCGGAATTAGAACTCAGAACCTATGACACGCTTGGCAAAAGTTATGCCACTGGACCATTAAAGTACGTTTGTGGAACAGTCGATCTATGTATTTATTCACGTGAAAAAACAACATATAGTGGAGTAGATCTCATTAAATGTCTAAGTAAACCCAGTGCACTATTTAAATCGATTCCTGGACATCGTAATGTTATTCTACATACATCTGATTTATGATTTAGCATTGTATTAGCACGGGCAGGAGGCTACATTGCGCATGCGTCGAACCGTGCGAACCGTGCGACGCACACACGCACCGAACCGAGACAAGCGAACCGAACGGTTCGGATGTTTTTTCATGTACCGTGCCACCCCTAATATATTTATATGTTCGGCATGCTGAGGCAGCTTTTGTGGACGGCTCATTTTCTCATTGCAGGAATATGACTGTCGCGGTGTTGAGATCGAGACTTGCCTTCGTCCGCGAAGTGCAAGTCCCCATTACCATGCCCCACCCCCGGGTGCTGTGTGGGATGGGTGATCGGAGGATAGTGATGGATGTCTCGCCCGGTAACCATTCCCTGTGGGCTCCTCACTCCTCCATCACACCGCAGCCGATGGAATTCCTGTTGAGCATGCTGGTCCCTCTGTAATGGACCGATCGGCTGTTTCAATTGGGGTTCCCCCAGAGGATAAGATGTTGATAGCAGCATCGGAGGGTGAGCTGGCCTCTGGAAATGACGACTCGGCTGTGTTATCTCCCTCTGGGATTGTAACATTGCCCGAGCCTAATCCAGAAATGTCAGCTATGCTGAAACGGGCCGCCGAGGCTGCCGGGCTCGAGTTGAACCTCCACCGTGTCCCGTTCAGTCTCGGTTGGAGGTTTGGTATCTAGGGGCGGGCCGCGCTGGTTCTCAGCTTGCCGCCCCAGTGCCTTTCTTTCCCGAAATGCATGAAGAGCTTACCAGGTTGTGGACGGCACCTTTCTCTGCCAGAAAGTGCCTGAATAGCTTTTCCCCCTCACTACCCTTGATGGAGGAGCGGTGAAGGGTTGCGAGGCTATCCCTCCAATGGAGCGGTCTGTCGACACAGGTGCACCTGTGTCCGGTGGCCGCTGCCTTTTGGGGGGATCCTCATCTCCCCCTAAGGCCTGTGAGATTTTGTCCGTTCCGAGGGGCAGAGCTTACAAAGCCTGTGGACAAGCCTTTTCCTCTTGGGTGCCACGGAGTTGCTTCTGGTCTGTCAGGCCAGGGCACCCATGGACATGCACGAGGGTAGCCCAGACCGTGCGCTCATAGGTGAGCACCGCACTGCATCCGAAGTGTGCGCGATCGGTCTGGCGATGTCCACCTTAGTGGTCCAGGAGCGCCATCGTTGGCTCAGCCTGGTTGATATGACGGATGCGGACAAGGTTCGGTTCCTGGTCTCCTCAATTTCCCAGGTTGGGCTGGTCGGCGACGCGGTGGAGAACTGCATCCAAACAGTTCTTTGCCGCTCAAGCGCAGACGGAGGTCATCCGGCACATCCTGCCCCGGCGGCCAGCTGCTGCCTACAGCTGCTGGCAGCCGGTGGCAGCTCCTCCGCCTGCTCGTCGCCGAGGGCGTTACCCAGGCCTTAGCATGGAGCCCGCCGCAGTAGAGACGCCCAGCGAAAACATTCCGGAGCGGGCCGCCCAGGGATGGACGAGATGCTCTTGGAGTTGGCACGATCACTCCCTCCCCCCGGGTGAGGGCCGGGTGGAGTCTTTGTTTGTGTGTGTGTGTCTGTTCCGCCGCTGGCTCCCCAAAAAAAAAAAAAAAAAGCGGAGCAACCGGTACCCACACTTCAAAGAGAGAGCAAATTCCTGGGTCCCAAGAGGGCCAGTCTGGCGGGTGTGACCCTGTATAGCCTTGTACCCCTCAGCTCCCCCTTGGTCGCCAGCAGGCAGCCTGGTGCGTTCGAGGACCCGGTCATCCGCCTTCTCACGCGCCCCCTGCCGCTAGTGGAGACAGGTAAGTGTTGCACAGCACACTAACACCACTCTCTCTACTTTGCTGCCCCACCTCAGGCTCGGCTATCCCGCTCAAGTCAGTGATAATCATCACATTAGGTGTTGAGCAGACGTGCTCCTGAAAATCCAGTGATATTCATCACACCTAGTGTTGAGCAGTGCTCCTGACTTGTGCGTGCTTATCTTATCCTGCTGGCGAAGGATTTGATATAGCCGCTCCTCCAGCCAGTATGAAGGCCAGTTGTAAACTCGTTCTTCGTGCTACTAGGTGGTGGGCCGTGACCATCTTGGCCCAAGATTGGTCTGCAGCTCCGACCTGAAAGACATGTGCTTCAGATCTCTACCTTCCGCGCCGCAGGCCATCCTGTGTGTTGCGTGTGAGGGTTGAAGTATCAGTACAGAGTCTTTCCCTTTGAGTGCTCCAGAGCCCGCTGGGTCTTCAGGTCAACTGGGAGAGAGTAATCTCGCCCACGGGCTGAGTATCCCTTTTTCAGTTTTGGAGATGGACTCGGTCCAACACGTCTCTCCAATGAGAGTGTGTTCAGCTGGTATTTGAAGTGAGAAAGGGTCCCACTGAAAGAACTTTCAGAGGCTGCTGGGGCATATGGTAGATGCAGCCATTGGCTTCCTCCATATATGACCGCTTCAGCACTAGCTTCATGATCGAGTCCCGAGGTGACCGTGGCAGAGCAGCTGTGTCACTAAACTATAGTCATCCTGGTCTGCTGCCAAATCCTTTTCAACTGAGGGGCCATGTATAAAGGGCGTGTTTTAACGGGGGTCTGGGCGACCCTCAACTACACGGGTATTCATGCTTCAAGTTGTTAGACATTGCGACCGTTGCGCAAACTTCCCTTACATGTCACAACTCACCCATCACCTCCTCCTTGGAGTTAAAAGCTTCTGAGGACGCTTTGTTCCACTCTTCCCGCTTTACTCAATCGTGCCGCCAACGAGCCTCACGACAGTTACAGCCAGGGTGAGTGGAGACTCCATCCCCTGGGGTCCAGCTTAGTTATGACCACTCCGGGGCCACTCAGTTGCCTCTCCGGTTTCGTCTCCCTGCCAGTTATTTCTGTCCGAGCGGACAACGCTTGGACAGACACTGGCTCTCAGCTGCCCCGGGGGCCAGCAGAAATGCGTTTCCCCAGTGAGCCTCCTAAAAGCGACTGCGATTCATGGTCGCTTGGCGCCTGCTCAAGTCAGTGAATTCATCACACTTCATGTTGAGCAGAAATGCTCCTGAAAATCAGTGAAGTTCCTCGCACTCAGGTGTTGAGCAGCAATGCTCCTGTATCTCAGTGAATTCATCGCACTCAGGTGTTGAGCAGCAGTGCTCCTGAAGCTCAGTGAATTCTTCCACACTCAGTGTTGAGCAGAAATGCACCTGTAGCTCAGTGAAGTTCTTCGGACTCAAGTGTTGAGCAGAAATGCTCCTGTAACTCAGTGAATTTATCACACGCAAGTGTTGAGCAGAAATGCTCCTGAAGTTCAGTGATCTTCACATGTTGTGTTGAGCAGTGCTCCTGTCTTTTTGCGCCCGTCGCTTGCACCTACGGTGCCAAGTCAGGAGGGAGAAGGTCTTCATAGTTGCCCCTTATTGGCCCAACCAGACCTGGTTCCCATCGACAGCCTTCCTGACTTCCCCTGAACACTTTTTCAGGGACGGGGCACGATGGCACCCGCGTTCTACCCCTGGAGATTCCGAGCGGTCTTACGTCTGAACGCGGAGGTTCAGGTGGCTATCACAGGGACATGTGATAGTTACCATCACTTCTGCGAGCACCCCCTAGAAATGGGTAGCGTGCTTACGCCTTTAGAAGTGGAACCTAGTCGTTGAGTGCGTCTTCTCTCCAGAGGAGATCCTGAAAGCTTTCGATCATTTCAGTGCTCTCTTTCCGGCAAGATGGGTTGGAGTAGGCTGTTTTCCTTCACCCTTAAAATGATGTTGCCTCTGTGTTTAAACGACGCTCATCGTGATGCAGAAGTATGAAGAAGCACGTCCTAAACGTCAGGTTCCTGAGGAGCAAGGTAATGTAGATCCTTGCGTCCCTCTTTATCCTCTTGGGCCTTATCTCTGGTGCAACTGCACTGCAGAGACCGCCCCTGAGCCACTGCAGGCAGTGAGTTAAAAATTCTGTTATATCAGTTCTCCTGCTCGCATGGTCTCTAATAGAGGGTAGGGACTTGCTCACTTTCGGTCAACGTACTGTGCCTGGAGTTCGGGCCGGCTAACTCTCACAAGCTGAGACCCCGGCTTGGATTGTGCCCAAGGTTCCTACCTCTCCCGTAATAGGAGCAGGTGGTGAGCCTGCAAGCACTGCCCCGGAGGAGGCAAATCCAGCCCTGGCTTTCTCTGTCCGTTCGCTTATAGCGGTTAGACGTGTACAGAACGCAAGCCATAGACCTCAGACCAGCTCTTATCTGTTAGGAATTCAGCAGAGAGGGAAGGCTGTTTCCAAGCAAAGTTGGCCACTTAGTGCTTACTTTCATTTCGGTAAAAAATTCCGAGATGCAACATGTCCACTTAGGTGTTGAGCTCCTCTATGATGAGTGTAAAGTGCTCCGCCTGGGCATTGACGATTTGCTTTGCCAAACAGATTCTAGAGTTGGGGGCTGGACGACACCTAGTTGAACCGCTGCTTCCCGTGGGCTCCCTTCTCATGAAGCCAGTTTCACCGTGAGCCCGGTTCAAGTGTCTGCTTGCTGCGCCATTCCCCTCCTATGGACTGGATACGTGCGCCTTTCTACTCCAGTTGAGTTCCCTTAAATCTGAACCCTGTTGAGTTCCTCCTCACCCCTCCGACGTCGGACGTGCGGAACGTCTGGTGTTAGGCCTACCACTTGTAAGCAGTGTGGAACCTGTGTTAGGCTGGGTCCATATGTTGCGGCCCCTACGGCGACCCCATATGTGTATTCTTCCACGATACGGCTCCCTACGGTCGAGCTCGTGTCTTCCCTCGGCAGAGGCTCTCTGCGGTCACTGTCCGGTGAGTCTCCCCCCCGTCTTAGGCTGGAGCCACCCCAGTGACATTACATATGTCGTACTGCCCGGTCATCCGCCCAGTTCATATGTGTATTCTCCACTTTACCTCCCCTAGGGTAGGATGTGGCTTCCGCAGTGTCCCTTCCTTCCAATGTACGGGAACGCTTTCCCAGTGGTCCTGTAGGAACAGCAGTGACTTCCCTGGCCTAAGCCCTGTCCTTCCCCGCCTTAAAATTGCGGGGGCATCAGGAGGCTTTTGTCTAGGCACTGGAAGGTGGCAGTTTTAGTGGCGTTTTCAAAGGTTATCTCCATTCAGTCAACGTCGACTACGTCCGACGTTATCGACTAAAAGGGAACGTCCTGGTTGCGTATGCAACCCACCGTTCCCTGAAGGAGGGAACGGAGGACGTAGTCCCCTTGCCACTACCGCTGGACCACCACTGACTCCGGGTTTCGCTCGGCTCCTCAGCGAAAAAAACAACTAGTGCGTGCATCCACTTCCGTATTTATACCCGCGCTGCGGGGGCGGTGTGTGTGATGCGAATCAAGCACGCCAATTCCATTGGCTCGTTCAATAGTACTTGAAGAACATTGGCTCTCTGACGCGATCCCCATTCAGTCGACGTCGACTACGTCCTCCGTTCCCTCCTTCAGGGAACGGTGGGTTGCATACGCAACCAGGACGTTTTTTACAATTGAACTAATTAATCCTGAGTTATCTTGCTTCAAATTTCACTCATAATTTACCCGGGGTTAACAATTAATCCTGATTATTCATATGCTGATATTTCACATTGTACATTACTAAACCTGGGGTTTAAGTTGATATTCTTTAAAGCAAAATTATGTAATTCTTATAATTCTTAGAATTACTGGCTTAATAAAATGGCTTTAACTGGCTTCAGAAATACCACCCGCATTTCAACCCAAAATCTCATGAAGAGAAGTAAATATATTATTTGAATCATTACGTTTTTTGGTTGCAGTTTTACTTTATTTCCATTAAGCATGTTTACGTGTCTTCAATATTTTGAATAATAATAATAATATTAAAATGATTTAAATTATATAATATTTAAAATAATTAATATTCAGAAAGGACGCATACAATTGATTAAAAGTGACAGTAAAGACTTACATTGTTACAAAAGATTTCTAATTAAAAAAATGCTGTTCTTTTGGACTTTCTATTCATCAAAGAATATAATCCCGATTCCCACAACAACAAAAAAGCAGCACAACTGTTTCAACATTAATAGCTGTAAGAAATGTTTCTAGAGCATCAAATCAGCATATTAGAATGATTTCTGAAGGATCATGTGACATTGAAGACTTGACACACACACACACACCATGGCATCCGAACACAAACTCGACTGCAGACTGTTTCAGGCTCTTTCTGTGGTGACTAACACTTTCTGCTCCTCAAAGCTTGCTTGCTTCACAGTGTGTGGCACCATAGGACAGATTCTCATGCAGTGTGTCGCTGCTGCTGTGGGCTTTGCTGCACTCACAGGCTGATGAAGCAACAGAGGCCAGTCGCAGGGGTCTAAGCTTTAATTCACCACAGGACTCAAGTGCTTTTCACATTTTGATTGAGGGCGAACGGGGCTATGAAACGAGAAACATGGTGAATAAAAATGAGTGACACAGCCTTTGGCTTGACTTCCTTCTCTCTCTCATTCTGTTTTCAAATCTTTTTTTCATGCACAGATTTCCCTTTTGACATTGTTTTTTTAAACATTCTGTTTCTTATATTGAGAGGCAAATTGTTGTTTGGCCCAGACCAGCATTTTGTAAAAATCGATTTCTTTTTTTTCTTTTGTAAATGGATTGGACTGATATAGGATTACAAATTCAAACAAGCATCAGTTGTGTGGTTTCAAGCGAACCTGTCAAAACATCACTTCAATGCCTAAAATGACATTTTGTTGATTTGTTCCAAATCATTCAAGCAAGACAAATATTTCAAAGAGACCAGACACTGTAACCATATCATTTGCAGTTGGCATGTTTCACAAAGAAAAAAAATCTGCTCAGCTTCCTGCTAAAGATGATTAAGTCTCTGTACATAATTTTGGTGGCTGCAGATGTTTAACATCTATTGGTGTACAAGTAGATAACTTTAGGAAAAGCTTTTGATAACTTGCTGGATTGTCTTGTAATGTCGTTTAATCCATGCTGCCATTGTTGGGTTTTATTGACCAACTATTTGGCCTGGTGGGTGCCAAAATGCTAAACTAAAAACGGATTTTTTTTTATATACGTTTTGGTCGTTCATTTATACGACATCTGCATTTTGGGGGCCTGAAAACGCAAACTTATGAAAACGGTTTTGAAAGTTTTTGAAAACTATACAGTTCAAGACAAATTTGTGAAAACAGTGACATTGTGCGCATGTGTATCACGTTTAGTCGAAGTTACATCGCCAACTACTTGCCTGACTTGAATAATACAGGGTTTTTAGCCATTTTCGTGGATCTGTGTGAACAGGATCGTTTTGAAAACACTGTTGCCTGTATGTGAAACTTTTTAAAAACGCAAAGCAAAAACGTTTCTGAAATATATAAATTCTACATATATCTGGGGCGTCTACAATCGACACCCAAGCGTCTACAGTCAACACTTAATAAATATATCTGGGGCGTCTACGATCGACACCCAAGCGTCTACAGTCGACACTTAATAAATATATCTGGGGCGTCTACGATCGACACCCAAGCGTCTACAGTCGACACTTAATAAATATATCTGGGGCATCTACAATCGACACCCAAGCGTCTACAGTCGACACTTAATAAATATATCTGGGGCGTCTACGATCGACACCCAAGCGTCTACAGTCGACACTTAATAAATATATCTGGGGCATCTACAATCGACACCCAAGCGTCTACAGTCGACACTTAATAAATATATCTGGGGCGTCTACAATCGACACCCAAGCGTCTACAGTCGACACTTAATAAATATATCTGGGGCGTCTACGATCGACACCCAAGCGTCTACAGTCGACACTTAATATATATATCTGGGGCGTCTACAATCGACACCCAAGCGTCTACAGTCGACACTTAATAAATATATCTGGGGCGTCTACGATCGACACCCAAGCGTCTACAGTCGACACTTAATAAATATATCTGGGGCGTCTACAATCGACACCCAAGCGTCTACAGTCGACACTTAATAAATATATCTGGGGCGTCTACGATCGACACCCAAGCATCTACAGTCGACACTTAATAAATATATCTGGGGCGTCTACGATCGACACCCAAGCGTCTACAGTCGACACTTAATATATATATCTGGGGCGTCTACAATCGACACCCAAACGTCTACAGTCGACACTTAATAAATATATCTGGGGCGTCTACAATCGACACCCAAGCGTCTACAGTCGACACTTAATAAATATATCTGGGGCGTCTACAATCGACACCCAAGCGTCTACAGTGGATACATAATAAATATATCTGGGGCGTCTACGATCGACACCCAAGCGTCTACAGTCGACACTTAATAAATATATCTGGGGCGTCTACGATCGACACCCAAGCGTCTACAGTCGACACTTAATAAATATATCTGGGGCGTCTACAATCGACACCCAAGCGTCTACAGTCGACACTTAATAAATATATCTGGGGCGTCTACAATCGACACCCAAGGGTCTACAGTCGACACTTAATAAATATATCTGGGGCGTCTACAATCGACACCCAAGCGTCTACAGTCGACACTTAATAAATATTAAGATTACTTCATAATCACAAGGCTTCAAACCGAGACATACGTCTAGTTTCATTTCCCATATTTTTTATTTTTACACATACCAATACTGCGACGCTGAGAAGAGAAGAAGAGAAAGTTCAAACAGCCCGCGCTCACTCAAGTTCAACCGCTGAGTAGTGTTGTTTTTGGCGGCCTGTTTTAATTTTAGTTTTAGTCTAGTCTTTGTGTCAAGCTGTCATTTTAGTTTTTATTAGTTTTAGTCACGTTCATACTCTTTTTAGTCTAGTCTAGTTTTAGTTGACGAAAACTGATGACATTTTAGTCTAGTTTTAGTCGACGAAAGCCATAGTCTAGTTTTAGTCAATGAAAATTGTATTTTAGTCTCTTTTTAGTAATGCAATTCTATTTAACCCAGTCAATATAGTAGCTATAAGTAGCCTACCTAGTAGTATAGACGAAACCAAAATTTTCTTTTAGCCAAACCCATTTCAAACAATATTATCTTATTATAGTTATCTTATTATATTATTGTTACCTTATAGACTCAAGAATACATCCATTCCAGACACAGAAGACGCTCTGATTTGAATTTACAACATATTAATTTTACCAACCAAACATGTTAGAAGTAGCCTACACACATGATGAAACCACATTTAGTCTCGTTTTTATTCGTCAACAATATTGCATTATACATTTAGTTATAGTCATCGTTACATGACTAGCATTTACGTTGCGTCTTGTCTCGTTTTCGTCACGTGATAAAGGTTCGTTGACGACGATATTTAGTCATAATTTTCGTTGACGAAAGCAACACTACCGCTGAGTTGTCGTGACGTCAGAAGGTGGGGAGGGGTGCGTTGTTTTAATTCAGTAAACTTACTCCATTTCTTAAGAGTGTGTTAAATATATTAATAATATTGATTTGAATTAAGTAATATTTGTGGTTTTTGATACAGATCAGTTTAATTCTTCATTCTCTAATATTTTGATAGAAATTTCACAAATATATTAAGTGTATTATAAATAAATAACTGGTTAGTCAAATACTAAATTCTTTTAGTGAATTTTTTTTTTAAAATATAACTACATTTTAGACAAAATTAACAGTTGGATTTTTATTCAATTATTTTGGTATGTTTTACTCAAACAATCAAGGAGGCAAAATGATATTCAGAGATTTTATTAAGTTAATAAAGTAATTATTACTGTGATATTTACTAAGCCACTGAATAATTTTTTAGAGTGTGATTAACGGCCAAACTGCATAAAAAGTTTTCCATTTCTAGTTGAAAACAGTGTTGTGTAATTGGCCAGTAAATCATATTTCTATGGAATTACATTTTTGAATTGCATTATGTATGTATAATTCGTTATTCAGTTAAAAGTTGTTTTTTTGTTCATTTCAGAATTATTGAAATCATTAAAGCATTATTAATACGTTGATGTAAAAAATAAACAAATAAATAAATATAATAAATTATATTTATTACATTTAATCACCCTCAAGTTATTCCAAACCTGTATGAATTTCTTCCTTCTGCTGAGCAAAATGGGCCCCATTGACTTCCATTGTATTTATTTTTTCCACACTGTGAAGTCAATGGAGACCGTCAACTGTGGTTATCAACATTCTTCACAATATCTACTTTTGTGTACAGAAGAAGAAAGAAATTCATACAGGTTTGGAACATTTTAGTGAAACATAACCTTAAACTAACGTATTATGCGTTTTCATTAATATGTATATATACACAATTTTTTCTGCAGAACATGACTTAATTTCTAATAACAAATGTCCCTGGGAATCAATGTCAGTCAGGCATGTCACAACATACACGTACCATTGCCATGAAGCAGTTTCTCTAAAAATCTGAAAGGTTATTATGACAAACACCTCTCAGATTTTACAGTCTGCCATATATTCGTTGTGTTGTGTTGCGCCATATTGACCTTCAGTCTCTTCCACTTAAGCAGCTTGTTGATGTTGAGAGGTGTGTGTGTGTGTGTGTGTGTGTGTGTGTGTGTGTGTGTGTGTGTGTGTGTGTGTGTGTGTGTGTGTGTGTGTGTGTGTGTGTGTGTGTGTGTGTGTGTGTGTGTGTGTGTGTGTGTGTGTGTGTGTGTGTGTGTGTGTGTGTGTGTGTGTGTGTCATCTGTGCTGCCTCATTACCTCTGTAGGAATGTGCAACACATCTCATCAACGGATCCTCCATTATCTTCACTGTTTGACACACACACTAATACTCTTGCTCTTTAATTAGAAGGGATTTTAATGTTCAGCAGGTTTCATCTCCTCCAAGCCCCTCTGACATCCATCTTTCAAAATAGCTTGTAAACCGCAAGAAGTGTATACGTGTGTGGTGTGTGCCTACAGTTTCCCAAATCTGAGACTAAGAACAACACAGAATTACACTCTCACTCACAGTCAAGCAGTCTTTCACCCAAACAAAGCCATATATAACCTTCCAATTTGTGCAACATGACACTCTTAAATCAAATAATGGGCATCTATACCTCAGTAAGAGAGAGATAGAGTGAGAAAGAGACAGTACTGAAGAGTTTACCATGCACACAATATGATTTCTTAACTTCTGCAATGATTTTAGCAGGAACCACTAAGTAAAGAGCTCCTATCACACTTTATTTTGTAGATCAGTTTTTCAAGCAATATAAGTTTGATGTTTAACATTTTGAGAGTTTAAGAAAATCTGCTGTTGTCTTCAGTTGATCTTCTTACCAACAGCGATGGTGCAAATTAAATATTTTCATACTGAACTGCGATTGGTCTTCTTTCTTACATCTCTTTGCATTCTATATTGTTATTGGTTTTGAGTTCCTTGCACATACACTACCGTTCAAAAGTCTGTGTCGAAAGATTGCATTTATTTAATCAAAAAATACAGTAAAAACAGTTATATTTTGAAATATTATTACTATTTTAAAATAACCAAGTTATATAGCAATATATTTTAAAATATATTTTTTTCCTGTGATCAAAGCTGAATTTTCAGCATCATTACTGTTTTCAGTGTCACATGATCCTTCAGAAATCATTATAATATGCTGATTTGCTGCTTAATAAACATTTCTTATTATTATCAATGGTAAAAAAAGTTGTGCTGCTTAATATTTCTTTTATGGAAACCATGATAAAAAAAAAAAAATCTGGATTCTTTAATGAATAGAAAACTCAAAAGAACAGCATTCATTTGGAATTGAAATCGTACTCGGTTACTAACGTAACCTCGGTTCTCTCTAGAGAGGGAACGAGTACTGCGTAATATCTTACGCTACGGGGAAAACCTCTTTTCCACGAGATATTGAAGCCAAAAATTATCCTTAATTTTGAATTAATGCAAAACGCTGTGCAGCAGCATGCAGACATAGGCAAGACGGCTTGCGTGCCTATTGGCTGCCCTGCGGCAACAGCAGCAGCCTATCGAGAGTGGCCCTGCGTGACACATACCCAATGGGGGCACTTTGCGCCCATTTCGTCACGTCCCGCCAGAAAGGGCGTGGTCCCGCCCTTATAAATACGGCTCGATTAGGCTGGTATACTGGTTTTCATCGCCGAAGCGAACCAGAGCTGTGTATGCACGGCAAGATACGCAGTACTCGTTCCCTCTCTAGAGAGAACCGAGGTTACGTTAGTAACCGAGTACGTTCTCTTACGAGAGTATCTCTCGTACTGCGTAATATCTTACGCTATGGGGAACACAATGCAAAACGCCGTGCGTACTGGGATCCGACACCAAAGTCCCAAGGGCAGTAGCCCGGGGCTCATATAGTGCATAATCACCATAGACTCACAGAGAGTCGGAGAAGAGAGGCTGCAAGCGTCATTCCCCATAAAATAGCATCCTACAGGAGCTAGTTATGTTAACAGTGTTTTACGCAGACAGGGTGAACGTGTTCAGCCTGAACTGGGTAATAGTACGGGTTATTCAACACCCAAGGGGCAGTTTCTATCGCTTAGTGAGCGATGCACAGGCAAACTCAGCATCTGGGCCGCACTGCGGGGCAGATAGCACTGAATTCTAAACCGACAGAAGCTTGGCTTGTAAGGCGGGAACCTCTAGGTTATAAAACCTTATAAATGTAGACGGCGAGGCCCAGCCCGCGGCCGTACAGATATCTTGCAAGGTAACCCCACTATACCACGCCCACGATGAGGCCACGCCTCTTGTGGAGTGCGCTCTGACACCCAAAGGACACTGCAGGCCCTTAGAAGTGTAAGCCAGTGCTATGGCGTCGACTACCCATCTGGATAGGCTCTGTTTTGATGCGGCCAGGCCCTTGGAGCGTCCGCCAAACAAAACAAAGAGCTGCTCGGTCTGTCTGAAGACAGACGAGCGGGACACATAAGCTCTCAGTGCCCTGACAGGGCAAAGGAGACTAGCATCTTTCTCCTCATCATGAACCGAGAGAGCGCACAGGGAAATGACCTGGGCCCTGAACGGTGTGTTGAGGGATTTGGGCACGTACCCGTGCCTTGGTTTGAGTATGACCTTAGAGTCATTAGGCCCAAACTCCATACATGACGCGCTTACCGAAAGCGCTTGTAAGTCCCCTATGCGCTTCACTGAAGCGAGAGCCAAAAGGAACACCGTTTTGAAAGACAGATGCTTCATGTCTGACAAATGGAGTGGCTCGAACGGGGCACCTTTCATGGCTTCCAAAACCGTAGAAAGGTCCCACACCGGGACTGAAGGAGGTCTGGGAGGGTTCAGCCTCCGAGCTCCCTTGAGGAATCGCACGACTAGGTCGTTCTTCCCCAGTGACTGGCCAGACACAGGTTTTATAAACGCTGCTATGGCCGCCACGTACACTTTGAGCGTGGATGGGGACCTGCCCTTATCCAGCAGCTCTTGAAGGAAGGAGAGTACTTCCGTGACCCCGCAGTCTACAGGTGAAAAGCGCTGAGCTTGACACCAAGCAGAGAACACAGACCATTTCGAGGAATAGAGCCGTCTAGTAGACAGGGCCCTTGCCTGCGTGATCGTGTTTAGCACTCCCTCCGGGAGGCTAGCGGGTACCCGTTGATGGCCCATGCATGTAGGGACCATAGTTCCGGGCGAGGATGCCAAATCGAGCCCTCGGCCTGAGAGAGGAGGTCTTTCCTCAACGGTACTGGCCACGGGGCAGTGCTGGTCAGCCGCATCAGGACTGGGAACCAAGTCTGGTTTGTCCAGAGCGGAGCCACAAGCAGCACTGGGCATCCATTTTCCCTGATTCGTTCCAGCACTTGAGGCAGGAGCGAGACGGGGGAAAAGCATAGAGGGGACAGCGGGGCCAGACGTGGGCCAGCGCGTCCTTGCTCTTGGAGAAATATTTCGGACAGTGAGCGTTCTCGTGGGACGCGAACAGGTCCACTTGCGCTCTGCCGAATGTCTCCCACAGCAGTTGGATCGTCTGCGGGTGCAGCGACCATTCCCCTGCTGGGACATTGTTTCTGGACAGTCTGTCTGGTCCCAGATTCAGGTGACCAGGCACGTGCGCCGCTCTCAGTGAAAGCAGGTTGTGCTGAGCCCAGACCAGGAGGCGTTCCGTTAGCCTGTAAAGGTTTCGGGACTTGGTGCCGCCCTGGCGATTTATGTATGCCACCACTGACATGTTGTCCGACCGGACCAAGACGTGGTGGCCCATTATCTGGGGACAGAAGCGCCGTAGCGCGTTGTCGACTGCCAACATTTCCAGACAGTTTATGTGTAGGAGCTTTTCCTGTTCTGACCACTGGCCAAAGAACGGTCTGCCCTCGAGCAGCGCTCCCCATCCCGAGGTGGAGGCGTCCGTGGACACCACCTTCACACTCGAGGGAGTCCCCAGACTCACACCTGACTGATACCAGTCGGTTATCTTCCAAGGTTCCAGAGCTGAAACGCATTTCAGATCGACCCGGAGGCGAAACCGACCAGCGGTCCATGCCCTGGGAGGAACTCGCGCTTTCAGCCACAGCTGCAGTGGGCGCATGCGAAGCAGACCCAGCTGGAGCACTGAAGCTGCTGAGGCCATGAGGCCCAGCATTTTCTGAAACCTTTTGAGCTGGACAACCGAGCCGCGGCGGAAGGATTTCGCGGCGCTCTGAATGTCCCGTTCGCGCTCTGGCGTCAGACGCGCTGTCATGGATAGCGAGTCCAGCACTGTTCCCAGAAAAGAAATTTTCTGGCTGGGAAACAGCGAGCTCTTCGCCCAATTGACTGTGAGACCCAGATTCTCGAGATGCTCGAGTAATGTGGCCCTGTGTTCTATGAGCTCTGATCGTGATCGAGCTAGAATCAGCCAATCGTCCAAGTAGTTCAAAATTCGCATGCCCTGGAGTCTCAGGGGTGCGAGAGCCGCGTCCATGCACTTCGTAAATGTACGGGGTGCCAGGGACAGGCCGAACGGCAGGACTTTGTATTGGTATGCCTGGCCCTCGAAGGCGAATCTCAAGAATTGCCTGTGACGTGACGCTATTTGTATTTGAAAATAGGCGTCTTTCAGATCTATGGACATAAACCAGTCTTCCCGGCGAACTTGCGCGAGGATTTTCCTGGTTGTAATCATTCTGAACTGGCGCTTCGCGAGCGCTCTGTTCAGCTGTCGCAGATCTAGAATGGGTCTGAGACCCCCGTCTTTTTTGGGTACCAGAAAATACCTGCTGTATAAACCCCCTTCGCTCTGAGCCTGAGATAAAGGTTCTATCGCCCCTTTGCTCAGTAGTTTCGCTATCTCGGCTCGAAGTAGATGAGATACTTCGTTTTTTACCGTCGTTTCGACTCGCGCCGCACAACGGCGGGGGCGTCGAGCGAACTGCAGCGAATAGCCTCTTTTTATAGTGTTCAGCACCCATTCTGATACCCCGGGAAGCTTTGCCCACGCATGTGCATGAATAGCTAGAGGTAGAATGAAATCTGGGCTCTGGCCGCGGCATAGCGGCGGCCGGAGAGCTCCGGTGTGCTGAGAAACAAACACTGTGTTTGCAATGCGCGAGGCGGGGGGTGCGCTGATCACAGCGGGCAGCCCGACCGCGCTCGGCTTCTCTCTGACAGATTGTGGAGAGAAGGCGAGCGGGACGAACCCCGTGGGCTTCGGCATGTCTGTGAGGGAATGTGGGCGCGGGATAGCGGGCACACTCACTGCACTGAGAACACTGTCGGCTCGCGCCGACTGAAAATGTGTTGGTTTCGTTTTTACAGAAACCGTGGGACATGCTTCGTGTAGTGTTTGTGGGCACTGTGTCGTGGGCACGTACACTACATTCATTGCACAATCGACATGAGTCGATTTTATTCGTGCTAGCCCTGTATTGTGGTGGGCTGTGTCTGCGTGTGGGAATGGGCACTGAGACGTGGGCATTCTTACAACACTCATAACACCATCGGCCGTGGCCGGAACACCAGAAAATACACTCTTTATTGGATTTATCTGGGTAGCCGTAAAAACGGCTTTTGTGTGCAGGCAAGCGGGCAAATGGACCGGCTTGTTGACTGCTAAGTGCACTGGAACAGTCACATTGCATGGGACTGGACGAGCGAAACGTTTCGGTGAAAATCCGGCCGCAGCGGGATTTGAACACCGTCGCTTTCCTAGCACGGCTAGGAAGGCTTTGAGACCTCGGGCTTGATCTCGATCCTCGGCCGGGGCCCGCGCTGAGGGGGGCGGCGTCCAGCAGAGCGAGAGCGCGGTCTCTGTTCTCGGGCCTGGCGGCGTTGAGAAGCAGCGGCGGCGGGTGGTGTATGCTGCGGCTGGGAGCTTCGAGCAGGCGGCTGTTTAGAGCGACCTGCTGCGGAACTCGAGCGCTTCGGGAGGAAGTGCTTCATCGCCTGCGATGTCTTTTGAACCTCTTGAAATCTGTCCGCGAAATCCTTGACGGCAGA
Source organism: Gila orcuttii (assembly GCA_026230005.1). NCBI lineage: Eukaryota > Metazoa > Chordata > Actinopteri > Cypriniformes > Leuciscidae > Gila > Gila orcuttii. Next base: position 29,610,396 of record JAPDVR010000021.1, read on the forward strand.
TCCGAAGAGGCCAGCTGACGAAATGGGCGCGTCCAGGAATACAGAGCGCTCCGCCTCAGTCATTTCAGACAGCGTTAACCACAGGTGTCTCTCAGCCACGGTGAGAGAGGCCATGTTCCGCCCAATGGCCTGTGCAGCGGACTTTGTAGCGCGTAGAGCCAGGTCCGTAGCGCTCCTTAAATCCGCGACGCTGATCGATTCCGCGCCTTCCTCGTCCATTTTTCGGAGAAGGTCGGCCTGGAAGATCTGCAGAATGGCCATAGTGTGTAAGGCTGACGCGGCTTGCCCGGCGGCGGTGTATGCGCGACCGTGCATGGCTGACGTCACTCGGCAGGCTTTAGATGGTAGCGTTGTCTGCGCTCGCCGTCCAGCAGAGGGCGGGCAGAGATGAGAAGCTACCGCTGCTTCCACTGGGGGAAGAGAAAGGTACCCTTTGTCTTTCGCACCGTCCACAGTGGAGAATGCAGCTGAGACAGAAGTACGCACCCTGGCCGAGAGGGGGGCGCCCCAGGACCTCGCGACTTCTTCGTGAAGCTCAGGAAGAAAAGGCGCGGGCCTGGATTGTGACGGCGCGTGGTCCTTCTTGAGGAAGCATCCGTCCAGTCGGTTGCGCGCGGGCTGCGCGGGCGCTTCCCAGTCGAGGCCGAGGTTGTCGACGGCTTGGGAGAGCAGACGCATCAGCTCTGATTCAATGCCTGCTCGTTTTCCTGAAGGCTCGCGGATAGCAGAGGGGAGGTCCACAGAGCTCGCCCAATCCTCACTATCTGATGCCAGGAGAGAACAGGCCTCGGCTGTTTCGTCGACCTCTATGGCGGAAGCGGCGGCGAGCGGCGGCCGCTGTCCGTCGGGGAGGGACTCGAGCGACGCCGGCGAAGCTGGCGGGCGAACCGGCGAGCTTTCGTGGGCAGGAGAAGGCTCGGGGCCGCGCTGGGCACGGCGCTTCTTACGGCGCGGCGCTACAGCGGGCTGAAGTGCAGGCTCTGAGAAGGATGCCAGGCGAGTCCTCAGAGTCACCATAGGCAGTAGCTCACAGTGATGGCATCCGCCGTCGACGAGAGCGAGAGCCGCATGATCCTCACCCAGGCAGGAAACGCAGATGACATGGCGATCCTCCTCACTGAGTGTGGCTCGACACGAGCCGCAGGACCTATGCATCTTGAAAAAGACGCAGCTCTTTTAGGAGAGAGAGAGAGACAGTGGAAAAATGTGTGTCGCAGCGGCGAACACACACACACACTTGCAATAAAGGATATGACGCCGGAAAGCGTAGCAGGTACGGCGGCTAAAGGCGGCGATGCCAGCGACTTCAGACTCAAAGGCTCGTCCCGCTGTGTGCTTATCTCAACGGCGCGGCTTCTCACTCCGGATCCAGCGATGCGTGATGCTTCGCTGAAGAGATGAAAATCAGTATACCAGCCTAATCGAGCCGTATTTATAAGGGCGGGACCACGCCCTTTCTGGCGGGACGTGACGAAATGGGCGCAAAGTGCCCCCATTGGGTATGTGTCACGCAGGGCCACTCTCGATAGGCTGCTGCTGTTGCCGCAGGGCAGCCAATAGGCACGCAAGCCGTCTTGCCTATGTCTGCATGCTGCTGCACAGCGTTTTGCATTAATTCAAAATTAAGGATAATTTTTGGCTTCAATATCTCGTGGAAAAGAGGTTTTCCCCGTAGCGTAAGATATTACGCAGTACGAGAGATACTCTCGTAAGAGAACTTTCATAACATTATAAATGTTGTTACTGTCACTTTTGATCAATGTAATAGATGTAGTCTAACAAATCCTTGCTGAATAAAACTATTAATTACTAAAAAAAAAAAATCGTACTACCCCCAAACTTTTTAACTGCATTTTAACTTTATGAGCACAGTGAATATGTGTTGGTTCTTTATTTCCAATTCAGATTGAAGCACAAAATCATCTATGCAGAACCAAAGCCTTAAACCTAAACTTATCTAAAACTTTAGCAGTATTTGTTTGCCTCCTTACAAGCGCTGGTATTTCCCTCTGGAAATCTAGTTTTCAATTTCACTCCCGCCAAAGACAACAGCAAGAGCTACATGATGGATTTACTGCCTTATTTGAGATAAACCCTCTCACCATCTTCTGTTGTATCATGAACAGAGCGTTCATTCACCGCCTTCAGGTCAGTGAATGGACCTGGCAATGACTGGTGTGTGATGCTTGTGTTTGTTTAAACATTATTTAGCTGCCATATAGCAGAGAGTTCAGTCAACACAAATGGTCGACTGGCAGCAAATAGGCAAGTGAGATTTGCAGTAATCTCTCTCTTAGATGATCTTGCATTTCTTTTAGGGCACATCAAGGTTAAATATGGTGGTTGGGAAACTTGGCACTTGCTCACCTTTTGATTTAATTTCTGCGAAAGGAAATATCTGAGCAGGGAGGAGCATGTGGATTTGGTCACATGTTCTTCTTTAGTTACTTGTATGTGGTTTGATATATTTGCACTTTTGGAAGTTATTTGGTTCCTGCTGCACATCTTTAAAGTGTCTGCTTCAAGGGAAATAGGCCTCTGTTCTTCAACCTCACATCTGAAATAATAAAAAACACGTAAACTGCTGACCGAATGGCTTTGACTCCATGTTTCAGAGATATCTGAAGGTGAATCCAGAGGTTTTAAGATAATATTGCAATCACACCAACATAGCATGCTATTACACCTTGCTGAATGTGCTTATTTTTAATACACACTTACAAAATTAATCTCTGTCTTCAATAGAGCTTAATAGCAAAATCTTTTGTTTGTTTTGTTTTTGTGCTGTCTAGGAATTCGATTTTTAATTAAATGTTTCCAGTGGTTACATCAGTATACCATACTGTATGACTGTCTTTATGAGTCGTTGAATCATTCATTCAACCTATTCACTCAAACCATCTATGCGTTTTGGAACAAAACAGTAACTGACTTTATGAGCAAGTTATTGAATCATTCAGTCAACCAATTTGTTCAGAAAGACAGATTCAGAATAACCGAACGTGTGTGATCAGTAATTTCTTTATATTAATTAATACTTTCATTCAGCAAGGACTGAAATTGGTCAAAAGTGATGGTAAAGTCATAATATTACAAAATATTTCTTTTTCAAATAAATGGTGTTCTTTTAAAAGAGGCACAACTGTTTTTTAACATTGATAATAATAGGAAATGTTTCTTGAGCATCAAATCATCATTTTAGTATGATTTCTGAAGGATCATGTGACACTGAAGTCAGAAGAGTAGTAATGCTGACAATTCAGCTTTGCATCACAAGAATAAATTACATTATACAATATATTACTATATAAATTATTTTAAATTGTAATAATATTTCACAGTATTACTGTTTTTCCTGTATTTTTGATCAAATAAATGCAGCCTTGGTGAATATCAAACTTGCTTCTGTCTCTTAAAAGCTTGTTTTCTTTAGTATCACATAAAATGTGACATCTGCTCAGATGTCAAATTTTAATTTGCTATTAAAACCTTTTTTTTTTTTTTGCTATTTTACTTTCAAATAATGGTCAGATAACAGGCTAATAGACAAAAAGATAAAGCAAATACCTTTCCGCCATGTTTCTGCCAGTCTCTTGTATAAGAGCTGTTTGACAGCTCGCTCTTAACCCGTTTGTGACCTGTATCTAATTCCTCTGCTTGCACGCAGGGCGAGTGTACCGTCATGTTGTAACAAGAGAAACTGACATTTCGTGCAGAGGGGGGAGGGAGTGCACTGCTTGAATTCCCAACGTTTAATGTTCCACATCTGCAGGCGTGATCGCTGTTGAAAATCATTTCATGACAAGTCATTGTGGTTGAATGCACGTCATTTAAGCAATGGCTCTGTGTGCTCCGTAATTTGCTTTGTCACAGCTTGACAAAGTGTGTGTATGCGCAAGAAATAAAAATGGAAACATATCTGTGGGTCCAATCGTTTACACATCTGAGGCCACAGGTGGTGTATTTCAGGCTTTGTCATGGTCTCCATGGAGACAAAGAATATTAATCTACAAGGTTCCAGATTTACCCTCTTTCTCTTTCATTGCCTTTCTATCCCTCTTACAAGACAGACCCCAATTAAAACATGTGCTATACGTGTGCTGGGGATGACACATTTCAAGTAACGCGAGTTACGTAATCAGATTACTTTTTCAATTATCAAAGTAACAGGTTACTTTGTTTTCCCATTTATTGACTGACAGCTGTTAAGAGGAATTAGGAGTAAGTGCACATGCGTTGTGTGTGAACATGTAGTTCCCTTTCGTTGTCACTCCGAGTTACGTCGGATGACGACGAATGGGGTTTCGCTTAGAAAGCCTATCAGCTTCGAGTATTACAAAACGAGCCTATGGCAAAGAAATGCCATGGGTCTGCGGAATTTGCATGACGTAACTCCGCCCCACCTCGTGGGTATAAAAGGAGGAAGTCCGCAACAGCAGTTTATGTTTTTCGCTTCGGAGCCAAGTGTATTCTTCTCTCCACAAGCCATCTCTGAATTGTCAGCTTTACAAACGAGTGCCTCGAGTGTTGGTGTGACGGCGATCTTCGGCGAGAGCGTGCTTCCTGCTGATCTGCTGCAGTGATCTGCCAGTCGGCGCGTTTCTCCCCGGGTGCTTCAACACTTGAGTTTTCTCACTAAAAGAGCTTACACGCGGCACCTCTTTTTAAAGATGTGGCGCCTCGCTAACAGACATCTGCAGAGCTGCAGGCTGGGCGACACCTAACACATTCGCCAGATTCTATAATCTCCGAGTGGAGCCAGTGTCCTCTCATGTACTCGCTTCAACTAGCTAGTACCGGACCCACTCAGGTGTCTTCGCTTGCTCGCCATTCCACTCCACGGACTGGATACGTGCGATATTCTCCTCAGGTGAGCTTTTCCGAAAGCCCTGAGCTCCTCCAGCACTCCTGACGTCGGCGCCAGTGTCTCTTGCCTGCGCGTTGGCTAGGTGCCTCCCGTGTGCATGGTCCCTCCCCTGAGCGACCCCCACATGTGTATTTCCACTGTAAGCCTCTCTGAGCATGTGTCTTTCCCTTGGCAAGCCACCTTGCCACCCCTGGGGTTGAAATATTCCACCTGCGGCTGGACACCCCAGTGTTCTCCATATGTTTCCTTCGGGTCATATGTGTATTCTCTAAGTCCCCCCCCCCCCTCTGGGTTGGCATTAATTGCATACTTCCCCTAGCTTGGGATATGCTTCCCAGTGTACCTTGGTATTCCTGTGTTAAATGGAGTCCTTCGTCCAGTCTATGACAGGGATCTCGATTTACGCAGGGCACTGGAAGACAGCTGAGAAGGTGGCGTGATTAGACTGGTAACCTCAATCGTCGTCATCCGACGTAACTCGGAGTGACAACGAAAGGGAACGTCTCGGTTACGTATGTAACCCTCGTTCCCTGAGTAGGGAACGGAGACGTTACGTCTGCCTGCCACTTTCCGCTGTACCGCGGGGATCGCCTGAGCTCAGTCTTGGCTCCTCAGCGAAGAAACATAAACTGCTGTTGCGGACTTCCTCCTTTTATACCCACGAGGTGGGGCGGAGTTACGTCATGCAAATTCCGCAGACCCATGGCATTTCTTTGCCATAGGCTCGTTTTGTAATACTCGAAGCTGATAGGCTTTCTAAGCGAAACCCCATTCGTCGTCATCCGACGTAACGTCTCCGTTCCCTACTCAGGGAACGAGGGTTACATACGTAACCGAGACGTTATTCATCTCACTTACACATAAACAGATTCAGTATTTCTCAACATGAATAAAAACAGTGAAATGCAAACTTAATGTTATGCAAACCTGTAATAATTAAATGTTATATAACACTAATATGCTTTATGCATCTCACTTAATGAACCTGTTGATCTTTGATGGTCCAATTCAAACATACTAATAAGCAAAAATTACTTTAGTTAAACCACATTTGTTTTATTTGTTGTTATTATTGCTAAAAAAAAGAGCGTTGAACTTTCTTCTTTTTCAGAGGCAAAAAGTAATGCAAAAGTAATGTAATGCATTACTTTTAGTAAAAAGAAACGCGATTACTTTTTTAGGGAGTAACACAATATTTGAATGCATTACTTTTAAAAGTAACTTCACCTAACATTGCTTACAACACAATTGCTACAATATTGTCTTTTGCTGTATTTATCAACATTTTTAATAAGTATAATGTAGTCTTATTATTAAAAAGGTTTTCTACCACCTGCTGGGATAAAGATTAAAACTTTTTGTGTCAGTATAGGCTTTTCTGAAAACACCACTTTTTGTTTCATATAATATATTCTGAAAAGGCAATTGTATATTACAAATTAAATAAAAGTGAAATAATAAATGTTCCCTTTCAAGGGAACTCGAGCTGCATCAAGACGCTGTGGGAACGCCTCTGCGTGATTGCGTCATGAAGCACTTATGAAATCAGTCTAATGGCATGATGGAACGTCATGTGACATCATCGACCAGGAAACTATAAAGCACACCTGGAACAAACAGTCACTAGCTTCTGTGTCTTCAGCAAGTGCTCTGTGTGAAACTGTCTCTGTCTATTTATTGTTGTTTTTCCACAAGCATAAATATATATCTAGACAGGAGTATGATGGCGAGCACACAGCTTTTTGGATCGTGTGTTCCTCCCTGCCCTCGCTTTATTACGAGTGGGGACACACGCGATTAATGTGTTGTTTGTTTGGGAGTGGAGCATGCCTGGTCAGCTCTAGTAAAAGGGGGCTGACAGTGTTCATTCATAAATTTCCTAACGTGTAACATATGCACTATCGAGAGTTTTAGCTCTGCTCCTGTTGGCTTTCTTCTCGAGGGAAGAAAGTCAATAAAGTTTCTTTGGCTCGGATCTCGAGTTTGCCGAGGCAGCATGTAGATTACGGGTCTGCAATAAAATTTCTGTGACTCGATCTCGGATCTCGCTGCGTGGCTTGAGTGCAGTGTTGCCAACTATTCTCAAAGGAAAGTAGCTAACGCCTTCCCTAAAAGTCGCTAAATGACGTCATACGTCAATTAGCATATTCGTGACATCATCGCGTCGTACTTGCGTTTTGCTTGTCTAATGTGTTTTCTCTATAAATTAATGCTCAGCTCACATACTGTATTTAATATATTATAATATAATGTAGCCGAATGTAAAATAAAGCTGTTCTCGTTTCCTATATATGTTTTGTCAGACAATAGAACGAGTAGCTATGATATAGGACTAGTGAATGACTCAATTTTTTTATAGGCCAATGTGGAAAATTATTTGAATTGAGAGAGTTTGGGAGCCGGATGAACAAAAGCTCTGTGATAGTGAGTAGCCTATTACAAGTAATACCGTAAGCACAAGAAAAGGAAGGAAACTAAATTATTTAAGTAAAATAAAAAAGAAAAGCAGATAAGTGATAAATCCGTGGAAAAACACTGCTCATTCACGTCTCTCAGCGGCCGTGCGCTGAAAAGTCGCTAAAAATAGCGACTCATTTGCGCGATTCTTTTGCAGTCTGTACGCGGAGGGGTGAAAATCTGCTCTGACTGCAGCTGGGAGGGGCTGCTGCGCGAGGACTGGGCCGCCTGTGAGTGCTTTGGGACGGGGGTGGGACCCACGCAGCACCCGCTGCTCGTTGAGAAGAGTAAGAAAGAAATGTGCTTTCACGTCAGAGAGTCTCCAAAAGTCTCCAATAACACCAGAAAAAGTCGTTAGATTTGTCGCTAGTCGCTTTTTTGAAAATGTGTCGCTAGAGGGGTCTAAATACTCGCTAAATATAGCGACAAAGTCGCTAAGTTGGCAACACTGCTTGAGTGTGGCGTTTCTGTTGCGTGTCAGCTGCGTGGCGTTTTTGTCTTTGCACACCAGAAACATGTCTGACGCAGTGCTGCTGCTGCTTGGTGACGTACAAGGTCACCCTTGTTCAACATATGGGGAGAGAGTTGTGGAAGGCCTATACTTCATGTTATAAATATATAGCCTACTGATACAGCTAAGACAACGTCTGCAGTATTGACGGCAAAATAGGATACAGAATATTTCGTTCTGTATTGACAGGTGCAACATTTGACATCTATATATAAATTTATATCTGCATTTATGTCAAAACCTAGAGACTTTCAAACATCAAAATGTCAAAATGACATATAAACATCTTTTACTATTCTATTTTGCCTGGAAATGCTTCCAACACGCTTGCGTGTTGCGTGAAAAATAGGCGTCGGTTCTATTTCTAGCATACAAATGTTTACACACACAGGCACCACACGGTGTCGCCCGGCCCGCACGTCAACACACATAGTTCTGATATGTGTCCCCCATGTATAGCTCTACACCTGTTAAATTTTCTTAAGTGGGGTATAGGTATAGTTTTTAAATGTGTTATTAAAAAAGATAACACATTTTCTCAACTTATTTAGAAGATGAGTGTAAAAAGCGATGGAAAAATCTCAGGGACAGATATATAAAGGAGAGAAAGACTATGAGGGAGAAGAAGAGTGGTGCAGGGGCAGAACAGAAGACCACATGGAGGTATTTCTGAATAATGAGTTTCTTGGAGCCTCATGTCAAAGAGAGGGCCACTTCATCCAATATGTCCCCATCCTTAGAAGAGAGATCAATTAGCCCCCAGGTTACCTCATCACCCCTGGCTGCTCACTCATCACCACCTGGTGCCCCAACTGAAACCTTTACCCTTTACCTGACTGATGTAGCTCCCAGGTCCCTGTCTACTCCAGCAGTTTTGGCCGCTGAGTCTTCTGAAACTCTGTCTGACCCTCCTGGTGTATCCTGGGAGCCCCCATCTACCTCAGCACCTCATGTATCCCATGTCCCTGCAACACTCAGCACTCCACGGGCTATGCCAGCACCACAGCGATCAATGAGGACCAAAAAAAGGAAGGGGCAGAACAATGAGTTTGAAAATCAGTTGATGAATGTTCTCAATCAGTCTGCAGATGAGGAGGAGCTTTTTCTTATGAGTCTGGCACCACGTCTCAGAAACCTGTCACGTGAAAAAAGTAGTGACTACTTTACACAGGGCTGAGTTTTCCTGAGATATAAATTCTTGATAAATATATATATAATTTGTTCCTTAGTGTCAGCTTTAATGTTTGAATAAATGTTTTATTCTAAAAAAGAACTGAGTTTTGATTCAGATGTTATAGCGTGGAAGCTACAGCTAAATATATCTCGTTGGGTCCTGCTCACTATAGAAAAGGGTTCAGAATTCAGTGGTTCTCGTCTGCCCAGATTTCTAGGGGTCCTCCCTACTGTGGTGGACCCCGAGCAAGCTCTGGTTATGGAGCAAGAAGTACAGACTCTTCTGCGAAAGGAGGCTATAGAAAGGGTTCCTCCTCCCAGCAGGGAGTCAGGGGTTTACAGCCGTAACTTCATTGTTCCAAAGAAGGATGGAGGCTTACATTCAAACAGGTTGTGCCACAGATTCAGTCCGAGGACTGGTTTGTCACGATAGATTTGAAGGACACGTCCTTCCATGTAGCCATGACGTCACATGACGTTCCGTCACGCCATTGGACTAATTTCATAAGTGCTTTATGACACAATCACGTAGAGGCGTTCCCACAGCGTCTCGAAGCAGCGTCTCGTTCCCTTTTCAGGGAACCAGGGTTACAGTCGTAACCCGAGACGTTTCTTGGGCATCAAATCATCATATCAGAATGATTTCTGTAGGATCATGTGACACTGAAGACTGGAGTAATGATGCTGAAAATTCAGCTTTGATCACAGGAATAAATTACATTTTAAAACATATTAAAATAAGAAAACAGTTATTCTAAAGTATTATAATATTTCACAATGTTATTGTTTTTACTGTATTATTGATCACATAAATGCAGCCTTGGTGAGCATAAGAGACTTCTTTCAAAAACATTAAAAACATGTACCGGCCCTAAACCTTTAAATGGTAGCTTCTTCCTTTGTGTTATATTGAAATATTTGTGTTATGTTAAAATATTTAAAAAATTCCCCCAAACCACATTCAGACCAGATCAGAGCAGCTACTGAGTTGAATATTCTATATTCATATTGAATACTTTACTCTATTGAATACTCTATATTCAAATACTAGAGTCACTAGAGTCAGAGTGTGAAGTCAGACACGATCCTCTGTGGTTAAAGAAAAGTCCAAAACCACAGAAACAAGTATTGGATTGAACATTATAAATGTATGAGTGAGTGAATTAGTGCAGTGTTATTCTATAAAAAATAACACAATAAAAACATTGAGGCAATTAATCATGTACATGCACCTCTCTTTCTCTCTTTCTAGAATTGTACATTATGTTTCAGGTAAACAGAGACAAGGCTTCTGTACCAAAAACAAGACGTGTATGATTGTGCAGTATACGTTTATAATTGGATACAGGATGGTTTATTATTCTATAAATAACTCTGTACAGTCTATTTGTAAATGTTGAGACGTGAACACATAGCAAAGTGCCGTTGTTTGCACCTGACATTCACTACGGCTCACATCTGACCGAGCAGAAGTCCAGTTTACATAAACATCACATGTAGTCTATCAGGAAACACTGGCTCGTTGTATCAGCGTTTTCGTTTAAAGGAATATTCCATGTTCAGTACAAGTTAAGCTCGGCTTTTGAGGCATTGTGTTTACCACAAATACTAATTCTGACTCTCTCTTCTTCTCTTCGAAAAGCAAAAATTGAAGTTACACAATGGAAGTCAACCTGGAATAATGCTGTAGTAAAATAAATCTTCAAAAACATGATAGAAAGAGTCCTATAGTTGCAAGCAAGCTTTTTTTGTTGCTTGTGAGTAGACAATCTCAACTGCATTATAAATAATGCAGCATTATCAAAAGAAATTGAGTCAAACCTGCATTCATATCTTTTCATACATGCTTATTTGTTCAAATGCTTACAGTCGTTTTTATAAAGGTTGTATTCAGCCAGTTTGGATGTGGTCTGTTATCGACTCTTCAGGGATGAACAGGATTTATGAAAGGGTTTAAAGAGTCATTCTCTGTGTATTGATGCATTGTTACGACCTTGTTGGCCGTCCTTTGACCATCTGTGATTAGGGATGGGGTCAGACAGGGTGATGACGTGTCCTGTGTTGCCAATAATTGAAGATATCTGTAGCTTCTTCATCTATGGGCACATTAAGAATGCGCAACATAACTGTGAAATGTCCCTTATCAAGACATTTTTATTCCAAAAATTTTGAAAAATGTAATTTCCAACACAGAATGCTACTATATTTGGATATATGGTGGAAATGACACTGACTTGAATGACTTTTAATAAAAAAAGTAAAAATGACAGATTTTGTCCACAGTTGGACATTGTTAGTGGACAAAAAGTATTGAAAGTGTGAAAATTGTGTTTTAAGATAATTTCTTTTCTAAAGTTTCACAGGGTCAACAGTGCCCATAGCTGAAGAAGAAACACACAGTTACACAGACATAGGCCTAAACAAAATAACTTTGATGACGACAATCTCCTGGCAGTTTGTTCTGGGGTTCCAGTAAAGGACATTATTACGGAATCTGACTCATGGATCAGGGTCTGGCTGGACAGATGTGTCTTATCAGAAATGGAGGCATAAAAAGGTGTGTGTGTGTGTGTGTGACTTCAAGACTGACATCTCAGTGTGGACTGCCAAGACTTTCCAGTCAGAGACAGAGATGAGTGTATTATTAAAGGTCTGGAAAGAATGGACGCAGCAGACTGTAACACCAAGTGTGAGTGCATAGAAAAAAAGTGTGTGTGTGTTAAAATATGAGGGACTGTGTCTCCATTTCAAATGGCAACTGCCCAAAATAAATTTCCTTGCTTGAAAATCCAGTTGAAACCAGCTGGTAGGCTGGTATGTACATTTTTTTGTAGGCTACATTATACTTTTTTTTTTTCCAGGATTATTTGATAGGACATTCAAAAGATCAATGTGTCTTTGCTGAATAAAAGTATTAATTTCTTTAAAAAAATATTTGACTGTATAGTATTAAAAACATACCATAAATAAGATAAGATTAATAAAAATCCCCCAAATGACATTTCTGATGACCCCAAGGCTATATGTGACCTTAAGATTGAAAACTTAAGTTTGTACCGTACAAGATGACTAAATACATCTTGGTCAAGCTGGACTAGCAACAAATCAGCTTGATCTGTATTTTTTCCAGCAGGGAAGCATCTCAATTCAGACCAGTGTTGATTGTCCTTTGGTTGACGTGTATTTGTGTGTCCTTTCTCTGCACTGAGCTAATGTTATATTATAAACACAATCACAGGCCATGTTTACACTGCATATATGCATGCGTCTTTTCACTGAGCCGCCCAAAACAACCATCTGAACACAGTCAAAAGACTGGCCAATAAATCGCGAGAGAAGCTTTTCAAAGAGAGCAAGCTCCCGTCAAAGCCGTCCTAACTAGCATGACTACAAACACACTCATTAATTAGTCAACAGCTTAGTGATCTAACCACCAGCTGAGGGGGTGGGGGGGGGCAGGTCAAAGTGAATGACCTTGTCTTCATCGGTCGTCGTGGTGACCGAGCCACCCGATCTGTCAAGCACTGCTTTTCAGCACGGTGGGAAAACATGTTTGGCCCACGACCCCCATCATCCCCTGCTCATTGGACTACAATTCCCAGCCATTGGGCATGGGAGTGAGGTTTGTTCAAGAGCCGCCAGTCAGGGCTAAAGTATAGCCATGCACAAAAGCACGCTGGAGCGGACACAGTGGGCTGGAAAAACTAGAAGTCTGGAGATGAATGCCCTGCTTTTCTTTCCAATTCAGCCGAGGAGGAAGAAAAGGACGGAGCAGAAAGGCACAGAATTGAGTGGCAGGAATAGTTACTCTAGCTTCTCCATTTTAAATGTGCTCTTTCCCTGTCTTTTCCTGTTTTCTCGTCTCCATTGCTTGCCTTCTTTGCTCTTTAGCCCTTTTCTTCCTCCATTGCTGTGCGTTGTCCTTTTCATGCCTCTCTCTCTCTCGCTCGTCAGTATTTCTCCATCCTAATGGATTTATCTTTAGCTCGGCGCTGTGTCTGGAAGAGGAACATTGTGACATGGCCTATTTTGCTACAACAAGGCTCTTCCATTAGCTTGGAGTCTGTAAATAAATAAATAACAGCTACAAAAGGTGCTCTGGTAGGGAAGAGGGAACAGTCTCATGTTCAAGCTCAGACGGTGTGTTAGTCGCGCACAACTATATACGTCTTTCAGCTCTTTCCCTGGGGCGACTAACCTTCAGAAAGCATTGCGAGAACTCATGGTCGAATGATTTAGATACTGTATCAGTCTCTAAAGGACAAAATGATTTGAACAAAGTTTCTCCTTGAGTTATAGTCTCAGTATTATTCCCTATGGCCTAATATAAAGGTGACGGGGGAAGCAGGACTTTTAAAGTGGTTGACTGAGCACATCTTGACTCCACAAGTTATTTTAAAAACAATGTGCTTTTAATCGTTTTTCGTTTAATTGATTCAGTTAAGCTACTGAGCGGCTGGGTGATCCAGAAGTCCCCGTTATTGTACATTTCAATCATAAGCCAATCATTTTGGCATTCTGGGAACACAAATATAATTGTTATTTGTAATCAATATAGTTGGTTGGTATTTCATGTATTATTTTAGTGTGATGTTGTCTGGCTGGAGATGTGCATTAAATCATTTTAACACAAGAGATAACACCCAGACAACTAATTAGAATATAAAATAAATAATGTTTAAAATACCTTGTTGATTCATTTGTCTACCACTAATGAAAAACAGAGAGAAAGTACATTTGAATTGGTTTATTGAGTTTATTCATTACTTTGGGGATTTGTTGGATTAAATGAATTAATTACATTTATTAATAAGAACTGTATTCATTCAGTTTTCTTTCTTACACCAAAGGCAATTTTTTGTTATTGTTGTTTTAAGAATATATGTAACAAAATTAATGAGGTTTGTATTTAAAGTTTTAAGAAAGCTAAATATTTTATTGAAATGTGTAGTAGTGGTCGTGAATCAATATTCGAAAAAGTTCCAAATTGCAAAGAAAAAGTTCAGTTATGAGGTGAAAATACTTGGTGTGCTTCAATTGAAATTAGATCAGCTTGTTGTTCAAGTAGAAGAACTTCACTTCCAAATCTAAATCGACCTTTTATAGATTCAGGGTGTTTTCAGTTCTCTGAGATGTTACAATTGCTTTCCTCTTGAGTTTGTGAGTCAACCACTGTCAAGATTTTGCAAAATAATTGTCACGCTTTGTGAAGTAGAGACGAAAATAGTCTGTTTGGGCAGCCATGATTTCAAACGATGTAGTAGGGATTCAATCTAAGATCTCCAGGCTACAAGTGTACCTTCTCGTGGTGAAGCTGACGAAAACAGATAAGACTATGAACTTGTTCAACCGCTCTCCTCCTGGCATTCTCTCGCTTTTCTCAGCATTTGCATCTTCTCCTTGCCTTCAATTACCCTTACCCACAATGCATTTGTGTGGCATGAGGTTATCAGGGCAACTAAAGACCAAAGGCATCTTTAAAAGCACTTGGCGAATAAAACACAGTCCACTTGCACACTGTCAGGAGAGAGCGAGCGAGAGTCTGTTTACCCAAAGAAACGTCTCAAGTGTGCTCACCGCACCGGCGATTACAAATGGATAAACCCGGTGAACCCGTCCCAGCTGGACCGTTTCAGAAAGCAGCTGTACTCGCGCCACTGACCCAGGCTGAACCCCGGTAGCTTTCCTCAGCCGTGTGCGCATTGATCGAGGTCCCCGGGAGACGCTGATTTAAGGTCAGCCGTTTACAGATCTTTATCAGCACGAGCTGGGAAGCAGAACTGATCCGGGAACTGTGTGGCACTGCAAACACTCAAGTATGAGAGGAGAAATGGTTCACGTATCTGCCATTTGTTTCTCTTTACTCTCTCTCTCTCTCTCTCTCTCTCTCTCTCTCTCTCTCTCTCTCTCTCTCTCTTGAGTCTCTCCCAAGCTGTCAAATCTCCATCCATTACAAACATTGGCTTTTTCCACCCTCATATTCATAGGTCTCTCCTACACGTCTCTTGCGACGTCCTCTGCGGTGCGTTGTGGTATTAACTGCAGCGCTGGAGATAGAGGCCTGTGCAGGAAGTGTATGTGGGTGTACGCCAGTGAAGATGGTTGAGTCCAGACTGGCTTTAATATAAAGCCAATGGCTCTTCCTCTGGGCTGTTTATCCACCTCTCTTCTTCTTGGGCTCAAACTTTATCCCTCATCTGTTGATCTGTTTGTCTTCTCCCTCTGCTCTTAGTTTGAAATCTCTTTGACCCTTCCTGTTTGCCTTGCCATCCTTGACTTCAAGTAGATCCACTATTTTGCAAATAAGACAAGTCCTTTGTTTCTATATCTTCACCCCGTTAGCCTACTTTCACTGTAATTAAGAAATTTAATTAATACTAATTTTATATATTTTTCTTATACAGTGTGAATGCAGCTTCATGATTAGCTAAATTTGTCAGGGGGTTATAACTGTTTAGCTGTGCATGGACATTGTGAAAATGTAGGCTACTTTAAGGCATGTTAGGTTATTCAATGGCTCATTTTGGTAACGGTCCCAGTAGAAAGTTTCTGTGTACGTAAAAGTCATACAAGCGCAGCTCCTCTACTTGAATGAGGAAAGACTAGAATGTGCTTCTCAAGGCCAACATGATAACTCTGATAACAATTGTATCATAAATTTAGCTTGTTTTGCTCCTCAAATCTCAGTAATTTTCAGATTTGTATCACATTGTAAAGAAACCAAAGCATTGTGCCTTCTCAGTTCTTTAAAATCTCTCTCATCTCTGTCCTAAGAGGGAAACTATTTTGAGTCACTCACTTATAAGAAACAATGGACAGAGAAAGACATCTTTGTGCAACTGGCTATCTGAAATCTGCTATAATCTGCCATTGGCGTGTTCGTCTTCCCAACACACAAACACTTCTTTATGCAGCAAAATTCTTGGACAGGCATGTGATTTGTTACTTTTTTCTATGAATGATTTGAATTGTAGCGAGAGAAAGATCGAAATCAATATGAAAAATGTAATTGGGGTCAGTAAGATTTCTTAATTTTGAAGGAAGTCTCTTCTGTGTTCACCAAGGCTTCATTTATTTGATCAAAAATACAATGAAAGAGCAAAATTGTTAAACATTATTACAATTTAAATAGCCATTTCTATTTGAATACATTTGAAAATGCAATTTATTCCTGTGATGCAAAGCTGAATTTCAGTAGAATTTTCACTCCAGTCTTCAGTGTTCTTATGATAATAAATGTTGAAAACAGTTATTCGGGAACCATGATACATTTGATGAATAGAATGTCCAAAATAATTTTATTTGAAACCGAAATCTTTTGTAACAGTGTAAATGTCTTTGCTGTCACTTTCGATCAATTGAATGCATCCTCGCAGCAGTCTAGTAGTGGAATAATGGAAAATCTGCCCATCCAAAAACACAAGTTATAACTGAGCAACCACCCAGAACAGAATCAGAATCAGAATCAGAAAGAGCTTTATTGCCAAGTGTGCTTGCACACACAAGGAATTTGTTTTTGGTACTGAGGCTTCCAGTGGACATATACAAATACAAATACAACAAGAAACATAATACCACAAATTATAAGAGTAAAAAATAAAAATATAAATATATGAGAATAAAAGTATCACAGTTGGGTTTAGTCAGAATAGACATTTTCAGATTTACAGATTATGAACATATTTACAGTGTTTTGAATATTATAAATAAATAAATATACATATAAGTATCACCTGAGTTGTAGGGTATTGCACTATAAACAGTGGGAGTATTGCACTTAAGGCATATGCCTTGGGAGGAGTGTTAACTGTTCAGGAGGGAAATGGCCTGTGGGAAGAAACTGTTCCTGTGCCGAGATGTTCTTGTGGCCAGTGATCTGAGTCGCCGTCTTGACGGTAACAGTTCAAACAGGAGGTGTCCAGGGTGAGTGGAATCTGTGATGATTTTACCTGCTCTCTTCCTCACTCTGGAAGAGTACAGGTCCTGGAGGGTTGGCAGGGGGTCACCAATGATCCTCTCCGTAGTCTGGACTGTCCGTTGTAGTCTCCTGATGTCTGATTTGGTAGCTGAACCAAACCAGACAGTGATGGAAGTGCATAAGACAGACTCAATGACGGCTGAGTAGAACTGAATCAGCAGCTCCTGTGGCAAGTTGAACTTCCTCAGCTGGCGAAGGAAGCACAGTCTCTGCTGGGCCTTTTCCACAATGGAGTCAATGTGATTGTCCCACTTCAGGTCCTGAGAGATGGAAGTGCCCAGGAACCTGAATGACTCCACTGCTTCCACAGTGCTGTTCATGATGGTGAGTGGGGGGAGTGCTGGGCTGTTCCTCCTGAAGTCCACGATCATCTCCACTGTTTTGAGCGTGTTCAGCTCAAGGTTGTTATAACTGCACCAGACAGCCAGCTGTTCAACCTCCAGTCTGTAAGCAGACTCGTCACCGTTTCGGATGAGACCGATGACAGTGGTGTCGTCGGCAAATTTCAGGAGCTTGACAGTGGGGTCTTTAGAAGTGCAGTCATTAGTGTACAGGGAGAAGAGCAGTGGGGAGAGAACGCACCCTTGAGGGGCACCAGTGCTGGTGGTGAGAGTCCTGGATGTGAGTTTCCCCAGTCTCACTCGCTGCTGCCGGTCCGTCAGGAAGCTGGTGATCCACTGACAGATCGAGGATGGTATGGAGAGCTGGGTCAGTTTGGCTGTGAGAAGACCAGGCATGATGGTATTGAAGGCCGAACTGAAGTCCACAAAGAGGATCCTTGCATAATTCCCTGGTCTGTCGAGATGTTGCAGGATATAATGCAGTCCCATGTTGACTGCATCATCCACAGACCTGTTTGCTCTGTAAGCAAACTGAAAGGGATCCAGCAGGGGTCCAGTGATGTCCTTCAGGTGGGCCAGCACCAGTCTTTCAAACGACTTCATGACCACAGACGTGAGAGCGACAGGTCTGTAGTCATTAAGTCCAGTGATTTTGTTTTTTTTGGGGACAGGAATGATAGTGGAGCGTTTAAAGCAGCAGGGAACTTCACACTGCTCCAATGATCTATTGAAGATCTGCATGAAGACCGGGGCCAGTTGGTCAGCGCAGGCTTTTAAACAAGCAGATGAGATGCCGTCTGGGCCTGAGGCTTTCCTAGTCTTCTGTTTTTTGAAGACTCGGCTCACGTCCTCCACACAGACCTTAAGCTCAGGTTGGATGGCAGGAGGGGGGAGTAATGGGAGTGCAGGAGGTGATGGTGAATGTCTGAAGTGAAGATCAAACCGGGTGTGTGGTGTGAATGAGGGCTTTTCAAACCTGCAATAAAATGAGTTTAAATCATCAGCCAGGTGTTGATTGTCCACAGATCGGGGGGATGGTGACTTGTAGTTGGTGATGTTCCTCAGGCCATTCCAGACTGATGATGGGTCGTTGGATGAAAACTGTTTTTTCAGTTTATCAGAGTAGCTTCTTTTAGCAACTCTGATCTCCTTTGTCAGTCTGTTTCTGGCCTGGTTATACAAGATTTTAGCCCCACTTCTATAGGCATCCTCTTTGGCATGACGAAGGTGTTTGAGTTTCCCAGTAAACCATGGTTTATCATTAGTAAATGATAAGAATGTCCTGGTAGGAATGCATGTATCCTCACAGAAACTTACATATGATGTTACAGTATCTGTGAGCTCATCCAGATCATTGGTAGCAGCTTCAAAAACAATCCAATCAGTGCAATCAAAGCAGGCCTGTAGATTCTGCTCTGCTTCATTAGTCCATCTTTTTACAGTCCTTATTACAGGTTTAGCTGATTTCAGTTTCTGCCTGTAGGTCGGTATGAGATGAACCAAACAGTGATCAGAGAGCCCCAAAGCTGCTCGTGAAACGGAGTGATACGCATCTTTTATTGTGGTGTAACAGTGGTCCAGTATATTACTGTCTCTGGTGGGACATGTAACGTGCTGTCTGTATTTTGGTAGTTCACAGGAAAGATTTGCTTTGTTAAAATCCCCAAGAAAGATTAAAATAGAGTCAGGATACCTTTGTTCTGTTTCAGCTATTTGTTCAGCCAGCTGTTGTAGCGCCGCGCTCACGCACGCGTCTGGAGGGATGTAAACATTCACGAGAATGAAAGAGGAAAACTCCCGAGGCGAGTAGAAAGGTTTACAGTTTATGAAATGTGCCTCTAAATTAGGAAAGCACATCTTCTTCAGTATTGTTACATCTGAACACCAACTTTCGTTAATGTAGAAACACAATCCACCACCTCTTGTTTCCCCGTTAGCTCCACGATGCGATCCGCTCGGAACAGCTGGAAGCCCGGCAGATGTATTGCGTTGTCCGGTATGGCTTCACTCAGCCAAGTTTCAGTGAAGCACAGAGCAGCAGAGTTTAGAAAATCCTTGTTAGTGCGGGTGAGGAGAAGAAGTTTGTCCGTTTTGTTAGGAAGGGATCGGAGATTCGCGAGATGAATACTGGGGAGTGCAGTGCGCAGGCCGCGCTCGCGGAGTTTAACCAGCGTTTGCGTCTGACCGCGCGTTTGAACAACAACGCTGCCCCTCCGACGAGAATGTCCTGCAAGACGTCCGAATAATCAAAAACTGTAGAAAAGTTATCCGGTGTGTGTTTCCTAATGTCCAGTAGTTCGTCTTTGGTGAAACTGATAGGAAAAGAATGACTAAACGCAGAACAAACAAACAAAAACAACACAATAGCTGGAGAGCCCCACACAGAGGCAGCCGTCTGCGGCGCCATCTTGGATGTAACATCCTCGCAACCACACACTGTAGCAACCTGCTAAATACCGGTGTAAAAACAGGGCTGCATTTTCCCGATAACGTTGTCTCTAAGCGCGCTATGAAGACTCTTAAGGTATAACTTAATTAAAGGTATACCATTTCTAGGCGTGTTCCCCGAACCATACCTTAGGAAGTTAGATGTACCTTCTTAAGTGCGACGTTACCAGGTGCTGTCTGTGGCGACGGTGCTGCATTTGTTGATATCAACGGCTCGAGAATCAATTATTCACTCATGCAGGGGCTGCTTCACTGAGTTATGTGAGAAAGCGGTGTTCTTTATAAAATAATCCCTTCAGAAATAGTGGAAATTGCATTTATTAGGATTAATGGGATATTATAAAAAATAATCCAAACTATAGCCTAGCCTACATATTTTGCTGCCACAATAACAACCCATTACAACTGTTTACTGCTTTCTTCTTTCTCCTTTTTGTTCACTGAGGTGGAGCTGTGATGAAATATTATTCTTGTAAATACTTTCCAGCATTTCAGCAATAAAAGTCTACATCATACATACGTGTGCTCGGCGGTGATCAAAAAGGATTTAAGCAGTGAAGTTTGAAATGATCTCTTCAGGTAAACTTAAGAGATGTGGATTCGGACGGCAGTTAAATCACCACACAACCTTGGTGTTTGGCCAAATTACCTAGGCTACTTTTTGACGGAGATTTTTACGCGGGTGGTGGGAGAAAGACACTGACATTCTGGATTCGGACGGCAATAAAATCACAGATTAACCCCTACAAATGTTGAAAATACCGTACGACCCAATGAGAAACAATTAGCTTAACTGACAGTATGAGTTAAGCACCTTAGCAACTTCATAGCAACACCCTAGTAACCACCCAAAGTCAAAAATCTAGTTCTCTTTTGTTGGATTCTTTCTATTTTTATCTAACCCCAGGTTTTTGCATTGGGTTACACAAAGATTACACCATGCATGTATACGTTTTCTTATAATGCAGAGTTGCCATGAGAAAGAAAACCCCAATCAGCTCTTTAAACAATAGCACACACACTTTTCTCGACCTTGCTGAGGCGGCATGATTTCTCCCCGTTTCTATCGTTTAGGGAGCGCTGGTGTTCCATGAATATATATTGTCCACATGGGATTCAGCTCTGCGCTATAATGGTGTTCACATAATATATTCTCAGCTTACACCAACAAACAAAAGAAATGCGCATAATAAGTGTTGTTGAAAGCAGCACGATGACAAACACTTGCAAACACTAACAGGACTCCCATTCATTTTTCACAAGATCAATATATTCCTCCTTTGGGCCTGAGACCTTGAGAAAGACATTTTGCATGTACGGCCACTCACATTATGGCCGTGGTTCGGTGGAGGGGAGAGCTTTTGTGTTGTATCACAGAAAACAATCAGTCTTTAAAGGCACCGCCTTGTTTCCAGGGGCAATTAAAAAATCGTTATGTCAGTTGACATGTTTCTCTCAACAGCTGTCTACAAGTCTGTTTTGAAACTACCTTCAGGGTTGATAGATATTACATGGTTTAAAGTGGACCTATTATGCAAAATTCACTTTTACATGGTGTTTGAACATAAATGTGTCGGAAGTTTGTGTACACAACCACCCAATAAAAGGAAAAATCCACCCACTCTTTTTTTAATCCCCATAAATCATAAGCAGTGTCTCAGAATGAGCCATTTGCAGATTGTAGCTTTTGTGAAGTCACAAATGCTTAGGCTCCGCCCACGACTGATGCGGACTCTTCCCTATTAGCATAAACCCTGCCCTGAGTGAGCTGTACACAGTCCACCATCTTGACCTCTTCGCCAAAGAATTTAACAGCAACATGCATGTAAGAAATGTATTCTTATTAAAGCTACTAAAGTTATTCAATCAAGAGCGATGAGGAATTTTCTGTTTTTCTTTGTTGTTTGATTTATATTAACAGCATATTTAGCAGTAGGTACTGCCTTACGCTGCTGTTACTTTAATACACCGATCTAATATACACATGCCAGGGCTCGACATTAACGGTTGTCTGGGTGAATCAATAAAACGAGAGAATGATTCTGATTTTATTACATTTACTGTAAGTTGCGATCGAAAGTGGATAATAAACAGCCTATTACTGACGGTAACAAGGTTGTGCTGTTGAGGCTTGCGCAGCCCTTAGAGGAGAAATATGGAAACAAATGAGCGCAGCTCACAAAGAAACTTAGTTGACAACATACTGGTGTTAAAAATCATCAAAATTCAAAATGTGGAGTTTTTATATTTTTAACATGATACAGTTAAGCAATCTCACACGACGAGAGCTGTTTTTTCTGAATACCATCACGATTGAATTCATACAACAGTTTCATTCAACAGTTAATGTTCTGTTTCAGCATTATGAATTTTATTTATTATGTCGCCTGCCACCACCTACTGGCTCTTTAGTGTTATGTTTAAAACTATCATTCTTTCCAATGTTTCTTATTTGTATATTCAAAAAGATTTAAAACAATAACATTATTTAATGCAGTTGTAAAAATATTTGTGTGTAAAACGATTTAATTTGAACAGGCCTACCTAGGGTAACAACCCTATAGTGTCTTTTTACTCTAATTTAATTTATTGATCAAATTTAGGAATTTAAAATGAAAGATGAAACATACATTTAATAACATTTTTTGAGTTGGGGGTGTGCCCTTTAAAGGTGCAGATATGACAATATGCAGATTTAAATATATCAAAGCTGACTACAGACTGATTAGAATATTGCTTCAGAATAAATTATATTTACAACACAATTTTTTATTTTATTTTCAGACAAGCAACTTTTTTACTTGGACAAGTGAATGAAAAGGCTTAATGTCGAGCCCTGCACATGCAATTGCTTAACTTGCTGTTTACGTTCGCAGACATAACTGATTGTGTGTGAACTTTGTGTGTTTTTGACATAACCTTGTGTGTGTTTGACAGTTTAATCGCAATAAGACGTGAAAGAGAATTTAGTTTAATACTCACGGGAAGCGCCGTCTGAAAGCCATGCTTTCTGTGTGTGTGCTTAGGATGTGTGCGCTCAGAAAACAATATGTCAGAAGTTTAGACTGCTATGGCTTTTAAAACACATGCAGATAATAAACTTTCATGATCATGAAGAACTGCAATGTCACATCAGCGCGAACACGATAGAGATGATGATCAAAACAAAACAGATGTTTCAGTTTTGGGCATGAGCTATACAGGCTCCGCCCTCTTCTGGAAAGTGGGGTGGGGAACAGCAGCTCATTTGCATTTAAAGATACATGCATGAAAACAGCATTTGTTTCCTTCCACTAAAAAAGGTTTGTGAACATTTTCCCCTAAGTTTGGTATGGTTTAAAATGAAGCCATGAATCACTTTAGCAGCATTACATTTATTAGAGTAAAGAGTGTCCCCTCTAAATTTTTAAATACACCCTTCAGTAATTCACCCTGCCATCAACTCTAAACAATTGGGCTTATATTTTTGTGTTACCGGGCATAATTTGCCATCTCCTTGGTGTCACAGACTGTTCAATTCTCCATTATGTTTATTCATCTGTTTACAAACCCATTTATAATTCTACCCTGAGCCTTCAGCATGACATAAATTCCAATTAAAATTTCACAGGCCCTCAACTTCCATATTCCCTAATTAGTCTAGTGCAACAGAGTTGACAATCTCTGTGTTGAGGTTGGCAATAAAAGTGGAGCAAGTAACATTTTCCTCTAACCTCTAACCTAAAACAACAAGAGTAAAACAGAAAGCCGTTTTCATTATGCCTGTCTATTCCAGCCAACAGCATTTTATAACTTTCTCCGACATTGAGATGAGAAATTCAAGCGGTTTAAAGGAACTTCTTGGCTGTTATGAAACAATCCTCATAACCCTGTCACAGGCCTTTACTGCTGCCTCTGATATTTCACCTTTTATCACATCTGGCAGTGTTTGAAAGAATAAAGAGAAAAAAATTAAGGCACACAGAAAAAGAAAAGGCTTGGATGAGAGAATGAGACCATTTCTGAGAAAGATGGGCAGCCACAGACACACACAGCACAAAACACAGCGATTTACCACATTATATTGTGTTTGTAAGGCAAAACTGAGATAGAAAAGAAAGTTGCAACTTGACAATGGATCAGTATGAGTTCTACTCAAGCTGTACAAAAAAAAAAGAGAGAGGATAAAAAATAAGTCCAAATCAATGGTTTTATTTGAAAGGAAAACTACCCAGACAAAATTCAAACAAAATTCTCAGACAGTCAAGAGAGGACACAGTTAACTGTAAACTATTATCATAAGTACCATGGTTCTCTCACAAAATTTTTAAGATTAAAATAATTTGAGATGGGAGGAAAAACTATAATTCAGTGCTTTTGTATAACTCAAAGCTTCTAGGGGAACACAATACTTTTGTGAGAGAATACAAAAGAATCTCATATTTAATCTCATATTTCTCATATATAAAAAAAAAAATCTCATATTTTTCCATTATTATGGGACTCAATCTTACATATATAAACATAAAATATGAATATAAAAAAAGTTTCTAAAACTCTAAAATTGTATTTAATTTCCTTACCTCCAAATATTTGCCAAACTGAAAATTATCTAATATAAATACTATTATATGTTACATAAACAAAACATAATAAAATATGTAATTATATTTTTTTTATATATATATATATATGTATGTGTGTGTGTGTGTGTGTGTGTGTGTGTGTGTGTGTGTGTGTGTGTGTGTGTGTGTGTGCAAAAATAAACAATTACTGCCAGAAAGAAGTCTGTATTCATGATATTCAGATCAACAAGCAACAAGCATGTTCTTTGAAGTACCTTGGTGTACCATGTTAATACCATGAATATGGTTATCATAGTATGACCATTTGTACCATAATACCACCACTAGAATCTGTTAGTCTTTCCTCTCTTTATATTGTTTTGCTATTTTCTTCCATTAAGTTCCATTTTTTAACTTCAGTTTAAACACATTTTTGAGTCTAAAGTTTAATAGTGTAACTGACAGGCAGATTGGCATTCTTGAATAAGCTGGCATCAGTCTGCCTCACTTTATAACTTTAATATCTGATGACACTTTCCCACAAATTTCATCATACTTGCAATATTCTCTCACTCACACACTTTCCTTTTTTTTCTTCCTCCCATCCATTTAAAATGCAGTCAAAAGAATGAAGCCGCATCCCCATGGATGAGCAAAAAAGTTTGTTGTTTTGTCCTTGAGACGCCCACTTCAATTCCATTACGTATAACAGTTAGTTACTTTCTGGAATACACCCATTCAATGCTTTTTCTGTCAGCAAAATGGCTAGCCGTTTGCTTTGCAATATTTGGATAAATAGCCCTCAAAAGAAGATGATTCATCCCTTGAGTAATGAAGGCATATGGTTTTTGACTGAATTAATGCATTATGATCTGTTTCAGAAAATGTTGGGTGGAAATACTGTGGTACAATGGATTCAATAATAGCGCCCTTACAATCTGGCCTTGTTAGTAGTTTGTTTGTATTAATGCTTGGGAGGGGATGCGATTATGGTCCGCCAAGCCTGCCAATAGAGTGTATTTAGCAGAGACGAAGAGTGGGTGCACATTGCCTGGATGTCTGGCGGCAATACACAATTGTGCAATGAAATGCCGAGTATTTGGGTGACAGTAGCGGCAGGTTTCCAGTGCCAGCGTTGGTTGGCATGGAAAATTGCATCACTGAGTCCATCAATTTTAGCTCCCATTTAACATTACAACCACTTAGTATAGTCACTCAGACCATTAGCGATTACATCCCAGTATAAAATTCACTTCCTCTATGGGTTAAGAGGTAATGTTTTATTCACTGTAGTGTTTTAAAACCCTTGATCAGACAAGTGGAAATGTTATGCTTTTCAGGGTTTCATATCTGCATAACACTCTTATTTAGTCTTAAGTGAAGCACTTCTATTTCATCCAAACTCCTCAAGAATCAAGTTATCAACATATGCTTCCCAGTCAACATATAACATCACTGTTTTATGTTGTAGGATCGGTGCAATTAGCATGTCCAAAGACAAAATCACAGAATTAGAAACTGTATTGACACCTTTGGAGGAATGATACAAAATGAACAACAGGTTTGAACAATAGGTAACTGTCGGGTACCGTTCAAATTTTAACCGGTAGAAATTCGGTGCCAGTACCCAATGCTACCTTTTTTTGTTAATTTAGGCATGTTTACCTCAAAAACTGTAAAGAAACTAAGTCATTTGTAGAAGTATTATTGACATTATGCCAGAGCTGCCTTGGTCGCTGTCTGCCATTGTCTGTGATGCTTGAATATTAATAAAAACAACCATTTTAGTAATAAAAAAAAAAAATGTATGAAAAAAATTCTATGAAATGTTTTGTTTTCCACAAATTCTGTGTTGTGAATTTTCTAGTAATCAAATGAAGACATAAAACATTAATTTAATTGATATTTTATATGAAATTAAACTTTTTTGTCAAACAACATGCGGCACAACTGAGCTTTATACTGTAAAAATTACAACATAGAAGAAAAAGTGTGATTATTCCTTAAATTAATTTTTGATAATTTATTATTATTAGTGTTAGTATTATTATTAAATTGAGATATCTAAAATTCTACTGTACAACAGTAATATCAAGTTAAACCAAACTTTTATTTTGACAGTTGTGGTGAAGACATTTGAGTTTCTGTGTGTTAATAATATAACGATAGTTTTTCTTAAATGAAACTGTAAAATGCTGAGGAACTTCAGTGACTCTCAGAGCGGCTCTGGAAATGCATTCATGTTCTCTCATAGTGAGACTGCAGAGGATGAAAAACACAGCGAGCGTCACGCGTGCTTCAGTGTGTGTGTGGTAGCCTTTAATGAAACCGCGCGTCTGCGCCACTCATTCGCACAGAGACAGGCAGAACATGCAGGATTCTTATTTATAACTCTCGCGCCCAGATGCACTCTCAGGTACCGAAATTTGGCAACAATTGATTTAATGTGAATCGGTACTCGGTAGTACTGACGTAATTCGGTCGTGCCATTTAAAAGTACAGAGTTCGGTACCCAACCCTATAGGTAAAGGAGGCCAGCTAGTAGAGAGCTGTGGAAGTAAACCTCACTCCCCTGGCCTCAAGTGGCACACTAGTGAATTACCTTAGAGGCTGCGGCCTTTTGCCTCCTTGTTTGCGCGCCTGTCTGCCTTGCTGGTGACGCTAGTTCGAATCCCGCTCAGAGCGATTGTGAGTAGGACCAGTTAAATTGGTCCCGGGACCCGAATGGGAGTGAGGTTTAGCAACAGTTGCAGTTGGAATTTAACGTTCCTGCAAATACAACAGGAACACGATGGGGCGACTACTAATGGAAGCATAGAAAATTATCTACCGCTTAAAATAGTAAGAAACTGAGACATTCGAATATCTCGGACAATCTGCTTATTAGGTTTAGGGGTGAACATTCATGATTAAATATTTTATTTTTTAAAAATCGTACGTTTTCGAATGTCATCGAAAATTGCCACCTCATAAAATAATCATGTTTTCCTATGAGATCAGGTTTGAACGCCAACTATAAACCATTGACTGTTAGAAACCAACAGTACCTCAACTTAAGTGCTGTCAGTTTGAAAAAACATATTTAATGAACTTACTTTAACTTTGACAGCCCTTCATTGCTATGCTAAAAATTATGTTGGAGGTATGGTTGATGCGTATTAATAATGTGAATTTCAGTATCATCAAGATTAAATTATACATGTTTGGTAGTGCTGATTTTAGCTCTAAATCTTCAGGGAACTATTTACTGAATAACAGTCGTTAACCTCTCTCTATTAAAAGGGGTCTGGAAATGTGACATTTAGAGTAAATCAACACTTATGGATGTGTAAATAATAAATGAATAGAAAACAAACAAGTTGTGGGTTAAATAATCACTCTTAAAGTTCATAGCCGGCTGTGTTTGCCACCTCAGGGTAACAGGCCCAATTAATATTTATTAATTAAAAGAACCCTGATGATTGCAGTTCTGTAACCGCAGGCTACGCACAAATATATGAATATGTGTGCGACCAAACAAGGCATCAATACAGCCTAAATGCCTGCGACAGAAAATAAGCATTAAAAAGTGCAGTGACTGTATAATTAATCATTATGATTTCCCCTCAGGGATCTGTAATTCTAGGAACAGCATGTGTTAGTATGTGGTATGCAGACAGGCTGTATTTCTTGTAGGCGGCATTGCTGAACTTTCACTATTCTTCTGCCATTACATTACTTTGTTTCACATAAGGGTAATAAATTAATTTTTTAGTGTATTTATATCTTGGTGGAAAAGGTCTTTCATCATATAAACAATCAAACTTATTAAGTAATTTTACCTTGGTGGAGAAATCAGGTTATATCTACTGACAGTTATGCTTCAATAAAACCTTGTTTTTTCAGGTAGGTTGAATTCAGTTAGTCTTAAATAATTGATTTAATTTCAACAAAACCATTTATTTCAAATGTTACCACATGAAATACATTTTCTAAGTTGAATTGAAAAAAAAAAAGAAAAAAAAAATGAAGTGCAAAAGCCAGACAAACCGAGATTTGCACAGTGCTTATCCAGTCTGTCTGAGCGCAAGTCTTAGTCATTTTTCATAACGACGCCCGTGCATTATTCGTTACGATACATCTGCTTTTACTTTCTCTCTTCGAAACGTCTAAAAGAGCTAAAGGAGTTATCCGAGGACTTGTTTTGACAAAATTAGCACAACTGTTCCGCCCCTGCGCCCACTTCCAACATCTTCCCATTTCACCCTCTCCATCTATCCCTCATTTGCATTGCGCTCTGTCCGGCGATGCCTCTCTTTGGGGCCGGAGAGGGTTTCCATAGCGACTCAGTGGGTGTCTGAGCGTGAGGGTGGTCTGAAGGATGGCGACTTCCTCTTTCAGCTACATGACACAAGCACAAAAAGAACAGCTCTGAAAGAGAGGGTCGGAAAAAAGGAGCAGAAAGGAGGTGAGGAGGGGCGGGCCATCAGGGGTCAGGAATAGGGGTCAGTGTAATTTGCACAGCGCTGCTTCTCTTTGATAAAGGGCGGTGAGAGGGAGCGTGGTTCATCTGTAGGGTTCCTGCCTGCCCGTGTGAGGGGAATATCCATCGCTCATTCAGGGCTTGTTGAAATACAAAGAAGCATCAGGAGAGTACAAAAGTAGAGGGAGAAAGTTACCCCAGTAGATAAACACAGATCTGCTTCTCTTTTCTATGGACCACAAATTCTCAATTAAGGTCTGGGGCTGGGTTCAAAAAAACATTCTTAACTGCTATAAGAATAAAGTTAAGAGAATTGTCAACTAATTAATATCATTCAACATATCCTAGTTTTTTACAGAAAATATTCAGATGTCACCCCTTTTGTAATCGTTAACATTTTTATAAGTAACTGTAATTTAATTACACATTTTTCTCAGTAACTATAACTGATTACAGTTACATCTATTTTGCAATTAAACTGTTACGCCGTTACATGTAACTGGTTACTCCCCCAACAATGCTTATCCCAAATCCCCAAAGGTAAAATGTTAAATTTATTGGGATATTACACATTACAACATCGCACTACATCTAATACATATTAATATTACTAGGGATGTGCACAAATTTGAAATTACACCAATGATTGATAATTTAAACATGGATGAGTCATGATTATGTGTGACATGACTTGTTTCTGAATTTGAAACCTTACATAAACAAGTCAAATAAAGACCTTGTTTTTAATGTTATATTTATGACAATTTTCACCAATATTCAGCACATATGAGAGCGCTTCCTCTTGAGAGAGACTCTTTAAAATAACTATTAAAAATACACAGTGCATTAAAAAGGCGACATGCCTTTATTATGATTATTACAGTAATCTGCACACAACACAAAAAGACAGGGTGATTCTCATTGAGTCGATCAGCGAGTTTTTAGCAAGAACCACCGTACAATAAGATAACACTAAACACAGTAATTTTCTTCATAAGGAAATAAATATGTTCTTAAGAAAATATTTGAGAAAACATTTTACAAGAATATGAATCGCATTTAAGAACATTCTTACGAACTTCTTAGAATTTATGACATTTCAGTCATGACAACTCTTGGTGTAGTTTGAAACGCAATATTTATTAATGAGAAATATTCATGTAAATAGTTTTGGTTTTTGGCACACTACATCTTCTATGCTGCTGCACTCTGCTAGACCAGAATAAAACAGAAAGAAAACGAATCGGTTACCTAACGTAACCTCGGTTCTCTCTAGAAGAGGGAACGAGTATTGCGTAAGCTAGCTTACGCTACGGAAAAGATTCATCTTTGCTGAGAGTTTGAAGCCAAAAATTATTTCATAATTTGTATCCATTGACAACGCAGTTCCTCTGCGGCAGACCTAGAGCGGGCTAGCTAGCAGCTCATTGGTTCGCTCAGAGAGAACTGCTTAAGCCTATGGGAGAGCGGGGCTGAACCCGCTACCAATGGGAAGCGCCCGCGCACTCACTGCATCATAGCCCGCCAGAGTGGGCGTGGCTATGGTGTATAAAACAGTCTCTCCCAGGCTTATATGTTGATTTATTTCAGCGTGAAGCGAAACGCTAGTAGCGCAAGCACGGCCGGGAACGCAATACTCGTTCCCTCTTCTAGAGAGAACCGAGGTTACGTTAGGTAACCGATTCGTTCTCTTACGAGAGGTTCTCTCGTATTGCGTAAGCTAGCTTACGCTACGGGAACACCTGGTCAACGCCGTGCGCGCTATTATACCGGGGGAATAATGAAATGTGGAGTGAATGTACAATGAAGCCGGCAGAGCGGGCACATAGTGTATACATAAGCATCTTAGGGGAACACAAGGGGCGAACCGGTTGTGTGAGGGATTCCCAGTGATGCAGCTTCTTAGGGAGCTGGTTTTTAGACAGCTAGCAGTTTTGCCTGCAAGGCGGGAACTTCCAAATTGTAAAATCTGACAAAAGTGGACGGGGAGGCCCATCCCGCGGCCACACAAATGTCATGAATGGAAACTCCACAGGACCATGCCCACGATGAGGCCATGCCTCTGGTGGAGTGCGCCCTGATGCCCAAAGGGCAGGGCAGGCATTTTGATGCGTAAGCAGAGGCGATCGCGTCCACTATCCATCTAGACAGTGTCTGTTTAGAGGCGGCCAGACCTTTGGTGCGCCCCCCAAACGACACGAAAAGCTGCTCAGCGCGTCTGAACGCGGCAGCGCGCGTAGTGTATAATCTCAGAGCCCGAACCGGGCAGAGGAGATTAGCGTCGCGCTCACTATCGGATGGAGGCAGAGCCGATAGAGAAATAATCTGGGCCCTGAAAGGGGTACCAATCGCCTTCGGGACATAGCCATGCCTAGGTTTGAGAATGACGACTGAATCATTCGGTCCAAACTCGAGACACGCGGCGCTGGATGAGAGCGCGTGAAGATCCCCCACGCGTTTTACTGAGGACAGAGCCGTCAGAAAAACGGTTTTGAGCGAGAGGTATTTTAGGTCCACAGACTCGAGCGGTTCGAACGGGGGTGCTTTCATAGCTTCGAGGACTATAGAAAGATCCCAGATAGGAACCGACGGGGGCCGCGGAGGATTCATCCTTTTAGCTCCCCTGAGGAAGCGGATGACTAACTCGTCTTTGCCCAGGGACTGAGCGCGCCGGGGTTCAGAGAACGCCGCGACGGCCGCCACGTAAACCTTGAGAGTGGAGGGGGACCTGCCCTTGTCCAGCATCTCTTGAAGGAAAGTTAGCAAAGACGGTACCTCGCATGACCGTGGGTCCAGATGTTTTTCGGTGCACCACTTTGAGAACACAGACCATTTAGACGCATAGAGCCTTCTCGTGGAAGGTGCTCTAGCCTGTATGATAGTGTTTCTTACTCCCTCTGGCAAATCGACGAATAGTCGTTGATCACCCATGCATGAAGCGCCCAGCGCTGTGGATGGGGGTGCCAGATCGTGCCGCGAGCCTGAGAGAGGAGATCTGCTCTGACTGGGATGGGCCACGGGGCTGTCTGTGACAGCTGAGTGAGCTCCGGAACCCAGCTTTGACTCTCCCAACGCGGAGCTATGAGGAGCACCGAGTGGCGTGTGTCCCTGATCCTCTGAATTACCTGATGTAACAGAGCGATCGGAGGGAATGCATAGAGCGGGCGGCGAGGCCATTCCTGGGCTAGCGCGTCCTCGCTCCTCGTAAAATATATTGGGCAGTGAACGTTCTCTTCTGACGCGAAGAGGTCTACTTCTGCTCTGCCGAATAGCCGCCACAGTATTTGGACCGTCTGTGTGTTCAGGGACCATTCTCCTATGGAGATGAGGTTCCTGGATAGTATGTCTGGACCGTCGTTCAGATGGCCCGGCACATGCGTCGCTCTGAGCGAAAGCAGGCGGCTCTGGGACCAAACTAAAATGCGGTGCGTCAGAAGAAAGAGATTCTTGGATCTGACACCGCCCTGACGGTTGATATAGGAGACCACAGCCATGTTGTCCGAACGGATCAGGACGTGGTGTCCCCGAATGAGCGGGAGGAAGCGTGAGAGCGCGTTCTCGACCGCGAGCATTTCCAGACAGTTTATGTGTAAGGGGCTTTCCTGAGTCGACCAGAGGCCGAAGGCCGGTGAGCCCTCGCAGACTGCACCCCAACCCTTGTTGGATGCATCTGTCGAGATGACTTTTCGGCGGGAAAAGGTCCCCATCATGACGCCCTGCCGAAACCATTCTGCTACTGTCCATGGCTGCAGTGCCGTGAGACATGTCTGCGTAACCCTGACCAGCTGGCGGCCTGTGTTCCACGCGTGGCGGGGTACACGGCTGTTTAACCAGAGCTGAAGCGGGCGCATGTGCAGAAGGCCCAGCTGAAGCACAGCGGAGGCTGAGGCCATGTAACCCAGCATCCTCTGAAAGGTTTTCAGGGGTATGCGGGTGCCCATCTGAAATGAAGCGGCTAGACGCTGAATACTGCGTGCGCGCTGTGAGGACAGGCGAGCCGTCATTGAAACCGAGTTCAAATCTATTCCTAGGAAGGAAATCGATTGACTGGGTTGAAGGGAGCTCTTTGTCCAGTTGACAGAGAGGCCCAGTGTTTTCAGATGGTCGAGGAGAACTGCGCGGTGCGACAGAAGCTCCGTCTGTGATTGAGCCAAAATCAGCCAGTCGTCCAGATAATTCAGTATACGCAGCCCCTGACTCCGCAGGGGGGCGAGCGCCGTATCCATGCACTTCGTGAATGTACGGGGCGCCAGGGATAAGCCGAACGGGAGAACGGCATATTGATATACATGACCCTCGAAGGCGAAACGTAAGAATGGCCTGTGACGGGGATTTATCTGGATCTGAAAATAGGCGTCTTTCAGGTCTAGAGAGATGAACCAGTCCCCCTGGCGCACTTGCGCGAGGAGTTTCCTGGTAGTGAGCATCTTGAATGGTCTCTTCATGAGCGCTTTGTTCAAAGACCTGAGATCTAAAATCGGTCTGAGGCCGCCGTCTTTCTTGGGAACCAGAAAATAACGGCCGTAAAACCCCGACTCGGTCATAGATGGCGGGACTCTCTCTATAGCGCCTTTTTGTAGCAACGTCGCTATTTCTGAGCGAAGCGTGCCGGCGGCCAGCGGGCTGACAGTGGATTCGAGCCGAGCGCGTGCACGAGGCGGGCGGCGGCGAAACTGTAACAGATAGCCGTTCTTTATAATGCTTAGCACCCACGGGGAAATGCCTGGAATGGCTTCCCACGCTTTGGAGCATGCGGCTAGTGGCCGAGTGGTTATCATGCCCTGATTGCTGTACATAGCGGGCTGAACACAGAGTGTGGGCGCGCTTTGAATGTGTGTTGCAACGGGACTTGCACTCAGAGAGGAGTCTATGGGCCATGAAGCAGAGCGAGCAGAGAGGGGACACGTGCATGAATTCATGGGCGTGTTTATTTTCTCTGATGTTAGAGCGGGCTGTGACCGTCTCATGTGAAGGGGCTCTGAGAGAGACACGGGATATGTTATGCTTGTGTGTATGGGTGAACACATGTTTGTGGGCACATTTTCTACACAACCGGCAAATTTTCTCTTTTTGAGATATTTCTGGGTAGCCGTAAAAACGGCTTTTTGTCGCTCGCAAGCGGGTAGGGACTCCGGCTTGTTTATGGCGGTAAACACTACAGCAGTCGGCGAAACAACGGGGACTGGCAGAGGGCGAAGCTTTGACGGCGGTCCGGCCGCAGCGGGAGAACGCCGTCGTTTTCTTAACTTTGCTAGGCAGACTTCTGATGATCAGGCTTCAGCGTGATTTTGGGTCGCGGACCCCTTGGGGGCGGCGGTCTGCGGCGGCTGTCAGAGCGAGAGCGAGGGCGGCCACCCTGTCTGCGCTGGGCTGTTTGAGTCTGCTGAGAAGGGCGCTGCGGTGGGGCTCTGACAGGAGGCTCACGAGAGCGGCCTGCGGAAGAGCTAGCGCGGCGGGGCAGAAACAAGTTCATGGCCTGGGTAGCTTTCTGGACTTCGGAAAAGCGATCAACAATTCCCGTGACAGCAGATCCAAAAAGACCCGTCGGGGAGAGAGGCGCGTTAAGAAACGCGGCGCGCTCGGAATCTCCCATGACCGCGAGTGTTAGCCATAAATGTCTTTCAGCTACACACAGACTAGCCATGCATCTCCCCAGAGCTTGTGCGGCGGCTTTAGTGGCGCGAAGGGCGAGGTCCGTAGCACTTCTTAGATCCGTGACAGCGGGGGAGGGGTTCCTACCGCTCTCAGCCCATTCACGGAGAATATCGCTCTGTAGTACTTGGAGGACAGACATAGAGTGAAGCGCTGCGGCGGCTTGACCAGCGGCGGCATAAGCGCGAGCGTGAAAACTCGAGGTCGCTCTGCAAGCTTTCGAAGGAAGCGTGGGAGAAGAACGCCATCTAGCAGAGGGCGGGCAGAGGTGTGCGGCGACCAAGTCCTCGACAGGTGGCATGGAAGAGTAGCCCTTTTCAGCGGCTCCGTCCACTGAGCGCAGCGAGGCGGAAACGTCGGAGCGGTTTCTAGCCGAAAGTGGAGCATTCCAGGACTTCGTCAGTTCTGCGTGAAGTTCAGGCAGAAATGGGGCGGCCCGGTTGCATGCGGGCGTCGAGCGCCGGTGAAAAAAGCTGCCGTCCATCCGGTTCGGGGGCTGCTCGGGTGGAGGAGCCCACTCGAGACCGAGGCGTTCAACGGCCTGTGAGAGGAGGCGCATTAGTTCTTCCTCTATGCCAGCGCGAGTCCCCGCTGACTCTCTCGTGGAACCGAGAGATGACCAGTCTTCACTGTCTGAAGCGAGCAGTGAACATGAGTCCTTTTCCTCCGCGGCGTCCTCGGAAGCGACAGAGCGGCCACTCGGTGGCAGCTGTAAATCCGGCTGGGGCGGGGAGGGATAGCGGGAAGCGGGAAGCGGCGGCGGCGGCGGCCCGCATGTTTCCGCAGGGGGCTCCGGCGGCCTCTGGGCGCGGCGTTTCTTCTTACGCGGCGAAGAGAGAGGCGGCGCGGGAGCGGATTGAGCCGCTAGGAGTCGTGCCCGCAGGGACGACAATGGCAGGCTTTCACAGAAGTCGCAACCTCCATCCGCGAGGGCGAGTTCTGCGTGCTCGAGTCCCAGGCAGAGAGCGCAGACAATATGGCGGTCTCCGTCCTCGAGAGGAGCGCGGCAAGAGCCGCAGGAAATTCGAGACATCTTTAAAAAGACGCTCAGCTCTTTTAAAACAGAGAAGGATACAGTCGTCGGATGGCACTAGCTTGCAGGGCGGCTGAAGGTGGCGAAGACGGCCGGCTTCTTCAGGGTCCGTGAGCTCGCTAGAGTGATGCCTTCTCGACGGCGACGGCTTTCCTCTTCTCAGAAAACAGCAGAAGCGTGTAGCTTGCTGAAGATGAAATGAATCAACATATAAGCCTGGGAGAGACTGTTTTATACAACATAGCCACGCCCACTCTGGCGGGCTATGATGCAGTGAGTGCGCGGGCGCTTCCCATTGGTAGCGGGTTCAGCCCCGCTCTCCCATAGGCTTAAGCAGTTCTCTCTGAGCGAACCAATGAGCTGCTAGCTAGCCCGCTCTAGGTCTGCCGCAGAGGAACTGCGTTGTCAATGGATACAAATTATGAAATAATTTTTGGCTTCAAACTCTCAGCAAAGATGAATCTTTCCCGTAGCGTAAGCTAGCTTACGCAATACGAGAGAACCTCTCGTAAGAGAACTAGCTGCTGCTACAGAGCAAGTACGAAGACTTAAACTGACAGTAAAAGTGCTGCAGCAAATAAGAAACCCCCGTGGCAGATCTAGACAGGTGGTGGCAGTGTGGTCTTAGGTCAGATACACCCCCCAGGGTTAGGGTTAGATAATCACTCTTTTGTGTGTTAAACACAATATACTTAATACAGACAACTTCATTATAAAGAAAAACAACAAATCAAAAAAGAAATATGATCATAATCTATGATAAAACTTCTATTATAAACTAGATTAGTGGGTAACTCAGCAGTAAAATTTTGAAAAATCACAAGTGCACAATAATTGTATAAAATCTGAACATTTAGTGAAAAAAAAAACATTATTTAGTGGAGAACAAATAAGAGACAATAAGTGTAGCACTAAATCTGGTAAAACGTTTTCATGTATGAAGTTTAGCAGAACTGCTTCTTCCTTGATTTTGCGCAAGCAAAGGTGTCAACTACACCCCCAAAGTCCATTTCTTTGTTACCGTCTCCACAGTTAGCTACAGCTCCGTCAGACTCAGCGCTGCTAGTGATCGCAATTCCCGTGATGTTCTCACAAAAAAAACTTTCGATCCCTGGAACATTTTGAATTGTAGCTAAACGTCTAGCGTCCTTGTCTTTCTTTAACTTTCTTTTTGCAAAACCACTCAATTGATGTCTGTCCATTTTGGATTTAGATTCATTTTCTGTACTGTAGCCATTAAAAAAATGACACATTTACGCGTACTTGTTGTGGACCAACTCAACTCTGACAGATTGGGGAGGGGGGAGTGATAGTGGTCATGTAATCTTTATTTATTTATAATTTATTATTATTATTATTATTATTATTGTTAAATTAGTGTTCATAAACGAGATATGTATGGTCTTTCAAGAATTTCAAGTTAATAATATAACAATTTACGAAAAATATTTTTAAAGCTTGTGTCATGTGGTGCCCCCCTAGTGGTTCCCCTGGGCACTGGCCCAAGTGCCCTTATGGATAATCTGACTCTGGGTGGTGCTGGGGAGGAGGAGGGTTAAGACAAGCACGCAGTCTATTGCTACCTGGTCAAACCGGAATATAAAAGGCAAGCCTAGATAGAAGGAACTAAGTATTTTTTTCTTAAAAAAAGATTGTCATAAATCCGACCCCTGTTTCTGGACCTGCATTTTTAAATAAAGTGCATTGTGGGAACGTTTTTTTCTCCCTCCAAACAGATACCAGCTTCTAGAGCATGAATGTGGAACATCAGACCCTGAGAGACATCCTACCACAATGTGAACATCTTTACTTCTATTCTTAAAAATGCTCACAGGGACAGAAGCCAATGACAAAATTATAAATGGACTGCATTATTCTTAGTCTAACTTTACATACGCTTACATAAGAAAGTGCAGAGCAGGTATTCAGATGCCCAGCGTCCAGTCAAACTCCGTGGATTCACGGCAACTTTTTTCCTAAGTGCTTGATAATGTTTTTGAGTGCATTTACATTTATGAATAATTGATGGTGTGAGTGGTTCAGGAAAAGTGTGTTGGTTTACATAGTGTAAGCTACACATGTCAGGGAGCGAGCTTGTGTATAATGTAACAGGGAAATGTAAGTCAGAGTTACTGCATTACTGTAGTCTGTGTTAGATACTAGATACTGATTCTTACGCACACACACACGTACAGTACGTATCCCTTGACTGCGGGTCTGATCCTAAACGCTGTCGCTGCCTTCCTAACTATCAAGGTACTTCATAGGTAACCGCATTGGAACGCTCTACAAAGGCTGCACAAATGTAGCCAGCATTATAATGAGAGACATGACCAAATTAATTTCAATTGAGATGATATTAGCATGTTGCTAATTTAATTATATTTAGCCTACAGTATATATCATATTATATATATATATATAAAATTTTTTGCAAATTTTAATTTATTCCTGTGATCAAAGCTGAATTTTCAGCATCATTACTGCAGTCTTTAGTGTCGCATGATCCTTCAGAAATCATTAATATGCTGATGTGATGCTCAGGAAACATTTCTGACTATTATCAATGTTGAAAACAGTTGTGCTGTTTAATATTTTTGTGGAAAATGTTTTTTTTTTCAGGATCCTTTGATGAAT
Source organism: Gila orcuttii (assembly GCA_026230005.1). NCBI lineage: Eukaryota > Metazoa > Chordata > Actinopteri > Cypriniformes > Leuciscidae > Gila > Gila orcuttii. The sequence goes on from JAPDVR010000021.1 coordinate 29,648,499, forward strand.
AGAAAGTTCAAAAGAACAGCATTTATTTGAAATAGAAGTACTTTGTAACATTATAAATGTTTTTATGTCACTTTTGATCAATTTAATGTGTTCTTGCAATAAAAGTATTAGATTCTTTACAAAACTTTCCCAAACTGTAATGTATATTACGAGGCAGTCTATTTTTATTATTTCAAGAGTATGACATTAGCATGCTGCTAAGCTAATGCACAAACAAATACAGATGAACTATTTTTTTTTTATCCATTTTTATTTACATCAAACTATTTTTATTGATACTGTTCAGTATGTAATAAACTTAATGTTTATTTATAATAAATGTCTTGCTTCATCCGCCCCCTTGGATTTATTTTTTTCACTAACTATCTTGGGACTGACTTTACTACAAAGGATACAGTACAAGCAATGCTGCCGTACAATTTGCTAAAAGGAGTTATCTTAGGAGCAGGAATGATCAACTTGCCTACTTTTCGGAACAGTCTTCAAGTGAGTTAATGCTTTAAAATGTTGCCTAAGAAGGCACTTGAGGTTTTGAAACAGTTCATACTGCTCCAGTCTCAGTGGCAACATTATCTTTCAGTCAAATAACACATCACATTTCAGCCAACAATTTCCACATTTGACTTTTGCGACTAATAAACTGACTTCCTCCTGTCTGAGGGGCGTTTGAGGTGCTCTGAGGTCATATAATTAAAGGAGAACGCGTGGGCTCGTTCTTTGTGTCTGGGATGCTTATTTGAGAGAACGGAACAGGAACTGATGATTCATTTGTTTGGAACTCTGAGTACATCTATAATAGAGTGTTGGGATTGACTTATATATACACACCGTTCTCTTTTCCAGTCCTCTCTATTCCATCATCTCACCTCACCCTTGTCTTCATACATATCTGCCTTATTATTTTCTCTCTCCCTTCTCCGTCTCTGACGTGGTGTTGATAACTTTCTCAATGTCAGTTACACAACAGTGAAGAAGAAGGTAAAGGCAATTTTTAATGACAGCTCCACCTTATTAACCTTCTCAAGTCTGAGCAGGGTGTGTGTCATTCAACACTCTCTCTGTTTCACTTTCGGAGACATTTGGCCTTGGTTAACAGGTACAGACAGATCGCTGGGAGACGTTTGTCACAGTTCTGTCCTTTTTCACTTGCATTTTACAGTAAACCAGAGTTTATCTCTGCCTAACTTATTCTCAGAAGCTCACCACAGCGCAGGTTCCCACGCAAATTCTCTGCTGCTTCCTGCCTGAGGAAGAAATCTTGCTCTATGAGGTCACATTTGAAGTTACATTTTCCTGTCTCTCTCTCTCTCATAATCATTTTCCTATCCTTTAGTTATTTTAATGTCACATCTCAAAGGCATTCAACTGATTTCATCCCTCATGACATTCAGTGTGTATAGCTGCCAAAAGTGCTCCCCTGTGGCAGAAGGCGTCAAAAGTGGACTGGAGGGTGTGCCGAAGATGCTGTATTATTTTTAGGTTGATCCTGGCAGCTGTTTGGATTAAATTTCTGCTCTGAGTCTTGGCATGTTTATGGGCAAATTCTTCAAATCATTTAGCCATAAGGGAAAGATGATAACACAATTATGCAAAAATAATAAATGAATAAATAAAAAAATATATATATAATTTTTTACTCATATACTAGAGGGTGGGGGGTACAAATATTTTCTATTTTTTTATTTTTTATTATATCGGTAACACTATTTTTTAACCGTAGTTAAGTACATTTATTAACATGAACTAACAATGAAAAATTTCAACATTTCATTAAAGTAAATATTATATGACTTGAGCTATAACATGAACTAACATTGAATTTTTATTAACTAACGTTAACAAAGATTATTAAATAACAAATGTAATGCTAATTGTTAATGTTAGTCTTGAGAATGTCGGTAACCAGACAGTTGACGGCACCCATTGACTAGGAAGAAAAATACTATGGAAGTCAATGTGTGCCGTCAACTGTCTGGTTACCGACATTCTTTAAAATATCTTCTTTTCTGTTCAGCAGAAGAAAGAAACACATACAGGTTTGGAACAACTTGAGGGTGAGTAAATGATGACAGAATTTTAATTTTTGGGTGAACTATCCCTTTAACTGCTTTCACCTGAGGGTTCAGCATTATACTGTTTTTGGTAGTAATTTGTTAGGGATTTTGTATAATTATAATTCATCCTTGTAGATGCAGTTGATAGGAGTGGCAGAGCTCAAGCCTGAAGCTACTGGGGCTCTGTTTGACAGCGCTGATAACGAATAATGAATATTATGATTAGCCATGCCTTTGGTCCAGAGCTGCCTAAACACACACACACACACACACACACAGTCAAGAAGTGATTACAAAAGACGCTGCACTGGAACAGAAAATTAGGTAAGAAATAACCGAGAGTGATAGTAGCAGTTGTTCTCAACCAGGGGTCGGGGCCCATCAGGGCTCTAGAGTGCGACCAAAATTTGTACGGGTGCGACTAAAATTTTTCCAAGGTCGCACCGGTGCACCTAACGTCCTCGCGTCCGCTGCCTCTCCACGAACGAAGCGCTTGTTCTCCTTTGTCGGAACTCATGCTGCGTCCCAATTCGCATACTATCCGTCCTAAATAGTATTCGAAAATAGAATTAGTGCGTCCCAAATCATAGTATGTTGAAATGAGTGTTCCAAAGATACCCGGATGGTCTACTATATCCGGTCAGAATCCGAAGTGCAGATCGATGGGCACTCTAACGGCTGATATTGCCCACAACCCATCGCGCGTTGGACGAGGATTCGGTTAGAACTACAAACACGAGTGAAAAGTGTTTAAAAACTACAGACAGTTTGCAGTGGACATAGTCCGGCGGTTATGTAGAGGTTTAGATAAAGGGGTTTGAGTGATTAATTATTAGTATCTAACCTGACGAAAATGTAGCCTATTTATTCAACGTTGTCTACATTATATTTAATCTGCAGCAACATTTGAACTTTTGTAAAGGTATGTTTAGCCATTACCTTTTAAATGCATCATTATATTCAAATTGCAAACACATGAGGAGAGTCTCCGCATGAAAGACCCACGACTGGCAGATGAACGTGCTCTCCGAAACGGTAGGAAATCAAATTAGATTGAATGGAGGATTTTAACTGTGACAGGATGATTGACAGGGCAGTTTACGGTGACAGGATGCACACGACAGATCTGTCCGTTAAAGATGACGTGATAGTATGTCCCAAAGCTTGCCTACTCTTTTGCTACACAGTCAAAAGTATGTACTTTTTCTTCACAAAAAGAGTACATACTTTTAGGTCGTAGTATAAGTAGGCGAATTGGGCCGCAGCATCACACTCATGGTTGGATCATATCGTGGTCTAAACAGAGGTAGGGCGGGTCTTTGCCTCTGATTGGCTGTGGTAGGCCTACACTGCTCCGTGCTGTGTGACTGAAATTGTGACCTGAGCACCAGAGAATCCCAGTGTTGCCAACTTAGCGACTTTGTTTTTTTAGCGAGTATTTAGACCCCTCTAGCGACACATTTTCAAAAAAGCGACTAGCGACAAATCTAACGACTTTTTCTGGTGTTATTGGAGACTTTTGGAGACTCTCTGACGTGAAAGCACATTTCTTTCTTACTCTTCTCAACGAGCAGCGGGTGCTGCGTGGGTCCCACCCCCGTCCCAAAGCACTCACAGGCGCCCCAGTCCTCGCGCAGCAGCCCCTCCCAGCTGCAGTCACAGCAGGAGATGTTCACCCCTCTGCTTACAGACTGCAAAAGAATCGCGCAAATGAGTCGCTATTTTTAGCGACTTTTCAAACGTCTCTCACTCTAGTAGCTACGTCTACCCTGTTCAGTAAATGGCTGAGAGGAGCAGCAGCACATTCATCTGTTGAGCGCACGGCCGCTGAGAGACGTGAATGAGCAGTGTTTTTCCACGGATTTATCACTTATCTGCTTTTCTTTTTTATTTTACTTAAATAATTTAGTTTCCTTCCTTTTCTTGTGCTTACGGTATTACTTGTAATACTCACTATCACAGAGCTTTTGTTCATATCGGCTCCCAAACTCTCTCAATTCAAATAATTTTCCACATTGGCCTATAAAAAAATTTTGTCATTCACTAGGCCTATATCATAGCTACTAACATATATAGGAAACGAGAACAGCTTTATTTTACATTCGGCTATATTATATCATAATATATTAAATACAGTATGTGAGCTGAGCATTAATTTATAGAGAAAACACATTAGACAAGCAAAACGCAAGTACGACGCGATGACGTCACGGATATGCTAATTGACTATGACGTCATCTAGCGACATTTAGCGATTTTTAGGGAAGGCGTTAGCTACTTTCCTTTGAAAATAGTTGGCAACACTGGAGAATCAGTTACGGCAATCAGCATCAGCAAAAGAAACGCAAGAAAACAGACGACGAACAATGAAAAGAAATGGACCCATAGAGTTTTTTCTTTAAGAAAAGTAGGCCTGTTTCCCCCAACACTCTCCCCGGTAGGGATGGGTAACGAAACCCGGTATTCAACTTCTGAAAGACCGCTGTATCGATTAGCTCGGACGTGATCGGTTCTGATGTAGGTAACTTACTGGAGAAATTAAGAAAATACACATACTATTTATTATTACTATAAAGACGTTTAAAAAAATTTTTTTGAGTTTCACCGCAAAACTTACCTGTAAACGTCGTCTTCAACAGCAGTCTGTGAATCACGAAACGGTCCTCTCAGTTTCAAAACAGTGGACCGCTCTGATGAAGTTAGAGAAGGACAGGATTCGCGACCGTGGGTTTGGTGCGTTCAAATTAGAGGATGACACGGGAGTGGATTTTCACTCCTGTCCCGTCCCACTCCCATAGAAAGAAATCTTGTCCCGTCCCACTCCCATAGAAAGTTTAAAAAATAATCCCATCCCATCCCGCTCCTGGTAAATTGACTCCCACTCCCATCCCGGTCCTGTTTAAACTGACTCCCGCTCCTGTACCGCTCTCATATTTTTTTCTTCAGTTAGTGTTTAGTTAATACATAGAATTTGATTTAATCTGCATCCTCTCCATCCTGTTTTAGACCAGCTGCTGAGCCCCTGTTTCTAGATTTTCTCCAGAAAATGGAAGACAGCTAATAAAAGAAAAACAGTACATAGTTCACACCATGTCTACAATAGTTTAATAAACCCAAACAGCACATAAAGCTGCATTTTACTCATTTATTGTTGAGTAAACAATACATTTATAGTTTACATTTATAGTTTTTTTTAATTACATGTTACATGTTAACGATTTTCAACATTCTACTCTCATAAACTTAATTAATATTTCAGACTTTCCGACCAGTTCTGTGAACTTAATAGACATGTCATTACTTCTGACTTTGCGCTGTATATCATTTTTTGCCACATCGACTTCTCCGCGGCTGTTAGCTTCCTCCATCACTGCTCTTTGAATTCCAGCGGTAAGCCGTGACAAAAAGCACTGATGGCTTCTGGGACGGCTGGGTCGTGTAGTTATCTTTTAATTGCGTTACATTGTAGGCGTATTAAAAGGAAACTACAAAATGGTGCATTTACATTTTTTTTTTTTTTTTCGTATTTGCTATTGGTTGATTCCCGCTCCGGTCTGCTCCCGTTAACCATTTATCCTGTACCGTCCAAATCCCGTGATTAATAGCAAAGATGACTCCAATCCTGCAGGAATCCCACGGGAATCCCGTGACCCGTGAGATTCCTGAAAAAATGTCAGCGTCTAGTTCAAATCATCTCGTATATTTACGAGTTGAACGCACATGAACGCCACCACATCGTATGAGTGGGGATCGAGCTCGGGATTTTCTTTAAAGGGGTGGTTGATTGCGATTTCACTTTTTTCATTTTAAATAGTGTGTAATGTTGCTGTTGGTGCATGAACAGTAGCCTATCTGCAAAGTTGCAGCGCTTAAAGTTCAATGTAAGCAGAGATATCGTCTTTTAAAAATCAGGAAGTGTAAATGCCTACAAAAACCACCCGATTGGGACTACAGCTGGGTTTTAGACGTCACTAACCCATACATTTGCATCAACCCTCCCTCCGGAATACGCAAAAAAGGGCATGGCCATATTTCTGCGGCTTTGCCGAAGAGGAAGAGTTACAGGGGATGCTAGCCATGCCGTCGAAAGTGTGTTATTTTCATCCAGCTGTCAGGTCTTCTGTGTTCGGGCTTCCTACGGACGCTGTAGTTCGTCAACAATGGCTACAATTTATGTTTGATAATGTTTCTGACAATTACAATCGTAATTTAGCTCTTTGTGCGGCACATTTCACTCTAGACAGCTTTCATAATCTCCACCAATTCAATGCCGGATTACACAAGAAACTGTTGCTAAAACCTGAAGCTGTTCCAACGTTAAAACCAGATGCAGCAATTGTTGGGCCACAACCTGTAAGTAAGACTTAATAATTTTAAATGTATTTTTATAATTTTAGACGTAATGGTTTCTTGGTAACACTTTACAATAAGGTTCATTAGTTAATGCATTAACTAACATTAACTAACCATGAGCAATACATTTGTTACTGTATTTGTTCATCTTTGTTAACGTTAGTTAATAGAAATAGAGCTATTCATTGTTTTTTCATGTTAGTTCACAGAGCATGAACTAATGTTAACAAGATTTTAATAAAGTATTAGTAAATGTTGAAATTAACATGAACAAAGATTAATAAATGCTGTATAAGTGTAGTTCATTATTAGTTCATGTTAACTAATGTAGTTAACTAATGTTAACTAACGAACCTTATTGTAAAGTGTTACCGGTTTCTTTTTATCAAGGACGTAAACAAATGCCAGCACTGGCTTTATAGCCACTTAGTTATGCTATTTCGTGTTTCTATGGTAAACGCTTACAAACATTTTGGACCTGAATTTGTAATCATATAGATTTTGTAAATGTATTTGCCATGTATAGATACTTTATGACGTAATTTTTCGATTTGATCATGAACGTGATCAATGTCAACAGTGTTTGTTTATAGTAGCCAGTTATATCGATGCTATTTTGTGTGTAAGACAAAGGTGTATAAAGTTGTTGGCATTTAAACACAGTTGTCACACCGGCCCAAACTAACCAATCTGAGCCCACTGCCTGTTTCTGAGGGAGTGGTTTCATAGAATCAGGAAGTCAACCGGTCGTTCAAATGACAGAGGAGAAAGAGGCTTACAATAAAAAATAAGACTTTTTAAAAAAGAAAAACCACGAATACATGTTACATTGCACACCATAAACACAATCATGCAAAGAAAAAAAGCGGTAAACCACCCCTTTAAGTGCCGATCTTTACCATAGACTGTAAAAAAAGAGTTCGTGGCGTGTCAGTGAGTAACATGGCGGAAATACCACGTGTACTTCAAGGTATTTAGCTGTGATATTGTCAGGCTTTTCTATTTACGCAGTAAGCGAATTGCCTGGACAGAATATGATAGCATTATAAAATAACAATGTAATATGTAACGATAAAGTTTGCAGTGGCTTCATAAATTAACTAAAAACGTAAAAAAGCAAAGCACCTTATGCAAATCTTATGGTGATGATACACAGGGCAAATTTTTGAGCAATGTTGCTGGGCAATATTGGCGTCAACGGGCAACCAGATGAGACACAAGGACCACGACCGATCTAAATTATCCAGATAGAAATGTATTGCCCATTTTCAATGGGAAAGTGCCCAAGCAACAATCGCTCGGCAAGATTGCCCAGTAACATTGCTCAGAAAGTTGCCGTGTGTACCACCACCTTTAGTTCTTCATTTTCTAGAACTATAAGAACCTTGTTGTATTTTTGTGTACTTAAAGAGAAAGTACACCGCCATCTTACTCCGACGAAAGTGACTTAAGAACGCACAGGTCATCGTAAACATGACTTTCCACCTCGTAAGTACGAACTTCCCAGACTTGAACACACCATTAGCTTATAAGCAGCTGTGTGTCATTTGTCAAATATTTTTGTATTATTTAATATTAGTTCACAGCATGTCTCATAATAGCGCACGCTATACGGTGCTATCAGAATTATCGTAAATAAGTTCCTTCCCTTACAAATTGGACATTAACGCCCTCTCAAGTCATATTTACCACTAGGAAGTTCGGGATAATTTTTATACCCCGTTCCCGAGTTGGACGGGCCACAAACTTTAAGGCGGAGAGGGGTGAACGATTGCTGCTGTGTGAATGGTATTCTTTATTAGTTTTTTTTTTCATAGAGTGTAAAAAAAGATGGACGACGCCCCTTCGCTCTCTTCCATTGGCGAGAAGTGAAGCCGCCATTGTCCCGATATGGCGCTGACATCTTGGGACTTGAGTCTGCGCAGTTGCGATTTCGGGACCAGACATGCGCAGTAGTGAGCAGGAAGTAGAGAATCTGTCAATCACAGCTGTCAATCATGTATGCCACAGTGCCATTTTTATATCATCAAATAACTAACTAAAAACAAACTTATTTTAAAAACAAACACTTGAAATAACATCAGCGTGATCAAAACTACACTAAATGACAGAAACTATCTTTGGAAAAAAGATATGTGAAGTGTAATTTAATTGTTTAGTTGGTCTCACGTCCCATTGAATAACTTGGGGAGGCGGGGTTTATGAGCTATACTAGGACCGGTCACCAGGGGGCGATCGAGACGCTTTGGCTTCACTTTTCAGGGCTTGTGCGGCACGCTTGGTTTTTTTCCACAACAGCTCATTACCTTGTCTTGTCCGACCTTAAATGTGCATATTTACAAATAATAATTTGAAGTGTAGGCTACTGTAGCCTATTATACAGAGCGAAAATAGCCTGTAGCCCATGTATTTGACCAAAATTCCAGAAGTGTGGTGAATGTTATGGTTCTCAATGATTGGGACATGTAATTTGGCTTTAATACGATTTTCCCAATTAATAGGCCAGAATAAACCTGATGTCCTACATGGTTCCTCTTCTTTCAGACAACAAAGCACTTGAATGCAACAAGCTGGTAATGACGACTTCAGAAGTGAGAAGTAGGACATTTCAGATAGCATGTGAAGGTAGCATTAGTCCTAAATTCTAGGTTGGAATAAAGGGCACAAAACTCCCATTACCGATAGAAGGATGTGTGATAGTAGATATTACATGAGCTCTTTTGCACTTAACATCTGAGTTAGGGTGGAGTTTATCATCCGAAGCACTTGTTGGTATGGTTGTATTGCAAGGTAAGTGCAGAACACCACATAAATACTGCATCCAGATTAGATGTCTCTCCTAAATGTGAATTGATCTAATCTGGATTACAAAGGCTCATTCTGGAGAGAGTATGTAAAGTTCAAGCCATGATCCAGTTCCCCTCGTATGGCATATAAACGGCTCTAGCGACCTCTCTGAAAAGACCAAGATTAAATGTAATTAATCCTGCCCAGTAGACTAAGAGTAGGATTGGTTATGGAGCAAATTCTGATTTTATGTAATCTCCTCGCTGTGTGCTCTTCACTACACCACACTGTGTGGGAAAGCCTAGGTGGAGTCTTTTCCAAATGAATAACTCTTGAAAGCAAGCACCAGGGCATTCGTCAGCTTCCTGTCACTCAGACAGTGATAGATAAATGCAACCTTTAACTTCTGATGCCTCAGCAAAAGGAAGAGAGAAAAGGGTAGGCACTTTTCTCTATTACCAAGAAAGAATAGGAGGGAACGAGATTGTGGATAAACAGTTAGAGAGAGAGAGAGAGGCAACTTTACTTTGATATGGAAACTATTTGTCCATCCCTTCCTCCCTCTCATGCCTTGATCTGTCCTATTCTCCCTTCATCATCCTCTTATTTTCTTTTCTGCTTTGTTTTTTTTATTACAGTGCATTCAAATTCCAACCTTGAAGTTTCCTGGTAGAGGAAAGTTCTCTTTAAAGCGCCTAGGATGCTGCTTTTTCACCTGTCCAATCACTCACACAGTAGGTCAGCTTACAAAAAGTGCACACACACACACACACACACACACACACACACACACACAAACAAGCAAGTTTCGCTATTATTCTAAACTTTTGACTGGTAGTATACTTTTTTACGATTTTTTTCCACTATCATGAATGATACCTGAAGTGGTGCAACTTTTTGAGGAATTCTCTGTGATGCAATCCAGTTTGCAGCATATAAAAACAATTCCGACAAACTTTAAAATGACAAACATAAACATTAAAATAGCAAAGAACAACAAATGTCAGTGAATTAATCCAATGATATATAAAAAGATTACATAGAAATAAAAAACGAGCTATCAGGAGAGATGAGCTATCACTTTTCTAAGCAATCACATAATACTAGAATATCATTGATGGCCTTTTAGGCCAGTAAGTAATCGCCTAGCAACATCTGAGCACCTTAGCAACACCATTTCGACAGCCCGGCAACCTCTCACAAGCCCCAAACATCATAGGCTATAGGTTTGCAGGGGCAAGCACTACTTGCATTTTCTTCAGTAAATGTAAAAATCAAGTTTCTTACTCGCGTTTCCCTTGATAACTGAAATCCTTGAGTTCTATTCTGGTCTTAGTTAAATCTGTTACATGAGGCCTTGGAGGCGGTGGATAACCTTACGGGTTCACCATGTACCATTTATATCATTCTCATAGAACATTCTCTCTTGCCTCGCCATTCTCAGGAATAGAAGGCGGAGGAATGGAAAAATCGACACGGGCATAAAACATAAAACATCATTGCACTAGCTCAGAGATATTTTCTTACTCAGGAGTGTCATGCACCTAGAGTATGTTTTTTTATTTATATTATTTATTTTTGAGGGGACACGATCTACACTACCAGTCAAAAGTTTGGGCTTTTTAAAATTTGTTAATTTTTATTTATAATTTAAAAGAATTTAAACTTTTATCCAACAAAGACTCATTAAATTGATTAAAAGTGTCTGTAAAGACAATTAAATTTAATGTAAGATATTTCAATTTCAAATTAATGCTGTTCTTTTGAACTTTGGATTAAATAAAAAAAAAAGTTTTCACTAAAATATTAAGCAGCACAACTTTTTTCAACATTTATAATAATCAGAATCATCATATTAGAATGATTTCTAAAGGATCATATGACACTGAAGACTGGAGTAATGATGCTGAAAATTCAGCTTTGATCACAGGAATAAATTACATTTTAAAACATTAAAATAGAAAACGATTATTTTAAATTGTAATTATGTTTCACAATTTTACAGTTTTTGATTAAATAAATGCAGCCTTGGTGAGCTTAAGAGACTTCTTTCTAAAACAATAAAATAACCTTGCCGAAAACCGACCCAAAACTTTTGAAACTCATCAACTTCTTTTCCTACATAAGACATGACCAAAGAATTTTTTTAAGACATCAGTTTGTTACTTAAGTGTAAAATGTGTTAGTTTAGGGGTAAAATTTTTATATCGTGTGTAAGGGGACCCATGTTTTAATTATGACCACACATATCTGTTTTTAAAAATAAATAAGAATTACTAAAAAAAAGTTACTTAATTATTATTTTTATTATCAAAGTTGAAAAAAAAAATGCAATCAAAATTGGAGGTTTGCCTTAAATATCCCCCTTGGCTTAGAAACTGAATGGACATGTTTGAATGTGCTGTCTGTACTAATCTCTTCTGTCTGTACTAATAGCAGTCGGACTCATAATAAGTGTGTGTTTGAAGCTGCCTGTAAAGCGCTGTTCCTCTGGCTAACTCGCACTATTAAGCCCAGAAGGTAGAAGCCACATGAATAACCATGAATACTGCACACTGAAGCCAAGCTTTCCCCTTTCACTCACTCTGTCCGCAAGCTCCGCCTGTGCTGCCCTTTGTGAGTGTTTGTGTGTTCAGATTGGGTACCAGCTCTCTTTCTCGGTATCTCTCCTCCCCCTCCTCTTCCCTCGGTCGCTCAGCGATTGAGGGAGAATGTGAGTAAAGCAAAAGAGGCAGGCGTGTTTTAACAGATGGCTCTTGCTGTCCCGATTCAGCCAGCTCACTGCCTCTGGTACAGCTTGAACGGAGAGAGATAGAGAGAGAGAGAGAGAGAGAGAGAGAGAGAGAGTGCGCACGCAAGGTAGTTCAGGAAATTGAAACCGCTTCAGTTCAAACTTTTCTTTTTTTCACTCGTCTCTTTTAAAACTTTCCTCCCAGCCTCTCTCGCTCTCACTTCTGTGCTGACAGACACTTGAAAGTTTGACAAACTTTTCAGCAATGCAGTGACCACAGTGCAACAGGCTGCGGGAAGACAGATTTCAGGAAAGAAGAGTCCCCCCCCCCCCCCTCTAAATCCCTCCCAAGCCAGCCCGGCTTGCTGTTTTGGGGTCTCCGCCGCAGGACAGAAGGGGACAAACTGCCACCTGCCTCCCCTGCAGCTGTGTGTGAGGTAGGCTTCTCTGACATGCCCTATTTTCTCTCTCTCTCTCTCTCTCTCTCTCTCTCTCTCTCTCTCTCTCTCTCTCTCTCTCTCTCTCTCTCTCTCTCTCTTTGCTCAACTGATGTAACCGCACACTGGGAGTTCTAACGCGGCGATCTGACGTTCCACAGTTGCGATTACAGGTTTCCCTCCCTCTTTCCCTCTCTGTTAGCCCTTCACTTTTGCACTCTTAAAGGAGCAGTTTGCATGTTGCCTAGGCTTGTGTTACTGGGCATACAGTGCATGTGTCATTTTTCTATGTGGGCACATGGGTGTTGTTATTATTAGTTCACTGACAGACTGATTGACTGACTGGTGTATTACTGGAAGAAAGGGAGGGTCAGAGTTACACCCTGTTCCCTCGACAGACATGCTTTGTGTGTCAAACAGAGGAAACCTGCTGATGATAGGGTTGAGACATCCTGAGATTTCCAAAAGCTTCCATGCTCTTTTACGCTTTGTCATCTCAGATATTTAAAACACTCTTAACTATATACTGCACAAAATAACTCATTTCAGTCAAAGGTTTGGACACAGATACTCGTTCTTTATTTTAGATTAATAGTAAAGTCATCAATTTTTTAAATAATACAAATGAAAGGATGGAAATGATGTGGTGACCAAAAATGTTAAAAGAAATCGTATGTTTGAGCTTCTTGAAAGCCTCACCTTTGGTCTAAATTCTGACTCTGAACTCTCCGGACATCCTCTCAACCAACTTTATGAGGTGCATCTTGGGATGCTTTTCAAATGCATGCTGGGCACTTATTGGCGGCTCACTATCCACTCTAACTTGCCAATTCATTATTTGTTTTAAATTATAATAATTTCAAGAGTGTCCAAACTTTTTGATTGGTAGTGTGTTTTCATTATTAAAAAAGTAAAATAATTAAATACCATTTAATAACTTGGTTGCAAAAGTATATATTTTACCATATCTGCGTTTCCACCTAAATTACCCTGAACAATTTGTCCCAGGAACTTTTTTCCCCCAGACCTGTTGCTGTCTGTATTTCCATTGTGGTGATTAGGCAAATTAGTTGGATGACATAGGACTGCGTGCGACTTTCCAGTTCCCGCTAGACTTCGTCCTCTGCATACAAGCTTAATAAAGCCTGAACCTCGTCTTCGGTCCATCAGTCTTTAAAAAAAAAAAGACTTTTAAAAGCGGTGGTTGAAATAAAATGCTGCGTGGAGTCAACCAATCAAAATGCTGCATGAACTCAACCAATCAGAATGTTAAGCGCCCAAGTCCCACCACCGAAAGTTCTTGAACTTTAAAACAGTACTACATTGGGACTTTCTGGGGGGGGGGATTTTTACCCGGAACTTCATTTGGATCCTGGTTCCTGCAGTCGAAGTTCCTAGTTCCTGGGGAAACTTCCTGTGGTGGAATCGTGGCTTATATTTTATTAAATGTTATTATAAACAGCCAGTCAGTATTTACACTGATTTCGTCTCACAATTCTTACAAATAAAAAAAAAATGTAGGGCCAGATTTACTAACAGCTTGCGCCAGCACAAACCCTCTTTTGGTGTTAAAAAAAAATACTGTCAGGATTTACTAAAGACACTCAGTGAAAAAATTAGCACTGAAAATGCGTGGACGGTTATTTCTGCGGGTGACCTTATTGCATTTGCATTTGTTGGAGTTTCCCTTTCAGAAGCAAAATTTATGTGAGTAGATTATTTAAATGAATCATGCAAGGTGATTTACTAAAGTTTGCGCTCGTCAATGTACTGGTATTTGCGCCATTATTTAACACCCCCAAAAAAGCATATCTTAAACCATTTTGTTTCTGTGTTGCTAGTAGATCACCCCACAACTGATTATCAGCGGCTTTGCTTGTTTGCGACCCTACGCTAATTTGCGCTGCTCTTGGTAGTTTGTGTTGGTCATTATGGAAATGATCCGGCTGAATCTTGTGTTCTTTACTTTGCGTGTCGTCAGTAGATCACACGCAGAACTTTCCACTCCCATCGGCGCTGTTTGATAAATCTGGCCCTTAATGTTTTTTAGTAAGTGTTTTAGTCATTGTGATTTTTATTTGTACATTATTGTAATTTAATTATTTATGAGATTTTCATCAACTCATGAACACTCTCTGTGGGAAACCCTTCATTTGACTGAATCAAAGCAATAATTTATGAGTTTTAGACTGATATGCTAGACTTTCTGACAATTTCTAACCTTTTTTAATAAGTATCATTCGTTCAAGAATTGGACTATGCTTGTAGTGTTTTATATTTGTTGTTGCTGCAACCACATATTTGTCTTTTCATTATTTCACCTAGTCTTTCTCATGAAATTCAATTCCGATGGCAAACTCTCAACTCAGCTAAATATTTTTTTATGTGGTTCTGGACTTAAATAGCTGTGCAGAATAAGCTGCATATCTTATTTTATGCTATGATAAGGACTACTTTAGATGATATCTCGCTAACAAGACTTGCTGAGCCAACAAAACCCCCTTTCACTTCTTCTTCTTCTTTCAAAGGAAGAGGAAGTGACTAAGGAAGCAGTGCCACCGCTAAACTAAACCATAATCTAATTTAGCTGTCGACTGATGATTTCAGTTTCTAATGAATGTACAAGCATGGTCGTTGAAGATTAGCGTCCGCTTACAAGCGGTCTTTGATAAGTGTGTGTGTGTGTGTGTGTGTGTGTGTGTAGCAGCAGCAGTCTGAGAGGTGGTGTCTGTGTCTTTACTTTGGCTCTGTGTTTTTGAGTGCTGTGTTGATTTTGGGACTTTGACCGTGGTTAGCCTTCCATGGCCTAGCCAATATTTACACTGATTGCTTACATTTGGTTAGAAAATTCCCACGATTTCGACAGGTGGCGAAGCAGGACCGGCAGATTGGACTCTTGCTTGAGTTCTCTCTCTCTCTCACTTTTGTTGTCTCTCTTGCATTATCTCTCCTTTTCTGCTCTATTTCTCATCTCCTCCTGCGGATAACCTCCATGGAGGGAGGTGCTAGGGCTGAAAGGAAGTTCCTGCACTCAGTTAAGGCTGATGTTAAGGCCAGGGTCAGTGGAAAATAACTGTTTCATAGGTGATTGGCTCTGATGCCCAACAACCTTTCTGCCTTTCTCTTTATAGCTGCAGATTTTAAAGGCAGATGTTTCGACTTCCTTTGAATGTGTTTGGGCCTAGAGCGGAAGGTTTTGTTTTATGAACTTCTGCTAATTACTCAAACTAATTACAAGGAACCAAGGTAAGATAATTAAAATTGTGGGAGTGTGTGAAGGTGATGTGTTTTTCTCTTTCAGATTAGAGTCTGAATGAAAGGAATAGAGTAAAGTGGAATAAGACTGGACAACTGGGTCTATAAACGTTGCTCTTCGTTTTGATATGAAGAAAGGAGTATAACATCATCATTTGGGTGTTTTGGAAGTCAGAAAGTATTCAAAAGGCATTGTTCAGATTTTTATGGCGTATGGACTTTTAGTTGTTTTTGGAACAAAAAAAAAACCTTAATGAAATCTAATTGTCACAATCCTCTTCCAAACCACATTCAGAAGTGGTGTGTAATCTTGATTACAATTATTAGTTTCTTTAAATGTTTATTCTCTCGAAGCAGTCAGATCAAATTCTGGGTATTTGTCAAAAGTTTGGGGTCAGTAAGATTTAAAAAAAAAAAAAAAAAAATACTTTTATTCAGTAAGGATGTAGATCTGTACAATTCTGGATACATTGAGAATCACGATTCTTTTTGTTTCAAATTGAGAAACAAAACAGATTGCTAATGAATGTACAAGCATGAGATTTCTGACCTAGTCGTTGTATTGAGGTCATTCCCATAATTGACCTCTGACCTTTCTAGTGTCGTGAGACACCGTGTGACATATTGACAGCGTCTTTTTATCCATAAAGGATGAGTTTGTGAATCCTCACAGAATCTTCTGTAGGCTGTTAATTGAATGTTTCTTCTTTTATGAATAATTGATGTTCCTCATTCTGGTTTCAGAAAGACATTGTCACTTTGTCTTTGCTTTCTTCTGATTTGGCCCATGGTTTTGCATGTCTGACTGTTTTCTGTTTTTGACCACACACTTTCTAGTAATGTGCTGTTGAGAATCCTGTTCAGCAAGTGTTTTCTGTGCCTGG
The DNA here is from genome assembly GCA_026230005.1 of Gila orcuttii. Taxonomy (NCBI): domain Eukaryota; kingdom Metazoa; phylum Chordata; class Actinopteri; order Cypriniformes; family Leuciscidae; genus Gila; species Gila orcuttii. The sequence continues at coordinate 29,665,000 of JAPDVR010000021.1, forward strand.
GCTGAATTCCTCTGCTGCTGTAAATGGGGCACTGTGTGTAATTGCTCACACAAACACACCTACTGTAAAAAGGCCACTGACAGCATCACACACACACACACATTTTTGAGCAAGTGTGTTTGTGAGTCTATTTGTTTATTTATTTATTTAGCTCTTGACACATTCACCTTTGGCTCTTCTGTAAAGTTGCTTTGAAACATAATGTATTTTGAAAAGTGTTTTACAAAATAAACATAAAAATATATTTTGCTTAAATGAAAATACAACTTTCGCTTTTAGGTCAATGCACAAGATGACAAAGTCTTTGAATTTTTTTTTACAAATATATTTTTGTATTCATGTTATTTTCAAATGGATTTAAAAAGATTTTTGTACCTTTTTTGCTAGTTTTTTTATTCTTTTGGCATGAAAAAAACTACGTATTGCATATGTATTTGTAGGAGTTTCCCTGTCAGACCTAACTTTAAGGAAAATGAGAGTTTAAAGGAATTATGCAATGTGATTTACTAAGTTTTGCGCTAGTCAATGCAGTTGTATTTTTCAGTTGTATTTCAATTTTGTGCCCCACAACTTTCCACTCCCTTTGCTGCTTTTATTAGATTGTGGCCACACGCTAATTTGACCTGTTTAGGTAAAAAAAAACAGGTAAAAAAAAAGATCCTGATCTTGGATCATTCACATTTATTCTGAGTGTTTTTATTCTGCAAAACATTTAATTGTAGCTGAATACCACAAACAAAAATCAACAAGTTAAAGAACACTTAAACAAGGAACTTTTTCCTATGGTACCAAAATAACATGGCAAAAACAACTAATATAAAGTTCAAGCATTATTAAAAACAAGTAAACACTCAGTAATTAAAAAAGAACAAATAAACAGATTAGCAGTCACATAAATACAAACAGCTGAACAGAAATAGGGGAGAGCCGGGACGATTGAAACGCGGGACGGATGAAACATTGAGATTTCCTTGAAAACCACTCACGTTATGTTCGTCAAATTTCGTCAGCACGTACAGCACGCAATGCCAACCAGACCCGCGAAAACATTTCTTCTTTATGTCTTGCCGTTTTAAAGTTAGAGCCGGAAAGCTGTTTTTGAGTGTGGTTAGTGAAATCTTTCGTGCGGTACTTTTTTTTGACTGACAAGTTGTATTTATTGTTTCATGTGCCATTGTAATAATAATATGGCAGGTGTATTAGTACTGCATCACACCCTTAAGTGTATAATATCAGAGTTTTTTAGTTTATGGACAAAACAGGTTTAAATGGCTGGAGGCGCTGTCGGGACGGTTGAAACAGCGACTTGTGCCAGTTAAACCTGGTCATAGGAAAACACTCAATATGACTAAATCACTCATTATGACTCAAGGAATAAATGTAAGAATTAATTGTAAACGGATTTGTCTGTCTTCTTCAAAATAGCCTATTAGAAAGATTACGCAAAATGCGCAAAGGCTTATCGCCGATTGTTTATTGGGCGACAGAACAAAAATGTTAATATGAACCTTAAAATGAAAATAAATGACAAAATATGTTTGTAACAATATGTACATAAGTTACTTGTAAGGTATTGTTCATAAAAACAAGAATTAGATGAATAGTTACCGTTTAAACTGTTATGTTTCATCCGTCCCCACCCCTGTGTTTCAATCATCCCGCTCTGGAGGGACGATTGAAACAAAGCCCAACTCCCGTTCAAAGTAAATTTTTACTTAAATAATTCTATGTTTCTACCGAATAACACATGATACTAAGAGAACACATGTGTGAGTTGTTGATCACACACACACAAAAAATCTATCTGTAACCTTATCTTAGAAAACGACGTTTATCTGAAAAGTGTTTCAACCGTCCCGGCTCTCCCCTACTATTGAAATAAAGTATTTTAAGATTTTCAGGTATACAGGTACAGAGACTGTAATCAAATGTAAAATAACACTGCACTTTATAAATAAAATGTACATTATAAAATGTAGTTAAAGTTATTCAGTCAAGAACAGCGAGTGGATTTTCTCCTTGTCTTTTGTTTGATTAACAGTATAAAGATGGCAGCAGGAATATTAGGCTGCTGTCACTTTAAGAGCTGCACCGATTCAATATACTGTTACACTTGCGTTTGCTTTGTCAATGACAAAGCCAGGGATTAAAGTAATGACTAAAATGGAAACTGGAAGAGTCTTATATCTTCTTAAGTTATACACCATTTATTTCTATAAACAATAATACAAATAAAAAGTAAAAAAACACACATTTTATTCTTTTTTTATAATTAAGGATGTATGTGCAAGTTGAAAATAATGCAGATTTCGTGCTATCTGGTTGAAAAAAAGAAATAAAATCAAATGTAATGCATAGTATATGAATAGCATAGACCTATTTTCATACAGAGTTGAGAAACACCTTGTTGCTGAAAACATTGTTTTCAGACATAGGCTTACTGTTATTAGCTTTTGCATTTAGATGTATATTTAGAGATGATGAAAGACAACTTTCTGTCATCGTTTAGATAAAAAAATTTTTTTTAAAGTTTAATTTCTTTTATGGCTCAACTAGTCTTTAACTTATCCTTTGATCTCATTGACAAAATAAAAGCATAGATCCAGTTCATTTGTAGTGCACTGACAACACATTTTATATAATTAGGTTAATAAAAATATTTGTAAAAAAATACTTAATACTGATGGACTTGACAAATGATAACTTCACACTCATTTGAAAGTGACCTATAACATCCTATGACATGAAATTAATCTACATTTAAATGATCTCATGGATGTGTGTCACACTCTCACACCACATGGACCCGTTATGTTTTGTCATCACCTGCCTTAGTCACTCATTTGATGTCACGGACTGTAATCACATTCAGCTGTGTACTCATCAGTCACCATCATTACCGTGTGTGTGTGTCTCCGTTTGCCATTCTGTTGGAACTATTGTAAATAAACCTTTGTACGTAATCGTATCCGTCTACCTCATCTGTCTGCCAGCAACCGCCCGTGACAATGTGGCCGTGACCAGCTGGCTGCAGTAAATATGGCATATTCAAACGCTTTTGACAGTTCTTTTACATTTACCCGCTTGAAATGCACATTGCCCGCCTTGCAGAGTTGTCCTAAAGCCACCGGAGCTTGGGCCAGTCATCGCTGCTTGCAGTTAAATTATTTTCATTGTATACTCAACAACTATCATTATTTCCAAAAAAGTTTTCAACTATTTTTTCAAAAGAACATTTAATCCTCGCTGTTATTTAATTTCCTGTTTTATATTTGTTTTTACATTAAAACTAAAATGGTTTTCTGCATGTTGGATATACACCATACTGACTTTAAATTGTCTGGCGAATGTTTTTCAATTCTAATGAATATTTTAAAACTAAACTTATTCACCACATCTTCCTCTATTTTTCCCTCAAGAATACCAAGGACACTTTTTCTTCTTTATGATCTCATGATGGTTATACCACTTTGACATTTTGATATTATGCCTCAGAGAAAATCTAATTTGTAGTGTTTGGATAAATATGTGACACACCAATGTCAGCGGTTAAACTTCTGCAACAGGAATCCATTAATAACACGTTAACGCAGTGTAGATTTACAATGTGCATGTGCAGACCTGCATATGTGAAAGATTTCAGTTTTATTTTTTTTTGCAAAGATTCGTGAATAATGCAAAATATAACGTCTCCCTAAGTGTTTCATAGCTAAAAGTAAGCAAAGCATAGCTGTGTACTGTAACACACTCATGTGCTCAGAGCACACCTCAGCAGTGAACACTAACAGCAAAAACATCTTAAATATTTTAAAAGGGAAGACACACAATCACACTGACGCAAATGGACTTTAATAGGGCTTGGAGGTCATTTGAGGTGAAGAATGAGTGTGTGCGTCACAGTAAACTTGAAGTGCTTCACCAAAAAAAAACAAAAAAAACACTACAGTAGAAAGATGGAGAGAACAGTTTTTGTGTGTTTTATTAAGGATGGCTGTAATATCTGGATTAAGTGATCTGTTATCATTCTCATTCATCTAAATTTGCTGTTGAGTTGTCTGGTTCAGGACACACCACAAGTGCACAGTTTGAAATCTGCCATCTTTGCTCATGGGCAATCAGTTCCAGATACATTTTTTGAGCCAGTTACTCGAGCAGTCATTGTGCAATCAAGTGCCTTTGCCTAGGCCTTATAGAATGTTTAGCAAAGGTTTTATTATTACACAGCAGTTCATGAAATGAAGGTGAAAGTGTTTAACACAGTAATGCATTCAACAACATTGCTTATTTAACACACCTTCATTTTCTTTTAAAAACACACTTTAATATTGTTATATATTCTGACCACTTAGTCAATTTCCAGACCCCTAGAGTGATGTATACCATACAAAAGATTTCTTCACATTACGTTACTTTACCTACTGTACAACTCTTTTTATTGAAAGTTGAAAGTAGTGATGCACCGATCATGAATTTTCATGGCTGATTCAGAATTTTTTTTTTTTTTTTTTTTAACAAGCAAATTGGCAGATTCCAATACTGGTTGCCGATTATTTTTTTTTTTTAACAACTTTAGTTTTGTTTATTTGCTCAATAACAGACCAAACTGGCCTTAATCAATACATAAATAAATATCTGTAGTAATTTTAATTTAGAGGCAACTACTGCATTTTCATCATGATCCACACAAAGATTAGCAGTTGTTTTTGATTTAAATTTGATTGTAATAATTTCAAGATTTAAAGCAAAAACAGAATGATCTGATTTTAGATTTGTGAAATTATGCTACACAAGACATGCCTGCAAAAAATAAAAACAGCAGATGGACTGAATGAAAATGCAAATTCATTCTCTGACAGTAGGTGGCGCTTATAGGATAACTATGTTACGAAAGAGAGGATTTTAATTCAGTAGTTTAAAAAATGTTTAGGCAAATGAATTAAACTGAAAAGTAAAGTACATTACTTTTTGCATTACTCAAATTTATCAAGTAATATGTGTTACGGCGTCTAGTGAGATTCCCAGTACTCAGTCTCGAGCACCTTCCCCTGAATACTAATTATGCACACTCCTCCTAGTATGCATCATTGACGCTCTGATCACTCTCCACCTGTTAGTAATTTACTCGGAGTTCAAACATATATCTAGCTTGTCATCGCGACGTCCATTGCGAAGTATTGTCTCACTTCAGTGTTACATGTCTGAGCGTCTCTTGAAAATACCCTGCCTGTTGCCTTGTTATATTGAACCTTTTCTTCTACCACCTCTCTCTGATTGTGTGCAGCCTGCCTTGTGAACTCTGCCTGTGACCTGACTTTGATACTCGCCGCCAGCCCCGAACTGCTGCCTGTCTCTGACTCTGATACTCGCCGCCAGCCCCGAACTTCTGCCTGGTGTACTTCGATTCAGCCTGCTGCCTTTACCACTTTCACGATATTAATAAATTGTTGCACATGGATCTGTCTCCGTCTCCTGAGTCGCAACAGAATACTTCGCCAAACGAAGATCCAGCAACAATGTCTGCCTGGTCAGCCGCTTTCTCCGCACAAGCCTCACAACTTACTTCACATCATCATCAGTTGTCTCGTCTAACTGCTGTGACGGAGGAATTAGTGAAAGCAGTTCAGAGCATGCAAAAGCCCACGGCGGAATCCTCAGCGCACGCCGTGCCTACTCCAGCACCTGTTCTGCCGTCCGAATCCTCAAGCTTCGTCACTCGCCTCTCACTCCCAGAAAAGTATGAAGGGGACCCAGGAAAATGCAAAGGTTTTTTACTTCAATGTTCTTTGTATCTCGCTCGGCAGACCGCTCAGCACGCTACAGACATGGATAAGATCACATTCATCTGTTCATTACTCACCGGACGTGCACTGGAATGGATCACCTCGGTCTGGAGAACGGATGGATCAGCTTTCGCTTTGTACGACGAGTTCCTGGAACGCTTTAAAGCCGTATTCGAGCACGCAGTAGAGGGAAAAGGAGCGGAGGATCGTTTACTGGAGCTCACTCAGGGACGGATTCCCGCTTCGGAGTACGCACTCAAGTTTCGTACACTCGCAGCGCAGACCGACTGGACAGATAATGCTCTTAAGGTGGTCTACCGACGGGGTCTCAACCACGAGCTTCAAGCTGAACTGGCCTGTCGCGATGAGGGAAGGAATCTGGACCAGTTTATTCATCTTTCCATACAGATTGATAATCTCATCCGCTCTCGCCGAGCCAGCATCCGATCCTCGACGCTCTCACGCAATGTATTCACTCCAACGTCTCCGAGTCCCGTGGTCACGGAGGCCGGTGAACCTATGCAAATTAACACTTCCCGGTTAACAGAGGAGGAACGTGAACGTCGGAGGACCTTGAAACTGTGCATGTATTGTGGAGGAACTGGTCATTTTCGACTACATTGTCCTCAACTATCTACACGCAAAGAAAAGGCAACGGTGAGTTTAACTCTTGATAGTCTAAATCCTCTCTCTTGTGTCTCTGTACCTCTGGAATTTACTAAGAGTGATCAGTCTTTCTCTACGTCGGCATTAATTGATTCAGGGGCGGCTGGAAATTTTATGTCACAAGACTTTGCTAAGCGGCACAAGATAGCTCTAATCCCCTGCACTTCTCCTCTCACAGTCGAAGCGGTTGACGGACGGCCCCTTGGCACGGGGCGAATTACTCACATGACGCAAGAGCTACAGATGCGCACAGGACTGTTACACCGTGAGAATATTCATTTCTACATTCTGTCTGCTCCCCACACTCCTGTCATACTGGGTCTACCCTGGCTAAGAAGTCATAATCCTCACCTGCAATGGTCTACGGGTCAAATTATCCGCTGGGGTGAAGATTGCTTTTCCAAGTGCCTAAGCCCCATTAAACCGCTGCCAGTTCGAAGCATCTCAGAGTTCAGTGATAATTCCACTCTCTCCAGTCTGCCTGTTGAATATCGTGACCTGGCTGAAGCCTTCAGTAAAGCCAAAGCTAGCCAGTTACCTCCTCATCGGGAGTACGACTGTGCCATCGATCTCATCCCAGGTTCCATACCGTCCAGGGGACGCATTTTTCTCCTTTCTCAGCCCGAGACAGAGACTATGGAGAAATACATAGAGGAAGAACTGGCCAAAGGATTCATTCGTCCATCCACCTCTCCTATGTCAGCTGGCTTCTTCTTCGTCAAGAAAAAGGATGGTGGGTTACGTCCATGTATCGATTACAGAGCCCTCAATGACTGCACAGTGAAATTTCGTTATCCCCTGCCACTGGTTCCTGCCGCTCTTGAGCTTCTCCGCACAGCAAAATTCTACACCAAACTGGACCTACGCTCCGCTTATAACCTGGTTCGTATACGAGAGGGAGATGAGTGGAAGACGGCTTTCTCTACAAGCACTGACCACTATGAATATCTGGTTATGCCCTTCGGGCTTTCTAATAGTCCAGCTGTTTTCCAGTCCTTCATCAACGACGTATTCCGAGACATGCTTCAGCGCTGCGTAATCGTCTACATCGATGATATTCTGGTTTACTCGGATACCTTTGAGGACCATGTACAGAACGTACGAGCCGTGCTTCAAAGACTCATTCAGTTCCAGCTCTATGCCAAGTTTGAAAAATGTGACTTCCATCAAACCGCAACTGCTTTCCTGGGCTATGTGATCAGCCCCGAGGGCGTGGCCATGGATGAGGGCAAAGTCAGGGCGGTGGTGAACTGGCCCCAACCTACTACTCTCAAGGAACTGCAGCGCTTCCTGGGGTTTGCTAACTTTTACCGGCGGTTCATTCGGGGATTCAGCTCAGTGGCAGGACCTCTGACAGCTCTGGTGCGGAAAGGAACCACTCGGCTCCCCTGGAACGAGAGCGCTATGCAAGCCTTCTACCAACTCAAGCGTCACTTCACCACAGCTCCGATCCTGCATCATCCCAATCCTGAACTGCCATTCGTGGTCGAAGTAGACGCCTCCAATACGGGCCTGGGCGCCGTTCTCTCTCAGCGTCAAGGTAATCCTGCTAAGTTGTTCCCCTGTGCATTCTACTCCAGGAAGTTGAACTCTGCGGAACGGAATTACGACGTCGGAGACCGTGAGCTACTGGCAATGAAGTCAGCATTTGAGGAGTGGCGTCATTGGCTGGAGGGAGCTTCCCAACCGTTTGTTGTCTACACTGATCACAAGAACCTTGAGTATCTTCGCACGGCTAAGAGATTGAACCCACGCCAGGCCAGGTGGTCATTGTTCTTCTCGCGTTTCCAGTTTACTGTAACCTACCGCCCTGGGTCTAAGAATACTAAGGCAGACTCCCTGTCCCGTCAGTACGACTCTGAGGTCTCCAGTCAAGCTCCTGAGAACATTCTCTGCCCCGATCTGGTCCTTGGTCCCATTCAGTGGGACATCGAAACTGAGCTAGAGCAAGCCAACACCAACGCTGAGATTCCGTCAAATTGTCCTTCTGAGAAAATATACGTGCCAGAGGCACTCCGTGAAGAGGTGTTGAAACACGTTCATGCTCTGCCCAGCTCCGGGCACCCAGGTATCACTGCCACTGTTCATCTCCTCCAGAACCGCTACTGGTGGCCCACGCTACTCCAGGACACTACAAAATTCATTCAGCAATGCCACAACTGCAATACACAGAAGTCGTCGCGTCTCTTACCTGCCGGCCTCCTTCAACCCTTACCAGTACCTCAACATCCATGGTCACACATTGCGATTGACTTCGTCACGGATCTGCCACCCTCTGATGGTCACACGACTATTCTCACTGTAATAGATCGATTCTCCAAAGCCTGCCGACTGATTCCCCTCCCTAAACTGCCTACCGCTTTGCAAACCGCTGAACATCTCTGCAATCTGGTCTTTCGGTTCTATGGTCTACCTGATGATATTGTTTCCGACAGGGGACCACAATTTACCTCTCGTGTCTGGGCAGCCTTTTTCCGGATGCTACAAGTGAATGTCAGCCTCACGTCTGGGTACCATCCTCAGGCCAACGGCCAAGCTGAGCGGCTGAATCAGGAGATCATCCGTTTTCTGCGGTCATACTGTCACCTTCATCAGGAGGATTGGAGCCGGTATCTGATGTGGGCTGAATATGCTCAGAATTCTATTCGCAAACACTCCACGGGTCTCACCCCTTTCAAATGCATTCTGGGCTTCCAACCACCCTTGTTCCCCTGGTTCGGCGAGCCATCTAATGTACCTGCTGTGGATGACTGGCTGAAACGCAGTGAGGAAACTTGGAACCTGGCTCACACACACCTTCTACGTGCTGTGAACCGCAGTAAGAGGCAGGCTGATCGCCACCGCCGCACCGGTCCCATCTATCAACCAGGCCAGTGGGTGTGGCTTTCCACCCGGGACCTCCGGCTCAATCTGCCATGCAAGAAGCTCAGTCCCAAGTATATGGGTCCCTACAAGATAATTCGTCAAATCACTCCAGTGTCCTTCCGCCTTGCCCTGCCCAATCACCTCCGCATCTCTCCCACGTTCCACGTCTCACTGTTGAAACCGGCCACTGCTCCCTCTGAAACCAGGAATGTGGAGTCTGAAGGTCTTGCTTCTCAACCCATCCTTGTAGAGGGCGAAGAAGTGTACCGCGTGCGCCATCTGCTGGACTCTAGACGTCGTGGAGGACATTTGCAGTATCTTGTAGACTGGGAGGGCTTTGGTCCTGAGGAACGTTCTTGGGTGAACTCGAGAGACATTCTGGACCCCCTTCTAGTTCAAGACTTCCATCGTGAACACCCAGACAAGCCTGCTCCCCGTCCCCGTGGCAGACCCCGCCGCCGTCAGTTTTCTCGCGCCAGGAGTCGCGCCCAGGGGGGGGGCTCTGTTACGGCGTCTAGTGAGATTCCCAGTACTCAGTCTCGAGCACCTTCCCCTGAATACTAATTATGCACACTCCTCCTAGTATGCATCATTGACGCTCTGATCACTCTCCACCTGTTAGTAATTTACTCGGAGTTCAAACATATATCTAGCTTGTCATCTCGACGTCCATTGCGAAGTATTGTCTCACTTCAGTGTTACATGTCTGAGCGTCTCTTGAAAATACCCTGCCTGTTGCCTTGTTATATTGAACCTTTGCTTCTACCACCTCTCTCTGATTGTGTGCAGCCTGCCTTGTGAACTCTGCCTGTGACCTGACTTTGATACACGCCGCCAGCCCCGAACTGCTGCCTGTCTCTGACTCTGATACTCGCCGCCAGCCCCGAACTTCTGCCTGGTGTACTTCGATTCAGCCTGCTGCCTTTACCACTTTCACGATATTAATAAATTGTTGCACATGGATCTGTCTCCGTCTCCTGAGTCGCAACAATATGTAACTTTACTAAAAGTAATCTGATAATGTGTTACCTCCAACACTGACAATAATGATAAAGAACCGTACAAGACATTGCAGGAAAATGTAGCTTAATAATACAAGACAATATGGATTTACATAAAGAAAACATGCCAGTATAACATATCTTATAATAAAACCACAAAGATGCAACCCTGCAGGCAAGTAATGTTCCAAACCAGGAAACACTCACGATTACTCTATTACATGGAGCGGCACAGCTTACTACCAGCTCTTGGGGTCGTCCAGGCAGAACAGACCAGGCTTGACCCAGGATTTCAACTTCCGAAACTTCCAAGGTTTTAGGAAATAGTTTTTTTTTTAGTCTTTGTTTGGTATACACAAAGTGCAGAGGTGAGGGAAGATGCCCTCTTTTCTCTTTCCTCCTCCAGTCTTGTTCTGGAATTGAAGTGCACAGCAGGAACCTGGAACTCAGCATTCAAGAGCTCTTCACCCGTTACACACTATTTGCTCAACAGCAGGAGTGTGTGTGGGGGTGTGTGCGTGTCTGTACTGGGACGTGTGCGTGTGTGTACAGACCATACTTACTGGAAGCTTGTGTGTGTTTGTTTCAATACACTGCACTCTAGTCATAGCGTGATGATGACAAGGTGCTGTCCCTAGTTTGTTAAGAGGAAATTAATTGATGTATTGAGAAGTACAGTTTTGACTTTCAAAAATATTTAAAGTATCTTAACAAATGGACACTGGACACAATTCAAATGAAATATATTTTTTTTAAAAGTATAAATCATTTTAAATCGATTTATTTTATCTACCATGTTATGTAAAAAAAAAATGTTTTATATAATAATAATAATAATAGTTTATTTCATTCATTAACTGTCATTTTTGTCATTGTCATTTTTACCTTGATGATATATCTAAAAAGATAGCTAACATATACTGTATTTCAGTAGAGCTTTTTAGCAAACATTTAGTAAATATTTAGACTCCAGTTCTGCAGTTCATACACCATAAATAAACGAACGAACATTCGTAAGATGTAAAGCATATAAGCATATACGCATCACGGCACTGCGTATGCGTGCGAGGTATTTTTGTATCCTTTAACTGTTTTTTATTGATTTGATTTATTCATGTCTACACCACCCCTTCCAACAAAATCAAAATGTAATTTGAATAATGCTCAATTAAATCTAATGAGGCGTTTGCTTGAAGGCTTTTCAGTCTCAAAGAATTCAGTGATTTTTTTGGTTGCATGCAAACGTAACTACAGTATTTTACATGATCAATTCCTGGTAACAAGCAATTGCATTGCATTGCATTTTTTTAGATGGGGGGTATCAGTGGTTGTTTGAAGATTCTTGATGTTTAATAATTCTTAATGTTACATTTTAAGCTCTTTAGATTACCGTATTCATTTGAGCTCTTTAAAACACCACATAGATGGTTTTCTAAAGAACTGGAAAATAACAAGTTCTTTGTTGAAACTAAAAAAGTTCTCCAATGACATCATACTGGTAAAGCCCTTTTGGTCCTAATTGAAACCTTTATTTGTAAGTGTGTGTTTGAATTCTGTGTCTTTCTCTGTGTTTTTTAGTGCTCTCTTTGAACAGCAGCATGGTTGCCATTAGCAGGTCAACATAAATGTTTTTTAGAATGGAACATCAGTCAGGGCTTGGCTTTATACACACACACACAAACACACACACACACACACACACACACACACACACACACACACACACACACACACACACACACACACACACACACACACACACACACACACACACACACACACACACACACACACACACAGGAGCTCATACAGAAGGTCTGTTCCTTGTTTGTTGAAATATTCCATGCTTACCACAGGTACGCAGGCATATGAAGTTCTTCAGTGCTACACACACACACACACACACACACACTCCAGCCATGTGGAAAGCTCAGTTGGACTCAGGGCTATTGGGTGCTTCCTCTTCATTTGCATCTCTTTCCACTGGATTGTCCTTTGCTGAGTCAGTAGCTTTTTCGATATGCATGCATACTTGCATATAGCAAGTGCTTGTCTTTGCATGTGTATTTCGGTACGTAGCTCAGTCTGGCAGTGAGAGAACGAGATAGATCTGACTGCAAGGTATAAAATGGTTTGCCTTAAGAGAAGAACGGGAAACACACTTGGGGGATATAGAAGTTAAGTCCCAAGTTTTTGCACAAATATGTCATTTGTAGTGCGCTGGTTATTAGGGCAAAATAAACCCAGAGAGACCAGATCGATCTTCTGTCATACTGAAGGAGTTTAAGTAAAAAATAATAATTTCTGGATCTGACTCCTCCCCGTGGATTTCATGTTCTACAGTGAGGACCATCTCCATTAACTGCTGCTCTGCGAATTATCACGGACAAAATCCATTCATTTCAATTGGAATCCATCTGGAATTTCATGTGAGGGCGAAAGATTTTCTCATGCTGATTCTGCAAGGGGCTCAGTTTGGTCATGCGGATTCACATTGTTGAGCAACAGAAAGCTGCTTGGTTTGAAAGTGATTTCGCTGCATTATTGACATTAGACAGTGGAGCTTTTTGCGAGTGCAATTTTGATTAAATGTGACTGCAACTTAATGGAATGGGAAAAGTGACAATATACAATATAAAGTATAATATAGCATAGAACAGCAATATATTTGAAGTTTATTGTAAAATATTAAAATATATGCAAATATATAAGTATTTGAACGTCTGGGGAGTCTCAATTGCATAATCTGCAATGCTTCATGGGAGTTTCAATCAGAATTCGCTGTTACAATGTAAATGCGAATTCTGATTGGCAGAACTTTTTTCAGCATTATTGTTTTTGAAAAAATAAACTCACATTGTATCACTGTTTTATCAATTATACAGTGTCATTAGACAGAAATATTTGCATAATGCCGCAGTTGTCCAATCACAATCAAGTTTTGCTTGGAAAGCAAAAATAGTGATAACATAGCCAAATGCTTCAACAAAAGCCATTCTTTATCATGTCAAAACATCTTTGAATATTTAATCTTGAGCGATTCAAACTTTCTCTCTCTCTTTTTCTTTTTCTTTTTTCATCGCGTCATGGCTTTAAGCCACCTTGTCAAGTCTGTCTGAGCTCTCTCTCATTTCACACATCACTGTGTTCACTCGTCTCCCTTCTTATCTACCCACCTCTTTATAGGCCCTCTATTCTGGCCTTTTCTCTTAACATGCCTACAATTTAGTTCCACCAGTAAAACTATCTCACAAGTAGATAAGCCTGACCTAATACAGCTTTCTGAAGAGCTGAGGCAATTTAAGTCATTTTGTTTAATTCTGTTTGATCAGTTAGGTCTCCACTTCATTTGCTTTCTCCAATTTTCTCCAAATTTGAGTGAAAGGCTAATTGTGTTGGTCATGAGGTCTGAATGACAGAGAGAAATTTCATTTAACAATGGGAGAGCTCTACAAAATTGGGCCAGAAAAGAAGCTCATGTTCGTGTGTGTGGGTTTACTTAGTGTATATTTTTAAATGAAAAAAGATAACTGATTAAACTGCCAATAAGAAAGGTGGTTTACACGTCCAACTGCAAATGGCTAGTTACGTAATCACTTTTCTTCCTCAATGTTTTCTGTCACCTAAATCTAACTGTCACTTAAACCTTTCTGCTTTTTTAAAATTTAGACTTATCTGATGCAGTTAATCACTTATATGAACATGGCTTCCATGTTAAATGTTATTTAATGTGAAAGTTTTTATGTTTTGCACGTTGTCAATTACCAAAGAAAATGATTTAACAGAGAAAACAAGCAAAATCATATACTCATTGAAGTGTTAGTTCACCCAAAAATTTTAATTATGTCATTAATTATTTCACCCTCATGTCAATGCAAACCTGTAAGACTTTCATTCATCTTCGGAACACAACTGTCCCTCCATTGACAGTCCACGCAACTGAAACTTTTTTTTTTAGTTTATAAAGAGATTGTAAAACTCAACCAAATGAATTGAGCAGTTTGGTCCAAATTTTTCTGAAGAGACACGATCACTTTATATGATGAACAGATTTAATTTTGGCTTTTACTCGCATGTAAACATTCATCAACTCGCACATCAGTTGTGGTTAACAGAAGGTCAAGCATGTTCTTCCGCAAGAACCAATGAGGTTCATTTTTGTGTTACGCAGCACGTTTGAGCTTCAACAAGAGCCAACGAGGTTTGTTCTCGTGCGTCAAGCATGTTCAGTTGATCTTCAGTTTATGTTCACTGATCAATGTTAATATGTGAACAAAAGCCTAAATTCAATCTGTTCATCATATAATGAAATCGAGTCTCTTCATAACTGCATTAATACTTACAAGGATGCATTAAATTCATCAAAAGTGACAGGTGAGTAATTAATAATGTTACAAAAGATTTATATTTCAAATAAATGCTGTACTTTTAAACTTTCTATTAATCAAAGAATCCTGACAAAAGGAAGCCAGTTTCCACAGACATATGAAGCAGTACAACTGTTTTCAACATTGATGATAATAAGAAATGTTTCTTGAGCATCAAATCATCATATTAGAATGATTTTTGAACTGAAGGATCATGTGACACTGAAGACTAGATTAATTACGACGAAAATTCAGCTTTGATCACAGGAATAAACTACATTTTAAAATTTAGTTATTTTAAATTGTAATAATAAACATTAAAAATTCTTACCAAGTCCAAACTTTCGAATGGTAATTTAAGTATTTTGTGATTTGGAGAACTGGTGGTAAATTAATTTGAATTGGTGAATTACATTTTTGAACCTGCTGATATACCCCAAAATGTAAGTTCCCTTTCGTTGTCACTCCGAGTTACGTCGGATGACGACGAATGGGGTTTCGCTTAGAAAGCCTATCAACTTCGAGTATTACAAAACGAGCCAATGGCAAAGAAATGCCATGGGTCTGCGGAATTTGCATGACGTAACTCCGCCCCACCTCGTGGGTATAAAAGGAGGAAGTCCGCAACAGCAGTTTATGTTTTCGCTTCGGAGCCAAGTGTATTCTTCTCTCCACAAGCCATCTCTGAATTGTCAGCTTTACAAACGAGTACCTCGAGTGTTGGTGTGACGGCGATCTACGGCGAGCGCGTGCTTCCTGCTGATCTGTTGCAGTGGTCTGCCAGTCGGTGCGTGTCTCCCCGGGTGCTTCAACACTTGAGTTTTCTCTCACTAAAAGAGCTTGCACGCGGCACGTCTTTTTAAAGACGGCTCGCCCGTGCATTTCAAAAAAAAAAAAAAAAAAAAAAAATGAATGGTGCGGCAACTTGGTATCGGACTCTGATGGGCACGAGCGTTGTCTAGTATGTTTGGGCTTGATCATGCTAGAGCAGCGCTCGTGGATGACTCATGTTTTCTCCATGGAAACATGATCATCGCGTCATTAAGGTCGAGACTCGGTGAACTCACATGAGTGAGAGTCCCCTCATCCACCCCCCGATCTTCGGCTGGTGGCCAGGGTGACCTGAGGGTTTCGGTCTGGAACAAGGCGCCGACTATGTGTCCGCGACCCCAGCCCCCCTCTTTAATGACGGTGCCCGCTAGTGAACAGGTGATTCCCACGGGTCTACCCTCTGGTGGCCCGTGTGTTTCATTTGAAGCTACAGAGGATGATATTATGTTTGTAGCAGCTTCACTAGGTGGGTTTGATTTTCCTGGAAGTGACGACTCGTCGAGTCTGATCCGGAGATGACGGCCATGCTTTCCCGGGACGATTGGTTTTTGGGTGAGGCCGCCGACCCTCGTCCACGGCAAACCCCAATACCGTTCTTCCCGGACGTGCATGATGAGATCAGGGGCCATTCGCTGATCTCATCCGCCTTTCCTCCCCTCGATGGGGCCGCTGCCCGTGGGTACACTGGGGTTCCCCCGGCTGAACGCTCTGTTGCGATGCTATGTGTCCTCAGAGTGCTTCTTCTCGGCGCAATCCTAAGCACCCGTCCGTGGCCTGTAGTTTTTCGTCTACGCTTGTGGCGAGATCCTATAGCGCCACGGGACTGGCGGCCGCCTCACTGCGTGCCATGGTCATTCTGCTGGTCTACCTGACCCAGATGCTCATGGACCTGCACGAGGGCGGGACTGACCCAGGGCTCTTCACTGAGCTGCGCGCCGCCACTAACCTTGCTCTCTGAGCGACGAAAGTGGTCGTACGCTCCCTGGGTCGGGTGATGCTCACCATTCGGTGGCCGTACCTGTTTGATGTGCTGGATGTCGCGCGGACCCGTCTGTCCGACATTCCCACATCCCAGGTCGGCCTCTTCGGCGGTGCGGTTGAGGGCTGGCCCAACAGCTCTCAGCCGTCCATGAGCAGACTGACGTTGATTCTGTCCCGACAGCCCCGCCGTCCGCTCAGATCCCTCGGTCTGCCCACCGCCAGGGGCGCCCTCCCGCGGCTCCCACCCTGCCCGTTCACCCGGGCCGGCTCTGGGGGCCGCGGGCGGACGCCACAGCCCTCTCTAGCCCCGCCCCCCGCTACACGCCGGGTTAAGCGGCGCTCCTGAGACGGGCTCCTCGGGGATGGAGCAGGTTGAGGTCGACTCTGTCCCGACGGCCCCGCCGTCCGCTCAGGTCCCTCGGTCTGCCCACCGCCGAGGGCGCCCCCCCACGGCTCCCACCCCGCCCGTTCACCCGGGCCGGCTCTGGAGGCCGCGGCCGGACGCCACAGCCCTCTCCAGCCCCGCCCCCCGCTACGCGCCGGGTTAGGTGGCGCTCTTGAGAGGGGCTCCTCAGAGATGGGACTCAGTTCTTTCCAGGAGTTGGGAGCAGGACCACTCCTTTCCCCGGTGGAGGGCCGGGGAAGAATTCTTATTCGCAAAGAACTGACTCTCCCGTCTCTGAGCACACAGAGTTCTCGGACGACACAGAGCGCCGCCCTCTAGCCGTGCTCTCCTCGTCCCCCTCTGTCCCAGAGGTCGTTGACACGGCGTGCCGTCCACGGACCGCTTCGCCCCTGTCCCCCTCTGTCGCCAGACCCCTGGCAGAGCAGGCCCCCGCGGGACGACCAGCCTGGTCCTCCCCTGGCCCCCTCTGCCAGGGCGCGGTTGCTAACTGTGCCCCCACACCGGGCCGCTATGCCGTCCACGTCTGGGCCAGTTACTCCGCTTCGCTGCCCCTCCGGGGGGACGCCTGTCGTCGCGTGATCCCGCCGGTTCAGTTCCTGGGAGCCTGGCTAGAGCTTCCCCGTCTGTCCCGCTGGATCGCGCGCTCCTTCAGGCTCGGCTTGCGATTCAGTTCGCACGGTCTCCTCCCCGCTTCAGGGGAGTCCGCTCCACTTTGGTCGGTGGCAATGCCCCCATCATGAGAGCAGAGATTGCCACCCTGCTGGCGAAGGGTGCAATCGAGACTGTCCCTCCAGCCGAGATGAGGTCCGGGTTCTACAACCCCTACTTCATTGTCCCCAAGAAAACCGGTGGGTTACGGCCAATCCTGGACTTGCGCGTGCTGAACCGCTCCCTTCACAGGCTGCCGTTCAAGATGCTCTCCGCCAAACGCGTTCTCGAATGCGTGCGGCCCCAGGATTGGTTTGCAGCGATCGACCTGAAGGACGCCTACTTTCATGTCTCCATTCTTCCTCGACACAGACCGTTCCTACGGTTTGCTTTCGAGGGGCAGGCATACCAGTACGCGGTTCTCCCTTTCGGGCTAGCCCTGTCTCCTCGCACCTTCACGAAGGTTGTCGAGGCTGCCCTTGTTCCCCTTCGGGAACACGGGGTTCGCATCCTGAGTTATATCGACGACTGGCTGATCCTAGCTCACTCTCGAGACCAGGTTTGCGAACACAGGGACCTAGTGCTCCGGCACCTAGCTCGTCTGGGCCTTCGGGTCAACTGGGAGAAGAGCAAACTTTGCCCCGTGCAGAGGATCTCTTTTCTCGGTATGGACATCGACTCGGTCGCCATGTCCGCGCAGCTTACGAGCGAGCGCGCGCAGTCACTGCTGACTTGCCTGAGACATCTCAGGAGCAAGAGTGCGGTTCCACTGAAACATTTTCAGAGGCTCCTGGGGCATATGGCATCTGCAGCCGCGGTCACGCCGCTCGGATTGCTTCATATGAGACCGCTTCAGCTTTGGCTTCGCGACCGAGTCCCGAGATGGGCATGGCATCAAGGCACGCTCCGGGTACCAGTTACTCCGACCTGCCGTCAGTTCCTCACCCCGTGGTCGAACCTCAGTTTTCTCAGGGCGGGTGTCCCCCTGGAACGAGTTTCCCGGCATGTTGTGGTCTCCACGGATGCCTCCACCACGGGCTGGGGCGCCATGTGCAATGGACATGCTGCTGCGGGCTCCTGGACAGGACCCCAGCGGCTATGGCATGTCAATTGCCTCGAGTTGTTGGCAGTACGCCTTGCCCTGCACCGCTTCCGGGCGTTGCTCAGGGGTCAACACGTACTAGTCCGCTCAGACAATACCGCTACTGTAGCGTACATCAACCATCAAGGTGGTCTACGCTCCCGCCGTATGTCACAACTCGCCCGCCACCTCCTTTTATGGAGTCAGAAGCATCTGAGGTCGCTTCGAGCCATCTTCATTCCCGGAGCCCTGAACTGTGCAGCCGACGAGCTCTCACGGCTTCAGCCCCTCCCTGGAGAATGGCGACTCCATCCCCAGTCGGTTCAGCTGATTTGGGACCAGTTCGGGGACGCACAGATAGATCTGTTTGCCTCTCACGACTCGACCCATTGCGCCCTGTATTTTTCCCTGACCGAGGGCACGCTCGGCACGGATGCACTGGCGCACAGCTGGCCGCCGGGCCGCAAATATGCGTTTCCCCCAGTGAGCCTTCTTGCGCAGACCTTGCGCAAGGTCAGGGAGGACGAGGAGCAGGTCATTTTGGTCGCGCCGTATTGGCCCGGCCGGACCTGGTTCCCCGAACTTGCACTCCTCGCGACAGCACCTCCCTGGCCCATTCCTCTGAGGAAGGACCTTCTTTCTCAGGGACGGGGCACCCTGTGGCACCCTCGCCCCGATCTCTGGAGCCTCCACGTGTGGCTCCTGGACGGCTCGAGGTAGGTTTGAGTACCCTTCCACCAGCGGTGGCGGCTACCATCACTTCCGCTAGAGCGTCGTCCACGAGACACGTCTACGCGTTGAAGTGGAACCTCTTCGTCGACTGGTGCTCTTCTCACCGAGAAGACCCCCGGAGATGCTCGATCAGCGTTGTGCTTTCCTTCCTTCAGCAAGGGTTGGAGCGAAGGCTGTCTCCCTCCACCCTTAAGGTCTATGTTGCCGCCATTGCCGCACACCATGACCTAGTCGAAGGTAAGTCGGTAGGGAAGCACGACCTGGTCATCAGGTTCCTGAGAGGAGCGAGGAGACTAAATCCTCCTCGTCCTCCTCTCGTTCCCTCTTGGGACCTCTCAGTGGTTCTAACTGCCCTGAAGAGTGCTCCCTTTGAGCCCCTGCAATCAGTTGAGCTTAAGTTCCTGTCAATGAAGACAGCGCTCCTGGTTGCACTGGCCTCCATCAAGAGGGTAGGGGACCTGCACGCATTCTCCGTCGACGAAGCGTGCCTGGAATTCGGTCCGGCTTTCTCTCACGTGATCCTGAGACCCCGGCCCGGATATGTGCCCAAGGTTCCTACCACTCCCTTTCGGGACCAGGTGGTGAACCTGCAAGCGCTGCCCCCGGAGGAGGCAGACCCAGCCTTGGCACTGCTCTGTCCAGTACGCGCTCTTCGCGCCTATGTAGACAGGACGCAGTGTTTCAGGACCTCAGACCAGCTCTTTGTCTGTTATGGTGGGAAGCTGAAGGGAAAGGCTCTCTCCAAGCAAAGGTTGTCTCACTGGATAGTGGACGCCATTGCCTTGGCTTACCAGCAGCAAGGTCGACCGTGCCCCCTTGGTGTGACGGCTCACTCCACCCGGAGTGTGGCATCCTCTTGGGCTCTAGCGCATGGCGCCTCGCTAACAGACATCTGCAGAGCTGCAGGCTGGGCGACACCTAACACATTCGCTAGATTCTATAATCTCCGAGTGGAGCCAGTGTCCTCTCATGTACTCGCTTCAACTAGCTAGTACCGGACCCGCTCAGGTGTCTTCGCTTGCTCGCCATTCCACTCCACGGACTGGATACGTGCGATATTCTCCTCAGGTGAGCTTCCCCGAAAGCCCTGAGTTCCTCCAGCACTCCTGACGTCGGCGCCAGTGTCTATTGCCTGCGCGTCGGCTAGGTGCCTCCCGTGTGCATGGTCCCTCCCCTGAGCGACCCCCACATGTGTATTTCCACTGTAAGCCTCTCTGAGCATGTGTCTTTCCCTTGGCAAGCCACCTTGCCACCCCTGGGGTTGAAATATTCCACCTGCGGCTGGACACCCCAGTGTTCTCCATATGTTTCCTTCGGGTCATATGTGTATTCTCTAAGTCCCCCCCCCTCCGGGTTGGCATTAATTGCATACTTCCCCTAGCTTGGGATATGCTTCCCAGTGTACCTTGGTATTCCTGTGTTAAATGGAGTCCTTCGTCCAGTCTATGACAGGGATCTCCTTTTACGCAGGGCACTGGAAGACAGCTGAGAAGGTGGCGTGATTAGACTGGTAACCCCATTCGTCGTCATCCGACGTAACTCGGAGTGACAACGAAAGGGAACGTCTACGGTTACGTATGTAACCCTCGTTCCCTGAGTAGGGAACGGAGACGTTACGTCTGCCTGCCACTTTCCGCTGTACCGCGGGGATCGCCTGAGCTCAGTCTTGGCTCCTCAGCGAAGAAACATAAACTGCTGTTGCGGACTTCCTCCTTTTATACCCACGAGGTGGGGCGGAGTTACGTCATGCAAATTCCGCAGACCCATGGCATTTCTTTGCCATTGGCTCGTTTTGTAATACTCGAAGTTGATAGGCTTTCTAAGCGAAACCCCATTCGTCGTCATCCGACGTAACGTCTCCGTTCCCTACTCAGGGAACGAGGGTTACATACGTAACCGTAGACGTTTCATTGTGAGGTTTTATCTATAAATCGTATATTTCTCTGATTTTGATTGCAGATTTGAGCAAATATCTTAATACAATTGAGATCTCTTCTGAAACTCCAGAGCAGACTCTCAAAATGTAGCTTTTTATTTTTTATATTTTTTTTACTAAACGCTCCATTTATTCTCATTGCTATCTAGTACAAGATTAGATATTAAAAACTAATGTTAAATCTGATGTCTTTCACAATGAGCAGTTCAGCCTTATTTTTCTCTTGTTAACATTGCACTGCATTGACCATTTCATAGAAGGAGCATTATTTCAAGATTATGCAACTAGACTTAAGCATTTTTAATCATCAATTCCCACAGAGAGAGAGAGAGAGAGAGAGAGAGAGAGAGAGAGAGAGAGATAGAGAGATAGAGAGATAGAGATAGAGAGAGAGAGAGAGAGAGAGAGAGAGAGAGAGAGAGAGAGAGAGAGAGAGAGAACCAGAGTTGACTTGCATCCAACAGAACTGAAATATTTAACTGAATAGTACATTTGACTCATGGACTGCAAAATTAATTCAGTAATTCCCAGTGAAGGCCGTATTTGACAGTATGTAGGCCTGAGCCTAGACTTGTGCTGTCTTGCCAAAGCCAGGTGAACCAAAGGACATAAAACATGTGTAAAGATAAAAACTTTGCAATGACTAGACTCACCCTTCCTCTGCTCTGAAATGGCCTTTATAAGAAGAAAGAGAATTGAAAATTAATGTGATGCAGAGGGTGGAAGACAGAGAGGGAGGGATGGAGATATTTTATCCTCTGCAGGGGCTAGTAAATATAAACTGATGCAGCTGTCAAATATTACCGATATCTGATATGTTGCAGCTTTAAGTGACTGCCATAATCGCGTTTAAACGAACGCCTCACGCAGAGGTTTGTGTGTACACTTGTTTAGCGGCGTAGGCTTGTTGACGTGTGAGAACGACAGAAAAAGCAGACCCTGGGGACAAATCTAAATCGAGTGATGGTGTGTCTGTCAAGTTGCTAGTCTACTTCTTAATGATTGTCGTCGGGATGTGAGCCTCCTCATTGCACCTTCCCGAGAGATGCTATCGTGTACGCGAATGCGCCGTGAACCGATTTTCCAACCAATTCTCTACAGTCAAATCAATTTCACGCTCTCGGACAAGTTCTGCTAGCATTAAGTGAGTTTAATGGTGCTCTTGTTGTGTTTATTACCAGCGTACAATGAAAAGGCAGTGGGTTTAATTCTCGCACGCTAAAGACTGTGGAAAACAGATAAAACGCAAGAGCATGAGATGAAAGTGAGCTCGTAATAAAAGAAACAAAATGAATGCGCGAGGGTAAAAAGGGAGGCTTAATGACTGTGCTTGACTGACAGGGATTAGTGCTGTAAGAACACACAGTGTGATTTGGGTAATTACAGTGCTTTCCTGCTGGGACTGACTGTTACCTTGACACCGCGGCAGTGCTCTAAAGGACTCCTGGAGGAGCTGCGAGGTTGACTTGACACTCCAATAAAATGGCTCAGAGGAACACCGATCCAGTATCACCTCTCGCCTTGTTAACATCATCAAATAAAACAAGTGCTTGAGGAAAAGTTACAAAAAGTGCACTGATCTTCCTCACTCACAAAACTCATGCCACGGGGCGCATTTTGGAGCGAGAACAGAATTCTTGAAATGAAAACATGTTATGTCTTTAAAACGAACATTTTGAAAACAGCTGTATTTACTAGATTTTCCCATTTTCTGCGGAGCTTGTCCACACAAAACGTGCTGCCATGATGCCGTGGTGTTGCCAGATGCTGAGATGTTCTGAGTGGTTTTAGTGTGTTTCTATGCATTTGCAAGGTAATTCTGGGGGATTGCTAAGCTTTTAGTTGATTGTCCAATAAAGGGATCTTTCAGCCAAAAATAAAAGTTCTGCCTTCAGTTATGCACCCTCACGTCTCTCTTAACCCATAAGACTTACAGTACGTCCAACTTTGAAATACAAATAAAGATATTTGTAATGAAATTTCTGTCCCTTCACTCAGTGTCCATTCCACCAATTAAGACATCGTAAAAGTGATCCATGTGCATCTAAGTCTTCTGAAGAGACATGATTATGTTATATGTCGAACAGATTGAATTTAGCCTTTTATTTACATAAAAAATACTGTATGTGAGTTGATCAATGCAATACATAGATCACTTCAAATATGGTAAACAGAAGCTTGATGTCTCTTCGAAAAATTTGGACTAAACCGCTCAATTCATATGGATGAGTTTTACGATGCGCTTCAGCTTTTTGAAGCATCAAAGAGGTAGTTGTGTAGCTGTCTATTGATTGAGGAACAGAAAGTTTTCAGATTTCATCAGAAAGATCTTAATTTGTGTTACGAAGATGAAAGAAAGTCTTACGTGTTGAAAGTGAGGATGAGTGAATTTCATGGGAGTGAAATGATGACAGAATTTTTATTTTTGAGTGCACTATCCCTTTAAAGTGAAGTGATTTGAATAAATTGGGAGAAATGTTTTAAAGCACTCTCTTTGGGGAGAGAAATATAAAAATCATCAGTTCATTCTGTGAATTGAGTTACACTTCAAAGTTTAATATTTTGTTCAAATCTCTAACCCTAATTATGAGCAGTAATAATAGTTGATAGTACCTTAGCAAACACTGCTAATTACTGTTCTTGGGACTCTGAGATTTGAAACGTGCAAATGTTTGCTGTTCTGAACAATGCTTGCTAAGTTTATCCTCCATAAATAAGTTACAAAAATGTACAAAATTGGTCATGTTTGTCAAAAAGATTGCATCAGTCTGTTAAATGAATTCTGCAGTATAACTTGGCTTCGTGAAGGCGTCAAACCTTTGATAAGGTCCAGCAAGACCTTTACCGTCCTTGTTCTTGTTTGTAGATCAGCCTTATAGATTAGGAGAAAATTGTGCAAGCCTTTATATTGTGTTTGCATTGAACGCCCTCACCACACTCACCTTCTAGCGCCTCTGTTTTAGTTTTTCTGTATCTGTGTCAATCAGTTAGCCATGGTTTTTCCCCTTACATGTGACTGATTGCCTGGCTCATGTGTGAGTGTGTGGTCGGGCACTTGAAGGTCAGTAAGATGATTACTCTTGTGGGATTTCTGTGCTGTTTATCCCCTCTTTCCTCATCTGTTTTCCCCCCTTTCTCATCGGTTCCCAGAGTAAGTGTTGATAGGCCTGCCTGCTTTTTAAATAAGATCTGGCAGTTGTGTTACATGTCCCTGAGATTGGATTTTGCCAAACTAATTTCCAATCTCTCTCCCTCACACACTCCATCTTTTACTTAGTTACTCTTTCTCTTTTATCTTTTTTATGTTGGTTCACAGCTACCCAATGGATTGATCAATGCATTTCAATTTGGGCCCAAGCATGATTTGTTAAAGTTTACACAGGATGGAAAGGAGATATAGGGATGGGGAGAGGGAAGGAGAGATAATCATAGTGCGGCCTATGCTGGCATTCATTAAACCAGCCCTAGTGGACTAGTCTAGCGGGGTTTAATTGGGTGCTTGAAATGCCTCTGGAATCAATTGACTCTGAGAAAGGGATGAAGAGCGGATGAGAAATAGAAACAGTGACGGGATAGCAGATGGAATTAAAACTAGGCTGTCTGAAGGTTGCAACTCTCCTTGAATTGATTTCTGGACTTACGGAGAAAGGGCTGCAAAGTTTTTGCCATTATCGAGACTGAGTAAACACATATCATGCTTATTTCTGTACTTCGAAAGATCACCAGTTCCTGAAGTACTGTGGTCCTTAAAACCTTTGAATGTCATTGCATTTTAAAATATCAAACCAATTGGCATTCAAAATTACACACGATTTTATCACAAATGAAGATAAAATGTATTGTGACTCTGGTTGTCAGATGTTTTCGGGGTTAATGTGATTAATTACACCTGTGGGTACTTTACTAGCAGTCCACTGTCATGTGACCCACGGCATCAGTCATATCACTATTCTTTGCCATTTATGAATATGATGACTCCTCTCCTGTGGCCGCACGGGATAGTGAAGTGCTCATCAGATCCGCACTTTAGAATCTCAGTGGAAGCGGTACATTTTTCTTGAATGGTTTAATGAATATTCCAAATTTGGTCATTTATTAATTTCACATACTGCTTTTTGGAAATTATGGAATAGGGAAGTCGACGGGTAGATTCATGATCTAGATTTTGATTCATTGTGCAGTGTAGACAGAGGCATGATTATAATGGGAGTTGTGGCGAGGGTCACTGATAAACTCACGCAGTGTGATTGACAGCTCCAGCGATTATAAAAGGAGCGTTCTTTGATCGCTTTTTTTATATAATCACAATATAAATAAGATTATTTTCATACTACTGAGAGAAACAATGTTAGGTTGATAATTTAGTCACTGGCTTGATTTACTGACGCATAAACAGCAATAAACGATTTTGAGACAAAGAACGTCTGACTGTATGAAGGCTGGTTTCTAAAGTACTTCTTCCTGCCTATGTGTATTAATGTTCATGGGTGAAGGTGACTTGACTTGACTTGACTACAATGACCTTACATGTCAAAAGATCAAAGAAATTTAAATTTCTTAATTCATGACCACAACATACTGACCACAAACCTTTGAACGGTAGTGTATATGCACGGTCTAACTGACACGTGCATTACTCCAGCTCAATCGGTTTGTCTAACTGCACACTCAAGAACACACTCATGTTTTACAGCATGGCTCAGGACGATTGCAGGCAGGAGCTCTGGTGTGGTTCACTATTGCTTTTTTAAATTGCCCCATGGACCAGCAGTCATCAGCTTGTCTTACCAGGCTCAGCAACTATCTAAATTATTAATCTAAGTCTGGGAGCGTGGACACTTCACAGCAAACCCCAGAGGCCAGACAGGTCTACTGTCCAGACAGAGAGACAGCGCATATCAGACATTTTACCCAGTATCTTTTTTTGATAAATGTAATGTAGGTTGGAGCAGTGGCCCTGTGGTTAGTGCTCCAGACATGAAAACCAATGAAAGAGAAGCAAGCTCAATTCCATCTCATATCGTGTACTGATCCCTCGCTTCTCCCTGATTATTTCCTGTCTCCTCTCAACGTACCCCTGTGTCCAAAACCTTAGACTAGTCAATGACTGAACAGGTAGCATTTGAGTATGAAGGCACCTATTAAAGAAACTTGTTTCACACTGGAAGTCAATGCACCATATTTTAATAAAATAAAATACAGTAAAATGTGATCTACAGGACTAAACATACTATTTTTCACTCTCAGGTCAGTCCTACGCAGCTGATGTGATGTTAATCGCTCGCGAGGTCGTTGTGTGTGTTTCCTTCTCTCTTCTCCGAACAAATGAGTCAGTATTTCTTAAGTGTTGTATTAATTTCTGGCTTGTTGAGGAAGCCGTGCAGCAGCAGGAATTAATTGCTTCTTTGCAGTAGTTATGTGAAGCAGCAGCATGCTGCGTAGTGATTAAAAGCGCTTCACATGGAATATGAATAAGAGCATAAACCACGCCGAGCGGTGGGCGTAATGAGAGAAACCGCTCACGTGGCATGTCTGGGTCAATCCACGATCTCAGCGATTACTGAAGGTCATGCTTTTGGTTATTTGCTTTTTGTTTTCGCTTTGCCTTTTTTGCTTTTGTTTGTTTTTGGCTTTGCTTTTCTTTTTGTTGTACTCCTAGATTTTTTTTGCTTTTTCGTTTGCTTTTAGTTTTTTTGCTTTACTTCAGAAGTCAGAATTATGAGATATTAACTCACAATTCTGAGAAAAAGTTTTTTTTTTCCTCAGAATTGGACTTTATAACTTGCAATTCTGACTTGATTTGTTACTATATCCCGCAATTCTGACTTTATAACTTGCAATTGCGAGTTTATATCTCGAAATTCTGAGAGAAAAAAAGGTCAAAATTGTGATTTTAAAAAGTTGCAAGTATCTTTTAATTTTTTTCAATTTTTTGTTTTTCTTTTAGTTTTTGTTATGGAATAGAAAAAGCAGATAGTCCACCATGTTAATGCATTTTACCTTTAAATTCTGTAGTGACATTTAAGGTGATCTTCTCAGGTTGTTGTATCACATTTTTGCTAAGTGTGATTTTCCTCAAGTACACCATTAGAGACCTAGATCACAAAAATAGAACAAGAGATCAAGAAAGAGAGGAGAGAAATCATGACACATGGAAAAGGGTGACAGACAGACAGAGAGGGGGATGAAAGCCGCCTGTGTATCAGTTTTCTCTCACCTATCCATCACCTTGGCGGCAGCAGGTCTGTGGTCGGGCCTGTTTGCTGTCACTGAAGCTGTAGTGAGGGAAGCAGCCATTTCACATCATTGATTTACATTAGTCAAAGAAGAAAGCAGAAGAATGACTGAAGGGAGTGACACACACACACACACACACACACACACAACCCCTTGTGTGCAGCCTTTTAATATTGCATTGGGTGTTTGGTGTCTGCTTTCTACTTGATGGGGTTTAATTTAATCTACGGTGGCTAACTTTCTCTCTCTGTGGGGCTCTTTTCAACGCACTGACAATTACAGAGCGAGAGGAGAGAGGGGGCAGAAGAGGAGAAAAGCTAAAGTAACAAGACAAGATGGAAAAAGAAAAGGGGGATTATGGATGCAGGAAAACATAAGTGGGAAGAGGGAATGAGTGGAGGATTAGAGAAGAGGATGATGGAGTGACAGAGATGTGTAAAGATGAAGAGGAGAGAGGGTCAGTGTGGGCTTATGACTAGAGGCAGGATGAGCGTGTGTTTCCTGTCAATGTCACCTTAACATGTCTCACCGCTGCAGAGAAAGACACTTTTCTTACAAAGACTCTCACTGAGGGATCGACCTGATTGGTTCAGAACTTCCTCAGTTACTCAACTTTATAGTGTTGTATCATATGAGAACATTTTACTTTCTGACTTTTCTGCTTTAATAAGACCTGTATGTGAATGCATTGCATTTTGGCGAAGAATGATACCAGAGAATGATAGCAATTTTGATATTACTGAATTTTCCAGAAAACATTTGAATAATGTTCTTTGACTTCTTTGACAGTATATAACGATTTAAGGCCATTATTCTTTTTAAATATATTTTTACATCTGTCACAGTTAAGATATTGTGTATAACACATTTGTTAAACTTTGTTTGTTTTTCTTCCAGATAATATTTTAATAATTTGCTTTGGCTTCAAATAAAGTATTTAACAATATAAAAAGCTATTTAAAAAATATATATATATATTGTTTACACAATATTACACTTACTATTTATCTTCCACAGTAAGAATGGTTCTTTATACATGAAAATAAATATCTGCCTTTATATTTCAGAAAATAAATATTTTACAAAATTTACTTTTACAGCTGTCAAAATTAATTAAGATTTAACACATGTACCAATTTAAACCAGCTGAGCTAATTTAGTTATTTTCCACATAATATTTTAATTACGCATATATACATATATAAATATGTATATATACATGTATAATTTCTTTTTCATTTAAAAAATATATATATATTTTTATGCCAAATATCATGTTCAAACAAACAATACATCAAACAATAACGTTAAACTATTATTATGTTTAACACATCTGCAAATTTTGATAATTTATTTATTTTCCGGGAAATAATTTAAAAATGTTTGTTTTCAATACAATGGATATAACAATATATAACAGTGTATATTAAATATACATGAAAATATATATCTGCCTATATACTTCAGAAATGGGGTTCCTTTGCTAGATAATCACTATATTTGGGGTTCTTGGGATCAAAGCACTTTGAATACCCCTGTCATGTGCTCTTTTGACTTAGAACACACTTGCAACACATAACCACTCAGAACACCTTAGCTACAAGACAGCAACACCCGTACCCACCCATCTGTCCTGTTAATTAGATCCAATGGAGAATGAAAGGAAATTATTTGGAGATAGAGAGTGGCGATGACATCAGGATACGTCGCATTCCAGACTTGACCATGTTTAATCCACATGACATCACAGTACCCTTTGACCCTGACCGCTAATACATTTTGTGTACCAAATTTCACACATTTCAGAATAGCGCACAAATGCGTCTACATCTCAACAACTGACTTCTTGAGGCCGAAAAGAACACCATTTCAACCCTGCTTTTGTCTCGGGTGAATGGTGGGCCACTAATTACCTCCCCTCCCCTTTCAGTGTTTGCTCTTCTGTAATACAGCTTAACATATTCACATCCCACCCTAAAGATGTTCATGAATATGCACAAGCCCCCTCAGTTTAATCCTCATGATTGACAGGTTGACATCTTAATCAGAGTGATTGATGGAGCGCTGATTCCATTCGTTTCGGATATCTCCTCCTTGCCCCTCCCTCCCTCCCTCCCTCTTTCTCCTCATACATTCCTATGGCCGTTCCCACACTGTCATTAGCCATCACGCTTAATAACTTAACCTCCCTCGCTAAGGTCTCGCTATGGTCTCTTTAAGCTCTCGTCCTGATTGCTTCGTCTGAATAAACCTGTCGCGCTCTGTTTTGCGTGAGTGTGTGTGTTTGTGTGTGTTTTTGTGGTGTGACGCTCACTAAGCCCCCTTGCTCTGGTAATTGGACCTGCTTTCTCTCAGCGGCCTCCGAGCGCAGTAGGAGCTGGCAGTGCGGTGGGGGGAAAAAGATGCCAGAAAGTCATTCTGCGTGTCCAAATGCACTGCACAAATCCATGACATCAGTATTCTGGTCAGACTTCAGTTCAGACACAAAGAAAATAAGTGAAAAAGGAGGGGAAGGCAAGAGAGAGAATACGAGAGCGAAAAAGAGGCACAAAAGTCTTTTGACTAGGAATTAAATGTGGCCCGTAGCTGGCTCTTTTTTTTTCACACCATGTCTTTTAGAGCAAATAAGTTTCAAGCTCACAGAACAGAAAAATCAATTGCCACTATTTAGAGCATACAGCTGAAAAAGACACTGAAAATAGTTTGACACACAAAAAAAAAACTTGATGAAATAAACGCTTTAGTTTTAAATGGGTTTTGTGACTTTTCTTCCTTGTTTTTCAGAACTAAGTGGAACCAGACACAAATAGAACAGCCGTGAGCCTGATACTCTGGACCGGCAGGTGAGTGACAGGATGTTGGACAAATGACACAGGCACATAACCAAGTTTTGATGAGAAATGTACTTATTAAAAAAAGCTGCCCTCTTGTATTGGATCCTCCCAGCTATATTGGACATGTTAATCATTCTTTACATTGGACAGATAAAAAAAATAAAAAACGGCAGTGGAACCATGGCATATTGAAGGTATTACCATGGTGATATAATAACCTGTCTCAAAGTGTTTTGACACTTAATCTGCACTTAAAATTATTGAAATTTTATTACATTAGATACAATACAGTATATCAACCCCAGTGTCACAATATTTTTTTTTTTAAAAAACATATAAGCAGTATACACTACCGTTCAAACGTTTGGGGTCAGTCTTAGATTTTTGAATGTTTTGGAAAGAAAGAACCCAGACAGCAACATAGTTTTCCAGATCTGGCCCACATCTGGTACGGGTGGGATCCACATGTACCAGATGTGGCCCGGATCTGGGCCGACACTATGTTGCTGTCTGGGAAGTCTCTTATATTCACCAAAGGCTGCATTTATTCGATCAAAACTACAGTAAAAAAAGTTATATTGTAAATATCATTACAATTTAAAATAAGTGTTTTCTATGTTAATATATTTTTAAATGTAATTTATTCCTGTGATCAAAGCTGTATTTTCAGCATCATTAAAGGATTATTTATATTTTAACAACCTTTTTATGTTCTAGTCATCTAGTGCAGTTTTATTTCTTTATTTTACATTTACTGTACATTTGAAAGTGTCAATATTTTTTTGTGATGTTGTATTGCATGGTACAGACTCATTACTATGTTCATATGCAGTACCATGGTACTTTAAAGAATGCTGAGATTAACAGGGTACATGTCCAAAAACGTAGTATTACTATAGTACATATCCAAAAACACCATGATACTTCGTGTGAGAGATTTAAGGAGAGCGTGTTATGATGTCTACGTAGCAGATAGGAATCGTTGATGCAGAAGGAAAAACTGAAATGACGGTATAAATATATGAATGAAATAAAAGGGGTGAAAGTAGGACACGGGGTCAGAGCTCTGTGGGGTTCTCGGCTACAAACACACGCACACAGCACGACCTTTTTGCATGGTAGATCGACCCTCACTGAAAACACACAAATGCTCCATTACTTCTGCCTCATAGACACTTACAATGTCCTGACAAAGAATGACCTCACATACATACGGAAACACACAAACACATACAATACCAGTCAAAGTTTTGACACACCTACTTATTGGTTTTATTAGTATTTTCAACACAAATGGAAGTATGGGAATTAGGTAATGACCACAATTTATATTTGTCTGCAAAACTAAGAATTTACGCATTTAAAGACTTTTTAAAGGTACAGTAAAAGTGGTTCCGGATCAGCCATGGTCACCATTCACTTTCATTGTATGAAAAGGAGCAGCTTGGATATTTTGCTAAATATCTACTTTTGTGTTCCACACAAGAAAGAAAGAAAGAGTCATATGGATTTAGATTTTTTTTTTGTCAAAAATACAAGTTCTATGATTCAACATTTGAAAAAATTGATGCATACATTTTTGGTCAAGATCTTGTATTGACAATCAAAATCTATTCCAGCACATCCTTCCAAGACTTTCAATAAAGTTGATCTTTAGACTAAGCTACAGTACTGTGAAAAGTTTTAGGAACTTGTGTAAAAATGCTCAAAGTGAGGATGCTTTCACAAATAATGTCATAAATAGATTTTATTTATCAATTAACTTCTGTTAATTAAACCAAATCAGTATTTGGTGTGACCATCCTTTGTGTTTAAAACAGCTTTTGTCATAGGTACACTTGCACATAGTTTTTCAGGTATCTTTGCAGAAGGTTTCTTCAAGTGTCTTGCCGCTGTTCTTCTGGATTTAGTCTGTCTCAGTTTTTCTGTTTCTTCATGTAATCACAGACAGACTCGATGATGGTGAGATCAGATCATATCGGCTGTAGTCAGACTCTTTGTGCATACAAAAATCTCACTGGATTATTACAATTAATGGCAAAAGGAATGTTTGGAAATGAAAACTGATATTTACTACTGACACACTACAGCAAAAGATATAAATATCTAGCTTAAAGAACTACTTTTTTTTTTTTTTTTTTTTTTGGAAAATACTGTCTCTAAGGGCCCTATTTTAACGATCTGAAACGCAAGTGTCAAAGCGCAAAGCGCAAGTAACTTTGTGGGCGGATCCCGGCGCTGTTGCTATTTTCCCGGCGGGATTAAAAGGGGTTGGTCTGAAATAGCTTCATTATTCATAGGTGTGGTTTGGGCGTTACGTGAAATAAACCAATCAGAGCGTCATCCAACATACCCTTTAAGAGCAGGTGCGCATGTTGCATGGCGGATTGTTATTATTATGGCGCATTTACCAGGCGCGCTTCAGAATCGGTTCACAGCCGAGGAGATCAATGTTCTCGTCAGGGCCGTAAAAGAAAGAGAATTGACATTGGGGATGGGACAAACCCACCCAAATCAATAGAAAAAAATATGAGAAAGCTTAACTTAACTGGTAAGTTAAAAAGTAAGGTTTTTAATGTACTTGCATTATCGTAAAGGTGATTTCGCAGTCTTCAGATTTTTTTTTTCCTGGTTCTTGACGGACAAACTAATTTGTCAGATGTCCTTATATACATATGTGTCTTGCCACTATTGGGCAAACAGGTCTGATCCGTCATTACTACAATTTGCCTGAAAAATTTGGGTAAATGTATAAGCTAGATTTATGCCTATTTTTTCACATCTTCATGGACACCACAATGATTTCCCTCGTGTGGTAATATTTTTCCTTGTTATAATGTATGATTTGCAAAAATAAAAACTGCTGCATCTGTGTTGATGAGAGAATCAAAGCGTATGCGATGTGTGCACGCTATACATTATTGTCAAGCAAGCGCCCTTAAAATAGCATAATGAACAACGCGCAACGCGCCACTGACTTTAGACTAGGTTTTTTCTGGTCAGTGGCGCAATTGTTTTATAGAACAGCAAAATAGCATGAGGGAAAGTTTGCGCCGGAACACGCCTCCTCTTTGCGCTGAACCGGGGAGCGCAAGTGTATTGCTTAGTTAACCGACGTGTGTCTGTGGAGGGAAAAGTCCGCTTTGAGCGAGTGCAAAATAGGAATGATACATGCGTCAGTGTACAAAGTCATTTGCGCCGGGTGCAAGATAGGGCCCTAAGACTTTTGCATACTACAGTATTGTATTGTTTTCCTCATTGGCAATTTACATGTTGAATAACTTGAATATGGCAGTGAGGGGGGAAATGCGTGTGCAAAGAAAAATAATGTGAAAGTATGTGCAATAAGCCTTACACTATTATAGTACTCAAAATATATAAACTTATATCTAAATATATACTTCGGCAGTCAAGTGTGTCCAAACTTTTGACTGGTAGTGTGCTGCTATCTAAACTGTACCAGTCACACGCAGAATGCTTACATGCTAGTTTGACATATCTTACTGCATGACCCGGAGGTCAGTGAACTTTCCCCTACGATTGAATCCTAGGCTTTCTGTGAATGCTTGGATCAGTTCTGTATATTCCTCCCACACCCACCCAGCAAAAAGATGAGAACATATTCTACAAAGATTCCTCTGATAAAGATCTCCCTCTCTTCATCTCATACACACCCACAGGCTCACACAATGTGCATATGGTTTCAATCTTTCCAGCTGTCCCACAGTTGCAGTCATGAGACGCCATCCTGGAACAGTACACCGTGTGTGTGTGTGTGTGTGTGTGTTGTCTGTGAATATGAAGAGTAGAAAAAGACATCGGAGGTTAGAGGAGTGGAGGATGGAGGCAACGGGTGAGAAAGAGACACGGTCTGTTTTGTCTCTCAAGGTTTCTGTCTAAGTCTCACACTCTCCTTCACACACACAAGCACACATACTCTCTAGGGATGAGATATGCTCTAGAAAGCAGGCATCCTGATTTCCCAGCAGGCTGTGCTAATGGAACATCAGGTTCAATCTGCCCCTCACTCTGTTTTGTGTCATTTAGTTTCGTCCCGTCTCTGTGAGGTTACTGTACATTTCTCAGTCCCAGTTCTGTGGTGAGCGGCGGCTGGCTTAGTTGTAGTCTATTCCAACTTCTTCAAATATTTATATTTTCATTCACACTAAGCGGTTTGGGTGAAAAGTGTAAGAGACCCCAAAAAATATGCAAATGCATCTGACCCACAGAGAAGTCTTATCACAGAAGTATTGCTATTTCTGCACAGCACAACATGCCAGTAAATGTGCATCAACCACAGTCAATGTTTAAAAACATGATTTTGACATTTTATTTTGTCATACTAAATTTTCATGCTGGTGACCCTCTATAAAACTTCTTGTACACTGCTAAATAAACAAATAGTTTAAATGATGTATTACAGCAGGCGATAAGACGGAGAGAAGACAAACTGGTATGAATGGGCCATTTATAGCTGTTTTTAAACTATCATGCAGATACTTTCCCCCTCAAAACTGCAAATAACTTCCATGTCCGCCACATTATATTTTTTTTTATTTCCTTTCACCTGGTTTGGAAGGTATAAATAACTCCTTCAGAGACATGAGTCAGTGTACTTGTTTTCTTTTGGTGTCAGGAACATCTTTCTCTTTTGTAAAAAAAAAAAAAAAAAGAAGGAAATAATACAAGGACAGTTCTTGTTGTTTGTCTACCGTCCACCCCCTCATCAGATGTGCCAGGGCTCTTTAAAGCTGGTAAAGCATCTGTAGGTGTAAGTTTGAGCTGTCAGTCAAGCTCCACGACGCAGTGACTGGCAGATTGACTCTGTTTTCTAATAAGGCCATTCCTCTTTCTTAATTGGGCACATTCTTGGTGGCCAGCGGTACCCAATCTAATACTCTGGAAAAAAAAATAATGTGTAATCTCGAAAATCCCAATAGAGAGCCAGAACTAATCCATCATTCTATTTCTAAAGGTTATTTTGAGAGAAATAGCGCTCCTTTGAGTGTATGTCAGCAGAAGTGTTGGTTGAGGCAAGATGTGGGAGGATGTGGGATGAATAGCGTGTGTGTTTTTAGGAGAACTTTAAGTGTGTGTTTTAATAGAGCAACAAAAAAAAGTTTTTGGTTTGTGGTTGATTATTAATTTATGAAAACTGCACAATTTACTTTAATAGACTAAGCATTGGGCTTCTTAATTTAGATTGGCTTCAGCAAGTGTCCTGCAGTTATGTATTGGGGTGTGTGTGTATGATTTACTGTATGTTTGAGTGTGTGAGATGAGAGGAGGGGCCGTGACCCATCCCGCAGTGCTGTTTGTATTTTTCCGTGGTCTGCTGCCGTAAGGACGTGTAGAGATTTGTTACCTAGGGTACCATTTATCATAGTAACAGTATCGTGCAGGGGCAACATGGGAGGAAACCAATCATCCATCATATACATGGCCTGTCTCCACAGCAACACCACGGCCCGTGACTAGAGTCGGAAGGGCTGCTGGGGGATTGAGTGGATCACTTAGGTTATGTTCAGACTGCAGGCAAAGCGGAGTTTTTCTCAAATCAGATCTTTTCAGGTAGACTGTCCACACTATTAATTGCAAGTAATCAAATAAGATTTGTGTGTCCAGATATAACCAATGTATCTCCATGGGTTGCTTTGGTAATGACGTAGGCGTACACATGTTTCTGACGAGGCTTTCAAAACAGATGCAGGAAAAATGGAGGTGCACCATATCTCCCTCTGCAAATAAGTGCCCTGTAGAGTCACGGTGCAGAAAAACTCTGCAAGACTGATGTTAATGTTTCGTGCTGTAGTCACGGCCGGCTTCGCTGTGCAGCGAGGGGTGTGATGTTTCCGTTACCAGTTTGATGTTATTTTGTGTGTCGTGTTAAGAGTGACACAAAAGACAATTTGTGTCCAGACTGAGATGCATCTGCAAATGTGGTTTGAATAAGAAAAAGAAAAAAAAACTTGCTGTTCAGACTTTCAAAAACCTATCTGGATAAAATCTGTATGCAAAAAATCTTATTTTTTCTGGCAGTCTGAGCATGGCCTTAGAGTTCAGAACTGGACATGTATTTCACACACACGCACACCTAGTAGCTAATCTACGGGCCTGTTTACACCTGGTCACTTCATGCGTTTCTACTGATCAGAAAGCGGATATCTGATTTATCTAAACGATTCCATTTACACCTGAAAACATAAATGTGTTTTTGCAAACGGATATAAATCCGATCTTCAATTCCCGTGCTATATGCAGATTTAATGGAGTTCAGGTCACCTAAAGCAACAGATATGAGCTGCATTTTATTGATCATCAGCTGATTTCGAAAATCAAAGGCCGCAATAGGAGAGCGGCAACAGCCCTGGTAAGATCATTTCGTTTCTTTACGTTTAATGATTGTGCGTTAAGCGTCTGCGATTTTGCAAACTTTGATTTGCAATAGTTTGCACGTTGGCTTGATGCTCATCTGCGGTGATGCGTGCTGCAGTAGTGACGTCATATCTGGCTATAATATGACATATATAGCCTATAACACGCTCACGCATTTGATTTTTAGCATTGTTGGGAGGAGTCAAATTTAGTGGTGGGCTGTCAGTGCCCTCTCTGCTGGCCCTGCCAAAATCTAAAATATGTATTTTTTATACTTAAATTAAATGAATGTGTGTCTGAACGTGTCTAAATTCAATTGCTGTCTATTTCAGTACGTTACGATTATATTTCCAGAAAGAATATGGTTAATTTTTGTGAGGCTAAGCTGGATTTCCGATGTCATCTAAACGCAGCTCCGTGGACCAGCACAAGTAGCATGCCTAGCCTTCTGTTGAAGCGTTTGATCATAACTTTGACTGATGTGTGTTATCAGCAAATAAAATTGATGCGTGGTGACAGAACGCCCAGCGATGTGTCGGCGGCTAGCCCGCGCTGATGTCATCAACATGGGTGGGGGGAGGTTGCTATAAATACATGTGTATAATAACAATTTTCGGAAAAAAGAACATTATGATGTCCAGAAATCAATTTCAATAGTGCATTGGGTCATTTTCAATACATTTGTCATTTAATGAGATTTACTAAATATTTTTGGTGCCCAGAATTTTCACATGAATAAATGCATAGATCTGCAAATGTAGCTTGTGTAGCTACTTTAATGGTCTAGTGGTAAAACTTTTGCCAAGCGTATCAGAGATTACGGGTTCCGCACTCGTATATTTTTTTTTCTTATCAAAACCGAATATGTTCATCAGTGGTTGTATATCAAGCAGGGACACGTTTGTGTGCATTTTGTTTTGTGATATTACCGCATTTCATCGAGAGTCTCCACATCGGCGATAGATCAAAGTGCTTGTCCAAATGTGAAGACTGCGCGAGCCTCAAGAGAACAACTGTATCCGGCAAGGAGCTCAGCAGCTCGATTTCAAAAACAACACATTTCATGCTAGAATGCCTCTTATTTAACAAACGAACGAAAATAATGCCTTACTAGTTAACCGGAGATGTTTTATTTATTTGTAATAAGATGTTCCAGAAAGTAGTGGGGACAATATCTACCCTGCCAAGAAGTGGTGGGGACATGTCCCACCCGCAAATTACGCCTATGCCTTGATAGCTGTTATAATGCACAGTGGTGTGCGTGTGCACTGTGGAAGATCAACTGTTTAGTTGGTGTTATGCAGCAATGAATCTGCAGCAATCATGTGGCACAAGTAAGAGCTCTGTAAGTTGTTTGTTCCTTTTTATTGTAATGTTATGTGCTTTGAGACATGAGTATGTTTGCAGACTCTGCTGTGCTCGTTCATGTGTTTTGAAGGAGGCGTGG
The DNA here is from genome assembly GCA_026230005.1 of Gila orcuttii. Taxonomy (NCBI): domain Eukaryota; kingdom Metazoa; phylum Chordata; class Actinopteri; order Cypriniformes; family Leuciscidae; genus Gila; species Gila orcuttii. The sequence goes on from JAPDVR010000021.1 coordinate 29,703,187, forward strand.
CTTTAGAGACTCTCTGAAGGGAGGGCGGGATCTCATGTTATTCAATAAGAATTGAATCCCAATACCACATAGCGATAAACAAAAACAATTATACAAGGTGCACAACAAAAAGGTAACTATGCACACAAAGATAGAATTAATAAAAAAAACTAAATAAAATTAAGAAATATATAAATAAATACACCCACACATTGCAGTTGCAGTTTAGTAATCAGATAGTGACTGAAAAATAATGCATTTTAATTACTTTATTTAAAATTCTGTTTTAGTGTTGTTTAAGTGGTTACGATAACTTTTTTAGCCGGCAATATGAAGAAGCACTTCTGTCTCTTCTACTAAGTGTCTGTGTGATTTATTTTTGAGTATGTAGACTGCACAACCCTGCAGCAACTGGGTCTTTGTAAACAATCTACTTGAATCCTTTGAGCCCTGACTGCGTGTGTGCACGTGTGTGTGTGTGTGTGTGTGAGAGAGAGAGAGAGACAGAGAGAGAGAGCCCCCCTTCAGGGTGTGATTGTGAGTATAGTATTTTTGGCAGTAGTTAAGGCCATTATACCAGAAAGAGTGTGGAGGAGAGAAAGTTTGAGCTCTTTTTCACTGTGTCCACCAGGAATAGCAGCCACCCCCAGGGGTCTCAATGAGACGCATTTCCCCAGTTGCTTAGATCACTCTACCAGCAAAGTCCGCTTTTACTAATCCAAAAAAGAAATGTGGAGTAGGGTGAATAACTAAAAACATGTACAGGTCATTTTGTGACATTGGTTATATTGATTTTTTTTTTATTATTATTACAATATATATATTTTTTTGTCCAAACAAAAATGTGGCATCTGCCATCTACCAGTGTTCCTCTTTTGATAAACAAATTGAACACAATTAATATTCATGACCCAAGCAGATTCTTACAATATCTGTGTGCTGAACCGCTAACATAAAATAATCGTACATTTATAAGATAATAATTCTTACATCTCATGAGATGAGATGTAAATGACAAACTGTGATGGCCAGGATTTATGCCACACAATTCTTATACATTAATCTTTGCATTGATCAATAACTAAAAGGACATTACTATATTGTTTTGGTTTAAGATCTGTATTTGTCATTGTACTGAGTCAGTGCACGGGCTTAGTTATTTGGCTTAAAGGTGGTCTAAGCGATGTTGGGTGATGTCACTTCTTGTTGACGTTCGAAGTATTGTCAAACAAAACGCAGGCTAGCTAAACCCTCCCTCCTCCTCATCCGCGCACTAACCCCCCAAACCCCACCCCCAAATCCTTCTTGTCGGTTATTGGCTGGAATAGTTTTTGTTGCCGTTTTTGAGCCTGGGGTGTCTGCAGAGACCGCGTTTATTACAGTGTGTTCAGGGGACAGTCAGCTAGCGGATAGTGGGGAGATGTTTGCTGTATTTGACAAAATATGTTTTGGCCTAAAAAACGTGTGACATCGCTTAGAGCACCTTTAAGGTTAAAACATTAAAACCAGTTAAATTTCCTCTTTGGCTAAAATGACAATTTAAGCTATGTTTCTAAAAATCACAAAGTTAATTTTGTAATTTTTAGCGGACTTGAAATGTTTAGTAGCCTACCTGGTGTGTTGTAGGAATGGATTATTGGAAATCTAAAGGAAATGAGACTGTACCAACTTTGATGTATTAGAGGGGACAATGTGATGTCTTGATTAATGTGATTTTTGTTTAATAGAAATCTTTTTGCATTAACTAAAATTTATCCATGGCTCTAAATTTAGTTAAATGTATTGTTCATTCCAGGGTTTGTGTTGTTACTGTTGTGAAAATTTGTATGGTTTTGTTTCCCCTTTTTGTTTACATGGTGCTGGTCGCCTCCTATAAATTCAGTGTATGTTTTGTCCCTGGAAAAGTGGTGCTGATTTTGGTTCTCTGTCATTTTGAGAGACTCAAGCACAACCTTTTTGAGTACTGGCTACTTCCTGTAATGTAACCCGAACGGAATATCATTTTTGGATTTTTTTCCTCTCTAGTGAGACTTGATCATTTTTTTTCCTTGCGTAAGCAAGATTCAATAAAGACTGTCACAATTGAAGACCACTTTGCTTCCTGTTTTGTGACGATGGACTCGTTTTTTGTTGTGTTGGTTGTGATTGGCTAAGGCTCATGGCAGATCCATCACACAAACAAAGAACAGTCATTGGACAAAAATAAATGTATTTTGTATTATTCAAATTATTAATTATTATGCCCAATTATTAAAGCTGAAATTAGCATTTTTATTTTCATATTAAAATACTTCCTCAAATCCCAGCTTATTATGTAATGAAAACGTCTCGGTTACGTATGTAACCCTCGTTCCCTGAGTAGGGAACGGAGACGTTACGTCGGATGACGACGAATGGGGTTTCGCTTAGAAAGCCTATCAACTTCGAGTATTACAAAACGAGCCAATGGCAAAGAAATGCCATGGGTCTGCGGAATTTGCATGACGTAACTCCGCCCCACCTCGTGGGTATAAAAGGAGGAAGTCCGCAACAGCAGTTTATGTTTCTTCGCTGAGGAGCCAAGACTGAGCTCAGGCGATCCCCGCGGTACAGCGGAAAGTGGCAGGCAGACGTAACGTCTCCGTTCCCTACTCAGGGAACGAGGGTTACATACGTAACCGAGACGTTCCCTTTCGTTGTCACTCCGAGTTACGTCGGATGACGACGAATGGGGTTACCAGTCTAATCACGCCACCTTCTCGGCTGTCTTCCAGTGCCCTGCGTAAATCGAGGTCCCTGACATAGAAGGACGAAGGACTCAATTTAACACAGGAATACCAAGGTACACTGGGAAGCATATCCCAAGCTAGGGGAAGTATGCAATTAATGCCAACCCAGAGGGGGGGGACTTAGAAATACACATATGACCCGAAGGAAACATATGGAGAACACTGGGGTGTCCAGCCACAGGTGGAATTTTTCAACCCCAGGGGTGGCAAGGTGGCTTGCCAAGGGAAAGACACATGCTCAGAGAGGCTTACAGTGGAAATACACATGTGGGGGTCGCTCAGGGGAGGGACCATGCACACGGGAGGCACCTAGCCGACGCGCAGGCAAGAGACACTGGCGCCGACGTCAGGAGTGCTGGAACACCTTAGGAGAATATCGCACGTATCCAGTCCGTGGAGTGGAATGGCGAGCAAGCGAAGAGACCTGAGCGGGTCCGGTACTAGCTAATTGAAGCGAGTACATGAGAGGACACTGGCTCCACTCGGAGATTTATAGAATCTGGCGAATGTGTTAGGTGTCGCCCAGCCTGCAGCTCTGCGGATGTCTGTTAGCGAGGCGCCATGCGCTAGAGCCCAAGAGGATGCCACACTCCAGGTGGAGTGGGCCGTCACACCAAGGGGGCACGGTCGACCTTGCTGCTGGTAAGCCAAGGCAATGGCGTCCACTATCCAGTGAGACAACCTTTGCTTGGAGAGAGCCTTTCCCATCAGCTTCCCACCATAACAGATAAAGAGCTGGTCTGAGGTCCTGAAACACTGCGTCCTGTCTACATAGGTGCGTAGAGCGCGTACTGGACAGAGCAGTGCCAAGGCTGGGTCTGCCTCCTCCGGGGGCAGCGCTTGCAGGTTCACCACCTGGTCCCGAAAGGGAGTGGTAGGAACCTTGGGCACATATCCGGGCCGGGGTCTCAGGATCACGTGAGAGAAAGCCGGTCCGAATTCCAGGCACGCTTCGTCGACGGAGAATGCGTGCAGGTCCCCTACCCTCTTGATGGAGGCCAGTGCAACCAGGAGCGCTGTCTTCATTGACAGGAACTTAAGCTCAACTGATTGCAGGGGCTCAAAGGGAGCACTCTTCAGGGCAGTTAGAACCACTGAGAGGTCCCAAGAGGGAACGAGAGGAGGACGAGGAGGATTTAGTCTCCTCGCTCCTCTCAGGAACCTGATGACCAGGTCGTGCTTCCCTACCGACTTACCTTTGACTAGGTCAATGGTGTGCGGCAATGGCGGCAACATAGACCTTAAGGGTGGAGGGAGACAGCCTTCGCTCCAACCCTTGCTGAAGGAAGGAAAGCACAACGCTGATCGAGCATCTCCGGGGGTCTTCTCGGTGAGAAGAGCACCAGTCGACGAAGAGGTTCCACTTCAACGCGTAGACGTGTCTCGTGGACGACGCTCTAGCGGAAGTGATGGTAGCCGCCACCGCTGGTGGAAGGGTACTCAAACCTACCTCGAGCCGTCCAGGAGCCACACGTGGAGGCTCCAGAGATCGGGGCGAGGGTGCCACAGGGTGCCCCGTCCCTGAGAAAGAAGGCCTCAGAGGAATGGGCCAGGGAGGTGCTGTCGCGAGGAGTGCAAGTTCGGGGAACCAGGTCCGGCCGGGCCAATACGGCGCGACCAAAATGACCTGCTCCTCGTCCTCCCTGACCTTGCGCAAGGTCTGCGCAAGAAGGCTCACTGGGGGAAACGCATATTTGCGGCCCGGCGGCCAGCTGTGCGCCAGTGCATCCGTGCCGAGCGTGCCCTCGGTCAGGGAAAAATACAGGGCGCAATGGGTCAAGTCGTGAGAGGCAAACAGATCTATCTGTGCGTCCCCGAACTGGTCCCAAATCAGCTGAACCGACTGGGGATGGAGTCGCCATTCTCCAGGGAGGGGCTGAAGCCGTGAGCTCGTCGGCTGCACAGTTCAGGGCTCCGGGAATGAAAATGGCTCGAAGCGACCTCAGATGCTTCTGACTCCATAGAAGGAGGTGGTGGGCGAGTTGTGACATACGGCGGGAGCGTAGACCACCTTGATGGTTGATGTACGCTACAGTAGCGGTATTGTCTGAGCGGACTAGTACGTGTTGACCCCTGAGCAACGCCCGGAAGCGGTGCAGGGCAAGGCGTACTGCCAACAACTCGAGGCAATTGACATGCCATAGCCGCTGGGGTCCTGTCCAGGAGCCCGCAGCAGCATGTCCATTGCACATGGCGCCCCAGCCCGTGGTGGAGGCATCCGTGGAGACCACAACATGCCGGGAAGCTCGTTCCAGGGGGACACCCGCCCTGAGAAAACTGAGGTTCGACCACGGGGTGAGGAACTGACGGCAGGTCGGAGTAACTGGTACCCGGAGCGTGCCTTGATGCCATGCCCACCTCGGGACTCGGTCGCGAAGCCAAAGCTGAAGCGGTCTCATATGAAGCAATCCGAGCGGCGTGACCGCGGCTGCAGATGCCATATGCCCCAGGAGCCTCTGAAAATGTTTCAGTGGAACCGCATTCTTGCTCCTGAGATGTCTCAGGCAAGTCAGCAGTGACTGCGCGCGCGCTCGCTCGTAAGCTGCGCGGACATGGCGACCGAGTCGATGTCCACACCGAGAAAAGAGATCCTCTGCACGGGGCAAAGTTTGCTCTTCCCCAGTTGACCCGAAGGCCCAGACGAGCTAGATGCCGGAGCACTAGGTCCCTGTGTTCGCAAACCTGATCTCGAGAGTGAGCTAGGATCAGCCAGTCGTCGATATAACTCAGGATGCGAACCCCGTGTTCCCGAAGGGGAACAAGGGCAGCCTCGACGACCTTCGTGAAGGTGCGAGGAGACAGGGCTAGCCCGAAAGGGAGAACCGCGTACTGGTATGCCTGCCCCTCGAAAGCAAACCGTAGGAACGGTCTGTGTCGAGGAAGAATGGAGACATGAAAGTAGGCGTCCTTCAGGTCGATCGCTGCAAACCAATCCTGGGGCCGCACGCATTCGAGAACGCGTTTGGCGGAGAGCATCTTGAACGGCAGCCTGTGAAGGGAGCGGTTCAGCACGCGCAAGTCCAGGATTGGCCGTAACCCACCGGTTTTCTTGGGGACAATGAAGTAGGGGCTGTAGAAGCCGGACCTCATCTCGGCTGGAGGGACAGTCTCGATCGCACCCTTCGCCAGCAGGGTGAGAATCTCAGCTCTCATGATGGGGGCATTGCCACCGACCACAATGGAGCGGACTCCCCGGAAGCGGGGAGGAGACCGTGCGAACTGAATCGCATAGCCGAGCCTGATGGCGCGCGTGACCCAGCGGGACAGACGGGGAGCTCTAGCCAGGCTCCCAGGAACTGAACCAGCGGGGTCATGCGGGCCACAGGCATCCCCCCGGGGGGACAGCGAAGCGGAGTAACTGGCCCAGACGTGGATGGCATAGCGGCCCGGTGTGGGGGCACGGTTAGCACCCGCGCCCTGGCAGAGGGGGCCAGGGGAGGACCATGCTGGTCGTCCCGCGGGGGCCTGCTCTGCCAGGGGTCTGGCGACAGAGGGGGACAGGGGCGAAGCGGTCCGTGGACGGCACGCCGTGTCAAGCACCTCTGGGACAGAGGGGGACGAGGAGAGCACGGCTTGTGGGGGGCGCTCTGTGTCGTCCGAGAACTCTGTCTTCTCAGAGACGGGAGAGTCAGTTCTTAGGAGAATAAGGATTTTTCCCCGGCCCTCCACCGGGGAAAGGAGTGGTCCTGCTACCAACTCCTGGAAGAACTGAGTCCCATCTCTGTGGAGCCCGTCTCAGGAGCGCCGCTTAACCCGGCACGTAGCGGGGGGCGGGGCTGGAGAGGGCTGTGGCGTGGGGGGGTGGGGGGATTGCTTGGCGGGGGGGGCGCCTTCGACAGTGGGCAGACCGAGGGATCTGAGCGGACGGCGGGCCATCGGGACAGAATCACGTCAGTCTGCACATGGGCGGTTGAGAGCTGTTGGGCGAAGTTCTCAACCGCACCGCCGAAGAGGCCGACCTGGGATATGGGAACGTCGGACAGACGGGGCCGCGCGACATTCAGCACATCAGACAGGTTCAGCCACAGAATGGTAGGCATCACCTGACCCAGGGAGCGTACGGCCACTTTCGTCGCTCGGAGAGCAAGGTCAGTGGCGGCGCTCGACTCAGTGAAGAGCCCTGGGTCAGTCCCGCCCTCGTGCAAGTCCATGAGCATCTGGGTCGAGGACCAGCAGAATGGCCATGGCCTGCAGAGAGGCGGCTGCCAGTCCCGTGGTGCTATAGGATCTCGCCACAAATGTAGACGAAAACTATAGACCACGGGCGGGTGCTTAGGATTGCGCCGAGAAGAAGCACTCTGAGGACACATAGCATCGCAACAGAGCGTTCAGCCGGGGGAACCCCAGTGTACCCGTGACAGCGGCCCCATCGAGGGGGGAAAGGCGGATGAGATCAGCGAGCGGTCCCGAGAAAACCAGGGGGTCTTCTGGGACTTCGAGATCTCATCATGCACGTCCGGGAGGGAAGGTATTGGGGTTTGCCGTGGACGAGGGTCGGGGGCCTTACCCAAAAACCAATCGTCCCAGGAAAGCATGGCCGTCATCTCTGGATCAGACTCAGGCACAGCCGTATGCACACCAGAGGGTGGCAGCTGTGACGAGTCGTCACTTCGCAGAGAATCAAACCCACCTTGTGAAGCTGCTACAAACATAGTATCATCCTCTGTAGCTTTAAATGAAACACACGGGCCACCAGAGGGTAGACTCATTTTCAGGGCACCGCCGTTGAGGGGAGGCTGGGGTCACGGACACGGAGTCGGCGCCTTGTTCCAGACCAACACCCTCAGGTCACCCTGGCCACCAGCCGAAGATCGGGGGGTGGATGAGGGGACTCTCACTCTTGCGAGTTCACCGAGTCTCGACCTATATGACGCGATGATCATGTTCCCACAGAGAGAACATGAGTCATCCACGAGCGCTGCTCTAGTATGATCAAGCCCAAACATACTAGACAACGCTCGTGCCCATCAGAGTCCGATACCAAGCTGCCGCAACCATTCGTTTTTTTTTTTTTTTTTTTTAAATGCACAGGCGAGCCGTCTTTAAAAAGACATGCCGCGTGCGCTCTTTTAGAGAGAAAACGTCTCAGGTTACGTATGTAACCCTGGTTCCCTGAGAGGGAACGAGACGCTGCGTTGAGACGCGGTGGGAACGCTCTGCGTGATTGCGTCGTGAAGCACGTGTATAATCAGTCCAATGGAAGAGCTAGACGTCATAGGCGGGTGACGTCATAGACCAGGAAGCTATAAAGCACCCCTGAAAACAGACCGCGACAGCTTCTGATAAGCCTGAAGCAAGTCGATCAGGGCATGCAGGAAGTATGGCAGGAGAACGCAGCGTCTCGTTCCCTCTCAGGGAACCAGGGTTACATACGTAACCTGAGACGTTCCCTTTCAAGGGAACTCGAGCTGCGTTGAGACGCGGTGGGAACCCCATACCCACTACGCCATAAAGACAAATGCCCATTCTGTGTGAAGTCTTGCGCACACTAAGAAGCAAGCAACCTAGCCCCAGGAGTGGAGAGGTCTAAGTCATAAAATCTGACAAATGTATGTGGTGAGGACCAGCCTGCCGCATTACAAATATCCTGAAGGGAAACTCCCGAAATTAAAGCCTAGAGGCAGCCATACTTCTGTAGAATGGGCCTGAACAGCCATAGGGTGAAGGCTGTCCGGCCGCTTCATAAGCAAGTGAGATAGCCTCAACTACCCACTTGTTCATCATCTGTTTAGATGCAGGGCAACCTATCTTAGGTGACCCGAAGCAGACAAATAATTGTTCTGATATAAGCCACTGAGCAGCTCTGTGGACATATGCATCCAAAGCCCGGACAGGGCATAACAGATTAAGTTTTTCCTGATCTGGGGTATTAATGGTGGAGGACAGAAGGCCTGCAGCACAAATGACCCGCACATTCAGTAGGGACCTAGAGATACAACCTGACCTGGGGTGAAGAAATACTATCACCATACCAGGTGCAAATCCAAGTACGTGCAGGCCTCAGCCTCATGTACCACGGAGAAGACGAAATTAAGGATCTCTCCTCAGAGATAACCCAGCAAAGAAACATTCATTACAGAAATCAAGTACTGTACCAACAGGGCAGAAACAAGATTCAGAAGGCGTTCTCTGCACCAGTCAGAGAACGGTTTCCATATCAATGCATATTTAGTCTTCTCGTGGAGGGAGCACTAGACTGGAGTATGGTCTCCAAGACCTCGGTCGAGAGACCTGAGTCTATGAGCTGGGCCCCCTCAGAGGCCGAGCCCACAGTATCCAGAGCTCCCAGGAGCAAAGATATCGGGAAATGCGTACAGTTGTAGCGTGAACCACACCTAATACATCACATCCAGTCCAAGCGGAGCTGGATGCATGAGGGAGAACCACAAAGGGCAATGCATTGTACAAGCGATACGAAAGGTTGACTTGAGTTTGACCTAAGTTCTCCCTAAGAAGCTCCACCACCTCGGGGTGAAGTTTCCATTCCCCGGGCCACAGCCCCTGCCTCAACAGGATATCTGCTCTGATATACGAGACCATCAGTGTGTTGTCCGGACCCTTCACCGAGCAACCACTCATGATTGCCCCCGACTTGTGAGGGAAGCATCCGTCGATAGCATTATGCGTCGACAAGAAGCCCCCAACACTGGGCCTGGGCGAGGAACCAAGGTTCTTCCACATGACCGAGGCACGAAGGCATAGCCGCGTGACCTTGATCATGCGAAAACGGATTTCCCCTCGGAGAAAACCCCTTGGTCCTGAGGCACCACTGCAGGGGTCTCATGTACAGAAGGCCAAAGGTAACTACGTTGGACGCAACTGCCATGAGCCCCAACCAAAGGCCTTTCACCGAACGGCCACTCATGACCGGGAAGCATCCGTCGATAGCGTGACGCGTCGACAAGAAGCCCCCAGCACTGGGCCCTGGGCGAGGAACCAAGGTTTCTTCCACATGACCGAGGCACGAAGGCATAGCCGCGTGACCTTGACCATGCGAAAACGGATTTCCCCTCGGAGAAAACCCCTTGGTCCCGAGCCACCACTGCAGGGGTCTCATGTACAGAAGGCCAAAAGTAACTACGTTGGACGCAACTACCATGAGCCCCAACAGTCTCAGAGACTGTTTGCAGTGAGTGACTGACCTAGTTTTAAATTCCTTTACGGCTGTGAGAATCGCAGAAATACGTGCAGGAGACAGATGTGCTTGCATTGTTGTCGAATCCCATAATACACCTAGAAAAGTGGTCCTCTGAGCTGGGAGGAGTACACTCTTTTGGTGTTGAGCCGCAACCCCAACCTCCTTATGTGGGACAGAACGACATCTCGATGTTGAACTGCCAAAAGCTCGGACTGAGCAAAAATCAACCAATCGTCGATATAATTTAATACGCGAATGCCCTGGAATCTCAGAGGAGCCAGAGCTGCATCCACGCATATTGTAAAAGGTGCGGGGTGATAACCTAGGCCGAATGGAAGAACCCGATACTGGTATGCTTCGCCCCTGAAAGCAAACCTCAGGAACCTCCTGTGATGAGGATGGATAGATAAGTAAGCGTCCTTTAAGTCTATTGTGACAAACCAGTCCTCGGACTGAGTCTGTGACACAATCATATTTAGCGTAAGCATACTTTGAACTTAAGATTCTGAGACCTGCTGTTTAATTGACGCAGGTCTAGAGTAGGACGCAACCCCTCATCCTCTTTCGGAACAATGAAGTAATGGCAGTAAAACCCTGACTGTCTGCCGGGAGGAGGAACCCCTTCTACAGCTCCTTTTGCAGAAGTGTCAGTACTTCCTGCTCCATAACCAAAGCCTGCTCGGGGTCCACCACAGTGGGGAGGACCCCTAGAAATCTGTGCGGACAAGAACTGAATTCTGAACCCCTTTTCTATAGTGTGCAGGACCCACCGAGAAATATGTGGCAGTAGTTTCCACGCTGCCAGAAATTCTACTAGGGGAACCAGTCTCTCAAGACTGGCCTCTGGATTTGGTTGAACAGTCACTACGGTGCCCTGAAGCGGCGAACCGGCAGGGAACAACCGAACTGACCGTTCTACGACCCTCCTCGGAGGATCGTATGGGGACGCTGACAACTCGGTGCCCTGAACGGCGAACCGGCAGGGAACAACCGAACTGGCAGCGCTGTGACCCTCCTCAGAGAGTCGCACCCCAGAGGGCGCCGAGGAGAAACGGTTTCTCAAAATGGTCCCTGCCCCGGAGGAGCCCTCAGAAGCCTGATAGCCTCGTTTTTTTTTTGTTTTTTTTTACGACAGGAATTCCTGTCTAAACTTTATTAGAGATGACGACAGTCCTCAGATCTTGCCTACCTCTAAATAACTTAGTTCCTACGACCCTCCTCGGAGGATCATTGGAAAAAGCAGGCACCTCGGCACCCTGAAACGGCGAACCGGCAGGGAAACCGAACTGACTGCTCTACGACCCCCCTCGGAGGATCGTTTGGGGACACTGACACCTTGGTGCCCTGAACGGCGAACCGGCAGGAAAACCGAACTGGCAGCGCTGCGACCCTCCTCAGAGAGTCGCACCCCAGAGGGCGCCGAGGAGAAACGATTTCTCAAAACCATCCCTACCCCCGGAGGGGACCACCCTTTAGAAGCCTGATAGCCTCGGCTTTGTCAGGGCTTCCTATTTGTCCAAGCTTTTTTTTTTTAGAGATAAAAACGTCCTCAGATCTTGCATATCTCTAACTGGCTAGACTGCTACCGCCACCCAAGTCCCCCGATTGTGGAGGAGCCCAAATGGCGATGCTCGTTTGCACTCAGTGCTGCGAGTAGCTTAGTAGACCGAGACTGCTCCGCCCAGCAGTCTCAGGAACATTAGATTGGTGAGGAAGAAACCTCTGGAACGCCGCTGAATGGTTTATTTCTTTGTTTTTTTCTTTATTTTTAAATCAGAAATACGTATGTATATATATATATATAAATATATAAATATATCACTCCGTGGCCACCAGCAGGAAAACAACCGAACTGGCCGTGCTGCGACCCTCCTCAGAGAGTCGCCCCCCAGAGGACGCAGAGGAGAAACGATTTCTCGAAACCGTCCCTCCCAGTATAGTTTATCTCTTTCTTTGTTTTTGCACGACGCAATTCTCGAATAGCGTCAGTGCTGACAACCTCACATTCATCCATGTCTTTATAATTTACCCACCAGCGCTGGGTAACGTCGGGGTTAAAAATAATGACGCCGACTCGGGAGAGAGAAAGCTAGTAAGCGTCTCTTTAACCCGAGGCACTGTCATACCATGATACTTAATACCCATAGCCTTACTATAGTTAGACGTTTGGGCATTAAACACATAAAATAGAAACCGGCTTATTCCACGATCTCGACACCTCAGTGTGGTGTGGAGATAGGGAAAAAACGGCAGTCCCCGACGAGGAGGCTGAGATACAGAGTTTTTCTGTTTTTAGATATATTTCATCTAATAAACTCTTTTACTCTCATAATGTTCAGCTGGCCAGAAAATATTTAACTAGCAACAGCACTAGATAAACCTCCTTTTAAAGCTCCTCTTTATTCAACAGAGTTATGAGCTGACTTATTTATTCATTTATTGAAAACTCAAACATCTGCCTTTTTCTAATATCTTTATTTGTTTTGTTCTCTTTTTCTAAACAAAACACTAACGATACCAATTCCTCGGAACTGGAAATCGCCAGCACTGGATCTGGCAGGTGAAAGCTGAGATAGGGCGGGGCCCGTCCCAACTCTCGCTGTCAGATCCGTTTGCGAACCCCAAAATGCGAGTCGCCGCCGTGCATCGGCCACAGCGGGACCCGCATGGGGAGCGCGAACCGAAACGTCTTCCTCGAAGAACGCCCGGCGGGAGCGGAGCGTCCTCACGGACAGCTTCTCGCAATGCTCACAGTCAGCCCCCTCGAGAACTGACTGTGGCATGCTCCACTCCCAAATAGTAACAAAAAGCTGATGTGTGTGTCCCCACCCGTGATATAACGTGGGCAGGGAACAACACAAAGCTGCTTGCTCTCTTTTGCCATAATATATATATATATTTCAACTTGACAGACAACAATAAATATGACAAGGACAGAATACACAGATCGCTTGCTGAAGGCGCAGAAGCTGTCGCGGTCTGTTTTCAGGGGTGCTTTATAGCTTCCTGGTCTATGACGTCACCCGCCTATGACGTCTAGCTCTTCCATTGGACTGATTATACACGTGCTTCACGACGCAATCACGCAGAGCGTTCCCACCGCGTCTCAACGCAGCTCGAGTTCCCTTGAAAGGGAACTCAAGTGTTGAAGCGCCCGGGGAAGCACGCACTCTCTGATGAACCACTGCAGAGATAAGCAGGAAGCACGCACTCGCCGGAGATCGCCGTCACACCAACACTCGAGGCACTCGTTCGTGAAGCTGATAATTCAGAGTTGGCTTGTGGAGAGAAGAATACACTTGGCTCCGAAGCGAAAACATAAACTGCTGTTGCGGATTTCCTCCTTTTATACCCACGAGGTGGGGCGGAGTTACGTCATGCAAATTCCGCAGACCCATGGCATTTCTTTGCCATTGGCTCGTTTTGTAATACTCGAAGTTGATAGGCTTTCTAAGCGAAACCCCATTCGTCGTCATCCGACTTAACTCGGAGTGACAACGAAAGGGAACTCCTGTTTGGTTGTGCGGATTGTTTATGCTGACAAAAATGCTGGAGAGACTAATGTTTTTGGAAATTTTTAATTTTAAGCTTTTAAATAGCTACTCATTTGGTTTGTTTTTTAAAAATAAATAAGCATATTTAATTAAATGCAGTACCGTAAATGCAGAATATATATAGTAAAAATGAGTTCTACTGAAAATTGTGTGATGTTGTGGGATGCTTGACAATAATGTTAATGCAAAACAATCTCTGAATATTCCTAAAATAGGCTTAATTGTCTTTAGAAAATATGACAGATGCATTGAATTTATCTTTTGGTTTTGGGGTAAAATATTACCGGGCATTTCTTGACAGTATTTGTGAGATTGTTTTGTATGAGAGAGGGCGGGGAAGAGGAGGGTCATTCTGGACTCTGTCTTTAATAAATAAACAATAAAGAAGCCAGAGCTTCTCAATCCCTTTTATACCTCCTGTGACATTCTGATGGATTACACGGCCATCTGCGTGTGTGTGTGTGTGTGTGGGTGAGAGTGAGGGGAGGGGGTGAGCCATATTTTACACACATACATAAATCCAGACAGGCAGTGCTTTGTTATGCGTGTTTGTCAGCAGGCCATTTGGGTTAAAGGGAGTGAGAGACAGGTGAGCAGGTTGAGGGTTGTGCGATGTGCATACAGAACAAAGATGGACAGCAGATGACTGATGGGACAAAGAGAGATGCTTCAGAGAGTAAATGAGTGATTGAGTGTATGAACTTCCTTAATTAATCAGATCCTTTTAATGAGTCAGATCAAAGGTTTATGTATAATTAAAAAAGCAGAGTAATAATGCATCTGCTTCATCGGGAATTATGTGTGTGTGAGGGCGAGGAGAGAAGAGAAGAGAAGTGTATTCTCTGAGTAAATCTCATAAACCATGTCATATTTCATCCCAAAATCCAAAATAAGAAATGCTTTTATATTATATTATATTATATTATATTATATTATATTATATTATATTATATTATATTATATTATATTATATTATATTATATTATATTATATTATATCAAAGTCTAAATTTACTAAACGCTTAATAGTCATGATAATAATGTCACAATGCTAAATCAATCAATCACTCTTTTTTGATTTTGGGTTTAAAAGTGACCTGCAAAATGTTTTCTTGAGATTCGCCCACATATAAACCAACTAGTCTAGAAACTAGAAAAGTCTCACTGTCATATGCCCCAAGGGTTTCTTTCAGGGCACAACCTTTTTCGATTTATCATCTTGAACTTTAACTCTGAACGCCTGGCCTTGACCTCCATTATCATCAACATCATCAATCTGCCGTGCGCTCAGGGTCCTTTCTGTAGTCATGCCCCAAATATCAGCTGGATGTTTTCTGAACCAGTAGACATCACAGATTGTACCCTTGTTATTAAATTGTCTTTTAATATGGCATCTCTCTTTTCAAATTGATTGCTTGCAAAATTGCCCCTCAGGAAGATAGAAATCATTGGTAATTAGGTTAATATGTCTGCAGTCCGGTGAGGAAAGAGCCTCTCATCCACGTCTCACTTTGTGCGCTAGAGCAGCTGTCAGAAAAGAGTCTTCAAGAGTAGACAAGTTTGGAGAAAGAGAAAATGGCCTTATTTTCCTAAAGGAATGTTTTAAAAGAAGGATTTAAGCAGATCAAGCATTTATTACAGGATTATATAAATTTTTGCTGAATGTCATTTGAATGCATTTATATGATATGATAATCTTTTTGTGGTTCATTTCAGCACAAAGGCCTTTATATTGCAGATGACTGACTCCTACCTAAGACTGTTCAGACAAGATTTTAAACGTTGGAATAATCCTGTTATCCTGAAGCGTAAGAATAGAAAGTCTTATCTTGAGACTCTTATACTAAACAACCTATGAATATTACTAAATAGTAATATTCAACAAAAGTATGTAAGAAATAATTGACTAGTCAATAATTCGACTTATATTGCCATATGCATGGTATGTACCTTATTGTTCAAAAGTTTGGGGTTTGTAAGATTTTTGTAATGTTTTTGAAATAATTCTCTTATGCTCACCAAAAGCTGTTTATTTGATCATGAATACAGTAAAAACTGTAATATTGTGAAATATTATTTAATATTAAAATAACTCATTTCTATTTCAATATATTTTTAAAAAGTAATTTAAAAAAATGTGATGGCAATTTTCATCATCACATGATCCTTCAGAAATCATACTAATATGATGATTTTGATGCTCAAGAAACATTTCTTATTAATTTTAAAAACAGTTGTGCTGCTTTATATTTTTGTGCAAACTGTCATACATTTTTGTTTCATGATTCTTTGTTGAATAGAAAGTACAATAGAGCAGTGTTTATTTGAAATAGACATTTATTTTTAACAATTTTTATCATCACTCTTTTAATGCATCCTTACTGAAAAATATTAATTTGGTACTGGTACTAAAGATTTCAAAGTTTTCATCCCTAAAATGCTATTATGTCCTTACATCACTGATTAAAGGGATAGTTACCCCCAAAAATAAATTCCATATGAGAGAGGGTAAATGATGACAGAATACAGCCCAAGCTGCCATTACAGCTTCATATAAACATGGCAAATTAAACTACAATGTGGCTAACCTGTTGCATTATTCATAGACCAATTATAGAAAATTAACAGCATTGGATCTGAATCAAAAATTCAACAATGACAAATATATATATATATATATATATATATATATATATATATATATATATATATATATATATATATATATATATATATATAGATAGATAGCAAATATATTGCTTATTATTTTAATTCACAGTAAACAGAGACACAAACATGGATGATCCCTTCAGACCAGACAAGACAAGAAGAGCTAAAAGAGGCTAAAAGAAGAGCTTTGCAAATTAAAGAAGTGAGACTGGCTCTACCTTGAAGCAAAAAGACTTGGGTCTTTTTGCTTCAAGGTAGAGCCAGTCTCACTTCTTTAATTTGCAAAGCTCTTCTTTTGTGCCATTTCTCTTTTGATAGAGAGAAATAAGAACATTTTCATATTCTTTTCTTCTTTCTATTTCACTCACAATTCCTTGTGTCAGCAAGTCAGGAAGGGTTGTTAAAATTCTTAAATTATATTCAAGCTCCAAGAAGAGTTGTCGGAGATGACAAAGTACAGGCAGGGAATGATCAATGATGAATACAGTTTGATGCATATGATTCAGAGCCAAAGTGAGTGTTGCTGTGATTTAGTCTCAGGTGTGGTTGATCCAGAGTGGGCTTAGAGCTGGTATTGATCTCTGAACTACCTGAAGGCTCCTGCCTGCCTGTGTCTGAAGCAGTGGTGCAGAGGAATAGAAAGGACCCTCCATCAAAGTCAATTTTAATGCAATTCTGGGATGAAGAATGAAACTCAATTTTTGAGGTATTTCACAATTTAAGAAATCGTTTGTGGTTTGAGGAAAGACTTCTTGTGTGGATACGTTTGGGGTATGTTCTAATTGCTCGATAGTCCCTTGTGAAGTGGACTTAAATGAGTGTGTTTCTGTTTAGTCTGAAAGGCTAACTTTACGCTCCATTCATTGTTCACCATCTCAGTACTACACAAAGTTAGGCTAAAATAAATTAGGTGAAATATAGTTAAGAGGTGCTGCATTTTTACTCAGATAAATTTGTTTCAGATGTGATTTGACAAAGTTGTTTAAGAGTTTGGGACATACCTAAACAGAGTGGTTATTCAGATAGAAATACATCTATCATTGAGGTCTGAGTGAACTGATGTAAAAAGCAACCAGACGGACTCAGCGTTTTAATATAATAAAGGCTGGAACTGTTATTTATGGCACCCACCATAACTTACTATGAGGGCAGAGTGTGACTGAACTTCTCAATTTTGGCGGAGAGGCTGATGCTATAAAACATGCTGTAAACCACCCTAGTTTGAAATATAGAAATTACTCGTATTGTGCATAAGTATATGGAGTATTTACAGTTACTGTGTTCACCCCTGAAGGGGACTGTGAGAAGAAAGGTTTGATGTAGAGAGAATGGCCCTCATTTATCAAAAGTGCGTATACCAAATTTCCAGCGTACACCTGGCGTACACCCAAAACCACGGTGACTTTGAGATTTATCAATATGGACTTTAGCGAACGGCACGCTCAAATCCTACGCCAGCTCAGGAGGTAAAAAACAACAACAACAATAACAAAGTAATTATAAACTTCAGTGTTTATTTTTGTGCAACATGGACTTCAATGTTTAATTTGTGTGATTTTACCAAAGCATTTGATTTGTATGTATTCCTTCAGTTGCGAGCCTGTGCGCTTTACCTGACGTTTTAGGGTTAGGTGGTGCGCACGGACTGGGTTCAGTAATGAAAGGCTTTCAATGACCAAAAAATAATTCAGAATGACAAAATAATAAAAATGACATTCTTCTTCTGTTAAATAATAATAATAATAACGACATTATTCTTCTAAATAACAATAAGCGTCATTAATAATAAAAAAAATCATATAAATAATAAGATCTTCAGTGCCGAGACGCGCCTCTTTGTGGCGATCTTTAGATCTGACCACTTTTTTTTCACCTACAATAAACAAGAAAACTCATGCTTAACTTGATCACTATTGGTCTATATTAAGCAATAAAACATTCTTAACTCTGCTGGAGTGCGCTTCTCAACCCCCACACTATTAACAGAACTCGTAATTTAGGTTGAATTAATCCCACTTTAATCCACTTTAACCTTTAATCCCACTCTTTAAACTCCCAAATAAAACAATTGTGTTTCTTTCCATTTCCCTGGTGATGGTCTCGAACTCCACGTCGGAGAAGTTTCTCTTTTTTGCCATCTTCCGTGTGTCCATGGCGTAAAATGAAGGCGTGGGGGAAGCGGAGACATGAAAATATAGGGGCGTGTTATTCTAATGACGATCGTTTTCAGCCGTGACATTTATCAAGGGCAGGTATTGCGTACACCTAGATTTCAAAGGTACGCACAGATTCATAAATCAGGCAGTGAGAGGAGTGTAAGTATAATCTTACGCCAACATATACGCCCGTTTCTACGCAAGAATGATAAATGAGGGCCAATGTGTTTTCATGCTCAAAACTTGATCAGCTAACCGTGCGTTTAAGGATTTTATTCTCAATTAAATTAAGCTATATCTGATTCTTGAAATCAAACAATATTCTAATTAAATTATGTGAATCTTTATTGGAAGTTGAATGTTGTCTAGTATGTTATCATTTGATTTGTAGTAATGTGTTGGTTTGTTGTAACTATGCCAGTTCTTCAATATCTGTCAATGTTTCTCAATAATGTTAACCATGAACTGTTGATATGCAAATGAGCAGAGATGGATATTTCTGGACTTGTGCTTCTCCTTTGTTTATATCTTATTAAATAAAATCATATAACGTAATTTTGAAAGACTCACCCTCTTTGCCCTCCACCCTAACCACTGGGGTTCCACTGGAATCAATGTTAGGCCCGTTTATCTTTTCCTATGGTGATTATGTAACATCATTCTGTCTAATTTTAGAGACAGAGGCACTATTTTTACACTGTTGTCCAGTGTTGCACTTCCTCTTGCTACGCCTCGTCCCTTCGTCCCCCCAGCTCCATTGGACTCCTCACTCCCTTCTGTTCCTCCTTGGTCCTCACTCCCTCTCCACCGTGCCCTTCTGTGTCCCCGCCTGCACTTCGGTCGCCAGAGCCAGCGGCGTTGCCATGTCCCGCCGGATCCTCAGCGTCGCCTAGGCTCGTCGGCTCTGCGGCTCCAACCTGGTCTCCTCTCCCACCTGCTCCGCCCCCGTCAGTCGGCCCCCTGGAGTCGTCAGCCCTGCCTCCTCCATTGCTCCTCCCTTTGTCGTCTCTGCCCTGGCCGTCTGCACAGCCTGCACCGCCTTAGCCGCCTGCATCATCTGCTCCGCCCTGGTCCCTCCTGCCTTCGATCTGCCCTTCACCTGCTCTTCGTCCTCCTCCTGAGTCCCCCCCCCCCTCTCCACAGTTGGTCTATCTACGGTGCGAGGACACGCCTACCAGGAGGGTAGTCTTGTTGTCACTAGTCACATGTCTTCCTTTGTTCTGTTTTCCCGCCACTCATTTGTTTCCATGGCGACCATCATTAGTTCATCTGTCTCACCTGTTACCTCGTTAGTCTCGTCAGCTGTGTTTCGTTTCCCTTATCTGTTTCCATGTGTATTTAAGCCCCGTGTGTTGCCTGGTTCATTGTCCGATATGTTGTATTTTGTAGTAAGTGTGCGTGAACCTTCTGCCTGTCTGTACCTGTTTCTGTTATATTGTAAGTAAATGCTTTGCATTGGAACTTTGGACTCGTCATCTTCTTCTGCCTCCACCACACCCTGACAGCACTATTGTCTCAGCCAGCCTTTGTGATCTGCTTTTTAGAAGCTTTACTCCTCCAAAAATAACTTAAAAATGTAAACCTGGACAAGAACCAATCCTTTATCTCTTTAAAGTTATAACACTCTCTCAAAATCTCACAACACGACTCAAAATCTTATTGGAATCACGTTTATCTTTATATGAAATCTTTAAAACAAAATAACATTATCTTATGTGTCTAAACGCTGCATTCAGAGCAATTAGCAGGAATGGTAGTTGAAATAGAGATGGCAAAGCTCTTTTTCTCATTTCACTCCGAATCAGTGCCCTCTCCACTGTAGTGACCATTCGTCACGGTACACCGATGTCATTTCCTGTTCCCAATTTTGGCAACTGTGCCTTTGCCTTGTGCCCCCTCTTTCCAATACAGAGAGATGACAGCAATTCCTCACCACTGTAAGCCTCGTATCTGCAGGCTACGAGCGTGAATAAGCAAAATGAAAAGTTTGTTGATCTTTTTCCATATCTCTCTCCCTCTGTCTCTCTCTTGCTGCTTTGTCTTTGAGCCGTCCTTTGTGTTTCCTGTGCCATGGGTATTTATTGTGGGAACGGCTGCGGCCTGCGAGTAGAGTTGGCTTACATGAGAATGGTCAAGTCAAGTCACCATTTAAAAAGCGCTTTTAACAGTATGGATTGTTTCAAAGCACCTTTACGGTGATAATAGAAATTATTGTAACAGATTATTTAGGCTTTACCACAGCTCTAGGACAAAGTTATTGTCCAGCTAAAGTTTTTTGATTGATTCACTTTCGTTGCGAAGATCATTAGTTATTAACTTAGGGCCCGCTAACACGACACCGTATTAACAGAAAAACCTTTAACGCACTCCGGCCACCCAGCCGCATAAAACAGTGCCTGGTGTCTCGAGAACGCACTCCCTGAAATAGATTCGAAGGTGCAAACGTTATCTCTTCGCAAACCTCAAAAACGCAAACCCGCGAAAACGCAGACGACGCGCACATGCGCATCCACGTATTCATTCGATAGGTATGCGGGTTTGAATATATATGTGCGCAGGCGTGTAGTCCTTCACAACAGAATACACACCCACATGTTATTCTTCCCGTTCCCTAGATGTGTGCATACACACCTCTGTCATGAAGTCATATATCATTATTCACTTCATTTCTTAGTCATGATTTTCCTGCACTGTTGGCCAATTCAGCAAAGGAAAGTGTCATATAATTAAAGGGATATATCACTCAAAAATTTAAATTCTGTCATTATTTATTCAACCTAATATTATTCCAAACCTGTACGACTTTTTTCTTTTGTGGAACATAAAGGAAGATACTTTGAGAAATGTCTGTTTTTTGTTTGTTTGTTTGTTTGTCTGTTTAAACAATTCAAACTAGTAAGCTTGTAATAATGTTTTTAATTCCAGTGGTACTGGTGGATATCTGCGGGAAATTCGAGCATGTCTTTCTGTCATTACGTCACATCTGTACACATAAAGAAGGTGTCCCAGCTAGTAGGCTATGTGTGGGGATGTTGGAGGTGTAGATTTATAGCCTTTTCTCACAGCACTTGATATAATTAAACTTATCAATTTGATGGCGGATCACAACAATCACCAGTGACAAGTGGAGATTCACCCGTTGTAAAATGCAAAAAACTTCGTTCGGACTTCGGAGTGGCTACAGAAAAAAAGAGACTGCAACCGGGCCCGTGTGAAAACAAGGATAATATCGGAAGGGCATTAAATGTAGTCACGCAATGCTGATGTTGTTAACATTAACAATTTGAGAACAAAATATAATTTGCACGGTTTGACATGATATGATAAGCGATCGTTAGATTTAATCAGCATGATTTACTGCAATTCTTTTTTTCCCTTAGTTGGTCAGAACAAAAGTGAATGTTACGTACTTGTTCAGCTAACATTTTCCAGTGAAAATTCTTATGTTGGTCATACTTCCAAAAAGTAGAATCTGTGATTTCGAATGACAGTATCCGGCGCGGTGACTGACAGCCGCACATTCTCCTCAAAACATTGGATTCATCCGCGCTGTGCCATGCCGAGGCACAACCCACGTAAAGTTGATAATTCCGCGAATAACTGCAATTGCAGATTTCGATCAGAGATTGCGACAAAGAGGAAAAACTACGGACTGCAGCTTTAAAGGACAAGTTCGGTATTTTACACTTAAAGCCCTGTTTTAAGATCGTTTCTGATGAAATAGAACGGTTAAGATTGAAATTTGAACAAATGCTGCTGTCCCGAGAATTTTTGGTTTCTGTGTTAGAACCCCCCCACCTCCACAATGGTTTCATAGGGGCACTGGAAGAATCATTCATAAAACGCATTAAACTTTAGTTTACAAAGACATGAAACTAACCGAGTGGTCTGGGGTGTTCACTGATATGCTCACACAAAAATCGCTGCAAAAGATGCTTTCCAACAGGTTTTATCGTAGTTTTTGTCCAACTCCATTGACTTGTATTGGATGTTCTGTGAAGTACGTTATTACTCCGCCGCCAGAGACGGAAATGGGGTTGTTTGTACTCTTTCTGTAGTTATCCAGTCGCGGTATCGTAGGCTACGCTATCCAAACATTGGCAAAGGTGCATTATCGCCACCAACTGGGCTGGAGTGTCTATTATTCAAGCTCTCAACGGAAGAATGTCCGGTTGTGAGGCGTTTGAAAAATAGGTCCAAAGTTTTACAACGAATAGTAAAACACCTGTTGGAAAGCATCTTTTGCAGCGATTTTTGTGTGAGCATATCAGTGAACACCCCAGACCACTCGGTGAGTTTCATGTCTTTGTAAACTAAAGTTTAATGCGTTTTATGAATGATTCTTCCAGTGCCCCTATGAAACCATTGTGGAGGTGGGTTTTCACAGAAACCGAAAATTCTCGGGACAGCAGCATTTGTCCAAATTTCAATCTTAACCGTTCTATTTCATCAGAAATTATCTTAAAACAGGGCTTTAAGTGTAAAATACCGAACTTGTCCTTTAACATAATAATAATAATGAGAAATGTTTCTTAAGCATCAAATCTTCATATTAGAATGATTTTTGAAGGATTATGTGACACTGAAGACTGGAGTAATAATGCTGAAAACTCAGCTTTGATCATAATTACATTTTTAAATATGTCCAAATAGAATCAGGTATTTCAAATTGGAAAAATGCTTCACAATAGTACTGTGCATGTGGTGTGCATACCTTACCAACCCCAAACTTTTGAATGGTAGTGTATAAATAGCAAAAAAACTTTTTAAATTAAATTTAAATACCTATATTAGAGGCTTGAACAGTGAAATTAGGAAATCGTGCTTAAGTAGCTGAAAGCGTCTGCGTTGTGTAGAGAGTATATTTCAGATTTAAGAAAATTCACTCATGGCCATGAATCCAGAGTTTAATATAAGAGACGAGAATCACTGGGAAGAAAATAATGGGACAGCAATTCAGCATGAACTCGTTTAATAACCGAAGCTTTCCTGCTTATCTCTCAACCAACAAATCCACTATTCACTCAGAAGGCAAAAACCTTGCCACAATGCCACTCTACTCTATTACTGTAAATAGTAACCATTGTGTCATGGCCATCAGTTCAGAGAAAGCATACCTTGACAAAAATCAGGGGCAATAATTTCCGGCTGGAAAACCTGAGGACGCATTGATTTTTAATGTATTACACACCTTGTACGTCGAGGTGAAAGTCTGTCATCGCTTTTAAATACAAGCAAGCTTTCTAAAGCAAAAAGGATCAGGTCTTTCTGCTGAGTCAGGGCTGGTGCCCTGCAGGCCACTGTAGCAGAGCTGTTTTCATTACCTTCTTTTCCTCCGAGACACAAGCTTTATTAGAGAGTGACAGACGGGTGGGGCACGAGTTGAATCAAACGGAAATGTTGAGAGCCGGGCGCTTTATTATCAGGAGAAGAGCAGAGAAAGACAGGGCGCTATATAATGAAAAACAAGTTTAATGCATTTGCACATTAGATTTCTATTGATATCTGAGAGAGAGGAAGAAAGAGAAAGAGAACAGAAATAATTAAGGTTGTGACAAAATGTAGTGTTGGCACCACTTCCAACTCAACCATTCATTGTGTGCGGTGCTGCTTACCTGCACTGACCTTGGCATTTCACTTGGATTTATGGGTCAGCGTAAGCCTTTGACCAGTCATATTTCACTCTGTCACATCAGCAAAGCATGACTGAACACAGTTGTGTCTTGTCATTTGTTTTGGTTACGAATAGTATGGACTACTTCTATGGTGTTTATGTGGTGAAATTAGGTTTTAACTGCACAGAAAGAGCATTTGTACTCCCTTTTTTCTTTTGTGGAAGGAATGTTGAATGTGTTTGAAATGACACGAGGGAAAGGAATTGATATCCATTCATCTCAATTCATTTGTGAGAGCTTAAATCTACTGAATGGACTACCTTTCCCTCCGCTTTTTCTTTCTAGACTTTTGCTCTTCTGTGTTTAGACAAGCTGTTCATTATGCTTGTAATAGTGATTGTGTGTAACCAAGTAAATGTAATTAGGTGTGGGAGTAATTAAGTATCTTCAATAGTTTGGAAGAGGGTTAATGAGACCTCTTCAGCTTCCTGTTGGGTTTTGCCTCTCAGGTCTCCTGAAGGAAGTGCTTTGTGTGGAGAGGAAGTCTGTTTCTGTTTTTCGGTTTCTGTTCCCTTCTCTGAGGTGAAATGCCACTTTATAAAGACAAGAATTTTTCTTGCTTCCATCTTCTGTCTTCAGACATCATTCACACTCCGCTCACGTCTCACGAAGGAGACAGGGGGAAGACATGGGAAATATCATTAATTTCGTGTCAGTTTGCTTAACTTTTGTGTCTTTGAATTTATTTGTTTATTTATTTTGCTCATTTAATGCTGAATTTAACTTGACTTCGCATTATCCTGAGGGTTTGCAAACACCTAATACGAGGAGAGAAAAAAGGGAGCGGAAAATTGAGATGGATGGGAGCTGGAGGAATGGAGGGTGTGTTTGTGTGTGCGTGCGTTTTATGTCGCGAGAGACAATATTTGTTAAATGTTCTTAGTGTAGCCTTTGGCTCTGATACTCTGCTCAGAGATGAGTGTAAACAAACTCATTAAACCCAGAAACCAGACGATTTTATTATTTCATTTGGTTTGACAGCTCACGTAGACCAGCGCAAAGTTTTACTACTGTAGAGTTCAGTCTTTAAATTGTGTCCTTTTATTACATTTCTACATTTGCCCAAATTTATCCCATCTTGCCTTCATTACACAGTCCTATAGCACGTCCTGGGTCAACATTTCATTCACTAACATTTGGCAGTTTTGATTTATATGCTGTTTAATGTTGATGATCTCGTTATTTTGCATGTGCATCTACTTACATGTGCAATCGCTTGTTTCTGCTTTTTCTTCGCATGTCTTTTGATCAGGAAATTCAATACTCTTTCAGAAGAAATGTCATAGCGCCCCCTACCATATAACAGTGAAAAACACAGAAAGCCGTAAATTTCGGTCAATGGCGGGGAAAAAGTTAAAAAGAAACCTAAATGCAGCATAGTTATTTATTCAGTGAATCCTGATTTTTTTATGAACTGCTTCACTTGAATGAATCAGACTTTCCAATGCCACATATGAGAGGACTATTCATCAATAACAGTACATGGAGCCAGTTAAAATGGTTGTTTAAAAAAAGTTAAGTGACAAATATAGTAGTGTTGCTACGTTTAGCTAGTTACTCCCTAACACTGTCAGTGTTGGTTTTGCATGCAGCTTTAAAATCACACAGGCTCTGGGTGTGTTGAGTTTATGGAATGTCTCTGTGAACCACACCAGCTTCTGACTTATTTTCAGAAGAACCTGTAGGTTTAGCCAACTGAGGCTGACAGAACCGTAGTCACGCTAAGATGTGGTGAGGTCTTTCCCCAGAGCGCTGTCGTCCTGAGGCTACACGGCTTGTTTTTGTGAACAGGTGAACCACACCAGGAATAATACTAAGAGAGGTGTGCGTCTTTATCCATGAGGGACAGTGATGTTGTTAATGTCATTAGTATAGTAGGTTGTGCTCCAGACAGTGGGCATGAGAAATAATCCAGGGCAACGGTACATGGCAACATCTAATCCACAGAAAACTGATTCCCTTCACCCTGAAAGTCCTTTTTAAGGCCTTTTCTGCTCCATGTCTCTCTCTCACACACACACACACACACACACACACACACACACACACACACACACACAAACAGGCACACACATCTTTGTGGGGACTCTCCATAGACGTAATGGTTTTTATACTGTACAAACTGTATATTCTATCCCCTTACACTGCCCCTATCCCTAAACCTACCCATCACACACAACTTTCAGTATTTTTACATTTTCAAAAAACATTACTTAGTACGATTTATACACTGTTTTCCTCATGGGGACCGCTGACTGGTCCCCACAATGTAGGTGATTTCAGGTTTTACTATACTTGTGGGGACATTTGGTCCCCACAATGTAATATAAACATGAACACACACACACACACACACACACACACACTTTCTATAACCAGCAGAAACCACTGTGCTTCCCTACTGTTACTTTTCTAAATGGATCCACTTGCTCTGGGCATGTGGAAGGTGTATTTCTTGAAGCACATGTCCGGAATTTATAATGAGTCTTTCCCCCTTACTGGGGCATTGTTACTGAGTTCTGGCAATTTGGAACCCATTTTTCTATTCAGTGGGTTTAGAGAGGGAGGCTCAGTCTTACATGTTTTTTCTTCAGTGGTACTGGGTAAAGAATAATTGTGTGATTCTGAAACGCATTTTTGGCTCTTCTTCACAAAAGTTGCCATGGCAGAAATAAAGAAAAAAGGAAAAGAAAACCGTATAAAAGACAGTTATTTGTAATTGAATTGGCAGTGTATTTTCAGTCATTTATGGGTTCGGTATACTGTAAGTATTTAAAGCTCCAGTCGGCAAGTCTGGCAGATTGAGTGGACTTAGGCAAAATTTTTAATGTTTACAACTCTCATGCCCCTCCCCCACTATCAACGAATACCCTCCCACCAAGTTCATGCTCTTCAGTGCCTGTGCACCAGATTTTCTGTGAACGCGCCGGTCTCATCAGCATCCATCAACACCATGAAGTATTTTGTTATTGTTGTTTTGTTATTTTGGAGTAGATTGTTACGAAATGGATTACCCACCAATTAAACGTAAATAAACACCATCGTCTGTCTGAAACGCTATTATTGCTGTATGGTATATGCGGCAGACATGGTCATTGTACATTGTTCTATTGCTTATATAACAGAGCTAACGCTAGTCAGATAGCACATACAATAACAGTAGCTTTACTACTGTTCTTACTCTCGTAAGAAAGATAGAGTAGCATTGATTCTTCCAAAAAGCCGAACTTTATCCCTTCATCTGGACATGTTTATCCACCTAACGTTACGTTCACACGGATTTCAGTGCAAACAAACGAACCTGCCCAACAAGTGCTAACGTTAGCTATCCATACCAACACATTTGGGCAAACATACTTAGATTACAAACATAACACTAAGAAATAAAGTAACTGGTTGATAAAGCACAATTACCTGTCGAGAAGAAATGTGCAAGCTCTGCATCCAGCTTGAACCCAATTAAATCACGTAAATCTCCACCTTTCAAATGCCGATCCGATGTTGATCCTGGTTTTATTACGGGCACGGTCGCTCGGTTTCTTTCTTTACTTCTTTCTTTTCAGCAGGTGTTCTCTTTTCCTGTGTTGTTTTTGACCTCCTCGCTCTTGAGGTTAACCGAGGAATTGGAATCTTTTCCGCCATCACTCTTCCTTACTGCGCGAACTTCAGGCGTGTGCATGTGATTGTAACGTGCGCGAGGGGTGGCGTGTGCACGACCTGTGATTGACAGTCAGATCTCACACCACCCTGCGCTGATTGGACCCAATGATCCAGGATGGGTGGATTTTTGCAAAACAAATAACACGCTCCAGGTGGAGTTAGAAGCTCTGGCTTTTTTCTAAAACCACTTTATTTATGTTGTTCTGTCGGATTATAGTGTCGATTTCACTGAATATGATCAAAAAAATGTTGCAGACGGCAGCTTTAATAAGTTTACAGACAAGTATGGACAGGTGTTTCTGCCACGGAATAAAACAATAAAAAGGGTAATTAGGACTTTATCTGACATCTCAATTGCAAGTTAATATCTTACAATTCTGATAAAATAAATTAGGGCTGCACGATTCATAAATTGAGAATCACAATTTATTTGTTAAAAATAGAGATCACGATTCTCCCACGATTCTGAATTGACAACTTACAAAATATCATGTTATTTACTAGAGGTTCTGACAAAACATTAACTGCAGTCAATTAAAAAAATAATTAATTTGAATGAATTATTTTTAAAAAATCTGATTTGAGTGAATGATTCAATAGGCGTATTTCCATTACAGATTTGCGCAAAATTTTCGCGATTTTTTTTCAAAATGTCGACAAAAAACTATTGTGAAATGACGGCGTTTCCATTAAAGGTACAATACCTAAGATTTTATGCCGCTAGAGGGCGCTACATTCAAAACAACAACAACGGCTTTGCTTGATGAGGACGTGAAGGAGCGCGGATGGGAACTGTTGTTTTCAACCCCACCGTGGATAAATCAGTCAGACGGGAATCGAAAATTAATTTTCATAGATGAGGTAAAGTTCGATTTCTATAAATGTTGCGTTTAATGACATGCTTGTTTTTCATTAAACTGAAATAACCGCAAGAAAAGTAAGGTTTAATAGTAAATTAGTTATCACAGATGTTACTGTATTTGTTGAATTGTGATAACGCTGCGCATTTTAACGTACATTCGAACATACCCACATCATTTGCCAAAGGACTGATTAATCTTTATGTAGAACATCGTATATTTATTTACATAGAAGTATTCGCGGTGAATATGACCTTACGATTTTTCACATCATATGCATAGACAACAAGACATTCTAACAATAATACTAATTGTTTTGAATCCTTTACTGACATGAAAATTGAATACAGAACACGGTGTTACTCACCTGTCAATTAAAACACATGCAAGATCGGCGTCTCTTTCTAGTTCGAGTTTTTCAGGAAGTTCTCTCCATTTAGGAAATGCCACACCGATGTTGATCCTGGTTTTATTTCTCTTCTTGTCCCAAATTCTTCTTGGGTCGTTTGGTTGACCCGTTCGTTGACATTTGCGTTTATGAGACTTGTCTTTGTCGACAGAACCAGCTGCAATCGCTAAAGAATAATTGTGTTCCATTCCATAACAAATGCGCAAAACAAGCTGACGTTTGTTGCTTGATAGACGCTAACGCACAACTACAACTTCCGCATTTGTCCAGGACTCCACACAGTACGAGCGGAAACCGCGGTTAACGCGGATATGACGCGATTGACTGGCGACTCCCAGCTCACCCCTGCTCACACGCCCCGTTTCCTTGGTTAAAATCTCAGTTTTCTCGCGATTTAAACATTGTTTGAAACATTTGGAAAATTGTAAGTTATCACCTTAACTAAATATATAACACTGGCCTTGTGATTTTGGGATATTTTAATGCAAAAATCTTAGGTATTGTACCTTTAACCGATGTTATTCGACTAAAACTTCATTTTTTCCTCTCGCGATAAGTCATTACAAAAATCATGGCAACGGACGTTGGTAGGTTTATGTATATCTCAGCCACCGCAGTAGCCGTTAATATTAATCAAAGGAGACATAGGCGTGTTATCCAAGCATTAATGGCAAGGAAAGCCCCTTATACTTGAGAGCGGCACAAATTAGGTATTTCTGGGTGTTTCTCCCTCATATCTGCTTTGAGGTCTTGATTGTGGTATTTCTTTGAGGTTTAGAATCCAGTATTCCTGTAATTCTTTTGTCTTTTATGAATTTAATAAAGAACTCTGCCTCGTATTCTGTCCAAACATAACATTTTTAACTAACCTGTCGCCACCTACTGGTGTAACTATGTAATTGATACAATCTTTATTTGAAGCATTATGTTACTTTCAAAAGGTGATTCACACTATTTTGATCGCTTCCATTGACATCAGTGTTTATATCCACAGTATAAACTTTTATCAAAGTTCTTCTATGATCATTTGAATAAATTTAACACAGAAATAATGCTACTGTGTGTTTGAAAAGACTGTTTGTGAAGCTGTTTCATACTTGATAACTGCTCTCTCTAGATCAGCGGCCGCGCCAATGCAGATCTGAATGTTCGCTGTAATTGTACTTGTCAAAGGTTTAGTAGACGTTTAGTTTAGCCGAATCATTGTCATTTAAGAATAAGATTGTGTGGGTGTTTGAATCGAGATCAGGATTTTTTAACAATTAATGGTGCAGCTCTAAAATAAAGTCAGAATTATGAGATATAAACATGTCTATAAAGGACATGTCTAAATAATTTTAGTAATCAACAACATGCCGCAATGCTGTAGATGGATCTTAAATTGTATTGAACCCGAAACGTCCCTTTGAGGGGATGCAGCGTTCTCGCACCACTGAGTGGCACTGATCCTGCCAACAGGACCATCAAATGCTCCGTTATCCCAGCAGGGAAACAGAGATTGCCTGCTTCGATTGACAGCTTCTCTACAGTATTTTTCTCCCTTTTTGTACTTTTTTCACCCTTTTTTTTTTAGCTCAAAAATACCTGTTCAAATTACAGATACAGATAAGCTGATAATGAGGATAACCGATTACTAATTAATGGCCTATTAAAATTCTGTACTATTTTATCTGAACAAATTGAAAATGACTTAAAATAGAAATAAATAGTGTCAAGTAAATTTCAGAATAAAACATTATAATGTACAGTATGAACAATGGATATTTATTTTATATTTATATATTTATTTTGACATTTACTAAAAGCATTTTAGGATTATTTATATTATAGTTATTAAAGGGATAGTTCACCCAAAAATGAAAATTAGCCCATGATTTACTCACCCTGAAGCCATCCTAGGTGTATATGACATTCTTCTTTCAGACGAACACAATCAGAGTTATATTAAAAAATGTCCTGGCTCTTCCAAGCTTTATAATGGCAGTGAATGGGTTTTTGCTTTTGGAAGTCCATAAAAGTGCATCCATCCATGATTAAAGAGCTCCACACGGCTCTGGGGGGTTAATAGAGGCCTTCTGAAGTGAAGCGATGCATTCATGTAAGAAAAAAATCCATATTTAAAACTTTATCGACTCAAATAACTAGCTTCCGGCAGACGGCCTATGCAAGTAGACTTACGCCAAAAGAGCAACGCTTGACAACGTATGACGTAGGACATCGGTTCCCAACAGGGGGGTCGCGGCCCACAAGGGGGCCTCAGCGAGCTCTGTGGGGGGTCGCGTCATATTTTGAAAAGTTTTGAGCAATGAGCATTAAATAAAAGTCCTTAACTTTTTTCTGTTCAAAATTTATATGAGCGGGTTCATCATGAATCCATCAATCCGTGTTTTTGTCTTATCCTGAACCACTATGGTACACTTATAATAAGTGTTTACATTGGGACTATTTTACACTGGTTCGGATCGCTGCCGCTGCGGAGTAGCCCAGTACCTGCGTGACTCGTCATAGACATACACAGAGAGAAGTAGTTCCGGCTACAATGTTCTTCCGAAAGACGCATTATTCTGTTAATAAACGCAAGTTTATTATCGCTCACTAAAGCCTAAGGCCTGGGACACACTGGCTGCGTGGCGTGCCCGTTTTTATTTCGGCTCCCATGTTAACAGGTTAGAGCTTGCACACTGCCTGCGTGACACGCTCGCCTCAGGCGCGGCATGAGCCGCGCGGAAAACGCGTGCATGCTAGAAATAGAACCGACGCCTATTTTTCATGCCACACGCAAGCGTGTTGGAAGCGTTTCCAGGCAAAATAGAATAGGAAAAGATGTTTATATGTTATTTTGTACACGAATACATATTAATAAATTACATTTTTGACTAATTTAGATATAAATATAGGCCTAATTTAAAAATAAATAAATAAATAGGCCTAATTATCAATTTTCAAATATTGCACCTGTCAATACAGAATGACATATTCTGTAGTCTATTTTGCTGTCAATACTGCTGTGCTAACAGTGTCTTTATCAGTAGGCTTTATATTTATGCTTAACACGAAGTATAGGGCTTCCACAACTATCTCCCATATGTCGAACAAGGGTGATGCGTGTCAGCAGCGCCGCGTCAGACACGCTTCTCATGTGCAAAGACACAGAAAACGCGACGCAGCCGCCACGCAGCTGACACGCAACAGAAACGCCACGCTTACGCCACGCAGCCAGTGTGTCCCAGGCCTAAAGCTAAAGCCTCACAAATAACTTGCAAGTATTGAGGCCCCAGACAGCAGTCATTTAGTAATAGCCTATATTCTTTCTTTTTGTTTACCTACACACCAGTGTGAATATTTTTGTTTTTGCATTTCAAAAAGGGCCAATATAGGCTTCTCCTAGGCTTACGTTTTTAAATTACAAAGGGCCTACTGATGTTTTTGTTATTGTATTTTCAATATTATAGGCTATTATTTGTGCATAAACATATCTGGTTATAGTAAACATACCGTTTGTTTGAAAACAACATATTTTGTCATCCTTGCTGCAAGCTTACAAGAGCGATAATATCATTAAATGTGATGCGAAAATATTTTCTTGGGAAAAAGGGGGTCTCAGACAAAAAAAGGTTGGGAACCACTGACGTAGGAGTAGCGTCAGCTTTGATGCCTCTCGCAGTTCAAACAAACAGGGCTGGGCAACCGCGTTCATCATTATGTTATGCGTCAGGTCAAGTGTTTCTCTTTCACAGTAAAACGATGCGTAGGCCGTCTGACGGAAGCTAGTTATTTTAGTCGATACAGTTTTAAATATGGATATTTTTTTGGTGAACTATCCCTTTAATATTTTAAATGAGCCTTTTTATGTTTTCATTTCATTTTAATTTTAGTTTACGTTTTAGTGATTTCATTATGTGCTTTTGTCATTTTTATTAGTTTTATATATTTATATTTAGCTTTGTTTTGTTTTTTCAATTTTAGTTATAGTACTTTTAGTACTTCCAACCTATTTAATTTCAGTTAGTTGCCAAGGAAAAATGTAATGTTTATTTTTTTTTACTTTTTTTTAGCTTTATTTCAATTGACAAAAAATATTTTTAATAATTCTATTGTTGTAGTTGACAATAGCAACATAATTTACCAGTGTTATTAAATTATTTGTATTTCATCTATATAATTATATAATTATCTATATATTTTTCAATATAAATATGAATAGTGAATATTCCAGTTCTTCTTGTTTAATGTTCCACAGAAGAAAGGATATCAAATGGTTTTGGAGTAACATAAGGGTGAGTAAATGATGACAGGATTTTCATCATCTGTCTCGAGGCCTGTGGATCTTTTTTTTGTTTGTTTGTTTTTTCTCTCATTACACGAGTAGTCAAAAATGGCTCACTTAAAGACTGTTCCCTTTCGTTGTCACTCCGAGTTACGTCGGATGACGACGAAATGGGGTTTCGCTTAGAAAGCCTATCAACTTCGAGTATTACAAAACGAGCCAATGGCAAAGAAATGCCATGGGTCTGCGGAATTTGCATGACGTAACTCCACCCCACCTCGTGGGTATAAAAGGAGGAAGTCCGCAACAGCAGTTTATGTTTTCGCTTCGGAGCCAAGTGTATTCTTCTCTCCACAAGCCAACTCTGAATTATCAGCTTCACGAACGAGTGCCTCGAGTGTTGGTGTGACGGCGATCTCCGGCGAGTGCGTGCTTCCTGCTTATCTCTGCAGTGGTTCATCAGAGAGCGCGTGCTTCCCCGGGCGCTTCAACACGTGAGTTCTCTCTCTAAAAGAGCGCACGCGGCACGTCTTTTTAAAGACGGCTCGCCCGTGCATTTAAAAAAAAAAAAAAAAAAACGAATGGTTGCGGCAGCTTGGTATCGGACTCTGATGGGCACGAGCGTTGTCTGGTATGTTTGGGCTTGATCATACTAGAGCAGCGCTCGTGGATGACTCATGTTCTCTCTGTGGGAACATGATCATCGCGTCATATAGGTCGAGACTCTGTGAACTCGCAAGAGTGAGAGTCCCCTCATCCACCCCCCGATCTTCGGCTGGTGGCCAGGGTGACCTGAGGGTGTTGGTCTGGAACAAGGCGCCGACTCCGTGTCCGTGACCCCAGCCTCCCCTCAACGGCGGTGCCCGCTAGTGAATAGGTGATTCCCACGAGTCTACCCTCTGGTGGCCCGTGTGTTTCATTTAAAGCTACAGAGGATGATACTATGTTTGTAGCAGCTTCACAAGGTGGGTTTGATTCTCTGCGAAGTGACGACTCGTCACAGCTGCCACCCTCTGGTGTGCATACGGCTGTGCCTGAGTCTGATCCAGAGATGACGGCCATGCTTTCCTGGGACGATTGGTTTTTGGGTAAGGCCGCCGACCCTCGTCCACGGCAAACCCCAATACCTTCCCTCCCGGACGTGCATGATGAGATCTCGAAGTCCCAGAAGACCCCCTGGTTTTCTCGGGACCGCTCGCTGATCTCATCCGCCTTTCCCCCCTCGATGGGGCCGCTGTCACGGGTACACTGGGGTTCCCCCGGCTGAACACTCTGTTGCGATGCTATGTGTCCTCAGAGTGCTTCTTCTCGGCGCAATCCTAAGCACCCGCCCGTGGTCTATGGTTTTCGTCTACATTTGTGGCGAGATCCTATAGCACCACGGGACTGGCAGCCGCCTCTCTGCAGGCCATGGCCATTCTGCTGGTCCTCGACCCAGATGCTCATGGACTTGCACGAGGGCGGGACTGACCCAGGGCTCTTCACTGAGTCGCGCGCCGCCACTGACCTTGCTCTCCGAGCGACGAAAGTGGCCGTACGCTCCCTGGGTCAGGTGATGCCTACCATTCTGTGGCTGAACCTGTCTGATGTGCTGAATGTCGCGCGGCCCCGTCTGTCCGACGTTCCCATATCCCAGGTCGGCCTCTTCGGCGGTGCGGTTGAGAACTTCGCCCAACAGCTCTCAACCGCCCATGTGCAGACTGACGTGATTCTGTCCCGATGGCCCGCCGTCCGCTCAGATCCCTCGGTCTGCCCACTGCCGAAGGCGCCCCCCCCGCGGCTCCCACCCCGCCCGTTTAAAGAGACGAGCCGGCTCTGGAAGCCGCGGGCGGACGCCTCAGCCCTCTCCAGCCCCGCCCCCCGCTACGTGCCGGGTTAAGCGGCGCTCCTGAGACGGGCTCCACAGAGATGGGACTCAGTTCTTCCAGGAGTTGGTAGCAGGACCACTCCTTTCCCCGGTGGAGGGCCGGGGAAAAATCCTTATTCTCCTAAGAACTGACTCTCCCGTCTCTGGGAAGACAGAGTTCTCGGACGACACAGAGCGCCGCCCACAAGCCGTGCTCTCCTCGTCCCCCTCTGTCCCAGAGGTGCTTGACACGGCGTGCCGTCCACGGACCGCTTCGCCCCTGTCCCCCTCTGTCGCCAGACCCCTGCCAGAGCAGGCCCCCGCGGGACGACCAGCATGGTCCTCCCCTGGCCCCCTCTGTCAGGGCGCGGTTGCTAACTGTGCCCCCACACCGGGCCGCTATGCCGTCCACGTCTGGGCCAGTTACTCCGCTTCGCTGCCCCTCCGGGGGGACGCCTGTCGTCCGCTTGATCCCGCTGGTTCAGTTCTTGGGAGCCTGGTTAGAGCTTCCCCGTCTGTCCCGCTGGATCGCGCGCACCATCAGGCTCGGCTTGCGATTCAGTTCGCACGGTCTCCTCCCCGCTTCAGGGGAGTCCGCTCCACTTTGGTCGGTGGCAGTGCCCCTATCATGAGAGCAGAGATTGCCACCCTGCTGGCGAAGGGTGCAATCGAGACTGTCCCTCCAGCCGAGATGAGGTCCGGGTTCTACAGCCCCTACTTCATTGTCCCCAAGAAAACCGGTGGGTTACGGCCAATCCTGGACTTGCGCGTGCTGAACCGCTCCCTTCACAGGCTGCCGTTCAAGATGCTCTCCGCCAAACGCGTTCTCGAATGCGTGCGGCCCCAGGATTGGTTTGCAGCGATCGACCTGAAGGACGCCTACTTTCATGTCTCCATTCTTCCTCGACACAGACCGTTCCTACGGTTTGCTTTCGAGGGGCAGGCATACCAGTACGCGGTTCTCCCTTTCGGGCTAGCCCTGTCTCCTCGCACCTTCACGAAGGTCGTCGAGGCTGCCCTTGTTCCCCTTCGGGAACACGGGGTTCGCATCCTGAGTTATATCGACGACTGGCTGATCCTAGCCCACTCTCGAGATCAGGTTTGCGAACACAGGGACCTAGTGCTCCGGCACCTAGCTCGTCTGGGCCTTCGGGTGAACTGGGAGAAGAGCAAACTTTGCCCCGTGCAGAGGATCTCTTTTCTCGGTATGGACATCGACTCGGTCGCCATGTCCGCGCAGCTTACGAGCGAGCGCGCACGCGCAGTCACTGCTGACTTGCCTGAGACATCTCAGGAGCAAGAATGCGGTTCCACTGAAACATTTTCAGAGGCTCCTGGGGCATATGGCATCTGCAGCCGCGGTCACGCCGCTCGGATTGCTTCATATGAGACCGCTTCAGCTTTGGCTTCGCGACCGAGTCCCGAGGTGGGCATGGCATCAAGGCACGCTCCGGGTACCAGTTACTCCGACCTGCCGTCAGTTCCTCACCCCGTGGTCGAACCTCAGTTTTCTCAGGGCGGGTGTCCCCCTGGAACGAGCTTCCCGGCATGTTGTGGTCTCCACGGATGCCTCCACCACGGGCTGGGGCGCCATGTGCAATGGACATGCTGCTGCGGGCTCCTGGACAGGACCCCAGCGGCTATGGCATGTCAATTGCCTCGAGTTGTTGGCAGTACGCCTTGCCCTGCACCGCTTCCGGGCGTTGCTCAGGGGTCAACACGTACTAGTCCGCTCAGACAATACCGCTACTGTAGCGTACATCAACCATCAAGGTGGTCTACGCTCCCGCCGTATGTCACAACTCGCCCGCCACCTCCTTCTATGGAGTCAGAAGCATCTGAGGTCGCTTCGAGCCATCTTCATTCCCGGAGCCCTGAACTGTGCAGCCGACGAGCTCTCACGGCTTCAGCCCCTCCCTGGAGAATGGCGACTCCATCCCCAGTCGGTTCAGCTGATTTGGGACCGGTTCGGGGACGCACAGATAGATCTGTTTGCCTCTCACGACTCGACCCATTGCGCCCTGTATTTTTCCCTGACCGAGGGCACGCTCGGCACGGATGCACTGGCGCACAGCTGGCCGCCGGGCCGCAAATATGCGTTTCCCCCAGTGAGCCTTCTTGCGCAGACCTTGCGCAAGGTCAGGGAGGACGAGGAGCAGGTCATTTTGGTCGCGCCGTATTGGCCCGGCCGGACCTGGTTCCCCGAACTTACACTCCTCGCGACAGCACCTCCCTGGCCCATTCCTCTGAGGAAGGACCTTCTTTCTCAGGGACGGGGCACCCTGTGGCACCCTCGCCCCGATCTCTGGAGCCTCCACGTGTGGCTCCTGGACGGCTCGAGGTAGGTTTGAGTACCCTTCCACCTACGGTGGCGGCTACCATCACTTCCGCTAGAGCGTCGTCCACGAGACACGTCTACGCGTTGAAGTGGAACCTCTTCGTCGACTGGTGCTCTTCTCACCGAGAAGACCCCCGGAGATGCTCGATCAGCGTTGTGCTTTCCTTCCTTCAGCAAGGGTTGGAGCGAAGGCTGTCTCCCTCCACCCTTAAGGTCTATGTTGCCGCCATTGCCGCACACCATGACCTTGTCGAAGGTAAGTCGGTAGGGAAGCACGACCTGGTCATCAGGTTCCTGAGAGGAGCGAGGAGACTAAATCCTCCTCGCCCTCCTCTCGTTCCCTCTTGGGACCTCTCAGTGGTTCTAACTGCCCTGAAGAGTGCTCCCTTTGAGCCCCTGCAATCAGTTGAGCTTAAGTTCCTGTCAATGAAGACAGCGCTCCTGGTTGCACTGGCCTCCATCAAGAGGGTAGGGGACCTGCACGCATTCTCCGTCGACGAAGCGTGCCTGGAATTCGGTCCGGCTTTCTCTCACGTGATCCTGAGACCCCGGCCCGGATATGTGCCCAAGGTTCCTACCACTCCCTTTCGGGACCAGGTGGTGAACCTGCAAGCGCTGCCCCCGGAGGAGGCAGACCCAGCCTTGGCACTGCTCTGTCCAGTACGCGCTCTTCGCGCCTATGTAGACAGGACGCGGTGTTTCAGGACCTCAGACCAGCTCTTTGTCTGTTATGGTGGGAAGCTGAAGGGAAAGGCTCTCTCCAAGCAAAGGTTGTCTCACTGGATAGTGGACGCCATTGCCTTGGCTTACCAGCAGCAAGGTCGACCGTGCCCCCTTGGTGTGACGGCTCACTCCACCCGGAGTGTGGCATCCTCTTGGGCTCTAGCGCATGGCGCCTCGCTAACAGACATCTGCAGAGCTGCAGGCTGGGCGACACCTAACACATTCGCCAGATTCTATAATCTCCGAGTGGAGCCAGTGTCCTCTCATGTACTCGCTTCAACTAGCTAGTACCGGACCCGCTCAGGTGTCTTCGCTTGCTCGCCATTCCACTCCACGGACTGGATACGTGCGATATTCTCCTCAGGTGAGCTTCCCCGAAAGCCCTGAGTTCCTCCAGCACTCCTGACGTCGGCGCCAGTGTCTATTGCCTGCGCGTCGGCTAGGTGCCTCCCGTGTGCATGGTCCCTCCCCTGAGCGACCCCCACATGTGTATTTCCACTGTAAGCCTCTCTGAGCATGTGTCTTTCCCTTGGCAAGCCACCTTGCCACCCCTGTGGTTGAAATATTCCACCTGCGGCTGGACACCCCAGTGTTCTCCATATGTTTCCTTCTGGTCATATGTGTATTCTCTAAGTCCCCCCCCCTCCGGGTTGGCATTAATTGCATACTTCCCCTAGCTTGGGATATGCTTCCCAGTGTACCTTGGTATTCCTGTGTTAAATGGAGTCCTTCGTCCAGTCTATGACAGGGATCTTGATTTACGCAGGGCACTGGAAGACAGCTGAGAAGGTGGCGTGATTAGACTAGTAACCCCATTTCGTCGTCATCCGACGTAACTCGGAGTGACAACGAAAGGGAACGTCTCGGTTACGTATGTAACCCTCGTTCCCTGAGTAGGGAACGGAGACGTTACGTCTGCCTGCCACTTTCCGCTGTACCGCGGGGATCGCCTGAGCTCAGTCTTGGCTCCTCAGCGAAGAAACATAAACTGCTGTTGCGGACTTCCTCCTTTTATACCCACGAGGTGGGGTGGAGTTACGTCATGCAAATTCCGCAGACCCATGGCATTTCTTTGCCATTGGCTCGTTTTGTAATACTCGAAGTTGATAGGCTTTCTAAGCGAAACCCCATTTCGTCGTCATCCGACGTAACGTCTCCGTTCCCTACTCAGGGAACGAGGGTTACATACGTAACCGAGACGTTTTTCTCTCTTTTTTTAACTATGCTTATTTTTAATTTGGGTGTAAGCACACATATGAAGGTGTGGAATCATCCTTATTTAGGAAGTCACAAGAAGTAGAGAGAATTAAAGACAGGCAAAGACAAAAAGAGCTATAGTACGTTGTCGCCTGCCTGCCTGACTCGGGGTGTTATCATGGAGTCTGTTTCACACGTTGTGTTTGTTCCTGCTTTCAAGGCTGCTAGCTGCTTTCACCTCATGCATTATGCATGTAGCCGGACGCTGTTAGACAAGGAACGTGGCAGTAAATGTGATTCAGTGAGTTTGTGTGATTCAGTGAGTTCGCCACAGGCACATTTCTGTATGTCGAGATTCCTTAGGGTACCGCTTTCCTTTCAGGTATACGAGTCCATTTTTGGTGTTAATGGACAGAAAAGTGGACACTGGCCCAGTATCTGAATTTTAGAGCTGTTAAGTAATATTTCACGGATCTTATTTGCCACGTAAGTAGATAAAAAGTGATGTTGGAGCTTTAGGGTTGATTTGCCCTCTACAAATCAAATAGCTCTATAAGATGCATTGGGCACATAAAGATGTTTGAATGGCTGTCTGGGGACTGTTGTATAAAATATGGCTGTAATGCAACCCACAATAGGATGGCTGAAAATTGATGTGTGTGTGTGTGTGTGTGTGTGTGAGAGATGTTTTATTCTCATTAGTCTATTGGGTAGCAGATGGTCTGACATTTGTCTGTTACTTACAAATCAGCACAGATGTTCAAGACACAATTAACTCCAACAATACAACTCAAAAATACATTAGCTACATCATAATTACAGAAATTCATCACCAGTATAATGTGTGTCGCAATCAAAGATCTGAATCTTTTGTTTTGTTTTGTATGTTTTTTTTATCATTTGTATTATAATGTGGAAGCGAACAATACCTTTAAATTATGCGGCTGGTTGAGTAAGTGTGCTATTACTTTTTTAAATGATTGGCTCATGGATTTTCTCCAGGGAAACAAAAAAAAAAAATCACACAGACTTATACCCGAATTAATATTGTGTTTTTAATTTCCGTTTTTTGCGTCCAAATGACAACGTTATTAAAATTTATCCGTGAAAATGACTAAAATCGCAGTACTATTCTTCTGCCAGGCCAGTAGTTGGCACTTCGCTATACGCATATGACATCACCGTTTTTACAAATTCATCTTTTTGTCGATTAAACTGAGACAATAACGGTATCGTTTTCAAAAACGTTTATTTTCAGGCCCCCAAAACGCCGTTGTCGTGTAAATGAACGGCAAACCTGCATAAAAAGTTCTAATTTCTAAAAATTACATTTAACAGTGTTATTAATTATGGTTTATTGTATTATTATTGTTTTAATAGATTAATTTTAATTACGTGAATTTTAGATTACATTTTAGATTACATTACCAATGTTGATAGACGATAATATCTAATATCAACCAATAATTGATATGTTACTGATATATGCATCCTTATGCCAACGGATGTCTTCGTGACATGATCTATGGGTGGGCGGCACACTGTATGCAGAAACAGAATTTTCATATTAGGCAAACTGAAAAAAATGTTTTACTTCACCTGCTATATATTACCTATGGAGAACTTTATTATAGGTTTACCATATATTCAGTTTTCTGTGAGAGAGTGGTGACAAAAAAATAGAAGGAGAGTGTAGGAAGAGAGCGAAAGCGACAGAATAAAAGAAAGCCTGTCACCTCATCATATGCAGAGTTCACTAAGACCTACTTCTGCACATAAAGATGCTTCCTCTCTCCCCGTTCTGTCATCATTAAACTCCATCCTACACAAGGTCTGGAGAGGTGAAGATGTGTGTGTGTGTGGCTTCACAGCTTACCCTGGATGTGTGGATTAACTAGCCACTGCAACATCACTTCCTAGTTTGCGTGCGTGTGCTTGTCTTTGTGTGACTTTGCCTGCCTCTATCTGAGCGTGTGCATGTCCTTGCCTTTCTTCCGCGTGTCCTGTTTGATTTATCCTCGGTGGAGGGGCTTTGATGACTCCCTTCTGATCTATTTGGTTGAAAAATAAGAGAAATTGCGCCATTGCTCTTTATACTTGAGTAAAAGAGAGGGAAAATGGGCCACAGGGGGAACTGCGCACATGTACACACATGCACACTGTTCAGGGCCGAGCATGTGTGCTTTACTGCTGTTGTTGAAACTCATTTACTAATGTATGTTTCATCCTTAATGCATTATTGGAATGTATTTTGTATCCGCATACCTATTAAAATTCATATGATGTGATTCCAGACTTCGGTGTATAGAAACGTAGGCTGGATACAGAATGTGTTAATTTAGTCTCAAGACCTCTTCTAACTTTCCAAGCATTAGTTAGCTTTCTGTCATCTGACAT
Organism: Gila orcuttii; assembly: GCA_026230005.1. Classification (NCBI taxonomy): domain Eukaryota; kingdom Metazoa; phylum Chordata; class Actinopteri; order Cypriniformes; family Leuciscidae; genus Gila; species Gila orcuttii. The sequence continues at coordinate 29,744,823 of JAPDVR010000021.1, forward strand.
CAGCAGTGGTGGTTTACTTCACCCTGTGCCCTAGATGAGATCAGACTGCTCAGGAAACTCAATGATGATCTCAAATAGATGTTTATTTAATGAGAGTGGTGGTCTGAATGTTGTTAGTGCCATGCTGTGCTGTTTGAGCTACAGGAACACCATATAATGCCTATGCCAGGATGCCAGTATGAATAACACAAAGGTTCACAGCTGAATCCATAATTTCTTTCTACATAGAGCATTATTTTACATTACTTATATTAGGTTATTGTCCCTTCATTAGATATTGTCTAATTGTATCTTTTAGAGTGTGCAACAACAAAGTTGTGATATCTATATTGTGAACAAATAACTTTACATATATGTGTGTGTGTGTGTGTGTGTGTGTGTGTGTGTGTGTGTGTGTGTGTGTGTGTGTGTGTGTGTGTGTGTGTGTGTGTATGTGTATGTGTATGTATATGTATGTATGTATATATGTGTGTGTGTATATATATATATATATATATATATGAAAAGTCTCAAACTGGTTAGCAATTTGAAGCAGACTCAATCAGCAAGTCAATTGCTCAGAAGAGTTTTTAGGAACACCTCACTGAATCGTGGATCATGTCCATTTCAAATGTCCGATGTGTCATGTCCATTTTTGAATTTGGAACCATTACTTGTAATTAAAGAAATATATTCACAAAGAGTATGCTAGTATGCCGCTGAAAGTTGACACAGTTAAGCTTTCACAGACAGGCTAAAATTTCACTGACAGACTTTCTGTTTTGGGAAAATGGAGGAGAAATATTGATGACTCATCCTTCTCTACAAAGATTTTTGTTCAATCAGATTCCCTCTATAATGAGAGCGCACTGCTCTGTGATATAGACCTTATGCTCCAGAGAAACAAGCGCACAGCCAACTTTAGACTTCTGAGATTGAACTTCTGTTTTTGCGGTAACTGTATATCTCTATTGCATCGCAGTCGAAGAGTAATTAGCTAGTGAAGGGGATTTACTTATTTTAGAGTTAACAAAAGTTATCATGAGTATTGCAATGTTTGAAGTGGATGTCATATTTACTTGTTATTAAGGAAACAATTTCACAAGATTTTTTTTTTTTTTGTAATAAATGGTATTCTAAATAATACAGTCCCAATTTATATTACTGGTTATTGGTTAGCATTGTAAGAGATTCTTGGCAGTTAGACTGTAAGGACACGTTGACATGTTGAAACCATAATATTTGACTTTCTTCAATCAGGCAAAACAATTCTTTCGAAACAACATGATCAATCCAATCATATTAATCCTTGATGCTTATGCAGATGCTAACTTTCAATTTTGTGTTGTCATTTCTCCTCAGTGTACATATATGGTTTGTGCATCTCCACTGGTGTCTGGAGAGGAAATCATCTCATCTTTGTTAGGTAAGCAATCAAAGACTCTTCTCTGTTGAGTTGTGATCTCTCCATCTCTGCACAGCTTTCATCCTGTCCGTCAAACTCCAACAAAGTTTCGAAACAGGAACCATCAAATGGACACTCACAGAGTATTTCTAACCGCACTGATACTCTCCTGTCTAGTACAGTCTCTAATGACTTGTAAGGCAGCTGTGGGGCGTCTGAGGTCTACTTTTCTCGCTCATTGATGACCCTTGTTGTGTCTTCAGGCTGTTGCCTGGATACTAGGGCCGTAGAGGTGACCTTGACCGTGAGGGAAATGAAATGGCCAGTGCTAATGGCTGTCGGGAGACAAGCTTCAAAGCCTCCAGGGCCCAATCTGACGAGTGTAAACAACTTTCTCATAAACATGAAAAACGTCTCCTCCTCACAAGTGACAAAATTTGGCACAAACAAAGCTCTGAGCCTTTTGCAGAATCCAGACCATGATCATAGCGATGAGCTGGAGATGTTGTATTGGTTGAAAGGGACTAGGTATATTTAGCACTGAAGTACTTCACTGCAGTATTTCACAAATTCACACTTAAATATAATCAAATAGAGAAAAATTATTTGATATTTGTATATTTAGTTGTAGTTATTTATAGATATTTCTATAGCATCGCTGGCGAAAAGTAATTAGCTGGTGAAGTGGATTTACTTATTGTAGAATAAACGAAAGTTATCATGAGCATTGCAATGTTTGAAGTGGATGTCATAACAAATATCAGTTTGTTGGGAAGATTTTAAAACGAGCGGTACATTCATAAATCCGTAAGATCTTACCTTCATGCTGTGGAAACACAAACTGGAAGACCGAACACAACAAGCGCAGCGCTGAAAAGGGACGGGGCGACACAAGGTTTCTGAAAAAGTTGAAATTCATAGCAGGCTTATTACTAAAGTTTATCGGCTGTTTAAAAACAACAATAAAAGATGAGCCCTTCAGTATGTCCTGCCCAAACTTCATTATTTTAAGAAGTGCAGAGAATTCAGTGATAGCAGGTGAAAAGCAATTTACTGGACGCATTACTAATCTGTTTTTTTCTCACTCCTGTTACTGTATTTATCTATCTCACTTAGTTTGTTTCACACATGCACGCACATCTGAGTCAGATGGCTGTGAGAAACTTAATCTCTTACCAAAGTTGCCCTCGGGGAATCAGTGTGAATCGTAAAGTGAGAAGAACCATCTTTATTTTAAAACCAAATGTATAAGCATTGCGTTGGTTGGTGACCTGATGAGTAGGAGTAGGAGGCCTGTGAATTGCTTTAGGCGCACATCTCACACTGAATTCGACAGAAAACCTGTTGAAAATAGTTCTCCAATAACCATTTTAGAATTTTTGGTCATTATTAATTGAAATAATCAACGCAGTAGCCCAGAAATAACTTCAATTTTGCATCGAGACACTGCCGGTTTGAAATCACCATGCGAGCCTGCTTATCTGAACCACACGGCAACCACACGGCAACCCTTGCGCAGTGTGTAATTTCAGCACAGCTAATACAGCTTGACATCTTCCCTGGAAGATCAACACAGATGTGGGCTTGTGTACATGGTTGCCTAAACCCTAATTACCATAATTATATGTATGAGGCACAGTTGCAGTTCAATTGTACAACAACCAGTGTAAATGGATGGGAAAATACAGGCTATTTGTTTTAATTCCCTCTTTTAAGATGCTTGCGTTTCTTGAACGGATGGCTGCACAAATCTTCGCCTCTAGTATTAGACCAAAGCCATTATTCAGCCATTAGTCTAAATGAGATAAGCTCTGCTCTTTGTTTCTACTCTATGCCTTTGCAGAAAAATGGAGGGATCTTTTTGACAAGGCTGTTTTTTACGTCCAATCAAATTGGTTTGAAGGAAGCTGTTCAAAATGGCAAACCATCTGTTCATTCAGATCTTAGCGTAATCATCATTTTTTTTATCTTATTCTGAAGCAGAGGGGAGAGAAAGAGAGAAAAATAAATCACTCCATCCGTTTGCTCATAACCAGCCTCCCCTTCTGCATTATTAAACATCAGACCATCTGTTAATATTGATTCTTTATTAAAACAATACACCCCCTAAAGTTAATTGAGCGTTAATAATCAGAATAATCCAATGTGGTGGGTTTTTATGGTTTAATTCATAAAACTGCATGGCACACTGCACTCTGCGTTCTCACATATGATAATCTCCATCAGATCTCTGCGGCCGTTATATAAATTTCATAATCTCTTTCATAGTTTATGAAAGCAAGTGGGAGGTTGGCCGGATGCCCTATGGGCTGTTCTGAAACACAGGTTATGAAAATCCAAAAGCCAGGAGGTTTTACAAAGAAGAGAATAGTCATCTGCAGATGAATTCAGTGCACAGAGTGCTTTGGAGTTGTGTCGAGAGTTGCGTTGGTCTGGTTTTTGAGGATTTATGTCAAGCATTCGTCCTCCAAGGTGGTGGGGAGGTAAAGAAACTGAGGAGGAAGAAAGAGAAAAACAAGGGAAGTGGTAGGAAACCGCTTGAATGACAGGAAGAACTTGAACCGTGTTGCACACCCTGGTAAAGACATCTATCAAAAGATTTAATGCTGTGCTGTTGTTATTCCTGTCATTGTTTTCTTTTACATAATTTATCAAAAGTCATGTTTAGCCCTATAAGAGAAGTGACCTTCCCTCAAAACCACAGGGACGTGGAAACAATAGCCCTTTTTTATTTCATGGACAATCTTGTTTAGTGGGAAACCAACCTACGTATTCAGTTGAAGATCTATATAAAGCAGCTTGCTCTCTCTGACCCTTATTTCCACTTAAGAGAGGGGTTTTTTTGTGGTAATTGTTACTTAACCCTGTAAGTAAGTACCTTTGACACTTAACCATTTGAATCACAACAGTGTTTTCACTGTTATACGGTAGGGGGTACATCTTCTGAAAGAGTACAGAATCTCTGGATCAAAACACAGGAAAAAAAGAAGCTAAAACAACTGATTGCTTATTAACAATTGCTTATGCACATTTTATGCAATTTTCTCAGCTTTTTGTTCAAAATTAAGAAAAAAGAATGCATGATGCTAGAATACAACATATTTTTTGTTTAAAATCAGAGGCTCTGTTCTTTTTTTTCATATATTGCATGTTCATGTTAAAATGATCAAAAATGCTAGTGGTGACTAGTAACTTTTTTTTAAAACACTGGTGTGCAAAGAGTTAAATATCACAGTGTGACATAATTTATCATGCAATGTAACTTTTTGTAGACAGATTTACAGAAGATTCACAAGTGCAATAAATAAAAAAGTGCAAGTTTCTCTTTTAAAAAACAATTTTCATTGTTTATATGTGGTCTGTTTAATTATCTGATGTTTTTGTCTATCTTTACCTGTTGACAGGAATAGCCTGATTTCACCATTTCGATCAATCATTCATCCACTATCCCTGCTGATAAAATATAGACAGAGAGCGAGAGCGTGAGTCATTGATTTTGTCACCTAACTCATTCTTAATGATTTGTCAGTGGGAGACACTAAGCTTTGTCAATAAAAGGCCACACACTGTTCCAGAAATGCCACCGTGGCGACATTCTAGATGATTACCGTGAATCTGTCCCTGCAGAAATGCATTATGGATCAGCCACGTGAGGCTTAATCCTTCTCATGTGTCTCCAGTGTTTGGCAGTTAGTTTAACTACATTTCTCTGCAGTGAGGTGGTAGTGTTGTTGTTTTTGAAACTATATAGCTTTTCAATTTAGCAATTTTGATGCTTTTTGAGTCAATTAATTAATTTTGAATAATTTTCAACGAATTGTCACTGGTTATGGAGGGGCCAATGTGGGCTCGATATGGGCTTGAGATATGTGCCCTTCATGGGTTTCTCTATGGTTTTTATGTCAACCCTATTTGCAAAAGTCACAGTATGGCTCTACATGGGTTTGTCTATGGGTTCCATGGTGGCCCTATCTGAAATAGTCAAGTCAAGTCAAGTTAAGTCACCTTCATTTATATAGCGCTTTTAACAATATGGACTGTTTTAAAGCAGCTTTACACAGTGATTAATAGGAAATTAAAGTAACAGAGATTGTTTTGGCTTTAGAGCAGCTCTAGAATAAAGTTATTGTCCAGCTAAAGTTAGTTTTGATTGATGCACTTCCGTCGCAACGATTATTAGCTATTTATTTAGGGGCCGCTAACACGACACCGTTCTAACAGAAAACCTCAGAAAACTGATCAGAAAACCTGAAAATCAATCCGGCTGCTCATTTGCATAAACCAGTGCCTGGTGGCTCTGAGAATTTTTTATCCCTTCTCCTTAGCCACTTGAATCGGAATTATCCCGACTACGTTTTATCAGAACAGAGGTAAAGGGATGGAGGCCTTCACAAGGACTGCGTTGTCGTCGTGTCCAGGCGCAGGTCCTTCATCAGATCTGGATACGACCTGGATCCGGCGGGCTACGGTAAACATCAGGATTTATGGGAAATGTGCCCGGTTCCAGCTGATCTAAACTATGCAGCCTAACATTGAATTATAGAAGTCTATCATGTATTATGTGTATGCTAAGCCAAAGAGATGTGTTTTTCGTCTAGATTTGAACTGACAGACTGTGTCTGCTTCCCGGACAATGTTAGGAAGGTTATTCCAAAGTTTTGGAATATTTTATTATTAATAACCAAAGAATAACCAAAGTTATTCCAAATAGTCCCAGTATGGGCCCTACATGGGTTTGTCTATGGGTTCAATTGTAGCCCTATCTGAAATAGTCCCAGTATGGGCCCTACATGCTTTCCTCTCCACCAATAAGCTGGTGTGTGGTGGGCGTTCTGGCTGCCGTCGCATCATCCAGGTGGATGCTGCACATTGGTGGTGATTGAGGAGATTCCCCCTTCCATATGTGAAGCGCTTTGAGTACCCAGAAAAGCGCTATATGAATGTAACAAATTATTATTATTTAATTACATGGGTTTGTCTTTGGGTTTCATGTCGGCCTCATCTGAATGAGCTCCAGTATGGGCCCTACATGGGTTTGTTCATTGTTTCCATGACAGCCCTATCTAAATTATCCCCAGTATGGGCCCTACATTGGTTTATCCATTGGTTCCATGACGGCCCTATCTAAATTAGCTCCAGTATGGGCCCTAAATGGCTTTATCCATGGGTTCTGTGTTGGCCCTATCTAAATTAGCCCAGTGGTATGGGCTTAACATTGCTGCTTTTCTCTGGTACTGCAGGTGATTAGATTCAATGTCCCAGTTACTGTAACAACAGTCATCTTAATACAGTCTAATGACGCTACTTAACCACTTACACGCATCTGACAGAGCATAGCGAGGGGTAATTGCAGGGCCTGACGACATATGGCAAGTCCTAGACCCTGTGTGTTGGTCTTTTTTGTGTCTCGTCTTGTGTGTGCGCAGTGCCAATTAAGTTTGGAATATTTATTTAACAAATTCTTCTTAGACTGTTCTGTTCATACAGCTTCATATTGAATTGGAGCCCAGGGGTGATAGCAAGAGAAAGAAAGAATGAGAAAACCGAGACAGGGGAAGTTAGAGAGGGCTGCATGAGCAGAATATGCACTCTGTTGTCAAGGTACTGAATATAAGCCTTTCTAGTGTCTGTGAGTATGTGGGTGTTCATGAGTGTATATGCTCGCCGGCAAAAATCTTCCACAAACCCCTTCTTTTACTCTCCTGCTGATAACATAATTGTTTAATAGATTTAAATAGCGATAAAGGGGCTCGACTGCAGGCTAATGAAGTAGCAAGAAACTTCAGTTAAGTGCCTGTAATCATCTATGCCTGTTGCAGGAAATGCTAACCTCATCAGAGATTGCGCAGATAGGTGTGGGCTACTGTAATGGGTTGCTGATAGGCTGAGTTTAGCAATGTGTGTGGGAGTTGGAAAACATTTTTAAATGCAAGGTTACTGTATTCATGAATCAATTAACATGTTTATGCTAAGTATGAACTTTTAAGCTTGCTTGATTGGTGTGGAAGTTGTTTTATAATGTAGCAAGAACTGTTTTGAAATAACTTGCGATTTGCCCAATAATGGTGCTGTGTGTTTGTAATGTGTTTTCAATAAGTGTGACCACGTATTTTATTGAGAAATGTTGTAAGGTGTGATGAAATCAGAATTTAACATTTTCTCAAAAGGTATGGTTGTCATTTTTTGTATTGGATAATTGCAGATTGATATGGTCTAACATGCTGTTAATATTTCATTACAATGTTGTTCTCTATTCTGCGGCATTTACATAGCCAGACATTCTTCATTAATGTGCAGTGCTAAAAATACAGCTCCAGTAACATACAGCTGACACACAAACACACTTCACATTACTGTGCTGAGCGGTTTGAGGTGGACTTTGCTAGAGATTCGGCCAAATTTCATCCCTTTAAGTTTTTTTTTTTCCTCAGTACGATCGCTCTCGCTTACTTTCGTCACATCATTTATTTTTCACCATAATGCCTTTGTTCTCCCTCTAAACTGCAAATATTGACAGATGGATGGATGAAGTGCTGAAAGAATTTGCGGGTTAGCAAATAGATGTGTGGAGGAAACGGTACGTGTGCACATGTGCAGCCGAGTGTGTTGCGTTTCCTTGTATTTCACACTTACATCTTTGAATATAATTCCACAAAATGAGAGTAAAAGAGAAAGCTTCAGAATAATATTTTGAGGAAGACATCTCAGGATGGGAAGTTACAGAGAGAGAGATGAGGATATATTCACACTTACAGTATATCATGGATGGGTAGATGGATGGATGGATGGATGGATGGATGGATGGATGGATGGATGGATGGATGGACAGAAAGACAGATATTTTACACTTGTTTTATCCTGCTTTTTATACACTCACAGAAGCACATATGGAATCGAGGAGGGGAAAAGTGTGCAAAATTATTCTGATGGGCTGCTAAAAAACCAAGACCTTTAAATTGCCATTTGAAGTGCTCTCTTGCCATCCAGGAGAGATTGATTCTGAAATCTAAGCATTCAACTGACCCAAAGCATAACGGCACGGCGGAGAATGAGATGTAATTATGGCTGGGCAATTTGCCGTGGTTAATGTGGGCCTTGGGCACAGGGGTGAGGCAGAGAGGGATGATGGGTAACAGGATGTGATCATAGCTTTGTGTCATGCAGGGGTCATAGAGTAGAGAGAGAGAGAGAGAGAGAGAGAGAGAGATTTCTGTGTGTGCACCTGTTAAGATTATTGAGCTCTTGTGTAACTCCTCTGTATCTGTCCTGGTTCTTGCACTGTTAATCTTTCAGGTCAGACATGTGAGAGTTCAGATCTAGCGTAACAGATCGCTGGAACAACAACAAAAAAAAGAGGATCATAACCGTTTTACCACTAGTTACATTCACCAAAATGTGAATTATGGGTATTAAATATAAACCCTTTCACCTCTTAATCTTGTAAATCTCACAGATAGCACAGCTCTTGTTTTATACAGAGCGATAAAACAAATCTTATCCCAGTTAAAAGAGGACTTAGTCTAAGCGCTATGGTTTCTCTTCATTTCTAATAAAACATGCTAGATTTCCGCGAACTGAGTGTAATCTCATGTGAAACATTATTGTGCTTCAGTATGCTTATATCATAGCAACATGAGTCACATTGTTTGCTTATTCTGAGACAGTAGGAAGGCTGTGGGCACTATGTGGGATAAAGTGTTTAGAGAGAATAGTTTGTACATGTTACTTTTTTAAATGGAAGGGAAATACTAAATCTGTGTTTGAAATGGAATCCTAGCTAGTATTTGTAATATGCAGCAATACATGTTTGTAATCTTTAAATTTAGTAGCATGCTTAACTTTTGTCACATGGCCTCTAGTTAGCAATCAAATTTAAATAAAAATCTCAAATTTCACCAAGATGTATTGTTATGACCTCATTGAATTTTGGCAATCCAATAAAATACACTACTGTTTAAAAGTACTTTTATTCAGCAAATATGCATTAAATTGTTCAAATAAATGCTGTTCTTTTGAACTTTCCATTCATTGGAGAATCCTGAAAAACATTGTCATGATTTCCACAAAAATATTAAGCATCTCAACTGTTTTCAACATTGATGCTAATCTTGAGCAGCAAATCATCATATCAGAAGGATTTCTGAAGGATCATGTGACACTGAAGAGTAATGATGCTGAAAATTTTGCTTTACCATCACAGGAATGAATTACATTTTAAAATAGAAAATAGTTATTTAAAATTGTAATAATATTTTATAATACTGTTACTGTATTTCTGCCAAATAAATTCAGCCTTGGTGAGGATAAGAGGCTTCTTTCAAAAACATAAAAAAAAAATGTCAGTCCTTTAAAAGTTGAGCACATTGAGGCTACGTCTACATTAATCCGGACGTTTTCGTTTAAAAACGCTCTCCGTCCACACTAGCGTTTTCAGGCGTTTTCCAGCGTTTCAGTGTGGATGAGAAACGTTTGGAAAACACTTAATTTACCTTACTGCGCTTGCATAAAACCTCACAAAAGCTCACTGAGATGATGATACAGATGGAAAATAATAAAGTTATCGTGCAAAAATCATTCACTGATGTGTCCAGGTTGCACTCAGTCACCATATGTTTGGTCTAAAACGCAAAAAGCTTCGTTTTCATTCATAAAAGCACTGTCTCAGTGTGGACGGAAGGCCAAAATAGAGAGAAAGAGGTGTTTTCAAACGAAAACATATTGGTGTGGACAAGGCCTGAATTAAGAGGCAGTGTCACACACGAGTGTTCGCTGCTGTTTTGCTCTGCATTTTGAATAATATACTGTAGTGTAGAGTATCACACGCTCATTTCATGCACAGAAAATCTGCATACTGTCCGTGTAAATGTTTGCAAAGTGCACACTTTTAAAGTAGAACAGAGAGCACTCATATAAGAATGAAAGCGGAGGAATCATAGAAATCTTTTCATCTTTTAAGCCACACTTCTCCCTCTCTCCCTCTCTCTCTCTTCTTCACAGTCTTCTTCTGACTGTGATATAATTACACAATCTGTCCCTCCAAAATTGGCCATTATTTTCCGGGTTATAGCTACCTGATCCTGTAGGGGAAAAGTGTGTGTGTGTGTGTGTGTGTGTGTGTGTGTGTGTGTGTGTGTGTGTGTGTGTGTGTGTGTGTGTGTGTGTGTGTGTGTGTGTGTGTGTGTGTGTGTGTGTGTGTGTGTGTGTGTGTGTGTGTGTGTGTGTGTGTGTGTGTGTTTTATAAGCATGCTAGCCAGTTTTTGCCATATTGGGCTAGAATTAGTCTAAGAGGAGCATTACACACTGACACACACAATCTTATATGAGCACATACTGTATGATACCTGCACACTCTCTTGTATTAAACGCTTGCTGCTATTATGGCATGGGCTTTTATATTTGAATTGAGTCATTCACTCTGCCTTTTAAAATTCAAAAGAGAGCATAAACAACGGTACAAACAAATTGAAACCTTGAAATATGAGATCAAATAGAGTGTTGTTGAGATCCACAAGTGTGGCGTGAATGTGAGGTAGTGTAATTGTGCTCTGATTGGCTGATTGCTCCGCCAGTTGAGCCTTTCCTCCTCGTTTCAGAAGTCCAGTGCATGATACTGCTCTTAAATTCATCCTGCAAACCGTAGAGTGGAATGCTGGGAAATGTTTGTATCAATCATCGTGTTATTGTGTATGTTGTGTTCAAGACCTTGTTTCTCTGCTTGTAGTACAGCTTGGCAGGTCTCCCATGAGGTGTGATTGTGTTCTTGCATGCCTGAGTGACCCTACAGCTACACACAAACACATGCAAGAGTGTCGCCTGCTTCTGTGTGTCAGATCTGCTCTGTTTCCTGTGCCTTCCTGCACTTACAACATTTACAGCACTATAGCATCACTCATACATATTATTTTGAGTTTTTATTTATTTATTTTAGTCTTGTTTTGTTTTTGTTTGCTTTGTGTGTTTTTTTGTTTGTTTTTTGGCTTAGTTTTGTTTGTTTTGTATGAATTTGTCTTGATTTTTGTTTTTGCTTTGCTTGTTTTCTGTTTCGTTTTTGTTTGCTTTGTATGTTTTTTTGTTGTGTTTGTTGTGTTTTGTATGAATTTGTTTTGTTTTGTGTTTTGGTTTAGGTTGTTTTTTGTTGTTTATTTGGTAAGGTTTTGCGTTTTGTTTTGTTTTGTTTTTATACTGTTCTGTTATGTGTTTTTTTCTGTTTCCCACAATGAGGTTTTGTCAGGTTTTTCTGTTCCTCAGGGGACATTTTCAGAAAGACTTTTTTTTTTTTTTTTTAAAGAAGGGAAACAAAACCTGCCCACACACAGATTCGGGTGTGTTTACAGTGTCTCGGTCTTCTCTTTTCACTGTCACACAGGACTTTAAAGTTATTCAGTGATTTGACTGAACTGTTCTCAGAGCTGAGTTAAAGCTCAGTGCTGTATGTGTTTGTGCTGGACGGCTGCTCTGAGTGCAGTTTTTGTTTTCCGGAGAACATTTTTAGACTCACGACAGGATAAAAAGATCTGACCAGCTCTGCTGATGGTTCTTTGATGTCTGCCTTTGTTCTGCACGCTGTGTGTGTGTGTGTGTGTGTGTGTGTGTGTGTGTGTGTGTGTGTGTGTGTGTGTGTGTGTGTGTGTGTGTGTGTGTGTGTGTGTGTGTGTGTGTGTGTGTGTGTGTGTGTGTGTGTGTGTGTGTGTGTGTGTTTGATGTGGAACTGATGTCTGTGTGTGTGAGCCTCTTATTGCACAGAAGAGGTAGAAAGCATCAGATTAGAAAAGTGTGTACAATTTGTGTGTGAGTAGCGTGTGTTTGTGTAGGATAGTTTGAAATTGATCTGTGGTTTTCATTTTTCCGCCAAGGGCATAGCCGTGATGTCGGAAAATTGAGGCAATTTCAAACTGGAAAACTATGAAAAGGAATCTGATTGATTTGTTCAAGGTTTGCACCAATATCATTTTTATTTTAGGAGTTTTTGCCGCTTGTGTTTATAGCGGTTGTGTGGAGAGGACAGGAAATGATGGAGAAAGGATGAGGGAATCAGATCAGGAAGCTGGACTTGAACCTGCATTGCCCACATGAGTACCACAACTTAATGTGTCAGAGTCTGAACATAACAGGAAAAAATACTTACTGACCATTTAAACCTGTTACATTCAAAATGTTCACAGTCAATTTGTACTTTAGGCCAAGTAATAAAATGTAAATTTTTTCCCCATAAGTTAATACAGCTACCTAGTTCAATATGTGTAATCATAATTGGATTGCAACATAACCTCTTTATATTAGTTGTTTTCATAATCAACAATAATAATAATGAGATTAACATTATAATATTATCTCATTGTGGGATAATGTCACGTTGTTGAACACTGCCTTTTTATAAAAAGCACAAAGCTTTTAAAAAAAACATATTTAAAGGGGTACATTACTGCCGGCACAATGGGCTTTCAATAAAGCTTGGCTGAAAAAAGGCAAAAAAAATTTTTTTTTTTTTAAATCAGTGCTACCTGACTAGAAAACGGAGAAAAAAAGGCTTTCCTTTTTCCAAATAGGTAGGAAAACTTAAACACCCATAATGCACTGTTGCCGTCCAAGGCCACTCCCACCAGTCTGCTGTTGATATACTTGACCAGAGTCAAATACCGCTTTGCTTTAGCAGGAAATAATACTTATCAAACTTTGTCAAAATGGTGTCAACCTGTATTGTTTCCTGGTGCAAGAATTTAAAGGGAAAATGTTTAGCGGAAGAGTTATTTTCGGTTTTCCAGTGAAGGATCCAGCACGTCAGTGGCCAAAGGCTGCAAAGAATCGTAAATACAGAGAGAATAGCGCAACAGAACATATGAAAAACCTCTGTGCTTGTAGTCAACATTTCAAACTGGACGACCACAAACACAGAGCTTTAGGCGGAGGGGAAAAACTGAAAGAAACTGTTCTGTCAGTTATGTCTCAACCTCTGTGCAAAACACAGTCACGTACAGGTATAAAGCTGTTGCCGTATTGCTCCATTTTTACCATAATGCTGTTTGAAGAGTAGACAAAGTACAATACAATTTTCAGTGATCAACCTACCCTTACAATAACTGTTCTGTTAAAAACCGTCTGTCGATCCTGACTGTCTGTGGGCGGGGATACATGAATGCGGAAGTATAATCTGTAGTTTTCCAAAAAGCCCTGGAGGTGTCAAAAGCCCTCGCGTTTCGCGTTTTTGCTGACAAATAAATGTGAATTTCTCGCTCCAGGTAACACGGAGAATGCGTAAACATTGTTCATTTACATAAACTACCAGCATTGTAACAATACAAATCGTAATCGGCGAAGTTGCACTTTAAAACATGTTTTAATTTCAGTAGAAGTAAGATTGTAGTAAGGGTCCAATTCTCACTATAAACTAGTTGCTTATTAACATGCAAATTACTATGAAATTTGGCTGTTTATTAGTACGTATAAAGCTAGGAGCCCCTAAAGGGATGTGGTGGTGGAAAAAATGTGATGATGGGAGAATTTTTTTTTTTTCTCAAATCTTTTGCGTTCCCTCGCAAAGATATTTGCGTTCCCACACAAAACCTGTTGTGAGCTCGGACATGCACTTCCCGTTTACTGTCCCGCTGGCAGCGCTTCAGAGATCCGTACGTAATGGTGCGTTTCATAGTGTTTGAACTTGGACTCAAATATAAAGAAATGCGGTCAGTGCTTAACTCAAGGTGGAGTTAACTCAAATTTTTACATTTTATATTTATAACACTATGAAACATTATACACTAACACATAGGAACGCAAATATCTTTGCGGGGTAACGCAAACGTTTTGCGAGGGAACGCAAAAGATTTAAAAAAAAAAAAACTCTTCTAAATTTTTTCCACCACCACGTCCCTTTAGGGGCTCCGTAAGCACATATTAGTACGTATAAAGCACATATTATTGCCTTATTCTGCATGACCATATTCTACATCCCTTAATCCAACCCAATACCTACCTTACTAACTATTCATTCTTATTAATTACTTTAGTTTATTGAGGCAAAAGTCGTAGTTAATAGTGAATATTTGTTCCCTATATTGAAGTGTTACCAAATGTTTAATATGAATAACTTTTAGTTCGTTTTTTTTTTTCTTTTTTTCAAAACAAAACCTTGCCCACACACTAAATTAAGGATTTTTACAAAGTGTCCTGGTCTGTTAGCTGATAGCTGTACTATCTTTTTACAGACTCATGGGACTTTAAAATTATTTAAACTAAAATCTGAGCAATATTTTTTTAAAAAAAATTATAAAAAAATACAATTGTCTTTTAAACTTTAGTTTAATAAAATACCGTAATTGTAATCATAAAAAAATCTTATTGCAAATTAAATCTAATCAGTTAAATAATGTGTACATTCTGTTCATAAATATCTGATTTTGCCTGTTATTACAGTATATAACGGTTCTCAAATGACAGAGCTGGCCAAAGGGCAAGTCTGTTCTGATCCAATATTACATGACAGTGGACTGCATGATGTGTGTGTGTGTTGTGTGTGTGCGAATGGGAAGGCTGAAGAGTTAGATGCTTGAAAGCAAACACACCTAACACATCAAAAGTTCATTTTGACAACAGATGTACACAAACTATTTATATGTGTGTATTTTCTTGTATTCAGCTCCGCAGACTTGAGATGAGTTCGTTTTTTAAGTAAATGAATGCATGGGTGCATTTAAAGGGATCTAAAATGACAGTAAAGACATTTACTGTAATATAATGTTACAAAAGACATTATTGCAAATTCTCTATTGCAAATAAACGCTGTTCTTTTGAACTTTCTATTCAGCAAAGAATCCTGAAAAAATGTATCACAATTAATTTCAACATGTATCACAACACAAAATAAATGTTTATTTTCATTTACATTTATTCATTTAGCAAACACTTTGATTCAAAGCGAAAATAACAAGGTGAAGGAAAATGCTTTATACGCGTATTAACTTGTCTCTCACTTGCTCGCTCTCCACAATATTGACAAAATTACAATATACATTAATTACATTAATTATATGAATTACATATGTAGACACAGCATGTATATAACATAACATTTTCGCTGGAGTGCTTCTATTTTACAATCACACCTCTTTCCGTCTTTGATTATAAATAAACAACCCTGAATATTTCAATTAAAAAAGCAATCAGGAATGCTCCACACATGTAGGCCATTTAATGCAAAATTGTTTAGTTGGTAATTAACAACATGTTGCAGTTGTTGTCAGTAGAGGTTGAATAAATGCTGTAATGCTCCTTTAATACAGTCTATTGAAGGTCATCGTTACAACAGCTTGGTTGAGAGGGGATTGACATCGCTGTTTCACATTCTGCCCCTCTACATGCACTGATACTTCTCTGTCTCACACACACACACACACACACACACATATGCGGTTGGCTTGAGTCGAGGCAGATTGCATAAAAAAACGGAATAAAGATAGATGGGAGAATTGGGAACGGGGAGAAAGGAATGGAAATGGTTTTTAGGAACCTCTTTAGGTTTTAAATGAATATATAATTGATTTTGCGCACTGACATTTTACAGACGTATTAGTTTCATGTCTGTTTTGACCTTATTATCATGCCTGATCTGAAGACAGTAATGGCCAATGTTTCTAGGTTAGATTTGGCTAGTGGTGAATAAATGCACAGACTTCAAATGAGAGTAGGAAAAAGGCTTGATAAAAGTCGACACTTTTAGGACAACTCCTCGCTCGCTCTCTCATTTCTCTAGAGAGGAGGTGAAAACTCCTCTACGACACTCTTTCACAACGGAAAGAAAACCAAAGTCCAATTTCACCTCAAAATCAAATGAGAAGAAAACAAAATTATATTGTGCACAAAGAACATGAAGGTCTATTTTAGGACCATTGCGATTATTACTTCTGGAATACTCCACAGAATATATGCTATATAAATATTGGCAAAAGAAAATTCAATGTGTGAGTTTCAGGACGTTGAAATAAGTAATAAAGTCTGCTGTATATGATATATTTCCTCCATGACCTTGCCATGCTGTCAGTTTCAAATCAAGATCAAAGACTGTCCGGGAAGGCAATGATCCTAAATCTAATTCATTGTGACACTGGAAAAACATTACAGGTGCAGGTTCACTGACGCAAGATATTAGCTGTCAGAGCTTTGATCGAACACAAACATACGTTTAGGGTAAAGGTTTCATTTACATGATATTTCACAGAAATGTATATGTAAAACTATTTCGTATTTTGGGGATTTTTGCGCTCCAGGGCTGCTAGAGCTCGATGTGAGAACTCCTCAGAGGGAAAGTGGTTGGGCTCAATAGAAGTCTGTCTAGACCATCTCCAAAACCACTTCTGTTCTCTAATAGAATCACAAGCAGGTTTATTCAACATCAGATATGTATTAGGTTATGTGTGAGATTCATGACAGCAGCTCTGTTTTTAGTGGCATGAGGGTGAGAGGAGAGTTTTTATGTTGTGTTTTCATGTTTTATTGGGACTTTCCATAGACATAATTGGTTTTATAGTATGTTCTATTCCCTTACACTAACCCTACCCCTAAACCTACCCATCACAGTCAACTTTCTGCATTTTTACATTTTCAATAAACATAATTTAGTATGATTTATAAGCTTGTTTCCTTATTGGAACCAAAAATGTCCCGAAAAGGACTTTGAATATTGCCATCTTTGTGGGGACATTTTGTCCCCATAAATGTAGGGTTTACCAGGCCACACACACTACAGATTAAAGTAAGTTCATTTTTAAAATAAATTAGCACTTTTATTCTGCAAGGATGCATTAAGTTGATCTAAAATGACAGCGAAGACATTCATAATGTTACAAAAGATATATAGTGAGTATAGCTTGTTTGTTTGCACTAAACTTGCAAGTAGCTTCTCCAACACTGATGGGTTGTTTGTAATAACTAAACACAATGACTCCAACCGCATTGTTAGTGTGAGTGTGTTTGTGTGTGTATCATATTCATACAGCATGTAATTTGGCAGCTGAGGGCAGCAGCGGGGAGGTGAAAGGGGAGGGAAATGAATGAATGTGCTCCGCGACGGGAGTTTCATCCATAAGCTCCCCAAAGCGCTGTAACAGACATGATTTAGCACCTTTTACCTTCGCCTCTCTCCACACCACAGGCCACTGCATTCATCCTACTGTCACCAGCCTGCTTCATCAGCACTATCCAGTGTGTGTGTGTGTGTGTGTCCATTGAGGAGGATATGAGCAACCAAAGTGCAACAGTGTGTTAGGTGTAGTGACAGCTTAATAACAGAAGGATGAATAGCTGATATGTGTGTATAGCATATGGATGAAACAGATTTCCCAGAATAGCTCAGTGGCTAATAGGGTGTCTGCCTCATCAGCGTACACCCAATGACAGCCTGTTGATGGTTTAAAACTAAAAATGACTTGAAAAGGTAGAAAATCTGTAATAAAATCTAGTGTTTCTGCATGCAGTGTGTGTGTGTTTCAGAAAGAGTGGTGACTGTTGGGGAAGCTACAAGCTAATGATAATTTGAAGTTGTGAAGCTATGTTACAAGGTACTAACTGATAAAGCTGCTAACTAAACAGCTAACTTAGCTAAACCGCTAACTTAGCTAAACAACTAACTGAAGCTACTAAAACCAGTCTTACATGTGAAAACAATGTTTAGGAGACCACATTTGATAATGTAGCATTATGCTACATCACTTGGAAACAGTAGCTTGATACTTTTGGTTAGTAAAACTGGCGTAGATGACTGTGTTTTTGGTTTTGTGAGAAAGCAATAGTGAATGGACAGAAATCGAGACAGATAGAAGATGGCTGTGGGTGAAGAGAGGGGAGCAGGTGGGTTTTTTCATTGCGGTTATTTCAGTTCGACAATATGACTCTCTCGAGCTCTCGATCTCGCATATGAGGTCTCAGCATACAGCTGTGCAGAAGCATTAAACTTTACTGTGGTTTTCAGGGAACATGTGGTTTTTGTACAAACTTGTGTTCACATCACAGCCGAGGCTCTATGCTTTCAATAATCTTGTGAAAAGGACGTTCCCGCACTTTAGCATTCATTTTAAAAAGAGTACAATTATTACTAAAATAATATACCGGTACTTAAAAGGATAGTTCACCCAATACTGAAAATTAGCCCATGATTTACTCACCCTCAAGTCATCCTGGGTGTATATGACATTCTTCTTTCAGACCAACACAATCGGAGTTATATTAAAAAAAAGTCCTGCCTCTTCCAAGCTTTATAATGGCAATGAATGGCCGTTTCTGTTTTGAAGTCCATTATAAAGTGAGATTTTTTTTTTTAATTCATATTATATTATCTGCCAGTACAGTTTTAAAAAAAAAAACATACTTAAGATTTTAAGTACTCTACAAGTGCACATTCAATACAATTAAGTGCACTTCTTTTTCAAAAGGGTAATCGTCTTTATAGTTAGTTTGCCTTTAATCTTAGACTAATACTATTGTATGGTAATTTGAGTATCTTGGAAGCTCTTTAAAGAAAACATGTCTCTAAAGCTGTTTTCACTCTTGGTTTAATTGCTTGGTCCGATTCCAAATTCGTTCCCACCCCTTTCCCATTTTCACATTGTATTATTTGGCTCAGAATCACAGTGTGTTTTCGTCTTCATCGTTACCAACATAGCTAGGTAACGTCTCAAACGACAAAATGGAAAGCGGTTTTACTCACTTTTTTTCTCAGGTTGTCGTCCTTTTTATGTACTACCAAAACATCGTCTCAGAATGATTTCTGTCCTTGAACAGCACAGTATATCTAACTCACACATCTACCTTCAGATCTGTTTCTCTCATCTTCATCCTGATTAAAAAAAAGAATAGAGAAAACTCTGAAATCATTTTCTGTAAGATCTGTATGGATGAGCTCCTCACCACTGTCTCTCTCTCTTTCTATTTCTCTCTCTCCGTAGGGAGTGGATCTTGTTTCTGTGGCGCCTGGGAGACTCCGTGTTTGTCTCCACTCCGTCCTCTTGCTCTCTTCATCCCTTACTTCATTTTGCTGTCTTTACACTTTCTCATTCTCCTTAAAGGGATAGTTCGATCAAAACTGCACACCCTGTCATCATTTAGTCACCGGAATATCATTCCAAACCTGTGGAAGACAAAAGGAGAAATTTGTAAGAATGTACAGGTAGCTGTTTCCCATACAATGACAGAATGCTTCTTTTAATCTTTAAAAAGGACACAAAAGCCCTATTAAGAGCCCTACAGACAGTAGTTGTTTGTTCACGGCGGAGGAGCGAGCTCTGTGATCCTCTGATCCCGGGAATTCGCTGCTCACATGGTCCGCTTTAAACAAAATATTGCTCGAGCAATTGCTAAATTCATATTTAATTAAATAATAGGAGAATAATCCTGTAAATAATCCTGTCTGTTATTCGATTAGTTAAAAATAGGAAAGTGTACTTTTAAATTGGGTAACGCTTTATTGTAGCGTCCTTGTTACACGTTACATGTAGTTACTGTAGTAATAACTAAATTATGCATAATCCCATGCAGCTAAACCTAAACTGAACCATAATCATAAACCTAACCCTATAGTGAGTACATGTAGTTAATTATTTTTTATTCAGTACCTGAATGTATAATTACACTGTAACAGAAGGCGGGTTTCCATTATATATTTGCGCAAAACTTTTGTGTTTTTTTTCTTAATGTTGACAAAAAACTATTGTGAAATGACGGCGTTTCCATTAACCGATGTTATGCGACTAAAACGTATTTTTTTTTTAAATTGACTAAAAAGTCATTCCAAAGATCACGGCGACTTGAGATGCACCGATTACAATTTTCTAAGTTGATTCCGATTTCCGATTTTTCATTGAGTTTGACCTGCCGATACCGATTTTACCCG